>CM076397.1:531343-712272 GCA_038363315.1 Mugilogobius chulae
CTCAGACGACCATCATAATTATTACATTTTCCACGTGGTCCCGGGGTAAATATTCTCACGTGGTCCCAGGGTAAATATTCACACGTGGTCCCGGGGTAAATATTCTCACGTGGTCCCAGGGTAAATATTCTCACGTGGTCCTGGGGTAAATATTCACACGTGGTGCCGGGGTAAATATTCACACGTGGTCCCGGGGTAAATATTCAAACGTGGTCCCGGGGTAAATATTCACACGTGGTCCCGAGGTAAATATTCACACGTGGTCCCGGGGTAAATATTCAAACGTGGTCCCGGGGTAAATATTCACACGTGGTCTCGGGGTAAAGATTTACACGTGGTCCCGGGGTAAATATTTACACGTGGTCCCGGGGTAAATATTTACACGTGGTCCCGGGGTAAATATTCTCACGTGGTCCCGGGGGGGTAAATATTCACACGTGGTGCCGGGGTAAATATTCTCACGTGGTCCCGAGGTAAATATTCACACGTGGTCCCGGGGTAAATATTCAAACGTGGTCCCGGGGTAAATATTCACACGTGGTCTCGGGGTAAAGATTTACACGTGGTCCCGGGGTAAATATTCACACGTGGTCTCGGGGTAAAGATTTACACGTGGTCCCGGGTAAATATTCTCACGTGGTCCCGGGGTAAATATTCTTACGTGGTCCCGGGGTAAATATTAACAAGTGGTCCCGGGGTAAATATTCTCACGTGGTCCCGGGGTAAATATTCTCATGTGGTCCCAGGGTAAATATTTTCACGTGGTCCCGGGGTAAATATTCACACGTGGTCCCGGGGTAAATATTCTCACGTGGTCCCGGGGTAAATATTCTCACGTGGTCCCGGGGTAAATATTCTCACGTGGTCCCGGGGTAAATATTCACACGTGGTCCCGGGGGGTAAATATTCTCACGTGGTCCCGGGGTAAATATTCTCATGTGGTCTCGGGGTAAATATTTTCACGTGGTCCCGGGGTAAATATTCACACGTGGTCCCGGGGTAAATATTCTCACGTGGTCCCGGGGTAAATATTCACACATGGTCTCGGGGTAAAGATTTACACGTGGTCCCGGGGGTAAATATTTTCACGTGGTCCCGGGGTAAATATTCTCACGTGGTCCCGGGGTAAATATTCACACATGGTCTCGGGGTAAAGATTTACACGTGGTCCCGGGGTAAATATTCTCACGTGGTCCTGGGGTAAATATTCACACGTGGTCTCGGGGTAAAGATTTACACGTGGTCCCGGGGTAAATATTCTCACGTGGTCCCGGGGTAAATATTTACACGTGGTCCCGGGGTAAATATTCTCACGTGGTCCCGGGGTAAATATTTACACGTGGTCCCGGGGTAAATATTCTCACGTGGTCCCGGGGTAAATATTTACACGTGGTCCCGGGGTAAATATTTACACGTGGTCCCGGGGTAAATATTTACACGTGGTCCCGGGGTAAATATTCTCCTTGAGCTGTGGTGTGATGATGGGCTGTGATCCTGAAAACGCGACTGACCTGGATCATGTAGAGCTGAGCGATGCGGTACTCCTCCACACTCATGGGCATGGGGATGCGGTACTCCTTGATGAGCATGGTGCTGCCGGAGGGAGGGGGCGGGGTCAGAGGTCAGGGGGCACTCCCACACTCCTACTGGACGCTCACAGGGCCCGAGCCTGGACACTTCATGGATGGTATCTGCAAACACGACAGCACAGAGGAGAGGTTTGCGTGTGAGAAGCTTTATTTGGCAGCCGGTGTTTTGCTGTGAAGTTTTTAAGAAATATTATTACGACTCAAAACCAGCCTTCAGGAAAAATACTCATTATCTTAAACTAGAACGAGCCAACGTACAGTGATGTTTGGACTAGGTCTGGGCATTATGGCAAAAAATTATTAACACGATTTTCCTGGAGACAGATCACAATTTCCATTTGATCACAATTCTTGTCGACTATTGTTTTTTGCCTTTGAAGTAAATACAATCATCACTCATAAAACTATTAAAAACAGGCGCCCAAACTCGTTATAAAGAAACAAACTTGGCAACTCTGGGTCTGAGAGAAGTAGACTGGAAATAATTGTCTGTATTTTTAACAAACAGATGCAGTAAAAAGATAAATGGGAAACTATGATTTGACGATTTGACCAAAAAGCAGATTGTCACAACAGTGAGCTCACGATTCCATTTTTATCACAATATTGCCCAGATCTAGTTTGGAGCCAGGCAAAAGTGGAATCATTTACCACAGAACACGAAGAAAACGAAGTAGTGCTTAAAGCTTCAAAAACAACTCAAAGCAACCCCATTATCAGAGACTAAACTAATGATCTCATGTGAAACTGTGGTGTTGCTGTTGTTGCAAACAAGCAGCAATATTGATGTTTGTGAACTTTGCACTGAATTCTGATGGGCGGAGCTTAGCCGGAGGCAGAGGAAGATGTTGCGTCCATTTAAACAAGGGGAAAATAGCACGTTTTTGGAGGGATTTTTGAACACAAAAGTAGAAAAAAATGTCAGGTTCTGTCAGAATATGTATCGTGACTTACTCTGTGGGACCCGACACAGACTTTAGTGACTTACGCCGGGCTCACACTGCCTCCAGTCCAGATCCGTCTGGGTCCGGTTGTCACTCACACTGACACCAGAATATACATGTGTATGTACGGACTGTGCTGGCCTCATGAGACCACGAGTTCACGGGGATTCACGCTCAACTTGGGAGTTTCAGGGAGTTTACGCAATCTCTGGCTCATGGATATGTAAACAAGGACTACATGCGCCGAGTTTTGGGCTTATTTCACGTCACTTAATTTTATATTGGAGTTTTCGCCGCACAATGGGTAAGTACGGGACGTTTATTTACCTCCTGTGTGTTCAATAGAGGTTATGCAGGTGACCTCACAGCATTCTAAATGTTCATGCTGAGTGGCAAGGATGCATTAGAGTCAATGGAGAGAAAGGACATTTTCTCTTGTAAGAGTTCAATAAACAGCTAAAACTGAAAAAAATAAACTACAGTTTGATAACAAATTCAACCCACCACAAGTCTACTGAGCACTGGGTTTGTAACTGACATGTAAAAGAGAAAATCAAGTCAACAGTTGTAGCAAAGCAGATAAACAACAAGACTTTAGCTTCTCACATTTATCAGACATTAAAATTACACACAATTAAATTTATTACCTTTTTCTTCTTAAAAAATAAGTTTTTGAGTCAGTTTGTTGCAGTCAAAATGTCCTAAATCATCAACTGTTTTTCGCAGACAAGCTTGTACCAGAAAAGCCGTTGCCACGACAACAAAGAAATACATTGAAGAAATGCCACTCATTCTAAAGTTGCTAAGCATTTTTGGAATAAAATTAAGTCACCTGCATAACCTCTATATGTATCGTGACTTACTCTGTGGGACCTGACACAGACTTTAGTGACTTACGCCAGCTCACACTGCCTCCAGTCCAGATCCGTCTGGGTCCGGTTGTCACTCACACTGCCTCCAGAATATGCATGTGTATGCACGGACTCTGCTGGCCTCATGAGACCACGAGTTCACGGGGATTCACGCTCAACTTGGGAGTTTCAGGGAGTTTACTCGATCTCTGGCACATGTAAACAAGGACTACATGCGCCGAGTTTTGGGCTTATTTCACGTCACTTAATTTTATATTGGAGTTTTCGCCGCACAATGGGTAAGTACGGGACGTTTATTTACCTCCTGTGAGTTAAATAGTCACGTATATGTCGAGCATTTTGACGGTTTTGTTGTATTAGTAGAAACGTAATGGTTTTATTTTGAAAACCACCGGATTCACTTCACCCACACTCGCTTGGTTTCCTGTTTGTCGTGTCTTGTTTTCACAACTTCATCAAAAAGGGCTTCGGAGCGCTCCGGCAGTTCGGAAAACGTTCCTTTCAACAGAAACGATCCGGACAATCTTAATCTTGCTTGTAGCTATGAAACTCTGTTCGCTCTGGTCAAAGGTTTTGCTAAAGCAGAAAATTAGGGTCTTGTGTACAAAAACTGAATGGTTGACAGCAGCACAGTTTTAGCTAGAATTCTAAATCAAACAAACCAGTTTAAACATCAAACTGCACCTGCTCGGCTGGGTTAGGTCAGGCTAACATTAGACACAAATGTCCTAGTTACACTTCACAACAAAACAGCATTTTAACCACGATAAAACCACAAACTTTTAAAGCGTCGGCTATGAGTTTTGTCTTGACTTGACTGTTTTCAAGGTGCTTACATTTGTCGATTGTATTATTTGAAATTTAACTTGATCCAGGAAGAGTAGCTGACGCAGAACGCTGTTATTGCTTATCTAAAAAAGAATAAATACTAATTTAAACCGTTCAAATCCTTCAGTCCAAATCCAAACTCTTCACATTTTGCGATAATGCTCCACTGGTCCAAAAAACTGTTGTTAAAAAACTTCTTCCAGATCTGTAAGTAGCGTCCAGTTTCGTGTTAACTCCAAAACATATAGAAATGAACTGAACAAGCCTACAGTCTCCTCTTATAGCAGCAGCAGCAGCGTCCAGGGGCCTGCGGGCGTCACATGGGGTGCTGTTCTCCCTAAGCAGGATTACACATTCAGAAGTTTAAGATTACGTAATGGTAAGACCCCGGCACAGGTTTGAGGCGGCAGGGTTCAGGCTCGGACACGGAGGCGGAGGCAGTTCAGTGTCAGTGGATCAGAAAACGTTGTAAAGCAGAAGCGTCGAACTGAAACGGAGCTGGAGCAGAATCGATCGAAGTCAGAGTTGGTCTAGAGCCACATTTTAAAATACAACTCTACAAATGATATAGATACATTTTGGAAGCATGACATTTGACGGACAAATCAGGTATAAGATCTTAGTCAATTTGTTTGATTTTGGAACGTATACAAACACATACAGCATAATTCCACACGTGTGTAATTTTCCTTCAAACCAAGTATCGCGCATGCCCCTGTTGATAAACAAAAAATCCCTCTATAAATCATGGTAAATATTCATATCTAAAAAGCATTATTTTTCTTCAGATTGTTTTAATTTACGTGCAGAAAACAAAGTAAAAAAACTACAACGCTTACGTGAAACTGTATATCAGATACAACATTTTAAATTCTTTTCACTAATTTGTATGAGAAGAATGTGAAAGTGGCCACTTTCAAAAAGTAAATCACAGTATGAGACATAAAAGTATAACACATACAAAACTGATTTATTACTGGAATAGGGCGTTAGGGCTAGGGCTGTGCAATTAATCGAATTTTCAATTATAATTATTGCTGTGGGGGTGCACGGTAGCCAAGTGGTTAGAGCTCTGGCTTCCCAATAAGGAGGTCGTGGGTTCGACTCCCGGGTCAGACCATATCAACATCTCACGATCTCTCTGGGTGGAGTTTGCATGTTCTCCCCGTGTCACCGTGGGTTTTCTCTGGTTTCCTCCAAAACATGCATGTTCAGGTTAATTGGGCATCACTGTAAATTTCCCTTAGTGAGTGAATGAGAGAGTGAATGTTTGTCTGTCTAACTCTGCGGCAAGTTGGCCACTGTCCAGGGTGTTCCCCGCCTAAGGCCCAAAGTCACTGGGATAGGCTCCAGTCACCCGCGACCCCTAACTGGATTAAGCGGTAGAAAATGAATGAATGAATTATTGCTGTAACCTTTTTTAAAAATTGTGTAATCACATAATCGTGATTATTGACCGTAACTTATAAAACTGCTCATAATGGCTCATTTTTTTCCTTCATTTGGAAAATAGGAGGTTTCAATACATACAACAGTTTATTTCAGTGAGATCTTTCACATATTTCTGTTTAACACTCTGCAGTCTCTCTAAGTGAATAATCGTTTGAATAATCGTGATTTCAATTATGATCTAAACAATCGTGATTATTATTTTTATCATAATCGAGCAGCCCTAGTTAGGGCAATAAGGCCTAACATTTGTATCACGGTATGAAAGAGAACATTTGCGGTAACGATATGTTTGACGATATAACTAAGGCTAGCGTTTATTATTGTTACAATTATGTGTTTCAGGCTGTTTTAGCTTCAGTGTAAGTTGTTTTACTTCTTTCCTTTTTTGTGTTTTAACCTCTGCAGAGCCTCCACTGTCTGGGCTTAGGTTATATTAGTTCAAGGTTTTAGAGAGATCAGATGAAAATTGCCAAGAACTGCCAAGTCTGCATCTTTATAGGAACTTTAGGCTAGGCTTTGACAGTCAAGGATTGTGAAGTTTAGCTGTTTTTCCAAGTTTGATCCATGAAATTATCCCCACTAACGACTGAAATATGAAGAACAAAATCAGTTTTAAAGTCTTTAATAATGATAAAATGGTTTGTTTTGGGTTTTTTCGAAGGCTTGTTGCTTATTAATCTCTGAAAATCTGGCAACACTGTGAAATTAGTCACATTTTCTGTTTGCTTCGGTTGCAAAATGAGCCTTGGTGCAAGTGCTCTTGTACTTCTTATAAGTTTTTTCCTATTATTTCCATAAATAAGACTGGCAGGCTGTGTGCATCACTGCTGCTCCTGTGCTAGTATCAACACACTCATGTTTCCACACACAAGCACAATGTTACTCCAGAAACATTTGCATAATATCTGTCCATTGTCCGAGCTCCACAGAACTATAACAATGTGTGTATTCCCGTTGCGTCACTTAACCACAAAAGATACACTCCTCGCACCTTTAAACAGACTTGTCCCCAGAGAACGTCCGTTATCTGCCCCTGTCACGGCGCGGCTTTGTCTGCGCACAAAAGAATCAGGTCTTACAGTAGTTTAAGAGCGCTCCTGGGGCTGGAAGTGTGGACGGTGTCAGAGGAAAGAGAGCGTCTACAGTAAACTAACCGCTTTAAGCCTGTGTGGGGAAAACAAAACGTCTGCAGGCTCAGCTGATGCCACAACAAAGACAAGATTCTACCACAAATGTCCTCACTGAAAAGACTTTAAGGAAACATTAGGTCAGGGCGATATGGACAGAAACGTTTGTCAGTGTCACTTTTCTTAACACAAGTTTATAATTACTCTATTAGAAATTAAATACATTTTCTTTTTCTCTGTGACCAACTAGGGAAGTCAAGATTATTTAGTTAATCGATAAGCGTGATTATTCCAAGCACAATATAATCATAACAACAAAAGAATAATAATTGTGACAATTTTAGAAGTAAAATTATTTGTTTTATGTTACTACACATTTTTGCTGCTCGATCCCCAAATCAGCCGCACAGCTGTTTTAATGAATAAAGACCGTTCCACATCCTTCGTATCCACTAGACAGGGCTCTGCTTCAGCTCCGTCACTCCGTCATCGTTCAACCAAAACACAGATCAAGGCTATTTTCTTCTCCGCTCGAGTACGGCAAAGTGAAGCTCCGCAAATCCGAAGTAAGTAAGTAAGTAATCTTGATTTGTATAGCGCATTTCACAGACCGAGTCACAAAGCGCTTCACAGTGAGATGAACCCCTCCCCACTCCGTGACAGTAAACTGCCCTGGGGCAGCTCAGCAGAGGCGATTCACCTAACACCTGGCGCCTCAACCTCCGACTATCACCAAGTGTTCCCTAACCCTGCATGTTATTGGTTGGTGGGGAAGCCGGAGTGCCCGGAGGAAACCACCCAGACACGGCGAGGAACAATGAAACTCCACACAGAAAGGCCCGGGCCACACAGGAATCGAAGCCGTGACCGTCTTGCTGTTGTGATCACACCGGAGTCGTCTGTGTTTCTGATATAGTTATTTTATCGTCAACGAGGACTTTTATTTCACTAACTCGTGTTTTTGGTGCATGCTCTTCTTGAGCTCCTCGTGGCCACGCAGCCCTGCGGAGTGGACTGGAGCGGAGAGAGTGGACGAGGGGTCTGAGGGGACTTTCAGAGGCGGACTGGAGTGGCGTCGCATGTAGTGGGATCAGAGCGTAACGCATAATAAAGTGTTCTGTATTTTGACCACAAGTCATGCATTCTCATTTCTTCACCTCATTACAATTATGAGTGTCACTGTCTGTCACCTCTTTGGAGAAGCTGCATTTTGTGGGACTTTTCAAACCTGGGTTTATACCAGTCTCCTCATTTTAAGACAATTTACTGCAGTAATTATTCTCTAAATTATTAGGAAACAGGGTCAAAACCTAGTCATGTACCGGGATGAAAAATACCGTCAAATACCTTGACACCGTTATAATTTTACCGTCATACCGCCCAGCTCTACATCACAGGAACATCACAGGACACTCTCAGGATGTGTCCGCAAGTAAGCAGCTAAAACTGTCAGATCATTTAATCAAATCATTTTTTTCCCAACACCTAAAGTTAAAAGTTTTCACAGTGGCTGAATAAGTGTCATGTGGAAACTGCAATCTTCAAAGCATCCATACCTTAAATATACCACAAACAAATACATTCAGTCTGACTAATAAAAAAAGCATCCAACCTTTAGACTGGAGAGGAATGTCCAAACGGTAACAGTGCTCGTTACCTGCTTCTTATCATAATGTGAGGGTATAAAAGTGCAGGCGTTTCACTTTCGGTCTCGTTATTCGACACCTTTGGACGTGTTTTCATAAGCATCACGACGAGAGCAGACAGAACATGAGAGAGACCTGTGTGTGTGCCCTGTGGCTGATGAGACACACCCAAAACCGTCAGTCCACAAACATGCTTTTCCCACATTTCGTCTGCTTTAATAACACTGTACTATTTCACTCGTCGGTCTCATTACAAGCTTCATAACGGCTCTTGACTCAACCGATACCAGTCCCAATGGCAAATATCATAAGCAGTTAGCCAGTCTTTATTTCACGTCAATGTGACAAATATTCACAAACAGCAGATGAACTCATACGTCTTTTAATCACATAAATTACAGCGATGTATTTACCGCGGCGTACGAAGCATTTCTCTGGACTTTGAAGGTGGATTGTGCTTATTTAAAACGCACAAAACACGAGGTTATCTGTTCTGACCAAAGTTTCAGACTTAAGTATTTCTGTGACTGTCCACAAGTGTGAGGAAGGATGCAGCTCGTCAAATGTCTGTGTTTCCCGCACACTGAAAAGAGAAAGAGCAGGGGCGGAGCTCAGGAGAGAAACAAGAGGGACACAGAGGGATGGGGCCCCACTGAGAAATACACCAAATAGAAAATAGAAATGCTCAAAAACCCAATGTGAATCTTGCTGAGGAATAAACATATTATGGGACAAAATAACACATAAAGTAACTTCAGTAAAATATCACATTTGTTGGTCTAAAATACCCCCAGATTAAAGCAAATTACATCTAGTTTTCAAATTTTCAGACCCCCCTGCCTTCAAAGCTACAATTAAAGCCGGCTGCAGACTACAGAGATTTTTTTCTTGTTTCTCTCCTTATGTCTGTGCGTCACTGCGACTATTTGTCGGGAGCATCATCGCGAGGTCCACATGCGGCACGTCCACATAAAATAAAGAAGAAACGATCGCCTCATCATCTGTAAATAAATGTAACGCGTTGTGCTGGTAGTCAAAGTGCGGGATTCTTTTTTACGATCATTACACACGTCATCTCCAACGCACCTGCTCCTTACACAGACATTAGCTAGCCTACTATATAGAACATGGCCAACACATGTCAACGCAGTTTGTTTAAACTTTTTCATTTCACGCACACAATGCGTCAGTGTAACAGCTCTTTACCTCTAACAAGCGGCTGTCCTGTGACGTTGATAAACCTGGTTTAATCCACTCGCATTTCATTGTTTACTTTTCTACCCGCGCACATGAAAGAAAACACACGTGACACACGCACTGTTCTCTGCACACTCTGCTCCACAAGTCTGTGTCGTCTCTGTTCTTCCTGCGACGATGATGCGACTGTGAGACAAATAATCGTTGTAAATGTCCTTAAGTCTGTGTCCTCGTCTTTTCTTTGACAAAAAATCGCAAAAGATCCTAAACTCTTGTAGTGTTTAGCCAACTTTAGCCTATTTCTATATTTTGAATTCTGTAGAGGACTTTTATTTATTGTCTTACAAACTAACCACTAGGGGGCACCAAATGCAATCTTGCTGACCTGCTTACAATCTCATAATAAGACTATTCATTTTAGGTTATCTGAATCTATAAAAACAAGTCTCAAACTTGACTTAAACAAGTCTTAAACTCACCAAATTACAGGAAATTACACTTGTTTTTTCAAAATTTTCGTGGGGGAGGGCCCCCAAACCCCCCGGGCCAATGACACAATTTTTGCTTACACTTGATGCCAATGTTTTAGAATACTACCCACAGTTTACTATTTATGTTAGAAAAGAATTAAACTAATAGAGCCAGAATATCTAAAGTATATTCTGTATTTTATGTGGGGAAAAAACAAAACAACGAATCTGTAACATTTTGAATTTTGTGCCGCATATTATGAATTGGGCTGGGGCTGACATTGTCCAGGGTTGTTTTTTTTTAATTTCCAGTCTGACCCTGATTGGATCCATTAATATTGCAACTTTTATTTGACTGCGATTAATAAAAATGTTCACTAGTCAAAACGTTGGCCTGACCTGCCTGTAGGTCAGTGACTAAAAAAAAACAAAATCAAATATCATGTGACTCCATCTGGCTGGCCTGGTCTGCACTGGGACTTTCGTTGAACTGTTCTATTATCTGTGTTCAAACTTTAATGACAAACGACGCTGTGATTGATCGACTGAAAATATTCAGACTCATTTATAATCTGTGTATGCCATGAATTCATAAATAATCTCTGCATCAATGGGGCAAAATTCAGAAGAACAAAGCTTTGTAATGTTGAACCAAACCAAAGCAGAAGCCAGTGGTAGTAAAAGGCCCGTCTGTGAGCGGTGCAGAGCCTCCGGAGGACTGGCACTAGGCTTGACCCAGAAAGAGCTCGGTCCCAGGCGCAGCAAAAATAGCCCGCTCACAATAATCCCAGCATACGCAAGCAGCGCCTGACGTTGTTTGCTCACAGAATATGCTCATTCCAGTCTAAAAATACAGCAAGGCCCCCCTTCTCCTGGTGACGCAACAGCGGCGGCCCCCTCCAGGCCCTTTCACAGCTCGAGGCACGAGGATCATTCACCTGCCACAGAGGAACAGCCAGAGTATCAGGAGGACACAGGTAAAGGCACGACCACACCTCCTGTTATGACTTCTTTAAGCAACATGAAGAAGACGTAGCAGTCCCTGGGAGCTCAAGTGGTCGTCTCTGCTCCTGACAGCTTGTCCCAGACCCACAGAGTGAACACAACACAACACGACCAAATCAGATGTTGCTTTTGTCTCATTTTTTGTCCTAAACTGGCTCACACGACACGCGTAATCAGAAAGAGAAGCATCCATCTCACTGTCCTGTGCCTCACATCGGGCCAGGGCTTCCCTCTGAATCTAACCAAGTCTTTAATCCCACAAGGCACTAGCATTTTTTTCACTAAAATGTCTGACAAAAACTGTCTAAAATCTTGTTTCTGAACCCTTTGGAGCACAAACAAATGACTGGGGTCTTTGTGAAACTGAAGGTAATTTAACAAAAAATGTTTAAATAAATTTATAGTTAATTCTCTCTCTCTCTCTCTTTCACTTTCTGTGTCTCTCTATGTCTCTCTCTCTCTGGGCCTGATTTATCAAGGCAGGTGCTAAATTGCGGGTGCAAAAATAAAAAAAAAAATCATGTGTTATTTATGAGCATTTTACACAAACTTTAATACAATTTATTATAATACAACATACTAAACAAAACAGATATGAACCACCTCAAATTCTGCATGTTTAGAGTGTGTGAGAGAAAAATATAATTTCAGCCAAGGTTTTGCTCCCCCTAACCTGTTTTGCACATGAGCAAATGCTTGATAAATCTGGCCCAGTGTCTTTCTCTCTCTTTCTCTGTCTCGTTCTCTCTCTCTTTCTTTCTTTCTTTCTTTCTCTTTCTCTCTCACTTTCTCTTTCCTTCTCTCTTTCTGTCTCTTTCTTTCTTTCTCTCTCTCTTTCTGTCTCTCTTTCTTTCTTTCTGTCTCTTTCTTTCTCTCTCTCTTTATGTCTCCCTCTCTCACTTTCTCTCTTTCTTTCTTTCTCTCTTTTTCTGTCTCTCACTTTCTCTCTCTCTTTCTGTCTCTCTCTCTTTCTGTCTCTTTCTTTCTCTCTCTCTTTATGTCTCTCTCTCTCTCTTTCTCTCTTTCTGTCTCTTTTTCTCTCTCTCTTTATGTCTCTCTCTCTCACTTTCTCTCTTTTTCTGTCTCTCTCTTTCTCTCTCACTTTCTCTCTTTCTTTCTCTCTTTTTCTGTCTCTCTCTTTCTTTCTCTTTCTCTTACCTTCTCTTTCTGTCTCTTTCTTTCTGTCTCTCTCTCACTTTCTTTCTCTCTCTCTTTATGTCTCCCTCTCTCTCTTTCTGTCTCTTTCTTTCTCTCTCTCTTTATGTCTCTCTCTCTCACTTTCTCTCTTTTTCTGTCTCTCTCTTTCTTTCTCTCTTTCTCTCACCTTCTCTTTCTGTCTCTTTCTTTCTGTCTCTCTCTCACTTTCTCGCTCTCTTTCTTTCTCTCTTTCTGTCTCTCTCTCTGTCCTTCTAAATATATAGAAACTAAATTTTATGAGAAAACTAACAACATTTCAAAAAATAGTGAAAAAGTAGGAGGTACCGCACATGTCCTCTTGGTGTCTTAAGGGGTTAAAATGGGAGTGGAAACAGTTTGAGCCTAAAATACACAGTGTGAGTGAGTGAAACGTCCTGGCTGCAGGGTCATTCCTGCCGTGAAGACAAGCACACACACTTCACACTGAAGGAGGACTGGTCATGTTCAAACGGTCCCAGGGTCACAAATCTCTACAGCTCCCACCGCCTTCTTCTAAAATCAGCATTCTGACAGGTCGGGCTGGATTTTTGTAAGCCCAATTTTAACTCTTCAGCAAATAAATAACATAAATATCACATAATAAAAGTGGATGGCACATTTAGAGCATTCAATTGGACAAAAATCAGAGCCGTGTGATCAAATCTGTGGCAACAGAAAGAGACATTGCGTGTCTATGAATGTCTAAGCTGCTGTTTGGGTTTAATGTCACTCAGGGCGTTTACATGGAGGCCAGGAAAACCAGATTACTAGCCTAGTCCGATTTAAACCAGTTCTCCAAAGCGCATGTAAACCTGGGCAGACCTATTGAGGAGCTGTAAACCGGTTTTCGGAAAACCAGTTGGCGCACGTGGTTCCGACCTGGACAAATGTAACTGAGCTTGCTCACAACTCCTGTCCACTCCACACTCCAACAGTAAAGTTAAGTGTGAGGGTTCTTAAGTTGTAACAATAATGATGGCGTAGTCAGAAGGATGTTTTTAGATTTATTTCTGCTCCACGTTCCCAAAAAGTTTGAAAAGTGCTCTACAAACATTGAAAATAAACAATTATTTACATTATTTACAGACATAGCAAAAAGCTTCAAAATTTATAAAGGCTCTCAATAGTTACCTTCTCTGTAACAGCCCCAGACACAAACTGACAGAGGGAGAGAGGCTGGCTCCCTTTTAAAGCCCAAGGCTCCTCCCACAAGCCAATTAACACAAAAAATCAATAGTTTCTGCCATAAACTACAATTATTTATCATTTAACAATTATTGAAATATACACAAAAATATACTTAATAGATCACTTTTGTCTCTGCACCGGTAAGACACTCGCAGGAATTAATATAATTTATTTCATGCTCAAATTAAACATTTTGCGGTGACGTCACTATTACGTCAGACGCTAATGACGCCATATAACCCGGAAGTTAGTGGAGCGCTCTGTTTGACAGTCGGGACTTGTGAACGGGAGATGGATACTAGCAAAAAGTTTGACCGCGGTAAAAACTATGGATATAAATGGTTTAATAGAAGCCTAGTGTGCACCCAAGACGACTGCTGTGGTTTTTGGACAATGAACCTGGCGGAAACGGCACGGAAGGATGGGGAACGGGATGAGTGAACAAGCAGGTAAGTGGTGAGCGCGTGTGTGGGTGTGGGGCTTAAGTTTGGGACGGTGCTGTGGCTTTGTCGGGATCAGCTCCGTCACATTAAGATTTTTAAAACAAAAAATTGCCCTGCACAAAGTGTCACACACAGCCACACATTTAGACACAGGCTTAACACAGCCCTACACAGATCTAAATGTTTTAAACAGTCTCACTTGTTCCAGAAAGATCAGTGTTTAATTTTACACACAATATTACAAACAGTTATTGATAATAAACAATATTTAGGTAAATCAACATAACACAGTCTGAATCATGCAGCAGTGAATCTGACACTCCAGGGTATTCGGTTTACTCTCTCTCATGTAAATAGGAGCAAAACTGGTCCGACTGGTTTGAGGGCAAAACCAAATAGAGTCCGGTTTTCTAGCCTAGTCTGATTTCCCTGATCATGTAAACGCAGTGTGAGTGACAGTGGAAACAATCAGAAGAACACAAGTCAAGATACAGACTGTTCAAAAACTATAACTAAATGCCTTAATTACAGAAAGATGGAAGATTATGATCATGTGAAAGAGTCTGTCTGAGTCAAACACTGGTGGCCATTGTCTCTTCTTCAGTCCTCCTCATACACACTGACTATACATCACAGGTTTAGATGAGTTCATTTAAGATCAGATTACACCAGTTATGTCTGAGAGCAAACACACAAACTCCACAATGAAAGCTGCAAAGAACCAGACAGTCCAGTTAGTTATGCTGTCACAATAATGACATTTCAAAATCAAATTACTTTTATTTTATAACAACAATGGCTTAATGTTGTTTTTTGAGTCAAGGTATTAGATAATTACGGTGCTCCATTGTACTCACAAAAAAAATAATAATAACAATAACATCTTGTAATTACAAGATAACTTTCTCATAATTACAAGATATTATGTCACAGAACACATCAGCAGACGACCGGACAAGAGAATTCTGATGCCCTGGATGTAAATTCACTGGACGCCTCAAGACAAGGCATTGACTTAAACCTGAAGCATTGACGCTGCCTGGTCTGAACTCACCATAAGACTTGACTTAAACTTGGACCTCTGTGGCTTGAGATGACTTGATACTTTAACAATCTACACTCAAGGTAAAAAGAAACGCAACATTTTAATTTTCAAAATTTTTTTAGAAACCGAGTTCATTGTAAAAATGTGTTACATCATGATTTGAGTCCATAGTAAGGTGAATACAGGTGAACAGATTTCTCATGTTTGAAACTCAGAGTTGACTTTTACCGCTGGTTAACTGTGCTCAAGTCTTCTCTATAAAAGGCACCAGAATGAAGCCAAAAACACACTTCTTCACGATGCCACGATTGTCTCAACCAGAGAGGGATGGAGCTATGGACGGTGTTGTCTTGTGTCTCCAGGGTGTTTGGAGTCACCGCTCTACCATTAGTCGTCTTGTTCCTCTAACGACCGCCCTCGTACTGGTGGCCCCCGTGTAACGACCGCTGTACAAGACCAACCGCCCCGCACATCTCCGTGACAGGTTCAGCCTCCACCAGGTCCTCAGCGGAGACCATTGGGACACACCACAGGCCAGAGTCTCCAGAACTAACCGTAATCTCTGCGTTGACGATATTCGAATGGTGCACTCACATCATCGTTGGTCCCGATGGTCCCAGTGAAAATGTCTGGATCTGTTCAGTGTGCGTGTCCACCGATGTGAACATCCTCCCGAAACTCGGCAGCAGCTGAAGAATGGATCAACTCAGACACTACTGCCGATCCATGAGGCTGAATAACCTCTGTCCAGGGCCAGTGGGGGTCAGTGAACTATTGACAGTCTGATGAAAGTCTGTCACTTTTGGTTTTAGGGTTGCTCTATTGTTTGGTTGTGTTATTGGACTGAAAATGTGTAAATGCCTCAAGAGTTGGCCTGAGGATTAGAAATGGATGCAGGGTTCATATGAAACAGGTGGATCTCAAAAATAAAATTATTCTGCCCCCCAGAACTCCGAAAACTGAGTGTTGCGTTTCTTTTTTTCCTTGAGTGTACAAAATGGAACATGTTCCTCCTCTCTTCGTTTGTGTGATCAGATTTTTTTTAAGCAGAATGATGAAAATTATTGTAAAAATGCAAGGATGTTTTCGGTAACCTATTAAATAAAAACTAAAGTGGTTGTCCTCCTCTCATGACGAGCTCCTGCCCTGTCCTTGTCCTCGTGTCAGTGGCAGCACCAGGGGGAGATAAAAATACTCTCTCACTCTCTCTCTGGGATGCACCGCCTGAGCAGCAGCAGCAGCAGCGTCCTCCTACAGACCTGATTCTAAAACGAGAAGAGCAGAACGGACACCACTGAGCTGTTTCTCATTTTCATTTTTAACCCCACAGATCAGCCAGGAAAAATAAAAATGTAAAAGTATTTTGTGTGACAGACAATCGCTGCACTTCCAACACAATATAATGAACCAGAAGCAATTGTTATTTATTATAACATGTAATGGTCTGATAAGGAGCTGCTGGTTTGGAAAAAATATCTAATTGCACTTTGTTATTTAATGTTTTATGAATACAATTCAGTTCAGAGTCAAACAGACTAAATGAAATATGACTGACAAAGTAATGTAATTTAGATTTAATCTACAGGATTAATGTTTTTTAAATTATGGAACTTCGAAAACTGCAGCCTTTGCATTTTGCCGTTTGTGTCCATTGAAACTGCAATTCCAACTTGTGCAGCCTTAAAGGGAACCCTGAATATAAAGACAAATCTGGCTAAAATGCTGGTACTGTCCATGCTTATTAAAATAAATTGCAAAGAAATATATAACTGCTTACTATTTTTTATAAAATTGTCATTGTTTATGTTGTTTTCAAGCCACTGGGAGCCGCCATTTTGTCCATGCATTCTGGATTGATGACATAAAATAGTGTTTCCATGGTTACTTCTGCGGTTCCATCTGTGAACAGTTGCCACAAAAACACCACTGACAGTGTCCAGTTCTTGTCTCTTCTTCTCAAATATCTTCAGTGTCACTAAAGTCCACATTATCTTCCTCTATTTGGCCAAACTCCGGCTCAAAATGACAAGTTTAACTCAGGAATTAATGTTGCTTAGTTACCTGTTACCCTGACAACACTATTTTATGTCATAACCGCAGCAAAATGGCAGCCTCCATGTAATTGTTTAAAAACACTATTTTAATAAAACTACAAATACTTCCAAGGTATTTGTTTTGTATTTACATAAGTGATGAGATTTGAAGTGTTTTAGGATAAACATGTGATTATATTCAGGGTTCGCTTTAAGTCCTATTCACACGGCCTAATATTTACCTCGGGACGTCTGTAAACTTTAAATCACCCCACAACCTCTGTGGGTTTTTTTTTACAAGCTTTCACATGGGGAGATTCGATGTCTGTAAATTTCTTGTTTTTACAGACTTTCCTAAAATGGCGACAGATGGTTTATGACAATGATCTTTTACTTGAGCGTTTGTGTTTTCAGTTCAGTTTTAACGTGAAGGAGCTAAACTTTCCTGAGCTGCTTCTCGTCACAATCACATCCACAACATCAGATTTCTTTTAATCCATTTACGGTGATAAAATCCAAACTTTGTAGCGTTCTGTCCACTGTTCTGTCCAAACTTTTCCTCAAACATCCATCTTCTTGACCTTCCGTTGCTACGACAACGAGGTTGTTGTACTTCCGGTTCACAGACTTTCAATCGTAGTTTGATTAATCTTCAACAAATTTAATCGTAGAAAAAACAACATTTTCATTCGAAAACGATCTGTAATGAATAGTAATAATAAATGTGTTAAATCTGAAGGTAAAATAAGCTGCAGGGTCATTAATTCATTTATAAACCGTTCACAGATTGAAAACACAGACATACACAAACACACAAGACTAGAATTACAGGAGGACGTCTGAGTTTGGAGAATTACAGGAGGGAAAATTCGAGGGAAACTTTACATTTTACATACTTGACATTTTTACAGACATCAACGATTCACACGTGAGTTGAAACTCAGACGACGCCCGGGATTATTATAATCCTATATGAGGTCCACAGGTAAATATTAAGCCGTGTGAATAGGACTTAAGTCTGATATTAAAGTGCATTTGGCAAAACACTGTGAACATGATTATATTTAGGACATTTACTCGCTTTCACAAGTTTGTCCGTCTTGATGAGGTTTATATTGTCTTTTGTCCAGTAAATATGACAACTGTTACCTAGCAACCACATTGTAAATCTGGACCAACATCCACATAAATGACACAGATCTTATGATTTGACAAATGATAACACCAGAAAACGGTCAGCTGTGTTTAAATTGTCTTCTTTGACGACATACTGTATGTGGAAGGATTCTGTTTTACCAAAAGTGATTTCCTGTAATATAACCTTTGTCTTTTAACTAAAACCATGATAAACATTTAGCACCAAACTAGGTCAATATTAGAAAAATGTGATAGTCTGTCATTTAGACTTTAACCTAAACTGAATGTATGATGTGGCACTAAAAGAATAATTCAGTAAAAGTGTTAAAATAAGTCAGACATTTGAGCGTTAAGAGTTAAAATGCAAATCTGATAAAACACATTCAAAGGCCGCGTTAAGCTTGGTTGAGTTCCGAACAAAAGGAAAGAGAAAAATGCGCGTGACGTCAGCTCCTTCCTGACATGCCTGGAATACAGAGCAGTGCGCAGCGCCCACACGCTTCACAAATCATACACTAACTCACCTTTATGTAATCCAACTTATATTTAGACTGCCTTCTTTTCTTAAGTCCTGGCACAGCTCTCACACAGCCGCTGCTCTTCCTCACTCTCTCGTATGTCTGAACATTAATCAATTATAAATCTACTTAAGCTAATCGATCGACACAGTGAGGCTGGTTGTTCATGTTAATTGTCTGTAGGTGCTTTTTCCTGTTTTAGTCATGTTTGAACAATTTACAGTAAGAAAATGTCATTTTTCTTCCTTGACTCATTGTGATATTATCTGCATGACCTCTACACTGTAATTAAATGTATTTTTATTTTTGAACCACAGAAAACTTTAAAGGGGTTCTAGTAGGCTATGTACTGTATTCTCTCATGATTAGTTTACTCAAAGTTGTATTTGGATCGACTATGTAGAGGCGAGGCTTAACACTATAAAGAGGCGAGGCTTAGGGATGTCACGATATCAAGTTTTAGTGTTACGATTACTGCGAGACTGCGAGACATATCACGATATAGAGATTATTCACAATTTTGACCAACTTTCATTCTCATTGTCAAACGTGTCACTTTTTCTCAAGTTTGTAATCAGTTTTGTAAAATCAAATTTTCCTGATGAAATTAAAATGCTAATGTGAGAAAAACCTTGGTTTTAATTTAGATTGAATTAAAGAAAAAACTGAATATTTACTCTAAAATGTTAAAATGCGTATGGATTGAAAGAGATAATTTAGCTTCAAAATGATATTGACATTTTTTCTAGAAGTATTTGACTTCCAGCTGTTTGTTGATATTTTTATTTTTATATTTTTATTTAATCACAAATTTACTTTTCAGTGCAAAATAAAAACAAAATGTATATATTTGGATAACATGAAAACATGTGGCAAAAATTTTTTTTTTTTTTTTCTATAAACCTAAAGCTGGTGCCAAAGCTGTAACTGATAGTTTATCCATCTCTAGTTTCAATAGAGTGAATTAAATTTTAATTGTAAAATTGCCACGATTACAATTTTATATTGTGTCTTAAATAATCATGATTATCCATTAACCTAATTATCTTGACATCCCTAGGCTTAACATTATAAAGACGCAAGGCTTATGTCCTTTATTTATTCGACTCTGTGCTTTTTAGAGTTTTGGACATCGGCATGTTCAGAATGCTGTTTATGATCCTGTAAGTCGATGATTTATGAACTGAAGAACAGAGTCGAAGATCGACCTATGACAGGCATGTCCAAACTGCGGCCTGGGGGCCAATAGCGGCCTGCTAAAGTGGCTCAGTTTACAAAGAAGTTTACATTTTACTGTCAAATTTTGAACAGTTCTGCTATCATAATTGAAATAACAAACATTTTAACCTCATTTAAAAGTGTAATGCCCTAATAAAACCCTTGAGGGTTTATCAAATATAAAATAAAATGCAACATTTTGAATGATTCACTTCATTTCTGTGCTTTATGTTTCAAAATACGGTCCCCTGTGGAAAAAGCTTGGACACCCTTGACCACCCTAAGACCAGTGTTTTCTGAGGCTCAGAAGGAAAAGACTAGTATCACATTAAAGAAGACCTATTATGTAAAATCTACTTTTCTGAGTTTTTAACCTTGTTACAACGGTGTTCTCTCATCATTAGTTAACCCAAAGTTGTATTTGGATTGATTCCTGCATGTTTGAGTAATCTTGTTTTGTTCTGCAGCTGATGCAACAGTGGTCTGAAAATCCTTGTCTTCACCTACCACCTTCCTCCACCCACTTGTTCATAATTACTTGCGTTTATTAAAAAATGTGTCTTTTTTTTTTTTTTTTTACATCTGTGGCCTATAGACCAGTTCAGAGCCTACGTCATTTTGGGGGCGTAGCCGCACTGGTGCCTCCGCAGAGTTTCCCCATAAGTTTCTATACAAAACGAGTAAGCTGTACTAACGATACTAAACTGTTAGAAAACTCAACAATGACTTCAAACGAAGCTCTGACCATTCCTAATGAGTTCTTGGGTTTGCACCAGTGACACATTTTATAACTCGTGATTTTTCGGGCTAATTAGCTAGCCGCTAAAATCATAGAAAAAATGAGGGATCACCATCAAAACAAATACATGGCCTCAGAGTCATGTAAGTATATCCTTGGAGTCTTTATACAATAATCTTCTGTAGAAATCAGCACAAAATAATGCCACAGGTGCAGTTTACTGTGAGTCTAATTCTCCACTGATAATTGATAAATAATTAACACAACTTGCACAAAAATCTTAAGTAATGTCATGGTAACTCTCCTCCTGTACTTTTCTGCAAATTACGTCGTCAAACTCATCAAGGGATTTGTGCTCAAAGCTTTTCTCTTGTGCACATGAGTTTTCCCATCAAATATAAGTAAATATCAGGTGGCTGAATGTCGGGACACTTACTAACGTCATGCTAACCTTCAGTAGATAACTGTACATGGATCTGGAGTCGCTTGTCGTTCGTTAAATTGAGTTTTTAAAGAGAGTTTTGCGATTTTTAATGAAAATGCACCTGCGTAGCTTGAAAAGCCTGAGACTGGGCACGACTCAGGGCTCCAGTTAGCAACACAACCATCTTTGTTTACTAACAGTAAATGGGTCTATTAAAGTTAACTTTTACAATGAAGAAGCGAGGCCCACCAGTTTTGAACAGAAAGTCAGTGAACCTGTTTCTATTTCTAAGCCGTTTTAACTAATTTTAGTGTTTTGCAATGAACGCAATATAAAATATTGATGTACTTATGCAATCGTTTCTTCCTAAATATATAGAAAAATGACAATAAATCTTCTTTAACCTTTTTAATCCCTCCGACCCTGAACAGGAACTTTTTTTTTTACATATATACTTTTCAAAAAAAAAAAAAATCAGTTTGCTGTACATCATTAGAAAGCTCAACTTCACCACAACAACACACATATCATGTTCATGTTTATTTTATCATAACGATAATTTAAACAATTTCAACCAAATATCCTCTCTATCAGTTCAATATGTGACGTCCACTTGCTCAGCCTAAGAAAGACCACAAACAATCCCTTCAAACCTGGTCCTGTCCCAAGTCCAAAGCAGAGAACTTTCCAATGGCCCACCCCAAAGCCTCCCCAGTAATTAAAATGGGACACAAATACAGCCGGGCCTTTAATCTGCTCTAATAAGTGCTCCATTGTTATCGGCCCATCCATCACTCTCCCCACACGCAGCACAATTATAAGCCTTCTTATAAATGAACCGCACTCGGGTTCACGCTCCGGGGGCCAAGGTTAAACGAGAATGTGTCGCGCTGTCAGTCAAATTACTGTACGAACATTAGGCTGCGACTGACGACTGTTTTTGTAATTGATTAGTTGGGGGATTATTCTTTCGATTAATCGATTAGCTTAGCAAGCAAAAGTGACTTGAATATAGAGCTGGGCAATATTTCGAATTTTAAATAACGTGAATGTTGTTTTTAAGATTTGCTAAAACTGAATATAGAGTATATCGTGCGGTAAAAACAAAAGAGCTAATTTACAATAAAAAATGATATAAATGATGCTGTATACTTTCTAATAGGGGTGTAACGATACGTTTTTAGAACGATACGATACATTTCGATATGAAGCCAAGAGATACGATTACAAAACGATTTTAGGGTTTTGGGGAACGATACGATTCAGAACGATACAGCAATTTTAAAACGATATTTCGATTCAGTTTGATATTACGCCATTAATAAAATCATAACCAATATTATGCATTAAATCAAAAACTCAATAACAAATAATAAAATGATAGGGTAAGTAAAGGGTAATAAATATATTCAGCTTAATAACACAATTATTTTTCATTGCACATAAAAAACTGCAACTTTTCCCACTTATACACAATTTTAGTAGCATAATAAAATAAGTGACCCACATTTCACCATCATTTTCACACAGATGCAGAAGTGTGTTGAGATGGGAGTCTGTGAACTTATTGTATCTTTGTGACTTATCATTAGATTCAATATTAAATCCATAAACATCTGCAGGCTCTGGAGTTTTGACTCAAAGCACGTTAACGTCGCGTCTCGAGTATTGGACATGTCTCAAATGTGACTGATTGGCAGCGGAGCTATAGCCTAAACAAATGCACGGGTCTGTTTTATAGAAACATACATAAATGTGGCGTCGCAGCTCTGGGTGCGCGTTTGCAGCTCGTCTAGTTCTTTTCAAGCTCGAGTCATTTCGCAGCGTTACCTCCGTGGTCCGGTTCGGCGTCACCTCCGCGGCTTTGTCGCCCGTAACGTTGCTTCCGCTGTCCGCGCTCTCGCGGGCACGGGTGTGCACCGGGATCCGTGCCCACGGTCCGTCTCCTCCGCTGGGCTGTGTTGCAGCGGCGGTGCCGTCCGAGAGTATATTCCATGTGAAACAAGTGCTGCAGGCGATTGATGATGACGCAGCGCGGAAAACCGGCGTATTAAAAGCGCATTTAATGAAATATTTATCTGAAAAAAACACTACTAAGAATGCTGTTTGTCTGTATGGTTTATGTTTCGCCATATATCTAAATAAATCGATTCTTTGGGCTTAGACTCGAAGCGATTCAAAGTTGCATCGATGCGTGGCCTGGATTGAGGATAACTAGTAGAACGTCGATCGATGTAGCGGATCGTAAGGACTATGTATCGATACTTCGAATATTTAGGTGAATCGTTACACCCCTACTTTCTAATAAAGTTCATAATTAGACTTCATCAAAAATTTAGTTTTTTACTGTCAAACTGTGTATATGGGGTCGAAATTGACTTATCTAATGTTTTCGGGCTTTTTTTTGGACATTTTTGTGCAAACTTGCTCATTTTGCAAAAAACACGACTGTGCTGCTGCGATGGTCAAACGCTGTCAGTGCATTTTCAGTTCACGCCGACGATGAATGAGCCAATCAGAAACGCGCATTTCTGCCGTCTGAAAACCAACATGGCTGCTCCCGACGAAAAAAATACATGAAAAAATATCAGGTGGAACTGAAAAACGTGTTTGATTTCTTCAGAATTAATGAGCGAAGCAAAAAACTATTTTAATGTGAGGTGAGTGAGATTTTGGTCTAAATGACAGACGACCCATCAGCTCCTTTGATTCATCTGCGTCACGCAAATAAACTGATTGGACGGTATGATGTGGATTTGACCTGAAACACAGGTGGAGGGCGTGGTGACCAGACCCACTCTGAGCAGTTTGCTGAAGCGTGGGTTTTGGATCCCAGGCAACGCCGACGTCACATCGAGTTGACGCGACAATCATGCCGCCGAGGTGGGTTAAATAAACTCCTCCCTCTGACACTACTGCTAAGGGTAAGCTGGAAAGCGGTCGACGGCTGCGACATGACATCATCAGTAGTTTGGCTCAGTTGGATAAACGTGTGGTATGCGGTGCGAAGGTGCGTAGGTTTGATCCGCGTTTCGCTGTTTCGTTTTTCTCATTTTTCTCATTTTCAATTTAGAAAATACACTCTAGCTCACAAACAACTCGACCTGTGCACAGCCCAGTGACACAGCTTCAGAACTTCTCCACACATCAGGATCGCTCCCACACAAAACTCACCACACAATGTTTGTTCACAGGTCCCCAGGTGGGCGTCTCTTAAAAGTCCTCCGAGCATCTCCCACTTTTGCGAGTCTGTTTGAGGTTCAGTTGTGGGCCGAGTAAGTCTCTGACAACGAGTTTAGCTTCACATTTAGTCTCATAAAAACACTAGGCTTAGGCAAACTAGTTTTCACACAATTCTCATGTAATTTCCTTTAAATCTGAGGCTTTTCCACAGCTCCTGGATGTTTTGAAGCTGTATTGACCCTATTTTGTCCCGCCTACTTTTCTAGGACATGCACTTCCTGTTTAGCTGCATTTAGCCTGTAGATTTCAGTCGATGGGTTTATTTTAACTGTCATTATATTTAATTAAAATTGCCCCACAAGACAGACAAACAAACAAGTTAGCTACCTTAACAGAGCTAAACAGGAAGTGCATTTCCAAGCCAAGTGGGCGGGACAAAATAGGGTCAATAAAGACCAATGAACAATTATTACTAAATTAGTTGGCGATTGACTTGTTGCATCTTTAGATATCTGTACTTTACTTAAGCAGATTTTACACTAGATTCTTGTTACTTTTACATGTGTTTTACATTTAAAGCTGATATCTATACTTGACTACTGGAGCTTACGTAACTCCAGTATTCACAGAGAGGGTCTGCAGTAGTCCAGACCAGTCCAGACCAGGGCTCATTAGCTGATTGGTCGAACGGCAGGAAGGCATTTGGCTGATTTGGAGCCAGACCATCCGCCACAGTTCCGATGTAATTACAGGATTTTGGGTAAATGTAGGGCTGACGTCACGCAGGCTTTGGATAACGGAGAGGAAATGAAAACGAATGTCAAAGATTATTTAGAACAAATGAGTATTAAATCTATGTCCAGACTGGGGATGTCGAGATTATTAGGTCATCGATAATCGTCAAGTCATAATGTAACAAAATATCAATAACTGTGCCAAATTTTATGGAATTTTATAATATGGAAACTAGGAAAAGGCACATTTTCTGTTACAGTTTTGGTATTGGCCAAATGTATATTGAAAAAAAATCAAGATTGACCTTTTAAGAAGCAAAATTCAGTCTTTCAGTCTATAGGAACATCTTAATTTGTTCACTGAAGTAAATCATAACTGTCTCTTTCTTATGTGCAGTCAAACTTTTCCATGATATTATTCTAGAGTTGAGCAGAAAAATACATTGCCTGTGGCCAAACTCGATTCTCTCCCTCCTCAGACCTCCATCGGCGCTTTAAAGTGGGTTGCCATGGCAATAGAGGCCCGGCTCCTGATTGGCTGGCTCGGCAGGATGAAGTCAGGATGAAGAAGAAGGTGAGGAGCTTGTGTTTCAGTCTCACTTTCTCTGTGCTCTCCTGTTACTGTCCTCGGTCCTGGTGTAAGTGTTCGGCCTCACTCCAGGGGGCAGTGTGGTCAGACAATGTGTGTGGAATTACACTGTGACAGTAGAGACAACATGGACCAGAGTCAGGACTAAACATGGTCCAGAGTCAGGACTAAACGTGGACCAGAGTCTGGACTAAACATGGACCAGAGTCAGGATTAAACGTGGACCAGAGTCAGGATTAAACCTGGACCAGAGTCAGGATTAAACGTGGACCAGAGTCAGGATTAAACGTGGACCAGAGTCAGGACTAAACGTGGACCAGAGTCAGGACTAAACGTGGACCAGAGTCAGGACTAAACACGGACCAGAGTCAGGACTAAACGTGGACCAGAGTCAGGACTAAACGTGGACCAGAGTCAGGACTAAACATGGACCAGAGTCAGAACTAAACGTGGACCAGAGTCAGGACTAAACATGGACCATGGAAAATATCAATTTGGCAGACTTTTAAGATTCTTTCTTCAAAAATATATCATGATTCGTATCATTTTAAGGGAATTAGATGAGATAAACATGCATGGGGACAGTATGGTATTGAGACCCTGTATTGTATCAAGAAGCTATAGTTAAAATGACCACAAAAATGCGTGCTGCTCATTGGTTGCTACAGATTCTAGAAATCTCAGTGGACACAAAGCAGACCTGTACACCTGCCCTGTCTCCCTGTGTGGTTCATGTCTGCATCATGTTCATTTGACTTGCAAATCAGCATCTACTACCGCTTCCCATGTAAACCCAGGACAGACACAGGTCCTTCACGCTCTCCACATTCTAGAGAAAACATGCAACGTGAATAATTTTATCTAAAGAAAACATAAGACATGCTGCTGAGTCACTGAACAGCAAAATCAGAGTCCACAAGAGCACTGTAAGATCCATCAGACGCAGCAGCTTCTTGTGTGTGAGTCAGAGTAATAAGAAAACAGTCAAAGCAAAAAAAAAAACTTCATGGTATGTTTTGGAAGTTCAAACGTGCAATGATTAAGACAAGAGTTTGTGTTGAAATGACTTTTCTAAAACAATTCCCAACATTTCTATGATCTTGTATGACTTATTCACACACACATTTCAATCAATCCTTTGCTCTCATTAACTGATTAAGATTTAAATCAGGGCTGTAAAGTAGAGATGCACCGATATCCGATACTGGGATCGAATATCGGTGCCGATCCAGGAAATTTTGCTGGATCGAGTATCGGCTCCATAATATCGGTTCAGCCGATATCCTAGTTGTGTTTAATTGGACATAATGAGTCTGATTTATAGGTTGATGTTGAGCCAGAATGTCTCTCTCTCTTTCTTTCTTCTCTTTTCTTTCTTTCTTCTCTCTAATTCTCTCTTCTCTCTATTACTCTGTCTTCTCTTCTTTCTTCTTTCTCTCTCTTTCTTCTCTTCTTTCTCTTTCTCTCTCTCCTCTCACTCTCTTCTTTCTTTCTTCTCTCTCTCTCTCCTCTTTCTCTCTCTCCTTCTCTCTCCTCTCGTGCTCTCTATGTTTCTTCTTTCTCTCTTTCTCTCTCCTCTCATTCTCCCTCTCTTTCTCTCTCTTTCTTCTCTTCTTTCTTTCTTCTCTCTCTCTCTCCTCGCGCTCTCTCTCTTTATTTCTTTCTTTCTCTATCTTCTCTTCTCTCTCTCTCCCTCCTGCTCTCTTCTCTTTCTCTCTCTTCTTCTTAAGTTTTGTCTTGCAGTATAAATAACACTTTATGATCAAAAGTCTTATGTTTTGAAAAGGAAAAAAGAGCTATTTCAGTCCTTACACAAGTATCGGTTGATATCGGTATCGGCAGATGTTTAAATCTAAAGTATCGGGATCGGCATCGGAACTGAAAAAGCTGGATCGGTGCATCACTACTGTAAAGCAAAAAAACTTTGTAATCACAATTAATCCTTTATATTAGGGATGTTTATGGTTAACCGTTTAACCAGTTAATCGTGACTAATGGCTTGACCGAGTGAGACGTCTTTCACCGGTTAACTGACACAGATAATTAATTGCTCCAGCAGGTGGCGCTAACTGCCCCTGAACAACTCTTGTTTGTCAGTGTGAAAAAAAAAGATCGCTAAAACTACAAAAACTCAGTTTATCTCGTAAGGACCGAGCAAACCTGTGAGACACTGCAGTGTTTATGGAATAATATTTATCATGTTTGGATGTATTCACTTGGGTTTATGTTGGTGAAGAAAACAGATTTGGTCAGGGGAACTATCGAAGGTAAGCGGCTAACGCTAGCAGCAACTTTAAAATGTGATTCCTTATTTATGAGTAGTTTATTAGAACACATAGTGCATCAGTGCATTAAAACAGTGTTTATAGAGGTTCACTCTCGTAGCTCTGCTGTGCTCAATGGGCTGTGTGCACGGAATTTCAGTTGGCTTGCGATTGTTCAAAAATGCTAACTTCTGTACATACAACCATTTCCTGTTAGCGTTAGCATTTAGACACAATTATGTCTCTTTTTAAACACTCAAGTGTCTCTGGTGAAATATTCCTCTGATATGTAAAGTCTTTAACATGTTTTCTGTAACATTCACCACAACTGTCTGATCTAAAGAGGATTTATTAGTTTTAAACTGATGTAGTGAAAACCTCATTGAAGAGTATTGAACAGGAAGTCGTTGTATGTACAGGATGTAGTATTTTAAACCAAAACAAGACAACTGCACTCAGCCAATTATAACACGTCCAGTGAAAATAACAACAATAAATAAAGTACTGCGTTTACGTTATCGTTTAAACAATTATTGACCGTGAAGCACTCCAACTAACGGTTAAAGAAACATTTGAAAACGTGCATCCCTAATTTATATTTTTAAATGCATTTTGCATTCTAATAACATGCAACATCAGGCTTTTAATAAAAAGTTATTTAAAACTATGTGTGTCGTCACAAAACGACACGCATTGCTTATAGTTTAAATCCATATTTCAGTCATAAAAAAAAATATTTTTTGTAAATCAAACCTGAAAAATTGCTAAACTGTACCTCTTCTAAGATTTGAAAGTGCAGTCCAAAGAACACAACATTCAAAATTCACAAGAGACGCTGAATAAGAAGCCCAAAGTCGCTATAAACAAGAAAACTAATAGACAAAAGAAATAGACAAAATAGTCTGTATTTGAAAGACAGATGGGAAATCACAATATGATGATTTCAACTAAAAAGCAGATTGTCACAGAGATGAGCTGCCTGGACCTATTATACCCATTCGGAAAGTCCCATGATTTTAACCTTTAAACACTACTGAATTGTGTAGCTGACTTTCCTCCTGCAGAAAGTGACACGGTGCACCTTTAAGAGCTCATAAACGTCGGCGTGTGTAAAGAGAATAATCCTTCCCAAAGCTCTCTGGTTCTGACCATAAAAGGCCGTTCTGCCGCCGAGGATTCTGGGAGCAGCTGAAGAGACGAGGTCAGACCGCAGAGAGAATCAAGGCCTGTCCAAAACTCCCTCAAAGCAAAACACACACGAGGACATGAAGATGACTTTTTAAATGTCAGCAGTGAGTGGCAAAATGAGTGAGAGTCAAAAGAGACAAATTACAGTACTCCAAACATGAGGAAAAAGCAGCTGCAGACTGATACTACATTTAAAGAACCACATACTGAGCTTGTATGTGACATGTAAAAAGAGAAAATCATGTAAACAATGGCAGAAAAACAACAGGAACAAGTACCGTATTTTCCGGAGTATAAGTCGCAGAACTGCATATTTTAGAAGAAAAAAAACGTATATAAATTGCCTCGGTTTATAAGTTGCACTTTTTTGGGGAAATTTATTCTACTTAATCCGACACTGACGCGGGACACGTTTTTCCATCGTGCAACTGTAAAGGGCCACTGACATGAGGCAAAACTACAAGATGCAGATCAAAACATGACTAAACTCTGCATTAATCAGCTCTTATATTATCACTAAATCATCTGCAATAAGCATTGTGTCCATTTGACATTCAACAATCGCGATGTGACTTGAGTGTAGCTGTTTCTTACCTGCAGCAAGTTCCACACATCTCTTTACGCTAAATCCACTGCCTGTTTTGCCCAAACTCCATTTCCATCTCTCCTGCATTAACATCAGTCCTTCATTCATTCATTCCTCTGGAAAGTTTTCGCTGATATTACGCGTGAAACAAGGAAATGCAGCAGCAAGTTTTGGTTGTGCAGTCACCAGACAAACATCAGTGTTTGTCTTTCAAGTGATCGTGGACAAGAGAACTACTTTACTTTAAATCAGACTGAATCAACGCTCTCTGTCTCGTTATTTTTGTTGAATGAAGCTCTATTCACTAATGTGAGTGTGTGGTTCATGAAACTGCAGCCTCCAGGTCTACAGTTTTATAAATGTTAGCTCCAGGTCTACAGTTTTATAAATGTTAGCTCCAGGTCTACAGTTTTATAAATGTTAGCTCCAGGTCTACAGTTTTATAAATGTTAGCTCCAGGTCTACAGTTTTATAAATGTTAGCTCCAGGTCTACAGTTTTATAAATGTTAGCTCCAGGTCTACAGTTTTATAAATGTTAGCTCCAGGTCTACAGTTTTATAAATGTTAGCTCCAGGTCTACAGTTTTATAAATGTTAGCTCCAGGTCTACAGTTTTATAAATGTTAGCTCCAGGTCTACAGTTTTATAATGTTAGCTCCAGGTCTACAGTTTTATAAATGTTAGCTCTGCACTTACACAAGTGTCTGCACCTCGGAGGCGACAGTGTCACGTCTCACTGGAGGAACAGCAGCGAATGAAACGACATTTGTCCCTCGTTTAAGAAGCAGGAAGAGCTTGAGTCAGGTCTGGACCCGTAATATATTAATAGTTATTCACAAATTCACATTTATTTTATATAGACAAGTCGCACCCCCTGTCAGACGATGAAAAAAAGTGCGACTTATAGTTCGGAGAATACGGTAACCATAATTGAGTTTTGACTGCTTGTGTGTCATGATTTATGAGCATTTATGAGAAAGACCATTTTTTGAATCTTGAAGCTTGACTGGTTCTTTCCAGTTTAACTTTGTTGCTTGCAAAACGTTTAGATTGTGTTTGTAGTAGTGTCAAAATCAGCTATCCCACCTTAAAGCCGTTCTGCCACTTTAGCACATCAGGCCAGATTGATTTGATTATTTCCTCTGTCAGGAAATAATCAGTTCCAATGATGTGTGCTTTACTACACATTTAAGTAGTTCTATCACAAAACAAAACAAAACCAAAAGACGAGAACTGTCCAAATATTGCATCAGACTGTATTTGTCCTTTGAATCTGACTGAAGTGTGAGGAGCAGGAGGCTGAACAAAAGGTTATCAGTAATGAGTCTGCTTGTCTCTTGTACCGACCATTATTTACACTGTGGCCATTAGTGACACGGAGAACGACCCGCAGCTCATAAAAGTACACACGCTGGGCCACTCACACGGACACCGGGCTGGTTTACAACACGCCTCTCAAACTGGCGGCTCGCGGGCCAAATGCAGCCCCAGAGATTAGTTCAGATTAATGTTGAAAGTGGCCCACAATGCACTGCAGCTTAGCACAGTCACAGCTCCGACCACACTGCCCCAAGCAGCAGCAGCAGCAGCATTACAGAGAGAAGGAGAACTCAAAGTAACTTATAAACGTTCCACAACAAAGAAAAGGACACAAAACAGGAGGATTCAGACACAAGGGGAGAGACTGTCACAGTGTAAGCAGCTGCTTTTTTACAATATGTTCATTCATTTTCTACCGCTTAATCCCGTTAGGGGTCGCGGGTGACTGGAGCCTATCCCAGTAACTTTGGGCTTTAGGCGGGGAACACCCTGGACAGTGGCCAACTCATCGCAGGGTTAGACAGACAACCATTCACTCTCTCATTCACTCACTAAGGGAAATTTACAGTGATGCCCAATTAACCTAAACATGCATGTTTTTGGAGGTGGGAGGAAACCGGAGTACCCGTAGAAAACCTACGGTGACACAGGGAGAACATGCAAACTCCACCCAGAGAGATCGTGAGATGTTAGAGATCGGGAGTTGAACCCACGACCTCCTTGTTGGGAAGCCAGAGCTCTAACCACTTGGCTACCATGCACCCCTTTTTTACAATATGGATTAATCTATTTAGACATGTGAGCTTCTGTGGATAAGTTCAATGTCATAATGAAATGCTTTATGTGTCAAGCTCCACTGTAGTTTTTGTTTTTTTTTTTGACAAAAATTGATGTAATGTCTGCATAAATTTCTGCTGAAAAAGACTTAGCAATGTGAACTGTCATTGTGCGCGTAACCACAGCAACATGTGGGCGTGACTCCATCAGTATTGACCCTTTGCACCTACATCACATGATCGCGTGGCTGCGCCATGATGGAGGGCAGAAGTGCGTGTACGCAGCACTTCTTGCCTGTTAGTGCAGCGTGTTGCACAAGATTCAGCCATTTTACAATTGAAATCAATAAAAGTAACTTAGAAACAAGCAGTTTTCAGCAAAGTTTTCATAGTTGTAATGTGCATAGACAGAGCTTTTCTCTATCATGGAGAAGTGGGCGTTCCCTCCAAGAGCGTGACGACACGTGCAAAGGGTCAATAGTCATCTTAAACCTAAACCTACAGTTCAGGCCTGTAAGGATGTCTATGTCTGTCTTTGGACTTTCATTCTATGCGTCAATGTGTGGCTCTATGATGCTGACTTTGTCTACAGTCAAATGCATGATGCAGTTTCACAGATTCACAGCAGAGGGGGGGTTGTTTAGTGTTAGTGTGAGCACAACGACCCAGAGGAAGTCACATGACCGGGAAATACATGTGCTGTTTATTTTCCTTATCCAGCGCAGTTGGCCCTGTTTTCAAACAGATGACAGACAAAATATCTTGAACTGAAACATAGTTGAGTAAGTTTAGAGCAGATATTTGATCTTTAAAATTACAAAAACATGATCCTCCTGGACTAGATTCTGAAAAGAACGGCACAAGCAGCGAGTCTCGAGGAAAAAAAAAACTAAACCTCCTCAAACTACTGGATTTCTTTATGTTTGGAGGGTTAAATATAATCTCTGCTCCATGAAAGAGGCTGAATCTATAGAATCTGCAGTAGAAAAATGCACTAGAATCAGTGTTTCCACAGATTCAGAGAGACTATGGGGGATGAGGTCTCAGCCTAGTCGGGGGTCTGGGGTCCTCCCCCAGGGAAATTTTGACGCAAACACATGTGCTTCCTGCATTTTGGTGAATTTTAGATACTATAATTTATATCCCACAGCTTTGCCTTTTGTTTGAAAGAAATAGTGTAGGTTTTAAAATGTGAAAACAATTACTGCACATATGAGCCCTTATGGGAAAACATATCCTATTTCTTGTGAAGAAGGACTTAAAAGTGCTTCTGTTCATTGAGCACAAACCTCCTATCAAATTAGAATATTTGATAAACGATTCCTAACCTACAATTATAACTCATAGCTGTACATCAGTGCCCCCTTGTGATACAATGCTGCATTCACAAACATTTTATTGTTCATATTACTATTAATTTCAACTCAGTTATTACAAAGTAAGTTAGAACCATATGTTACAAAAATAGGGGGAATAACAATTGCTTTTATTTTAATGTGCTATTTTATATATTTATTTTTAAATTTTATTTTTTGTGTCTTAAAAACATAGATAATACATAATAAATACATGTTCCTTTTATCTGGGATGTTTTAGAACAGTAAATCCATTAATTTCAAATTTTTTCCAAATTGCTTTCCAGTGGGGCCCCATCTCTCTTCGCCCCTTCAAACTGCCCTCTGCTCCGCCACTGTTCCTTCTCCTGCACTCACTGAACACAGCTCAGCGTAAGCTGCATCCTCGCGCTACAGTTTGAGGAAATACTATAGTCTGTAACTTTTGTCAGGACAAATAGACTAGATTCATGGTTTGTGTTTGTGTATGAAAGAATCTAAACATAAATGTGTCAAAATCCGCCGTATTTCGCCGCGGTAATATGCGTGTTAAAATCTGCAGCCGTCTTAATTCATCTGCTGTTTCTGCTCGTAACTGGCTCAATATGTGTCCTATTGACGCAAAATAAAGATTGGCTAAGAGCTTATGAGTTGTAGAACATGTTTCAAAGGGGTTTCCAGGGTCTTTGATTTTGCGCTGTGTGTTAAGATTCATCATGCACAAGCGTCTGGACCAGACTTTTCTGTCACTTATGAGTTCAGCAGCTGGACGGCACAGCTCGGCTTGTTGGCCCCATAGCAGGTGATGCCCTACGCGCTCTGCGTTATGTGCGTATCCGTGCGCTTTACAAGGCACGGGCTCAGCCAGGCGGGTTATCCGTATACGACTTGGACACAGCTCACTTCGGCGCGAGCACAGCTCACTTTGGGGCTTACGCAGTTGAGGAGACGGTGGAGAGGAGAGAGGGAGAGAGAGAGAGAGAGAGGGGAGAGAGAGAGACAGAGAGCGAGAGCTGCAGGCACAAGCTCGCGGTGAGCACGCGGCAGAGGGAAGAAAGTCGGAGATTTTGTGAAAAGTTGGTGCGTGTGTTCGTTTGGGTCAAGAGAGGCTGTTCTGGTGCTGGAGCGAGCGGAGAATTTACCGTATTTGCAATACGTTGCCAGGCTGCAAAACATGCTTTTAATAGACCTAACGAATAACAGGAATTGCAATAATAATTTATAAAAAAAATGTCAAAATGAGTCTATGGCGGCTAAAAATAGACTATGGCGGCCCGCCATGATTAGTCTATGTATGGGAAACACTGCTAGAATACAGCAAATTACATATAATTTTGTCAAACAGTGTGACTGGTTAAACACACATAATTTATTTTTATTCATCACATGGGAGATGCTATAATATAGATCTAATACAAAATAAAATAATGACTGTGGACATGCTGTTTATGTTATATTAAGGTTTTTATAGTGTAACAACCTTATTTATATACGATAGAGTTTGAGTCCCCTGCTTTACAACAGCATCAGTTTGATTTAGAAGATGGATTTGGAGGTTCTAAATGCCCAGGGTAGGACACTGGGTCTTAAACAGGACTATTTTTACTCGCGGCACAAATCAGGGGTCGTCAGTGGGTGGAAAAAGAAAGAATGAAGTGTGGTCCTGTCACTTGGGCTTTCCGTGATCCAGAGTCATCCCCCGGGCTTTAGCGGAGGGCCATACATGCTCCACACACACGCTACACATATGACACTTGTTCCATAGTGACATAACAGAGGCTAGAATACATCCACAGGACAGCAGGCTACGTACATAAAGCAACGAGATTAGTGTACAAGCTCACTGCGATGATGGATAAAAACGTCTCTTCTGCAGTGTATGGTTTTACGTACATTTTGTTTATGGTAACATTCCCAAATTATAAAACGGCTTTAGAAAAGAAACAGGTCCATTTACTTCCTGTTCAAAACTGCAGGACTGATAAGCTCCGCCCTTCATTGTAAATTAAACTTTAATAAGCCACAGATTTAAAAACTATTTTTGCTGTTGGAAAGTGTCTACCTGATCATTTTAAGTCTTACATGTTTTACTCACAATCCTAATTTTTGACTAATTACAAGTAATACAAGTGAAGACAGTGGGTGGAGGTAGGTAGTAGAAGGGCTGGTCGATATTGACAAAAATGAATATCTCGATAATTTTTTGGCAAATCTCGATAACGATATATGGACGATATTTTGTCAGTCCCACATAAACTTGTTGAAAAAACGATCTTCAAACTTTTTGAGTGTTTATAGTGATTTGACTTTCTTAAATACAGATTTGCCAATAGAACAAGTAAATTTAGTTCTTATTTCAGAAGGTTTTTTCAATTCAATTTCAAGTCAGTGTGTATTTTTCTTACTTTATGTAAAACCAAGATGTTTATGCTTATTCCATTGACATCGTAGTCTAAACCAATAAAAATTACTTAAAAGTAAAATACTGCTTATTCCAGCACATTTTGCCTTGTTGTCTGATGGTTAATTATCAGACAATATTTGTCAAATGAATTACAAAAGTGCAGCTCCCACTATAACCTCATTTTTGTAAAACACTGATAGAAATAAACTTACTTTGTCTATTAAAAGTTTACAGCATCACTTACATCATTTTTATTGTAAATGAGCTCTTTTGTAGGATGTTTTTACTGCACGATATACTTGATATTGAATTTTTGCATATCTTAAAAACAACATTAACGATATTATCTACATGTTGATATATTGCCCAGCTCTAGGTGGTAGGTGAAGACAGGGATTTTCTGACCACTGGAATGAATCCAAATACAACTTTGAGTAAACTAATGAGAGAACACTGTTGTAACAAGGTTAAAAACTCAAAAAAGTAGATTTTAGATAATACAGTATGTGCCCTACTGGATCAATAACCTCCAGCCCAATCGGTCCTCTTATCGGTCCTGAAGGACGCGTTTCATAAAATCCGTCCCGTTCATGCGCCCTGTCGGCTCCACTTACATTTCCGTGTTTGCGTCTCTATGTAGGCTTTGAGCGAATTGCGACACACACACACAAGCAGAGAGAACGTCCCGACACCGCTGCGCTCACACCGGGACAAAGCAGCGTCAACAGGTCACAACAGGTCGCGCTATAACGCCTAATCTGCCACGCAGGGGCGTCGGAGTGGGGGGTAACGGTACTAGTTTCACCGGGGCCCAGGGCAGGAAAGGACCCCCAAAGGCATGTCGTTTTTGCTTGTGTTGCTCTTCATTATTTGTAATATCTAGAGAGTTTGATCATTCCTAACAAAAAAAACACAGCAAATAGACATTGGACAAAGAAAATCACTGAATAGAGGAAGTTAACTAGCCAAAATATTACCAAACAATATAGCTCGAGAGTATAATAGTATAAGCAAGATTATGCAGATTTCAGTGAACGAATATCCAGGGTTCAACACAAAATTACCATTATATTCACAGGATTTGTGTTGAATATTGTCAATATTTCACAACTTCTCTATCCAGCAACATTATAATGTGTCAAAAAGTCACAAGGATTTTTAAGTGTGTTTTTGACACAAGTTTATAGCTTAAAATGCAACACAAATGCTTGTTTTATAGTCAGTTATGTGGATAAAATCTTTAAAATTAGCATTATATAACTTTCAGTTTGATCTATTGACGCCTACAAAACCCTTTAGCAACACTTGGCAAATTGTGTGTGGAATGTAGAAACTAAATCAATATATATTTGCATATTCAAGAAGGAAATAAAACCCAAATGAATGGGAAAATAACAAGATGGTTTGGGACTAAATAATTAGAACACAAGATTATGCAGTATTAGGGGCCCATGAATTAAGTTTGTACCTGGGGCCCAGAATTTGGTGCTACGCCCCTGCTGCCACGACATCACTTCACAAACTTTACTCAACACAAACTGTGGCTGTTCTTATCAAATGTGGAATAAGCACAGCGCAGCATTGGAACGTGTTGTATTTAAGTCATAATGTGAAGCTGACTGCAAACTAACACTGTAAAAAAGCTATAATACAATTAAATAAAATCATTGAAAAAACTTAGTTGGCTAATAGTTATTTTGTTGTTGTTTTTCTCAAACTTTTATTCTAAAACCCTGAGAAGACATGCATTTATTTTTCAAAATTAAAAAAAAGTATATTTACTGTATTGTTTTTTTTTAAGTAAAAGTATCAATAAATCCATAACAATACCCAACCCTAGTCCCAGGCAGTGCTATTAAACATGATGTAAATGATGTTGATGAAGCTACAAGAGTGCAAAGTAGAGATGGGACGATATACGATATTATCGCTAATCACAATAATTAAGGGCCGCAATTAAATAATCGCGGCATTTTTTCATAATCGTGATAATCGTACGTGACGATATTCGCAATTAAAGCAGCAGACGACTGTGGCTTCATAAGAGAATCTAAAATCTGATGCTATGAACCAGTAAGAAGCTGTATTATGGTTAAACAAAGAAATGGTTCAAGTGTTAAAGTTAATTAATGACTCTGAGACAAAATTAGTAGATTTTTTGCTCAACATTGTAAACATTTGTTCAATTTGAATGGTTATTGTCATTGACCAAAATACAATAAGTAGTTGTTCAAACACATACTGTACATATAGAGGTTATGCAGGTGACATCACAGCATTCTAAATGTGAATGCTGAGTGGCAAGGATGCATTAGAGTCAATGGAGAGAAAGGACATTTCTCTTGTAAGAGTTCAATAAACATCTAAAACAGGAAAAATAAACTACAGTTTTATAACAAATTCAACCCACCACAAGTCTACCAAGCATTGGATTTGTAACTGACATGTAAACAGAGAAAATCAAGTCAACAGTTGTAGTAAAGCAGATAAACACAAACTTTAGCTTCTCTCACATTTATCAGACATTGAAATCACACACAGTTGAACTTATGACCTTTTTCTTCTTAAAAAAGATGTTTTTGAGTCCGTTTGTTGCAGTTAAAATGTCCTGAATCATCAACTGTTGTTAGCAGACAAGTTGTTGCCACGACAACAAAGAAATACATTGAAGAAATGCCACTCATTCTAAATGTTGCTAAGCAATGTGATGTCAGTGCATAACCTCTATTGTGCACTAATAAATATTTCAATGATTTTGAATCTGTGCACTTTTACGTGCAAAGTAATGCTTAGCTGAGAGAAATTTATTTTTATTTATTTTTTATTTATTTAATCACACCAAGCTAAAAAATTAATGGTTAATAATAACTCAAGACATGAAATCTGTTGTGGAGCAGGTAATGTAAGTCACTTTAAACTCTTAACTGCACTAAACCATTTCTCTGCAGTTTTGTTTGAAGACTGGAACAACGTTTAGTTTAATAAATGACTGAGACTCTTTTGTGTGAAACCTTCCAGGGTCCATGTTAATAATCACATGAAAAAAGGAATAACTTTGTCTTGTCCTTGCACAGAGCTTCAGACTCAACTCACACACGTTTATTTTACTTTATGAAAAATGAATGACTTGTTTCGAAACTTCAAGGAATTTTCCCAAAGGAAAAAGTCTAAGAATAACAACAGCGTGACCGACCGTGGAGCTGAATGCAATGGAATCTGCATAGGCCCAGACAGACACACTCGGAGCTCGTCTGGAAGGGCCTATGCACTGTAAAAAAAATACAAAGGCCAAAAGGTTAACTAACTTAAATCTTTATGTGGATATGATTGATAATATGAGTCAAAGTTTTTCAGCTTAGGCTTTTAAGTTATAAGAGAGAGAGAGAGGAGAGAGAGGAGAGCGAGAGAGAGAGAGAGAGGAGAGAGACAAGAAGAGAGAGAGAGAGAGAGAGAGAGAGACACAGAGAGAGAGAGAGAGAGAGAGAGAGGAGAGGAGAGAGACAAGAGAGAGAGAGACAAGAGAGAGAGAGACAGAGAGAGAGGAGAGAGAGAAGAGAGAAAGAAAGAGACAGAGAGAGAGAGAGAGAGAGAGAGAGAGAGAGAGAGAGAGAGAGAGAGGAGAGAGAGAAGAGAGAGAGGGGGGACAAAAGAGAGAGAGAGACAAGAGATGAGAGAGACAAGAGGAGAGAGAAGAGAGAAGAGAGAGAGAACAGACAGAGAGAGAGAGAGAGAGAGAGAGAGAGAGAGGCGAGACAAGACGGAGAGAGAGAGAGAGAGAAGAGAGACACAGAGAAGAGAGGAGAGAGAGAGAGAANCGACTAACAGCCTGACAGCGCTCTGTCCAAACTTTCTCCAAACACCATTGCCATGACAACAAGGTCGCTTTCCCAGGTCACAGTTTGTTTCATTTTTAGCTTTTTAAGTGTAGAAAAAGCATCATTTTTATTGGAGAAAGATCCGTGGTGAAGAGTAATAAAACACAGACATAAACATTCACACAGGACTAGAAACTCAGACGACATCCGTAATTATTACAATTTACAGATAAATATTAAGCTGCGCAAATAGAACATAAGCCTCAGCCAATCACATTGAAGAAGGAACTTTCTGTATTTACCCCAAGAAATGGACAAGAATCATGATGAAACTGAAATTGTGACCATTTATTAGCTTTGAGTTCCAAAAAAAGCCTTTCTACAATCTTCCGTCCGTTTGAATGTGGCGTGGGTTATTTCCTGGACAATGTGGCGGACCAAATGCAAATGTAACCAGCGCGACTTCCACTCCCTCGGACTTTACGCGGCTGCATGAGAAGATTTAATAAGCTCCGGTTGAGCATTGTACACAGGAAAGACGACGAACCAGCTGCTGCCTTAATATTATCAACATTTATTGGTTTTCCATCGCGTCCGTGAAGCTCTCGTAAAATGCCAAAAGCGACCTACTCCAAATAGATTCGGCTTTTTACAATCGAAGATAACGGAATTATTTTTTTTTTTTTCCACTCGCTTAACAAGCAGCTAGTTTAATAATAGCTGGTTTATATTGTGCGCAAGAGGCTAAACAAAGGTTAGTTTGTCTTTTTACAATAAAGTAAAGCAAGTTAAAGAGAGACAAGTCCGAGTCAAAGAGAGACAAGTCCAAGTCAAGTCCCAAGTCAAAGAGAGACAAGTCCGAGTCAAAGAGAGACAAGTCCAAGTCAAGTCCCAAGTCAAAGAGAGACAAGTCCGAGTCAAGTCCCAAGTCAAAGAGAGACAAGTCCAAGTCAAAGAGAGACAAGTCCAAGTCAAGTCCAAGTTAAAGAGAACAAGTCCGAGTCAAGTCCCAAGTCAAAGAGAGACAAGTCCCAAGTCAAAGAGAGACAAGTCCCAAGTCAAAGAGAGACAAGTCCAAGTCAAAGAGAGACAAGTCCCAAGTCAAAGAAGACAAGTCCAAGTCAAAGAGAAACAAGTCCAAGTCAAGTCCCAAGTCAAAGAGAGACAAGTCCGAGTCAAGTCCCAAGTCAAAGAAAGACAAGTCCCAAGTCAAAGAGAGACAAGTCCAAGTCAAAGAAGACAAGTCCCAAGTCAAAGAGAGACAAGTCGAGTCAAGTCCCAAGTCAAAGAGAGACAAGTCACAAGTCAAGTCCAAGTCAAAGAGAGACAAGTCTGAGTCAAGTCCCAAGTCAAAGAGAGACAAGTCCCAAGTCAAAGAGAGACAAGTCCGAATCAAAGAGAGACAAGTCCAAGTCAAAGAGAGACAACAAGTCAAGAAACAATAAGAAGAGAGACAAGTCCCAAGTCAAAGAGAGACAAGTCGTAGTTCAAGTCAAAGTCTGAGTCAGTCCCAGTCAAGAAGCAAGTCAAAGAGAGACAAGTCCGAGTCAAGTCCCAAGTCAAAGAGAGACAAGTCCAAGTCAAGTCCCAAGTCAAAGAGAGACAAGTCCGAGTCAAGTCCAAGTGAAAGAGAGACAAATTCATGCTGCCTGCCTGTGTCCTGGGCCTGCACAGCCTGCACGTTCAAAGAGTTTTATTACACTCACACTTTTTATTCATAATGTTGCTAAATTGTGTGTTTAGCTTTGCTAGCTTCGAATATTTTTGGCGTTAGCTAGGCATGCACCGATACGATACTAGGATCGAACATCGACTGCCTTAATTAAACATCATTAGACTAATTTAATGGCTGATGTTGATCCAGAACGTCTCATAATGTTTGACATTTTATTCATATTGTTACAAGTTGTTAAGTTGTGACTTGTACTAGATATAACTGTTACATAACACAACATGATCAATTTTTTATGTTTTGAAAAGAAAAAAAAAAAGCTATTTTAATCCTTCCACTAGTATCGGTTGATATCGAGTATCAACAGATACTTAATTCCAACGTATCGGTATCGGAACTGAAAAAGCTGGATCAGTGCATACTGTTAGTTAGCCATAGCATGCTAACTGATAATATCGAGTCAATAAGGTTTCTTTATTCGAGTTAATATCATTGTTATTCCACAATATAATATGGGGTTTTTCTTTTTCTTAACAGTTTTTACCACATTATGCACATTTAACACATGCACTGCTGCAACAACTTGAGGACAAAACAATTAGACCAAAAAGATGCATCTTAGCTTTCGCCACATTTGCCACGCCGCCTTTTTAATCGATGGAACATATCTTTAGTAGACCACAGCTCTAAAGCCTGCTACTACATCTTGACTAACCTGCTCCAAAAGAACATGCAGGCTTTAGTATGAAGAGAGAACTGCACAAAACATGGCTTCATTCCGTCTTGCATGTTTGTGGTAAAGATGACAGTCACTAGTTCAAATCAGCAGAGCTTATCGGACATCAGGCCTAACCTCACGTGTGTCGATAAGAAGAATGTTCCACTACAGCACCACATTTACATAGAGCGCGTGTGGAACGTTCAGGGCCGGTCGGAACACAATGCACTGCTTCCTTCCTGCTCGTCTCACTCAACATCCTCCGTATATGAAGCAAACGCAGAGTCACACAAAAAACACTTCTGCACGCTTACATTTACACTAGGGCTGGGACCAGGGTGTCGCACTGGGGGGGTAAATGGTGCTAGTTTCCCCAGAGTAGGAAAGGGCCCCCAAAAGTATATAATTTTTGTTTGTGAGATAAATTGTTTCTCGAAATGCAGTTATTTCTGATATCAGCAAATGAACAAATGGGAAAAATTAATTGGCCAAATTAAGTACAAGTTTAACAGCTAGAAATTATAATATTATAAGCAGGAGATTGCAGATTTTATTGAACAAAAAAACAGGGTTTGACACAAAATTATTGGTTCAATATATGTGCATATTCACTCGAATATTGTCAGTTTACATATCACAACTTCTCAATCAATCACAAACATTTTGGCAAGTTGACTTAAAGCGAGCCCTGGATATAATCACATGTTTATCCTAAAACACTTATAATATCATCACTTATATAAATGCAGGACAAATACCTTGGAAGTATTTGTAGTTTTATTAAAATAGTGTCATGAAGAAATGACATGGAGGCTGCCATTTTGCTGTGGTTATGACATAAAATAGAGTTGTCATGGTAACAGGCAGTAGCAGGAAACTAGGCAACATTAATTCCTCAGTTAAAACTTTTCAGTTTGAGCCAGAGTTTGGCCAAATACAGGAAGAAAAGATGGAATAGTGACACTGAAGATAATCGAGAGGAAGAGGTAAGAACTGGACACTGTCAGTGGTGTTTTTGTGGAACTGTTCACAGATAAAGCTGTGGGAGTAACCATGGAAACACAATTTTATGTCATCAATCCAGAATGCATGGACAAAATGGCATCGCAGTGGCTTGAAAACAACATAAACAATGACAATTTTATAAAAAATAGTAAGCAGTTATATATTTGTTTGCAATTTATTTTAAAAAGCCTGAGCAGTACTAGTGTTTTAGCCACATTTGTCTTCATAACCAGGGTACCATTTAAAACAAGTTAGCTAAAATGTAAAACAGTGGGTTTAAAACATTTTTATGTTTCTCCTAGAATGGTTAGCAGTGAAAAAACAGAAAGAATTGTAAGAACAGAGGGGTAAGACTTGTATCTCAGACTCCAGCTGTGTTTGTGCTGAAGAGGTGATGTTAGAACAGGGCAGAAGAGATCGTGAAACCAAATTTTGATTTATGCATTAAAATATTGAGAGTCAGATACAAACTCATGATCCTGCGTTCGGCTGATCGTGGAGCCTGTGATGTGTTCTGTTCACTCCATCACTGAGCGACACCGCGAGTGTATAATACCATTTTAAATGTTACGATCATTCGAGCGTAAACAATGCAGAAGCAAAAGCTGTGAGCTGACAAAACTAAAACAACACATCCCAGCTGTTTCCTGGATGCAGAGCAATCACAGAACTGCACTTTCAGGTTAGATGCAAATCACACTTAAATTAAAAGTGGATTCGATGAATATTTGGGACAGAAAGAATTACACTCACCTCTTTTTTAATGCTACAAAATGATTCAAACTAACAAATAGATGAGAATACTACAGTTTAAATGTATTATTTTAGGAAGAAATGAGTAATAACTACTGGACTTTTATGTGAAGAACTTTCTTTTTAAGAGAGCATTTTATGTTGTCTAGGGCAGTGGTTCCAAACCTGCCAAGTACTGCAAGTATCACCTAACTTAATTATTTTATTGTGATATTGTCAATTTTTATCAATGCATTTTCTTGTTTTGATGATGTTTAATACCCAATTCCTCCTAAAATCTTCCAAATTGATTACAAATAACATTTTCTAGATTCAGATAATGTTGAAATTCACCTTATTTTTAAGTCTAATACCAGTTCGAGGTAACCCCGACAGGTGTTTGCGTACCCTTGTCTTTAATACTGTTTTATCCACTGTCTCCTATTATGCTGATTTGTTTTTAACTGCACTAAGACATTTCACATCTTCTGATGAGAAACACATTTTTATGACTTTGTGAAGCTACATTTAACTAAATGTTCTAGTGTATTTTTATTTCTAAAAAAGCCTGTTACCTTAGAGGGGTTTTAGCCCAACTTATTACATGATTGCTTGGTAAGATTGTAGTGTGATGTCATATTTTAAGAACAGGAAGTGAATTTTTTATTTAAAAAAATTGCTAAATTGGGGTGAAATTTGTAAAATGTTTAGTAAAATCTTAATCTATAATGATCTAGGGCTGCAACAAGTTAATTGATAAATCACACCTCATCAATTATTCTGATAATCGTCAACTAAAAGTGTTCAAATTATCATTTACATACACTACACATTACTCCAGGGCTATTCAACAAATTTTTCTCGCGGGCCAAATTCTTCCGAAGACCATGGCCTCTGGGCTGAACAATTGCACAACACATCACCACTTTTGACAAAATGTAGGATTACGCCAAATATCCACAGCACTATATCTGTTTCAGTAATGAAAATAACACTGCTACAGTCTACACATAGACATAAAATTACAAATGTATGTTTAGGAGTCTACGTTTGAATTTGAAAGCTCTACAAAACTTCTAAAACTGAATCACATGGACCAGATCAGTACTAAGAATTAGTATAGGATTAAACCAGAAAAAAATAGGACCCAATAAAGTCCAAGCTATAGTGGCCCAGTTGTAAATCAACTAGCGAAAGAAAGCATCTTTTTGTAATATTTAGAAAAATGGGTTGAGGGCCAGATCAAATAATTGGAGGGCCAATGTGGCCTCAGGGCCTAAAGTTGAATAGGCCTGCATTACTCTACCCACAAAGCCCTCTATGTGCTGAGAGAAGAGGTTTTATGATTCAGACAAAGCAGTAATTATTCCAAAAAGTCACTAAAAAGATCAAGAATCAATTGCCAAAACAACTGTTAGGTGCAGCCCTATTATGGTCTTAATTTTTGTGAAACGTAGTTCAACCTGTCATAGGCCTGAAGAGGCGGGGCTTATCAGTTCTTCAGTTTTATACAGAGAGTCAATTAAACTCTTTATACTGTACACAAGCTGCTTTACATCAGTGCTTTACAATGAACAAAATGTGTCCTTAAGAGCTCCCGGCCTGTTGGTTGGTCTGTGACGGAGGAGGAGGAGAGGGAAAACTGAAAACTGGTTAAGCAGAAGTCTTTAGTGCCACACCTCCGCTCTGTCACTCACTCACCTGCAGCAGCACATTCACAACGCGCCGCAGGAGACTGAAGGGAAACAAACACACGCACACGTCTGTCAGGAGAAACATATGAACTGTGCAGCTGTGGCAAACAAAGGGACAAAGGTTGTGAGCGAGGAGGAGGGTTGTTTGTTATAGTTTTACCACAATCCTGGATGGTAAACTATATTGTAATCCTGGATGATCGTGTTAAGACAAAAGATTGAGTCTAGTTTACATGGGATTAGGGCTTGATGTATCAGTACAGCGATATATCGAGCTTCAATACATGTAGGCCTGGGCAATATGGCAAAAAATTATTATCACAATTTCAATTTTATCACAACTCTTGTAGACTATTGTCTTATTGCCTTTGAGGTAAATACAATCATCTGCTTGAAAGTTCCAACTTTACTGTGATTGGTTAAATCCAGCTGTCACTCACTCAGAGCAGAACAAAGACTGATCAGTGTTGTCAGTTTTTCAGAAAAAAACTAAACAAGGCCTTTGAAAAAAATCCAAAGACAAGCGACCTCAACCAATGAATAAAGTTATTCAAATAATCAATTAATTAGAACAGCGGTGCCCAACTCGTCGATGGCGATCGACTAGTCGATCTTTGAGGGAGTGAAAGTAGCTCCCAAAGCCCCATCTGTTAATACGAACTTTAACCGCGAGAAATAGGCATAACTACAAGCGCGAACTACACGCGGCATCAACAAGCGCTATATGACTTTTTGTTGTTGTTGTAGCCACAATAATTTATTTTCAAAATAAGTGTGTTACCTTTTAACAGGTTTATAGCTTACATTTTAATAAACATTATTGCACTATTAAAAAAATCTAACTGTCTTAATCAGAACTAGTCTAAAAATCTATTTTTTTGACATTGCTAATAAATAAAATAATGTAAATCCAAAGGTAGATCTTCGGGCGGTGCTCAGGCTAAAAGTAGCTTGCGAGATGAAAAAGGTTGGGCACCGCTGAATTAGAACATTGTGTGATAATACAATTTTGGCATTTAAACACTAATAACAGCTTTTGAAAAGATGATTAAATCCATGTTTCAGTCATAAACAGATAGATTTTTGTAAATCTGAAAATTTGCTAAAATTCACCTGGAACTTGACTTGAAGCTGCAGCACAAAAGACCTCAACACATTCATTCATTCATTCATTTTCTACCGCTTAATCCCGTTAGGGGTCGTAGGTGACTGGAGCCTATCCCAGTGACTTTGGGCCTTAGGCGGGGAACACCCTGGACAGTGGCCAACTTGTCGCAGGGTTAGACAGACAACCATTCACTCTCTCATTCACTCACTAAGAGAAATTTACAGTGATGCCCAATTAACCTAAACATGCATGTCTTTGGAGGTGGGAGGAAACCGGAGAAAACCCACAGTGACACGGGAAGAACATGCAAACTCCACCCAGAGAGATCGTGAGATGTTGATATGGTCCGACCCGGGAGTCAAACCCACAGCCTCCTTATTGGGAAGTCAGAGCTCTAACCACTTGGCTACCGTGCACCTCAACACATGACTTTCAAAACTCATAAAACTATTAAAAACAGACGCCAAAATTTGTTATAAAGAAACAAACTTGGTAACTCTGAGGCTCAGAGAAGTAGGTTGGAAATAATTGTCTGTATTTTAACAAACAGATGCATTAAATAGAGAAATGTGAAATCACAATTTAACAATTTCAACAAAAAAGCCGATTGTCACAACAGTGAGCTCACGATTCGATTTTTATCACGATATTGCCCAGACCTAGTTGTTGTGATTAATCAATTAACGTGTTGCAGCCCTACATTAATCCATCCAATTCCCACCGTCATTAACAAAACTGTTACACGACTGTCACAAGCTCCTCCACCGCCTTGATCCAGAAGCGCTCGTGTCGTGTTTAAACATGTCTGATCGTCTCACCTGTGTGCCTGTCAGGACCCGCTCTCCTCACGCACAAACACACACTCACGTCCCTTCTATTGACCGTTATGTGACTCACCCCCGGCCGTCCACGCTGACTCAAACAGGCTCCATGCATGTATAGCACACGAAGAAACGGTCCTGTCAATATTTGGGCTGTGGTTGCATGTTCATTTGTAAAGTCAACGTGTCATTTCAGGGCCTAATTCAGTCGTCACAGCGGGGGACGGCTAAGATTATCCCAGTGCGTCACGTTGGATCGCTTGGATGGTTTTTAAAGCTCGTTCCTGTGTGACACTTTCCAGCTTTCCAGTAGGAGAAAAAGAGGAAGAAATGTCGTAAAATAGTGTTGGCAGAAGATGACTCATGCAGAGGTATTAACTTAAACACTAAAGCCTAAAGGGACAATATTATGCTAATGTATTCTACGTCATAAAGTTGTTTCCTCTTCAAAAACAAAGCTAGAGTTGTGTTTCGTTATATTCAGGAAAGGCCAGAATCGATCAGTTTTGCGCATGTAGCCACAGACTTAAACACACACACTATAGCTGTAAAATACACGCAATAATAGAGGTTATGCACTGACATCATTTTATTCCAAAAATGCTCAGCAACATTTAGAATGAGTGACATTTCTTCAATGTATTTCTTTGTTGTCGTGGCAACGGCTTGTCTGCAACAACAGTTGATGATTTAGGACATTTTAACGGCAACAAACAAACTCAAAAACATCTTTTTTAAGAAGAAAAGGTGATAAGTTGAACTGTGTGTGATTTCAATGTCTGATAAATGTGAGAAGCTAAAGTCTTGTTGTTTATCTTCTTTGCTACAAGTGTTGACTTGATTTTCTCTTTTTACATGTCAGTTACAAACCCAGTGCTCAGTAGACTTGTGGTGGGTTGAATTTGTTATCAAACTGTAGTTTATTTTTCCTGTTTTAGTTGTTTATTGAACTCTTACAAGATAAAATGTCCTGTCTCTCCATAGACTCTCTCAGCATGAATATTTAGAATGATGTCATGTCACCTGCACAACCTCTATAGTCACGATGTAAGAAGAAACAAAGTGTGAGCTTGTGCAAGACCTGACTGAATGTGCGTTCTTATGTTGCGGTAACAACTGACTTTAAATATGGACACTAATAATGACTGTTTGCTGTTCAAATGTTGATATAAATAGGCTACAAGTTCTGACTCACAAACAACAGCGGCTATGCTTTAAACATAATTTATTATGGTTTATTTTGTGTCTTAAGGTAAAAAAAAAAAGTCAAATAAAATTGAAAATTGTGGCAGCAAAATTAAAAACTGAATCAAATCGTGACTTAAATGAATCGTCCCACCCATCCCTACTAGCTAGCCTTGTTTAGCGTGATGTTTCAGCCGGTTTCATTTCACTCCCTGGAAACCGTTGGACGTCTCAACATTGGAGCTAGTTTGTTGTGTGGTACCTCGGTTCTTTTTCACGTTAACCAATCACTGCTGTTTGTTCGTTACAGGACGTTACATATGTACTGCGACCAACACATCAGTTGTAGTCCAGGAAGTACAGCATAAACATTCCGACGTTAGTGATCGTTGCTGTTTCTTCACAGTAAAATTAAACCAGCTAATACATCAGGCTAGAGCGGGGGTCGGCTCTGTGGCTCCCTGGAGCTTGTCCAAAAAATATAAAGTGGAAAATTGTGTGAACATAATTTTTGTTTTAATATAATTTGTGTAGGAGGAAAAATATGTCAAACACTTACAAAGTGTTCCGATGCTGATTAACGTGTAGAATAAATATTTAATTTCAACATTTCTGTCAACGAAGGTTTACGTCATAGCCGGGGGACACGTGTTTCTATCAGGTCCGCGTGTCTGCACGCTGCTGTAAACAAACCGGCAGGTGCGTCGGGCCATGGCTGCAAAAGCGAAAAAGAGAGAGACTGAACAGCGGATTCAACAGTTTTTGGACCAAATCATTTGCTTTCATTGCAAATGTGGAAGTTTTATCGCAACCAGGAAGGTAACAAGCGGGGAAGCTAGCTGTTCATTCGATGAGGACTAGAGATCAACAGCAGAAGCAGCGCGGAGGAAAAGTTTCCCAAAGAATGAATGAAGGACTGTTTGTAATGTATGAAGACACAAATAACACATGGAGTTCGTGGAAAATAAACTGGATTTAGCGGAAAGAGATGTGTGGGACTGTGCGTCAGGTAAGAGGCTACACTCCAGGCACATCGCATTGTTGAAAGTAAAATGGACACGATACTTGTTGCAGATGATTGAGTGACACTTCAAGAGCTGATTTATGCAGAGTTAAGTCATGTTTTGATCTGCGTCGTGTAGTTTTACCTCATATCAGCACAGCCCTTCGCCTCTGTGTAATCTGGAACAGGAGTGGGATGGACAAACGTGCCCCGCGTCTGTTCGTGGCGTCGAATTATGTAATTAATTACACCCCAAAAGTGCCACTTGTAGTCCGCGGTGCGATCTATACGTGTTTTTTCCCTCCTAACATGTATTTTGGCTTGTGCGACTTACATTTTGGAGCAACTTGTAGTACGCTAATCTTGAATGTTCATTTTGTTACATTTTGATAACAGGTTGATAAAGCTAATATAGACACTTACAGCATGTGTTGTATTCATTGTAAGGCTTATATAAGGCTTTTAATTTTTTGCGGCTCCAGACAGATTCAGTTTTTGTTTTTTTGGTCCAAAATGGCTCTTTGAGCATTTTGGGTTGCCGACCCCTGGGCTAGAGCGACACCATCACATCATAAAAAGGTGATATTTGAAACTAAATTTCCGGCGGTAAACTTGCAGAACTACAACGCTTGAATTTTACGTCACCACATCACAACTTCTGTTCTGATTGGTCAATAATTTGAAGCTTATTCAAGGCACTAGGTAGCACTAGCCTGGCTAAGCCTTGTTTGCTTGTTAGAACTGAAAATATTGGAGACTTTTGTAGTACCCAACTGGATGACTGTAGCCTATTCTAGTAACTTTGGGCCTTAGACGGGGGAACAATCTGGACAGTAACCACTCGTTGCAGAGTTAGAGACAATCCTTCACTCTCTTTCATTCAGTAGTGGATATTTACAGTGATGTTTTTGGAGGTGGGAGGACCGGAGAGAACTCACAGTAACACAGAAAGAATGCAAACTCCACGCAGTAAGATCATGAGATGTTGATTTGGTCCGACCCGGAAGTCAACCCAGCCAGAGCTCTAACCACTCTGCTAATTAAATCAGTTCAATTAAGACTAAAAAGGCATTAAAATTGCCAAGAAGTATCATCACAATATGGAGACGGCAGGATTGCTCAAACTATGTGACTGAAAGAAAACGTAACTGTGGGTCTGTTTTAGATGATGAAAGAGTAACTGTTGCGTAATATAGGACCTTTAAAAAAACAGGATGCCATAAAGAAAGAAAAGTATACAACTTATTTACTTATATTAGTACAATACATTTAATATGAGATTGGGCCCCAGGATACTTTGCACATTAATTGTTCGGGCCTCGAGGTCAAAAAGTTTAAGAACCTCAGCTTTAGACCATGTATGCAGCCTTAGCATATCAGGCAAGATTGATTTGATTATTTCCCCTGTGTTATTTCCTTTGCAGTCATAGATTTAGCATTAAAGATGCCAAAGTAAAAATGTTCAGAAGCATCTTTAAAGTGGACCTATTATGTCAAATTCACTTTTCTAAGTTTTTAATCTTGTTATAACGGCCTTCCTTTACCATTAGTTACTAAAAGTTATATTTGAAATGATTCATGTATGTTGGAGTAATCTTCTATTGTTCTTCAGCTGCAGCTCAAGTGCTCAGAAATCCCTGTTTTCACCTACCACCTATCCCCTCCCACTTGACTGTATTTACTTGTTATAATTCAAAAAATTAACACTCAAAGTGAAGCTTATATGGTTCAAGACTGTCCCATAGACACTTTCCAACAATAAAAAATAGTTTTTAAAAATCTGTTGCTATTTACAGTTACATTTTAAAATGAAGAGGCGGGGCTTATTAGATCTGCAGTTTTGAACAGGAAGTCAGTAGAGCTGTTTCTATTTTTAAGTTGTTTTAGATCAACTTTGTGTTTTACAATGAACAAAAGGTAAATTACTGATCTACACATGTTTTAGAGTCTTACTAAATATTTAAAAAAACATAATAGGACCCCTTTAATAGAGAAGAACAAACTGAATACAGTGCATCAGATTTGTCCTTGAGAGGAAAAAGGAAATAGACAGTGTTTCCTTCAAGTCTGCAAAAAGTGACAGACTGATCTTTACTAGCTAACAAAAATATCTTAGTCGTAATATTTACATTCTAAAAAAAACAGTAGAACCATTTATTGCAAATCTACCTGGAAGCCATCAACTGATTTATTACATTTGGTCATAACTAAATTTAAGATATTAAAGTTGGGGTAGCTAACTTTTTTAGTTGTAAATTAGTAAAAATGTAGCACTCTGTGAAGAAATTAGACCCCAGAGCTCTCTCTGAATCAAATAATAAAGAATTTGAGTTCTAATCAGGGGCAGAATGCAGCGTTCTGATTGGTCCTCTCCAGTTTCACTTTAAACGAGAAAAAAAGAGGGTTTTATGTCAAAAATTGCAACCAAAACTTAATACATATTGATATTAACAATGTGTTGAAGAAATAAATTGTGTTTGCAGTGTGAAAATCGCCTACCCCACCTTTAAAAGAAAGTGTAATTGTTTGACTTGTGGACTAATTGTGGACAAAACTACTACTACTACTACTACTACTACTACTACTACTACTACTACTACTACTACTACTACTACTACTACTACTACTACTACTACTACTACTACTACTACTACTACTACTACTACTAGGAATAACATACTGGTGACAGCACAGTGTCTTCAATGTACTTGCCAAAGGTTATTCCAACCAGTTACATAATAGTATCATGGCATCAAGTGAGAATAGTGAACGTGTTTTATACATGAAATATAGGAACGTATGAACAAGACTTCAGCACAATGACAATATTTATAAATATTTTACTATTGTGAGCAGAATAGACTACAACAGGGTTATTCAAATATATTTACCAAAACTGTGATCTCAGGTCCGAAGTAAAAAAATCTACTTTCCAACTCGCAGTGCTAAAAATGTATTATGCTTTCTGAAATAAATACAAAAACAGGACAAACCAAAACAATTCCAATGTAATAAACAATAGACTGTAGTCGACCAAAGAAATTCTTGATCGACTAAAGACATGTCCCATCGACCGATTAATTGACTAAAAAGCTCTGCAACTAAAAAGCATTACGTTAATTTGACACAATCTATGCCTGAAAAGCTTTGGAGTTCATGCAAAAACAGCAATTTATATAGAAATGAATCGGAAACTAGTGTGTTTATTCCTTAGCAGACCGTTTAGACCAATGCATTGGTCAAAAATCTTCAGCTGATTCACCTTTTTTTGTTGCTGTTCAATATATATCCATTCCTTATAATCAAATAAAATTGATCGACTAAAAAAATGCTGGTCGACTAAGACTCCATCGATCAACTAAGCAGCAAATCAGCTGTGGGAAAAAGACTAAACTTGGTCTACATTTAGATTACAAAAACCTTAAATAGTCTGGTTCATGGCCAATAGTTTCATGGTGGGCCAAAACATAAAATAAAGAGAAAGAGGCAAGAATCTAAACAACAAATATGACAGGTGAGTGTCACTTTCATTACCAAGGCAAAGGGATTATTCACAATGAATCCAAAAAAGCAAGATGAATTCTTTGTTGTACCATCATTAAAAATATCAACAACAATCACGTCCAGCTATCAGCCAACATGCAAAAAGTCTGCAATCTTAGTATCCAACTCCGCTGACTCCATTACAAGTGACACACAATCATTCATTTCATGATAGGAAAGTCAAAATTATTCAATAATCTAAATGATTATTATGCAAGTTGCAAAATAATTGTAAGAACTTAACAAATAATAACTGTGAGAAGTGCAAGAAGCAAAAAATCTAATTTGTACCTGAGTCATAAACCTAAAACTGCTTTTTATCCGGTTGTTTTTGCTATTATAATAACATTACTATTTTATTGACAGGGTTTGATCACATTCCATGCCAGTTAGTTGTGAATATTTACTTAATTGTGACATTTCTGCACACTTTCGCACTCATAGTTATTGTGACAAACGTAAGCTCAAGTATAATAACCTTATTTACAATATTTTGCTGGATGTACCTGACTGTTTTGCTCAAGAACACCACGTACAAACTGCCAGCCAACGCCACAACAAATGCAACTTCATTCAGTCAAAAAGTGGAAGAATATCACAATAAATTTTATGTTTGTATGCAAAATTATATTATCGCGTATACTGTCTAAATGTACAACTACAAATAAGGACGTTTTGTCGCTAATTTGATGACACTTTCGCGTTTTGTGCAAAAATTATATAATTTCCAAACATGACATTGCGTGATGTTTTAGTAGAATGACAAGATAATGCGAAAAACGGATTATTTCGCGTTGGTTAAAAAATCACGCCCACCCTGCCCTGGCTAGCTTTACTATCACGTTACTCCAGTCAGCAGCAGCAGCACGTGAAAGACACAACATCATGTCAGTTATGTGACATTCCTGAGATGACAGGCCACAACAGCGACGACAGACAGAACAGAACCCGCCGAAGGAAGAAGCACGCAGGCCCGCGACAGGAAGGCAAACTTGGCGGGGAGTTTGTTACGAAACCAAATGACTGCTGTGAAACAAAATGGCATTTGAGTAAAAAACAAAAAAAAAGAAAACGTTGAATCGTCGTCTTCTTCTGGAACAACTCAACCGCCGCGCTCACTGCTGCTGTTAGTTACCTAGCAACATGGCAGCGCGGTAAAAAAGCATAAAATTAATGGCTGACTCAAAAAAAACAAAACACATACCTGAGCTTGATGAGGAAGCTTATAAAACACTTCAGTCAATGGTGTCAACCTCAGCAGCAGCACAACTTGGTGATGAGGAGGTGTGGATGGAGAAGAAGAAGAAGAAGGGGTGGCATGGTGGTGGTGGTGATGGTGGTAGTGTCGGCATCGAAATTTAGCAAAGCTTCACCGGTGCTTGGTTTGGCGTAGCGGTGGCCGTCACTGTCAATATGCTGGGAAAAGAGAAGAAGAAGAAGAAGGCGGGCTTCTGCTGCAGGTACGCTGTGGGGAAAGCACATAACAACATGTTGAAGCCGTTTACATGCTGTCAGCCAGGCGCAGTTAAGTTTACATCCGTGTTTACACCGCCTGCCAGCCAGCCAGCCCACGCCGCGTTCACTTCAGAGAAAGAGAAAGAACCGCACGCCAGATATATTTCCTGCGTCGACAGAAAAGGCCAAAGTCGCTATGGTAACGCAAGAATGTCCTTGGTTATCCTGAGAGAAAAAAAAAACGAAACCCACACAAGCGTCGTAATGTGGGGTGAAAATGGCGAAGAGAAGTTTAGCTCCGCGGCGGACAAATGCCTTCGCTAACCCGCGATGAGAAGGCAGAAGAAGACACGCAGACGCCACTCGACATCGTAAGTTGTCACTCGTCAAGTGTTGGAAACCTCTGCAAGACTTCACGCGCACAGACCAGACACGACACGAAACAGCGGCAAGTTAGACGTTAGGGAAAACCGCGAGACTTCCGGTTAACACTTCGCCGTAAGGGAGGAGTTGTGTTTTATTGTGAAAAGGTATGGCTAGAACGTTTCAACGGTTTCGGGTGTTTTATTGTGAAGAGTGCACTGTGTATGTTTTCCGGTGATTCGGCTGGCTTGACCAACTGTCAAGGCAACAGCTAACGGATAAACTAGTAAAATGGTGACCTCAGCTGGTGTATTTGTTGACTGCAGGGTTTTACTCAACCAAGACAAGTTCAGAGACTTCTCCAGGCAACTTGATTTTTGGAACTTGTTTTATTTTTTACCAATGTGCACTGCAAAAAAACAATGATATAACATTTAAAGGTGCATTGCGCAACTTATTGGCCAAAAATAAACTTGAATAGATACACATTTTTGTCATTTAGATGCCTTTGGTACACTATATAATTATTAAAAATCTGCGTTTTCACTTTGAGCAGGCTTGCAGGCTCAAAAAATAGTCTATTTGGCTTGGAGGAGCCCAAACACGTCTGTTTCCACATTTTTTTAAATATATATATAATATGGCATAAGTATTCATCTCCTTTCAGAGAGTCCCAAAGTATAGTTTTAACTTTCTAATTCTTATAAATTGTGTAGATGACTTTTCACCTTCAGAAAGTTACACAATGCACCTTTAACTTGTGTGTTTGTAAGTGCATTTACATTTTGTAGAACACATACAACAACCTATTTCAATGAGATATGCCAACTCTTTCATTTAATCTCATTAGGTTGAGGTTGTTAAAAGTATCAAAAACTCATTGATCAATATTTATAGTGTGAAAAGAAATTACATTAACAATACAAAATGTTATATTTTCCTGACGATTTTTAGAATAATCTTGAGCTATTAAATGAAATCTAAAACTAAAATGTTTAATAAATAAAGTACTTTCACATTTTGTTGAAAGTGTCAATCTGTTTTTAAAAAAATGCAATTAAAACAAGCAAATTTTAAATATTGTGGAATCAAAATTGGCATCAATAATCGAGTTTGACAACAGTTCCCGCTCGAAATTTAAGGGGCACTAATATCCCACTTTCTGTCTAAGAAAATAATGTCTTGAACAATTGTGATTTCAATTATGATTCAAACAATTGTGGTTATTATTATTACCATAATCAAGCAGCCCTACTTTGTTTTATGTTTTACCAATGTGCATTGCAAAAATCCAATGATATAAAACTTAAAGGTGCATTGCGCAACTTTTTGGCAAAAAATACATTTTAACAAATACACTTTTTTTTTTTATTTTTTTTTTTTTTCTCCTTTATTGTGAAAAATAACAAATACATACACAGCCATCACCATCCATAACCTCAACAACAACACAGACAAACATGACAGTAAACAAATAAAACACAACAGAGCATACAGTAGCTTGTGTGAGTGTAAGGGTGCAAATGTGTGGGTATGGGTGCATGTGTATGCGTGTACTTTACAGAGTGAATCTATTATATAGCTATCATTATGTTGACTACCACATTTAACTGAGGTATTGTAGTTTGTAGTTTTCATTGTCCCCACTTTCACAATTCAATTATTATAATAAGCAAGGACAAAAGCTTCCCTCCGAATTCCTTCAGATTTATTTAATTGTCATTAGTATCAATCTTTTTTTTTTTTTTTTTTTTATATGCGTGTGTGTGGGTGCATTAAAAGAAGGGGAGCAATGCAAGTGTCTCTACTTGGGACAGACGATATCCCAAGGAAACCACCTCTTGCTTGTCCTACCAGCTTGAGTTTTGAGATGATTTTTTTTTTTTTTTTTTTTTTTTTTTTTTTTTTTTTTTGTGTAGTGTAGTGTAATAAAAACAAAACAAAAACACATGAAAGAATTGGGAGGTTAGGAGGGCGTTCAAGTCTGGCTGTTGTTTTGTTCAGCCTGATCATTTACTCATTTGAACAATTAATAATAGTGACAATGAGGACAAGGTTGGTACTTTTAACAGCAATGGTGTTAATTGTAATAGAAGAGTTTAGGATTTTGTTCATAATAATTATAATAATTAAGTTACAGAATAGGAAGTGAAAAAAGAGAAAGAAAAATAACATGAACAGTGAAAATAATAATAATAGTAAGAATAGTTGTAATAATAATGGTAATACTAATGTCAGTTGTAAAAGTAATTGATAATAAAAAGATAATGAATAAGAGGATACTACGGCGCTCCATAGTACTCACGAAAAAAAAAATATTTATCTCGTAATTACGAGATAAGATCTCGTAATTACGAGATAGTTTTCTCGTAATTACGAGATAATTTTCTCGTAATTACGAGATAATTTAAATGGCTTTTCCCACATTCTGTATACCCACACGCTTCGTATAGGCTAAGCTAGTGACTTTATCCACAACGAGTAGTCTTTTCTGTGCTAGCTTGATGTTTCTAAATAGCTAAGATGTACTTGTGGATTTCGTTATGTTAAATTAAGTGTCTGTGGTCTTCACTGCAATGTTTACGGTCGACAAAAAGTATGAAAATAGCTAATAACGTGACTGTCAACTCACGCTACAGTTAGCATGCTATTATAAAGACGGCCAGTGTGTGGAGCTGTTCACCCACCAGAAAGAAGCTAGTGGTAATCGGCAGGTTTTTTAAATAAAACTCGATCTTCTTGACTGTTGACAGTCAGTCTCACTCATCCTTAGAAATGTGCGGCAGTTTTTCTGTGGCTCCAGCGTCTAGTTTTCAATTTATTTGGCCAAAAAGAAGAGAAATGCTGCACATTTGCTACACTTCCGCATGGATCACCCAGAGTGGGCGGGTACTGCAAAAATGCCCGTATGTTGCAAGTCTGTTGCAGCACTTCTCTCCTTTATGGCCAAATAAATTGAAAACCAGACGCTGGAGCCACAGAAAAGCTGCCGCTCATTTCTAAGGATGAGTGAGACTGACTGTCAACAGTCAAGAAGATCGAGTTTTATTTAAAAAACCTGCCGATTACCACTAGCTTCTTTCTGGTGGGTGAACAGCTCCACACACTGGCCGTCTTTATAATAGCATGCTAACTGTAGAGTGAATTGACAGTCACGTTATTAGCTATTTTCATACTTTTTGTCGACCGTAAACATTGCAGTGAAGACCACAGGCACTTAATTTAACATAACGAAATCCACAAGTACATCTTAGCTATTTAGAAATGTAACCCTGTTGTACTGTCTTTGTCTATGTGTGGTCCTTGAATGTCTCTGCACACCCAGCTTATGGACTCTGCGTTGTGTTTCAGTGATGGAGTGGCTTGGTGTGGTGCAGAAAGGAGCACAGCAGACACAGTGGTTCTTTTTTGATTGTGGAACATGCGGCAGGAGACACATTTATTTAGATGCTCTCAGATGATGATAGGTGTTTTACAGTTGCTTGGCTCATGGAACCTTACGGAGTAAGGGCAGAAGAAAGAGAGACAGCAAGCATGCTAATTAGTTATCTAATACAATTTTCTCCTAACTAAAATAAATTCACCTTTTATATAGTGCAGCTAACAGTGTGAAAATGTGGATTATCCATACAAGTACAAATATAACCAGCACTACTGTGCATGCCGCTAGCTTAAGTTCAAGTGCAAATAAAACAATCAAAATACTTTTTCGGGTCACAAAGAACAGTATTAATATTTAGCAGAACACCCGAGGCGGTAAACTGACTAGATTTAACGTGTAGATGGCAAATAAAAACAAAGATATTAATGGATTACATGTGGAACATTTGTCAGTGCGTACCTTACGGAGTAAGGGCAGAAGAAAGAGGAAAAATGATGAACTGCGCAGCCTCTTGACGCTGCCGCTACGGTGGCCGAACTAGGACATGAAAGGCCAAAACTCAAAAAGGCGATCTCTTAAAGAAAACAAAAATGCAAGTCTACCACCTAGTGGCCAATCCCTTACAGAAACATCAAGCTAGCACAGAAAAGACTACTCGTGTTGTGGATAAAGTCACTAGCTTAGCCTATACGAAGCGTGTGGGTATACAGAATGTGGGAAAAGCCATTTAAATTATCTCGTAATTACGAGAAAATTATCTCGTAATTACGAGAAAACTATCTCGTAATTACGAGAAAGTTATCTCGTAATTACGAGATAAATATTTTTTTTTCGTGAGTACTATGGAGCGCCGTAGGATACAAATACACATTTTTGTCATTTTGCTACACTAAATAATTAGCTTTTCGGGGTTTAAACCCATGTTCTGTCTCATCATTAATACACTCATCTAATGCTCAGATAATTGCTGGTTTCACCTTCCACCTATCCCCGTCCATTGGCTCTGTGCATGGAACATCAGTTGATGAATACATTTAATGCCATATATGAAAAAAAAATCAGCTAAAGGAACCGCTTTTCTGTAATAACAGACGTGGTCGGGCCCTCCTCCAAGCCAAATAATAGACTATTTTGTGGCCATGTGTAACCTGCGTATTCCAGTCCGTCCTGAGCAGGAGTCAAACCCGGGTCTCCCACACCGCGGGCGACCGACAAACACATTGAGTAAAAGGGAACGTTGCCTGTAGCCTAGTTTGCCGGTCAGATCTTACACCTGAGGGAGTGAGTTTATCCACCACTACTACACTTCATCACACATAGGGCCTACTTGCCATCGTGTGGACATTTACATTCCATTACACATGCAAGCCCGCTCAAAGTAAAAACACACATTTTTATTAAATATTTGGTGTAACACAGGCATCTAAATGACAAAAAATATGCATTCATTCAAGTTTATTGTTAACAAAAAGTTGCACCTTTAAGTTAAAATTAAAAACAAAGAGGCAGTGGTGGTGCTGATCATGTTATGTTTTACAATGAACAAAATGTGAATTGATGAGCTATTTCATAGTTTCTTTCTATATGAATGGAAAAAACACAATTAGGTCTCCTTTAATTTTGCTAAAAAGGGGCAGTGTAGATGTCGTTTCGTTTTATGAACACTAGACGGCAGCACACAACTTTTTTTTCTGAGACGTGCTCACGAAGAAGACTGTACTCTGAGTTGCCAAGTCCGCTTCTTTATAGCGACTTTGGGCTTCTTTTTTTGGAAAGTCGCTTGTGCAGTTTGGACTTGCTTGTTAGCGCAATTTTGACGTCTTAAAAGAGGTGTTTTTTGGCCGTTTTTCCAAGTTTGATTAACAAAATAAAACTACTAATGACAGAAATATAGACTTTTAGCATAACTTCAAGTTTTAAAGTCTTTGTTAGTGATAAAATAGAGGTTCTGCACTGACATCATTTTATTCCAAAAATGCTCAGCAACATTTAGAATGAATGACATTTCTTCAATGTATTTATTTGTTGTCGTGGCAACGGCTTGTCTGCTAACAACAGTTGATGATTTAGGACATTTTAACTGCAACAAATGGACTCAAAAACATATTTTTTTTAAGAAGAAAAATGTAATAAGTTCAACTGTGTGTGATTTCAATGTCTGATAAATGTGAGAAGCTAAAGTCTTGTTGTTTATCTGCTTTGCTACAACTGTTGACTTGATTTTCTCTTTTTACATGTCAGTTACAAACCCAGTGCTCAGTAGACTTGTGGTGGGTTGAATTTGTTATCAAACTGTAGTTTATTTTTCCTGTTTTAGCTGTTTATTGAACTCTTACAAGAGAAAATGTCCTTTCTCTCCATTAACTCTCTCAGCATCAACATTTAGGCTAGAATGATGTCATGTCACACAACCTCTATACGATTAAAATATTACTAACCCTCGTTCTACTGTGACGGATACTTTCTATTCAATGGATTAATAACGTTTTATTGTAAGGCTGAGGTCGCTTGTTTTTGTGCTTTTATTTTCAAAGGCTGGGTCGCTTGTTGCTTTCGGAAAACCTGGCAACCCTGAGCACAGTCCTGTCAGTAAACAGTCCAACGTAAGACATGCAGCGTTGGGTAATTTTAAAGCGTCAAAACTTCTAAACAAACTGTGCGTCAGCCAGGTCAGTGCCATGTGCAGAGCTCCACGACGCGTCCCCACGGTCACGCAGACATGTCCAGGCTGCTCGTGTCCGTGAGAGCTGTGTACGCCGCGCTCTGTCCCACCACCGTGCGGAGGAGGAGGGGGGTCACGGGCTGCGTTTACCCCGGGCTGCTCTCCTCCGCGGGGAAGAAGGACCTGGTGGCGTCGGAGCTGCCCGTCCTGAACGAGGAGGAGCTGGAGGAGCAGTTTGTGAGAGGACACGGACCCGGGGGACAGGCCACTAACAAGACCAGCAACTGTGTGGTTCTGAAGCACGTACCTACTGGCATCGTGGTCAAGGTGAGTGAACGAGGGAAGTGGGCTTTTCCAACAGCTTTATCCATCTATTACTGTGTTTATTATACTTATATAGCCTACTCCTCATATGACCGTTTAGACTACATTTTTCAATAAAACATGTATAAACATGATTGTATTTTAGATGTCACTTGATCTGTGCAATGTATCGAATTTTAGATGATATTTTGTTTCAGACCTGTAATGATCCAATGACCTCATGCTTTCTGCTCTCTCTACTCAGACTTGAACTTTAACAGCCACATTAAGTCAGTAACATCAGCAGCTTTTTACCATTTAAAAACATTGCCAAAATCAAAGGTTTAGTGTCAAAGCCTGACCTGGAGAAACTTATCCATGCATTTGTCTCCAGTAGGTTGAGTAGGTTAGACCAGTGGTTCCCAAAGTGGGGGTCAGGACCCTCGGGGGGTTGCGAAGCAAAATCTGGGGGTCGTGAGATGATTTCAAAATGCATTTTTTATAATTATGACTTGGCATTTAATTAATTTTTTGAGAAATTGGGGTTATATGAAGCAATACATTGTCAAAATAAGCACAATTAAGCCTAATGTAAATGGTTTCGTGACTTAAAATTAATACAAAAGTATAGAATTTTTACTGTGGGGGTTACGAGTTGGTTGCACGGTTATTCTGGGGGGTCCCGGGCTAAAAAGGACGCTGCTGCTCGAGTCCTGACCAGAACCAGGAAGTACCATCACATTAGTTCTGTGCTTAGGTCTTTGCACTGGCTTCTGTGGCTCAGAGAATAGACTTTAAAACAGCTCTGCTTGTGTTTAAGTCTCTCCATGGACTAGCACCAAAGTACATCTCTGACATGTTAGTGCTGCATGAGCCATCTCGGACTCTGAGGACCTCAGGGACCGGCCTCCTGCTGGTGCCCAAAGTCAGGACTAAACATGGACCAGAGTCAGGACTAAACGTGGACCAGAGTCAGGACTAAACGTGGACCAGAGTCAGGACTAAACGTGGACCAGAGTCAGGACTAAACGTGGACCAGAGTCAGGACTAAACTTGGACCAGAGTCAGGACTAAACTTGGACCAGAGTCAGGACTAAACGTGGACCAGAGTCAGGACTAAACGTGGACCGGAGTCAGGACTAAACGTGGACCAGAGTCAGGACTAAACGTGGACCAGAGTCAGGACTAAACGTGGACCGGAGTCAGGACTAAACGTGGACCAGAGTCAGGACTAAACACAAACCAGAGTCAGGACTAAACGTGGACCAGAGTCAGGACTAAACAAGGACCAGAGTCAAGACTAAACGTGGGGAATCAGCGTTTCAGTTTTATGCAGCTAAGATCTGGAACAGTCTTCCAGAAGATGTAAGACGCCTCAACAATGTTTAAATCTCGGCTCAAAACATTTATTTTTATCTGTGCATTTGACTGAAATGCTTTGTCTGCACTCTTTATTTCTTTACGTCTTTTAAAGTAAATTTTATGCTGATTATTTATGTGTTTTTAATAATTTTGTATTGTAATTTTGATGCATCTTTTCCTGCCTTGTAAAGCACTTTGAATTGCTTTGTGTTTGAATTGTGCTATACAAATAAATTTGTCTTGCCTCGCCTAAAATCATATTTTCCTGTTTTCTTCGACAGTGCCATCAGACGCGGTCAGTGGATCTGAACCGTAAACGAGCTCGAGAAATCCTGAGGGAGAAGCTGGACGTGGCCCTCAAAGGAGAACTCAGTGAGATCTCGGTGAAGAAGAAGGAGTCTGTGCAGAAGAAACAAGACAAGAGGAGGAAGGTCAACCAGAGTCTGGAGAAGAAGAGACTGTTTAAAGAAGCTCTGGCTGCAGAGCCCAAGCCCACGAACACAGACTCATGAGCATCGTCATGTCCTTTCACTGTACTCTTTTGGACAGGGCTCTACTGCCATAATTACATTGTTCAGTCGTCCACATCCTAAACCATTTTTACTTCAGTGTAGTAGAAGCTCATTCTTTGCACTGCAGTGTGTACTATATACCAAATACCAACGTGCACAGGCTGTGTTTTTGATTGTCTTAAATGTTTAAACAGTTACAGGCTGGTGTGATGGAGACTTAATGGAGTCTTAATGGGGGATAATGTCTCATGCAATGAAGCAAATACTCTCTAAAGAAGAAAGTTTTTTTTAAAGAAGACCTATTGTGTTTTTTCCAACTATTTAGTAACACACTAGAACATATGTAGATCAGTAATTTACCTTTTGTTCAATGTAAAAGACAAAATGTATCTAAAACAGCTTGAAAATAGAAACGGCTCTACTGACTTCCTGTTCAAAACTGGAACGCCTTTAAACTGCACATTCAGTAGTTCTCTGTTTGTTGGGTGTAGTATTAACCCTTTTCAGTCCCTGGTCTTTTTTTACTCCATACTCTACTGGATTTTGAGTAGGAACTATTTTAGGGACTGACAATTCCTGCGCTTTGAAAAAGAAAAGACCAGGAATATTTAGGGATTACATTTTATTGATTTTCAGACAAACTACTTGGACACATCCTAAGTTCCAAAAATAATGTTTGTATCTGAATAATTCTGAATAATTATGTCATAGTGTTTTACTGCGCAGGTTCACAGAGCTCAAAAGGATAGTATCAAAGTCAGACAAATATGTTGTTTTCCTAACCCTACTTAATCAGTATTTAAATGTTCCAATGCTTACAGATGCTAATGTTAAATCCAGTCACTTTCAAGTAAGACTGGGCCAAGATAAACTTTACTAAACATACAGATGTAACTGTGATTCACAAACTGGGGTCCGGGGCTCCAAAGGTTGCCCACACAACAAGCAGACAGGAAACTGAGTTTGAAACTAACTTTATATCTTCAGTTCAATTAATTTATTATTTTATATAAATGTATAATTTTTTTTATTCATAAATTAATATTTTTTTTAATCTATAAGTCTACAGGTATTATAATTTTGCTGTTTTGCAACTTAATCTGAGAGGAAATACATTCTACATTATTTTGAATAGAGAGTGAAATAGTATTGGGGAGCTTATTCAGAAAAAGCATGGTTTTGTCATTTTAGAATGTTTTGATGTACTAAATAATTAATAAGGCAATTTCGCACATGAAAGTACCAAGAACTAGTCCCAACATTCCCCCAGTCCCTGTTTAGTCAGAGGAACTACTCTGTCCCCATGTTTGTGTTCACACAGCAGCAGTTTCTGAAAGTGGGTCTAACTGGCTTTAGCATTAGCATCTGTTTAGTCTTGAATATTTAAATAAGTCATTAAGTGGTGTCAGGAAAACAAAAGTTGTCTGTGTAGATTTGACCTAAAACTAAGTTCTACAAAACCTAAAAACATCACAGAAATTAACAATGAAACAAAATCACTGGTGTTCACTAGTAAAAAATAGGCTACTATTTGCAAAATAAATTAATATATTTTGGGAATTACGGCTTTTAAATATTTTTTTCTTAAAGGTGGGGTAGCTGGTTTTCACACTGCAAACATGATTTAGGTTTTAAATTTGACAACTTGATCTCATAAATCCTTCGTTGGTTAATGTCGACATGTATTCATTTTGGTTGCATTTATGGCTTAAAAACTTCTTTTTACAAACAACAAAGTGAAACTGGAGAGGACCACCCCAAGCTCAGCCAATCAGAGCGCAGCATTCAGCTCCTGATTAGAACTAAAATTCTTTATTTTTCAGTTCAGACACAGTACTCAGAGGTTTAATTTTTCCCAAATTGCTGTATTTATTGTATACTTTTTAGTGAAAAGCAGAACGTTTACTAATTTAGAATTGAAAAGGTTTATTACCCCACCTTTAAGGATAAGAAAAGTGTATCTAAATGTTGGAAAATGTTAAAAAAGTCCCTAAATTGTGACCCAAGTCCATTGTTCCTGCTTTGTGTGAACACGCCTTGAATGAGGACTGGAAATAAAAAAAATATAAGGAACTGAAAAAGGTTCATACAGTGGGAAAAGGCCTAATGTGCACAAGAGTAAACTGAGTACTAGTTTTTCAAATTATAGCATAACACAATTATTTTTATTAACGATGTCCCAAAATAGAATGGCTTTAACTTTCTATTTCTACTCACCTCTAGAAATTCACACAGTGCACCTTTAACAAAGTATTATACAGCGAACTCAAACCAATAAAAGGTAACATTTAAATGGTATATTAGGATAGGCTCATCGTTTCGCAGCTGTTTGAGTATTTACTGAATGGCCAATCACGTTGCTTCTTCCACGCTCGTGCCAGGCCCTCGAGACGCGAGCAGCCAATCAGATCCACGGAGGGTTTTTTAAATGATCCCCGCGGCTCCGCCCTCTCCTCGGTTCTGTGTTGTGATGTCCGCGTTTACCGGGGCCGTGCTGTAAAAACTAAACAATTACGGCTCAAACGGGGACTGCTGTTAATCTTCTCCGTGCGTCCGGCGACCCTGACATGGCAAAAGGTAATCGAAAACTAAATAATAGCCGACATTCTGCAAGCTAAGCACGAGTTACGTCGCAGCGTGCAGGGGAAGCCACGAGCACGCTGCAGGATACGTGTGTTTGTGTGGAAAATAACTGCTTTTTTAACATTACGTCGTCATATTGCATGCTGTAATTGTGCGCACGTGTATTTACCTTGCGTATTTAACGGTTTAAGGAAAGAAGAATGTGCTAAGAAGTGAAAGAAAACCCGACGACGCCGCAGCCGCTCACCACATAGTTAGCTCCTCCCGGAACGAGACAAAGGAGAATAAACCAGCTTCTAGCAAGGTACGTGAGTGAGCCGTGTTTTGTTTTGGAGTTTATTCTTTAACACCAAACACTGTATGTTCTAAAATATGCAGGAGGTTGCCGACAGTACAGTAATGAGAGTGTTTTAGCCTGACTTGTGCAGCTGTTGTTGTGCTTTTTGTAGCATTGTTGCCCCGAAATGTTGACTGCCAGGAACAGAGCTGCGAAAATGTGCAGTAAAAACACATTAGTAAAGAACAAATATACAATAAAGTAAATAAACAAGCTGTATTCTGTCTAATAAATGATTTAATTTTATATTTGTATCAGAATTTGTACATTAAATAATTCAAAGAGCTTCACAAAACATGAACATGAAGCTTATTTTAAAGCGAACCCTGACTATAATCACATGTTTACCCTAAAACACTTATAATATCATCACTTATATAAATACAGGATAAATACCTTGGAATTATTTGTAGTTTTATTAAATTAGTAGTTTAAAGAAATTACTTGGAGGCTGCCATTTTGCTTTGGGTATGACGTCAAATGGTTGTCTGTGTCTTCTGGTGGTTGTCAAGGTAACAACCTAGGGAGCAACAATTGTAGGAGCAACCATGGCAACAACCAAAAGCAACCATTTGACATCATCAACCCAGAATGCATTGCACCTGGACAATATGGCTGCTGCCAATGGCTCCAAAACAATGACAATTTTATAAAAATAGTAAGAGGTTAGATATTTGTTAGCAATTTATTTTAGTAAACATGAACAGTACTTAGCATTTAAGCCATATTTATCTTCATAGCCAGGGATCCCTTTAAATAAATTTGACCCGTTTTTGTTTGATAATTAAACACTGGAAAGGAAATGATCATGTTAAATGAGATCACAAGGGAATATGTGCCTGGAATAAGCAATATTATACATATTTTCAGTAGATTTTGATTGAACTAAGACCGCACGAAGAGAATAAAGTATCTATGTTCTCCCCGTGTCTGCGTAGGTTTCCTCCTACAACTAAAAAACATGTCCATTGTGCCTCCCCTCCCCGGGACTACGGATCAGGGTTGCCAGATTTTCAGAGAGCAACAAGCGACCAAACCTTTGAGAAAAAAAAGCCCAAAACAAGCGACCTTAGACCCTCCAATAATAAAATAGAACTAAAATAATCAATTAATTAAGCCTTTATGCGTCACAGCAAAACATGAGTTACTGATTTTGGCAGATTTTAAATAGTTTGTGATCACCAGTAAAGACTTTAAAGATTGAAAATATGCTAAAAGTTTATATTTCTTTCATTAGTGAGTATATTTCTGTGAATAAAACCTGGGAAAATGTCAAAAAATCACCTTGTTCATGACGTCAAAATGCCTCTCAGGAGCAAGCCCAAAAAACCGCAACCCGCGACTATCAAAATGCACAAGCGACTTTCCAAAAAAAGAAGCCCAAAGTCGCTATAAAGAAGCAGACTTGGCAACTCTGCTACAGATGGAAATGAGCTGTAAACTAGAATCTGGTACAAGCATCTCTGCTTTTGTGCTTATTGTAGTTGTACACTGTCCTTAACAAACCTTACCTTACCTTACATTCACTTGATTGAGATGGGCAAAAAAAAATGCTTCTTTTCTTGAAATATGAACTAAATATTTAACAAATATTTATTTAGGAAAGTCAAAACATGCTTAATACACGATAAATATTGTCATTTAACCACTGTAACACATTTGAAATCAGGTTTTGCCACGTTTACCTTGAACTGACTGAATACTGTCCAGACTTGTTATCAACATTAGCTAAAAAATTATTGAGATAAGACCTCTTGAGATATTACTTGTATGTCATACAAACCTTTAACCACTGTGCTTCCATCCATGTTATTACAGTGTTTCCTCTTCACTTGATTCATTGTCCAACACTCGAGGCTTCAATTACTGACCACAAACTTTCACAGACCAACAAGTGGAGTTTCTGCAAAACATAAAAAAACAGTCTTAAATAGAAATGTTTGAAATTAAGGTTTTAAAAAGCATAAGTTTGTTGTTGTAGGTCTTGAAAATGTTTGCACAGGTGTTACATTTTTTATGAAGTAGTTCTGTCAGATTTCCTATTTCACACTGCTGCAGCTTTTTCAGTAATATTCTCAATATTAAAGGAGAGACCTTTTGTGTTTTTTTTTTTCGACTATTTAAGAAACTAGAACATGTGTAGATCAGTAATTTACCTTTTGTTCAATGTTAAACTCAAACTTGATCTAAAACAGCTCGAAAAAAAAAGAGCTCTATTGACTTCCTGTTCAAAACTGCAGAACTGATAATCAGAATAAATTTTATTGCCATTATCAGTGAATAATAGGGATGGGACGAGACAGAATTTTCACGAGACGAGACGAGCCACGAGATTGGGTCCACGAGATCGAGACGAGACAAGATTTTTAAATAATTTGCATTAATTGTTTAAATTTAGAATTTAAACAAGGCAAATTAAAAAAAAATGATTTTTATTATTTATTATTGTTAGTTTATATTCTTTTAGTTTAGCTTTGCCTTTCATTATGTGTATCACCTTAGATTTTTATTATTTCAACGATATGAGTTTTGACTGAAATGAATCCGCTCCTCCGTGTGTAGCTCAGGCTCCGCCCCCTTCCCCTTTCCTTCTTCACAGCGCTGCCGCTGATTCTTCCATGCTGCTGAGAGGCACCAGACACACACAGATGAGACTTTTTTACAGTTATTGATGATATAGGCCAAAATATCTCTTTGTGGATCTATTTTAAACTATGTTTAAGTGTGAAAAACACCGCGCTGTTCCTGCAATGTCCGCGCGTATATTTGACGATTATATATTTTTCTTTACAATGTTTAGGACTAATTATCTCTGTCAATATTGGTCCTATCTTTACGAAATAAAAACTGAGACAGAGTTTAGACTGTTTTCTGTCAGAATAAGTCTGCTACAGGTCTGTGTGTGGAGGAGAATATTTACTGCAGCTGCTCAAAGATACAAAACTTAATTTCATGACCATAGAAAAATCTCACGAGACAATTCAGTACGTGTGCGCACAGTATCGTGACAATTTGATCTCGCGAGATCTCGCGGCACGAGATCTCGTCCCATCCCTAGTGAATAACAAATTTCATAAACTAGGAACTTGCTTTGATGCTAATGTGAAACATATAACATTAATAAAATAATAGTATAAAAAGAAAAAATATTAGATATTATAAAAAAGACTTTTAAAATATATAATGCAAAGTTTAAAGGCCTGCAAAGGAAATAAGTATACCAAGTATAAAATAAGAATAAAAATATAGAACAGATACAATAGTGCAACCTGTCAGTGCAAATGTAAGATAATACCAGCATGAGAAATAAAGTGACAGGTGTAAGGGACCATGTGATGAGTCACATGTTTATGAAGTGTTCATGAGTCCAGCAGAGGGAAAGAAACTGTTCTTGTGGCGTGAGGTTCTGGTCCGGATGGACCGTAGCCTCCTGCCCGAGGGGAGTCCAAAAGTCTGTGTCCAGGGTGAGAAGAGTCAGGGAGGGGATAGGTGGTAGGTGAGAACCAGTGTTGGGTGTAACTTAGTTACGATAACTTGATAACAAAATACTCTGCTGCATTTAAGTTATTAAAAATCCACACAAGTGACTTGTTGTATGAGATAAAACAGATCAGCAGCTGGAACAGGCACAGAATCATTTTTAATGCTGATTTTACTACATTTAAGCCGGTTTAAGCAGCTCATTTGTTGTTTGCCTTTGTTTAAATACCAATAATAAAAGTTTAAGTCCTAAATTTGATTGATGTTTGCAATAATACACACAAAGTAGTCCTAAAGTAATGTAACCAAGTTACTTTCTTGGGGCAATAATAACTTAGTTGTGTAACTAATTACATTTTTTTTAAGTAATAAGTAATGAGTAAGTAATTACTTTTTTAATACTTTTTCCCAACACTGGTGAGGACAGGGATTTTTTGAGCACTTGAGCTGCAGCTGAAAAACGATACAAGATTACTCCAACATGCATGAATGAATTCAAATATAACTGAGTAAACTAATGGTGAAGAGAGGCTTTTAAAACAAAGTTAAAATATTTGAATAATACATTTTACTTAATAGGACCCCTTCTCTTCTTCTGTTATTTGGTTGGCTGAACAGATGGAATGCTCGGTTGCTGCATAAAAAATCTTAAATGTGACCTTCTTTTACTACAGAAACACTGAAATGTGTCTGCTGATCTAAGTTCTGTTCAGTGACGTGATCTTTGACAAACCGCTGCCCTTTATCGAGTCAGAAAACATCTGACTGACGTCTGCTTTGAAGTGCATCATGTGTTTATTCTGCCAAACTGACATCATTTCACACTTGAACCGGCACTGAGTCGATGGAGAATGTTCCAACAGCAGCTCACATCAGGAGAACATTTGACCAGGAAATTCTGAAAGTTTAATTAAAAATATATGTGTTATTATTATAAACTACTTTTCTGTTATTTGTAAAGTGTGAGAAAGTCCAGTGTGTGTTTCCAGTCAATCAGAGAGAAACCTTATCAAGAAATAGTTGAAATAGTTGTGGGCAAGTGTGACCACTAGGGTGCGATAGAAAAGAGGTTTTGGGCTCCAGGCCAAGTTAAACATTATTAAAGGTGCACTGTGTATCTTTTTATCAAAAATACACTTGAAGAAAAGCTTGTTTTTGTCATTTAGATTGATTTGTTGCACTAAACAAATGATACAAATCTGCGTCTTAATTTGGAGTAGACTTGTACGACTACAAAATGGACCATTATTTGACTTGGAGCAGGGCCTCCACTGGTATGTTTCCATGGAAACCTGGTTCCTTGCTGCATTTTGATTAACACCTGTTGTAATTATAAATGATATGTTTACGTTAAACAAGAACATGTTTGTGGTGAAAATATGTTGAAAATACCAGGAAGTAGAGCAGAGTTCTAAACTGATGACATCAACACTAGGGAAGAACATTTTAAATTTTCTCACAAGAAACTGATTTTTATGGCCCTGTAAACACACATTTAACAAAAAGTGAGTTCTAGTGTATTTTTATTGCTCAAGTAAAAAAAAAAAGATTTACATTTAAAGAGTTTTGGCCCAATTTATTAAATGGTTTCTATAGGCAACTACCTAGCGTTATGTCATCATTGATGAACAGGAAGTACATTTTTTATGCTAAAAAATGGCCAAACTGGAATGAACATTTGACTTTAACTACGTCTTTGTGAAACGAGTGGTTCAACCTGTCATGGGCACTTTAAACAATCACATTTATTAATTAACCTAATACAGGGTTCATACAGTCATGGCAAACTTGGAAAAGTCATGAAAAATTCAAATCCAAATTCCAGGTCCTGGGAAAGTTTTGGAATTGTACTGATTTTGGTAAAGTATTGGAGAATTTTGGATTCAAAACAAAAATTCTGAATAATTTGCTAACAATCTTGATCATGTGAAGATGGAGAAAAACATTTTTATAAAAATGTGGCTGTAAAATAAAAATCTCTTGCATGACCGTAACTAAAACTGGACTTTTGAAACTGGACTTAAAGGGACATGGCAAGTCCTAAAATTATTGTATTTCTGTCTTAGCCAGCTAATGAAATTGAACAATTGAAACAAATGTATGAATAAGTTAAACAAGATCCTGGAGATGTTGGGAATTGCTTTGGAGAAGTCATGGAAAAGTTAAAATCTGTATGAACCCTGCTAATAATCCTGCATACTGTAACCTGGCATCTCTCCTCTGAGTTTTGTCTTTAATAATATATTGTTGTGCACTGTCCCTGTATGTACGCATAAATCCACACCACAGTCTAAAATGTGATCTTGTGACAGGACTGCCAGCCCAGGTCCCAGTCCATCCTCCAGAGTCTGCAGAGTCCAGCCAAAAGCCGCTCTCCCCTGGGCCAGTCCAACATGTTGATCCAAGAGTCCAACGACAGCGATCAGACGGCCTCAGACTCCTCCAAGCTGAAGAAAGGTTTGCCCCTCTCTCTTAACCTTCTAACCTACATACCAAGACATTTACAATGGCAGCGTGAAGCCTTGGTACGGTCAGCAGATCCACATGTTTCCTGTGCGGCTGAATGCTCGCTCTGTCTTCTGCCTGCCTATCTTATGACACGGCTCAGTTCTGTCAAGGTGCCTGGCTCTCTTCTGACTGCTGCTGCTAAATTCCTCTTTCTCTGCCGTTCTAGACGTATCTGCAGAGGAAAATTGTGACGCCAAGGAGCAGAAGAGTCAGAGCTGTGCAGAGCCGGGAGAGAAGTCTTCTGTTGCCAGTGAGCTCAAAGAGTCCAGTCAGATCAAAGTCTGCACCAGCAAGGACAACAAAGTGACGACGACGAAGAACCGCAGTCGGGCTGGGCACAAGAAGTGGGTCCAAAAACACTTACTCTTGTTGAAATCTGAAATGCATACTCAGGGCTCCCATGGGTCCTAAAAGTCTAAAAAGTCTTACATTTGAAATGGGAAATTTAATGTCTTAAATTTGAAGTGGCTTTTAAGACCTTGTATTTGGAGCAGATTGATCAAAGTTAAATGAAGACTGTGCGTGTTTGTGTTGGAGACATTACATTTGCGTCAGAGCGACAGCACAGAACAGAAGTGCTTAAGAGCGCATGAGCTCAGTGTTAGCTCAGCATGAATCACCTCACAACTTTTGGACTAAACAAGAACTATTCAGCTATCAACTTCTTAGCCAAAGGAAAAGCACGTTTCACTTGGAGAGCGAGTTTTAATGTCAACTCACTGCGCTTAAACACAAACTCAACACTTGAGGCTAAAATCGTCTGACTTTGTCATTTGCAGCGCTAGAGGTGCTGCGCGCTGTGCGCAATGAGCCATGCGCTTCACCGCAGGTTTTTGATTTATTTAAGGTGCACATGTGATGAAAGCATCAGCTTTTGAATCGCCGCGTGTGCGAAGAACTCTCTGCTTATGTCCACGTTATTGTTACTTCAAGTTCTGTGAACTTTATAAACATGAATGAACTGAAACAAACTGGAGCTGTGGAAGGAGCAACACCTGTCAGTGATCATGTGACAGGAGCAGCACCTGTCAGTGATCATGTGACAGGTGCAACACCTGTCTGTGATCATGTGACAGGTGCAGACATGACTGCATCAGAAATAACTGAATGTATATCAGGCCTCCCGCGGGGTCTTAAAAAGTCTTAAATTTTGTTCTAGAAGGTGTGCAGGAACCCTGTATATGTTGTGAGCCAATAAATAGTGCTTATATGACAAAACAAAAACTAATCTTTTTTATTTATAAAAATAATGTTTTTAAATATGCGCGTGGTCTTAAATTTTGATATACAAGATCTTTAAAAAATCTTAATTTTTTTCTAGAAGTGATGCAGGAACCCTGATACTAGAGCTGCAACAAGTTAATCAATTAAATCAAAGGTGCCATTTAGGTTTAAAGATCCACTGTGTAACTTTGAGTAAAAGTCAACTACACAGTTCAGTGGTGGGGATAAGGATGTTTTATGTCATATGGAAAAAAAACTCAATTACAGGGACAGCTTTTACCTGAAAATCTGTGATGCACCCATCCAGTTTTTTTCTGTTTCGATACCGATTCTGATACTTTGGCTTCAAGTATCTACCAATACTCGATATAGATAGAACTGAAATACTTAATTTTTTGTATCAAAACATAAGACATTTGGTCATCTAGTGTTATGTAGCTGTTATTTATAGTGCCATTCTCAACTTAACAACTGAATCTAAATAAATGTCAAATATTCTGAGATGTTCTGGATCAACACCAGGCAGTAAATTAATCTCATTATGGGGGTTTTTCCATGAAAGTGTCTTAAAATCAGATTAAACCAGAAAGATATGTTTATGAAATCAAGAGACTTTTATCTTTCCTAAGCTTTATTTTTAGCAGTATTGGTCAACTTTAATACAAATCTGCATTTTGTGATAAACAACCAGTCATTTATTCAGTTGATATTTTTCTTTTGATTAATTGATTGCAGCCTGATACAATACTGACATCATTCTCCTTGTGTTTAGGAGTGAAAATAAAGCTCCCCAAAATAAGAAAGTCACAGACTACTTCCCAATCAGAAGAAGCAACAGAAAGACCAAAGCAGAGCTGAAGGTGAGTAATACATGTGTGTAGAAGCCGTTACTACAGATAAATCATGAATCAGACTGTATTAAATGTCAGTTTTTTGTTTTAGAGTGAAGAACACAGACACCTGGACGACCTCATAAAGAACGGAGTGGAAGAAGGAATGGAGGTAACTCACTGTTTGTCTGGATTGTCTTATTAAACTGTGATTATTCAAATTTATTCAGATTTATAGTAAAGCTTGTGTGGTTCAAAATAGTCACAACAACATTTAAAATAAACATTTTAAACGTGCCAGGGCTCCCGCGGTGTCTTAAAAAGTCTTAAAAAGTCTTAAATTTGAAATGGGAAATTTAAGGTCTTAAATTGTCTTAAATTTGTCAAAATTAGGTGTTTTGGTCTTAAATTTGAAGTGGCTTTTTTAAGACCTTGTATTTCGAACAGATTCATCAAAGTTAAATGAAGAATGTGCGTGTTTGTGTCAGAGAAGTTGCACTTGTTGTGATGTCCGTCATGTACATGAGCAGGGCTCCCGCGGAGTCTTAAAAAGTCTTAAAAAGTCTTAAATTTGAAATGGGAAATTTAGGTCTTAAAAAGTCTTAAATTTGTCAAAATTAGGTGTTTAAGTCTTAAATTTGATGTGGCTTTTTTAAGACCTTGGAGCAGATTTATCAAAGTTAAATGAAGACTGTGCGTGTTTGTGTCAGAGAAGTTGCATTTGCTGTGATGCCCGTCGTGTAAATGAGGGTCAGATGGAGCGACAGCGCACAACAGAGGTTATAGCAGTGGCATGAGCTCACTGTTAGCTTAGCACGAATCGCCTCACAACTTTGGGACTAAACAAGAACTATTGAACTTGGCCAAAGGAAAAGCATGTTTCACTTAGAGAGCGAGTATTAAGGTAAGCTCACAACGCTTTAATTCAGCTGAAAATGTCTGACTTAACCATCGTTAGCGCTGCAGATGCTGTGCGTAATGGTCCGCACGCTTGACTGCGTGCATTCCGTAAATTGTCTTTATTTATATAAGTTGTGCGGTAGTTTGTGTACATGTGGTGAAAATATCAGCTTTTGAATCGCCGCGTGTACAAAAAACGTTTCACTTATGTCCGCGTTAGCTTCAAGTTGTTAGCTGCTGTGTTCCATCCATCCACAATTACGCGTGTGCGTAAACGTGAATGTGTGCATATGGATGTGTGTAGCCTGGCGTAATGACGCAGCACAGAATCCGCGAGGTGTCAGTCGGGGCTAGAATGAGTTTCGGGACACGTGGGACAGGATTCGGGATTCTGGACACATGCGTGAATTTCGGGACGTCTGGTCACATAAAGCTGGCCACTGCAGATGAGCGTAGTGAAGGAGAGACAAATGCAGCACCTGTCTGTGATCATGTGACAGGTGAACTGCATCAAATTGGAACAAGCATCTACAAATGTTAATTTTTGTCATTTTGTGAGCAAATAAATTGTGCCAAAACAAAAATGACAAATGAAAACATAAAAGAATATAGTTTTATAAATTTTTATTAGATTTTTTTTTTTGTGTGTCACAAAAATATTTTTTTTAAACGTGCACGTGGTCTTAAATTTTGCTATGCAAGGTCTTAAAAAGGTCTTAAAAAGTCTTAAATTTTGTTCAAGAAAGTGTGCAGGAACCCTGATGAGGGTCAGATCGAGCCTGAGCGCAGGACAGAGGTGCACGTAGCAGAGCGCATTAGCTCACTGTTAGCGACAAGCATGAAGCGCCTCACAACTTTGGGACTAAATACGAACTATTCAAATTGGCCAAAGGAAAAGTATGTTTCACTGAGGGAGTGAGTTTTAAGGTAAGCCCACAGCGCTTTAATTCAGACTGAAAACGTCTGACTTTACCATCGCTAGCGCTGCAGATGCTGCGTAATGAGCCGCGTGCACCACTGCGTGCATTTCGTAAATTATCTTATTTATATAAGGTGTGCGGTAGTTCGTGTATATGTGGTGAAAATATCAGCTTTTAAATCGCCGCGTCACGCGTGCACAAAAAACATTTCACTTATTTCCGCGTTAGCTTCAAGTTGTTAGCCGCTGTGATGTGTGTAGCCTGGGGTAATGAATCTGCGGGACACATGCGTGAATTTCGTAACGTCTGGTCACATAAAGCTGGCCTCTGCTGATGAGCGCATGAGAGACAGGAGCAGCACCTGTCTGTGATCACGTGACAGGTGAACAAGCATCTACAAATGTTATTTTGGTCATAAATAATTGTAATGTAAGACATTTTGTGAGCCAATGAATGGTGCCAAAACAAAAATGACAAATGAAAACTTAAAATAATATAGTTTTATTCATTTTTATTTATTAGATATTTATTTTTTGTCACAAAAATAATGTTTTTAAACGTGCACGTGGTCTTAAATTTTGCTATGCAAGGTCTTAAAAAGGTCTTAAAAAGTCTTAAATTTTGTTCTAGAAGGTGTGCAGGAACCCTGCGTGCTACATTAATTTCTTACAATGAAGAGGCGGGGCTTCTCAGTTCTGTCGTTTTGCACCAGAATAAACATCTTTCTTTATCTAAACATCTATATGCAAGTTGTCTTACATGTTTTTGGTAATTTTCATATACTGTATTAGTTTTTTCCTAAATGCATAGAAAAATGCATTAGGTCTTCTTCAAAGCAGAGCTAAGTACTTTGTAAATAAATGTTTCCGTGGTGGTTACATATGAGAGGCTGTAGTCAACTAAAGAAGTTCTTGGTCGACTAATGACATGAGCCATCGACCAATTAATCGACTAAAAGTGGGGCGTGACTAAAGCTCAGCAACCAAAAAGTATTACACTATTTTGACCCAATCTGTGCTTGAAAAAAATTTATGAATTCATGAATAAACAGCAATGTAAATAGAAAATGAAAAGAAAACACATATTTATTTCCTAAACGGTAGTCTCGGCCAATAATGTGGTAAAAAATGTTCAGTTGATTCACTTCTTTTGTTGCAGTTCATTATCAACTAAAAAAATCTTGGTCGACTAAGACTTTATCGGCCGTTTAATCGACTATGCGACTAAAAGACACAGCCCTAGAGTGTATAAAACAAGACTCTAGATCAGGCCTATTCAACTTAAGGCCAAGGGGCCAAATTGGCCCTCCAAAGTCTGATCTGGTCCTCAACCCATCTTTCAAATATTCCAAATACACCTATGTCTTCTTTGCAGGCTTAATTCTGATGTGTACCTGACCTGTACGGTTTGTACAGTCATAGACATCCTTGACACATCATGTAAAATTCTATTCTATTTTCAAGGCCCTGCAAAAGTTTTGGAAAAATCGAAATTATTTTAGATTAAAAAAAAAATAGTCATGTCCGAACGTCAATTGAATCAAATAATCGATAACCAATCCTTAGTCAGTAAAAACTTATGGTTTGGATATTGAGATATATATACTGTTGTTGTTTTTTTTAGTAAAACAGAAAATTCATGAGTCATGTTTATTAAGATCATTATTTCAAGCAATTTTTATTTTGTTTTTGGAAAAGCTGACCGAAAGATTCTGCACTTTTGTTTAGAAATAGAAATAGAAAAACTTTATTGTCTGCCCTAACATGTGGTAGAAATTTGTCTTTGACAAAGCACTAGACATTCATCCACAGCTCATTCATAAAAAGCTCTAGACATTCATCCACAGCTCATTCATAAAAAGCTCTAGACATTCATCCACAGCTCATTCATAAAAAGCTCTAGACATTCATCCACAGCTCATTCATAAAAAGCTCTAGACATTCATCCACAGCTCATTCATAAAAAGCACAAGTAGAAACATCACAATACATGAGACAACAGTTCTGTTCCCTGGGCTCATTTATGAACTGAACCGAAATTAATTCTCTGAAGTTGAAAGTAACATTTTTACTTTTTTCTGTCTAAAATCGATTAATCTAATCAGTTAATGAAAGACAGTTGTTGACTGAAAAGTAAGTTAAACAAGGTCATGGAAAAAAGTAGTGACACAATCTTTCGTTGAAAATTTTGAAATTCATTAAATTTGCTTTCATTCTTGGTGAAAATGTTTTAAACACTTCAAAATGGAAAATGATTTGATTAAATCTGTTTAGTCTTGTTTCATAGATTCAATTTTGGAAGCTGGTGATTTATTTCAAGGCACACTGATTGAAAAACACTGCTCTAGATTATGCATTCTTACAAGTAAACTTTTGAATTTCTGAAGAAAATAGCTGGATCTTCCTATGATCTGAAAAAATGCCAAAAATTTGGAATACAAATACAATTTTCAGATTTTGTTGATAAATTATTATTGCATCCTTCTATCTAATAACAAAAGTTGTACAAGGTCATGAAAAGACCTGACAAAGCTTCAGTTAAGATATCCCTTTCTGTGCTTCAGGTGAAGGAGATCGACGGGAAGGGCAGAGGCGTGTTTGCGGTGAACGGCTTTAAAAAGGGAGACTTTGTGGTGGAGTACTACGGAGACCTGCTGGAGCTGTCCGAGGCCAAAACCCGAGAGGCCCAGTACGCTCAGGACCCCTCCACAGGCTGCTACATGTACTACTTCCAGTACCAGACCAAGACCTACTGGTGAGGCTGCTCTACTGTATGATACAACTTTTTTAAACTGATTATGTGAGAGTTTCTCATTTTGACTTTATCTGATTTGTTGTTGAAAAAAAAAAATCAGTTAAATAGACCCTTTTCACAGAGGTGCGGCTGGGCTAGTTCAGTTTGAAAATACCAGCGGATGGAGCTTTCCGGTCTGTTCTTTCTCTAAAGAAGTTTTCAGGGTTCTTACAGTCATGGTAAACTTGCAGGGTTCCCACGCGTCCTGGAAAATCTGGAAAATGATTAGCTCAATTTCCAGTCATGGAAAACACATGGAAAATGAGAAAAACAGCCAAATGTCATGGAAAATATAATGTTTTCCTGGAAACTTATTTGGCTCAATAATAAAATGTATAACAGTGCGCAAACCAGATTTTTGCAATGTACAAACATAGTAATAATAATTAAAAAATGCCTTTGCACTAATGTAAAACTGCTAAAAAGTATAGGATTTGCAAACCCAGATTGCAAAAACTTACATCCAAAGTTTAATTTATCATTTTTTCACTTGGCTGTTTATCCAAATGTTTTAATTGGAGGAATACATTTTTACAAAATAAGGTCAACAGTAGTTTGATTTTAGTTCAAAGGCCTGAGGTAAAAAGTGTCTCATGTTCTTCAGCCATTGGAAATCTGTAAAATGCATCAGGTTGCACCAAAATTGAATTAATTTTTCAAAAACCTCAAGGGGAGGACCCCTAGACCCCCCACTCATGTTTTTCTCCCTGCACCACTGCAAAAATACTGTAACTGTGTTCTCATGAAACACCTAAAAAAAGGCTATCAAAGCAAACTGCAGCTTTGTAAATTGCCCCGTCTGACAAAATCAAATTCTGACTGAGAACTGGCCACACGACGGTTTTATATACTTTGATTGTCATAAATGTGGACTATTGGGCTGTGACAAACTTGGCAAAACAGGCTAAATTTTGGTGATATAGATGTCGTGATTACATAAAATCCTTGTTGCAAATGTCCTGGAAAATGTTCTTGCAATATGAGTGGGAACCCTGACTTGGAAAAGTCATGGAAAATTCTATACTAATTTCAATTCCCTGGAAAACGTTTGGAATTCCATTGGTTTTGGAAAAACTCTTATTTTGTGTTCAAATATAAATTGGGGATAATTTAGGTCCTGCTGCAATTAAAAAACTGAGAGATCAAGATTCAGTCATGTTGAATCGTCAATTATTTAGTTTTGAATCAAGAGCTCAACAACCAGGCCTTTGGCAGTAAAAACGTGCAGTTTGGAGCAAAAGCCAAACTTTGACGCATATATTATTTTTTAAGTTAACTAAAGCAATTTTTATATTTTAGTCGAATAAAATGTAATAAAAAGAAATTTGTTAATATGGGGAAAGCATGACACTTTATTAAACTGAAAAATGTAGCTTTTTTGTTTAATATGGAATAAAATGTATCGAGTTTAAGTATTTTAAAATCCAAATAAATTTGAATTAAACATTTCAATTTTTTATGTTTAAAAATCCATAGGGTTAGGGTTAACCCTAACCCTAATGAAAGACAATTGCTGACTGAAAAGTATGTTAAGCAAGATCATGGAAAAGTTGGGATTTGTTTTGGAGAAGTCAAGGAAAAATCATGAAATACCTGAAGATAAGATCTATATGAAGCCCAATGTGCCCCTCTATGAGTTCGAGGAGGCGTGGCCAGAGTAAGAATTTTCGTTAGAGATTTTTTGTCGTTTCTCTCCTTCTGTCTGTGCAGCATCCTCGTGAAGTTCACCTGCTGCACATGCACATAAAATAAAGAAGAAACATTGCTTCATCTGTAAATAAATGTAATGCTTTGTGCACATTGTCCAAGTGCGAGATTCTTTTTTAGGATCATTACGCCCATCATCTCCAACACACCTGCTCAATAAATGATGTGAGAAGCACTGACTTTAGCCTACTATAACATAGCCTACATGGAGTTTGTTTAAACTTTTTCATTTCAGGCCCACAATGCGTCAGTGTAACAGTTCCTTACCTCTAATAACCCTCCGCTCTTCTGTGACGTTTGTAAACCTGGTTTAATCCACTGGCGTTTCATCATTGTTGTCGTTTCACTTTTATAACCGCGCACATGAAAGAAAACACTCTGCGCTTGATCGCGTGACACACACACTGTTCTCCGCTCACTGCTGCTCTCCACAAATCCTTACATGCCTTTTCTGGTCTTCCTGCCACATGATGCCACTGTGAGATAAATCGTTGTATGTCTGTGGCTTCTTCTTTTTGGTGCGCCTCAAAAAATCGCAAAAAAAAATCCTTTTCTCCTCTAGTGTGCAGCCGGCTTAAGGAGAACTATCTGAAATATTTTACTGACGCAAGTTATAGCAAGATACATTATTTGTCTCACATTCAGACTTGAAGCTAAATTATTTTAGCTGCCCTCCATCTGTTCAAAGACCTGGACAATGTTGTGATGTCCCCTCAATATAATCAATAATGACAGTTACAACAGTTTCAGGACCTCTGAGAAAAATAATGCCTGGTATCGTAGAAATCCAGAAAATATTGGTATTGTATCGGTGCATCCTTACTAAAAATAGTCTGCTGAACCTTGACTGTTTTGTTAACCAGAGCAGTCCAAACATGTGAGAGGCATTTAATTGTAAGTGTCGTAGTCAGACTGACACGTGACCTCCTGTACTCTTTGTGTTCCAGCGTGGATGCAACTAAAGAGAGCAGTCGTCTGGGCCGGCTCATCAACCACAGCAAGAACGGGAACTGTCAGACGCGCCTGCACCCCATCGACGGGACGCCTCACCTCATCCTGGTGGCGTCGCGGGACATTTCTGTGGACGAGGAGCTGCTGTACGACTACGGAGACCGCAGTAAAGCCTCCATCTCCGCTCACCCCTGGCTCAAGTACTGACCTCAGACGACTTTTAGGACAACTCCGGGCTTTTAAACGGAGGCAAACGCTTCCAGGATATTTTTGCTACAGTTTTATATAGAGTGCTTTTATATTTTTCTCTCGTCTTGATGCTTGAAGAGTATTAGAGTGTGGAATATATTGTCTAATGGATTTCATAGAACAGTGTCATTTGTAAATTATTACGTGTACTCACAGAATAAAATGTTTTCCATGGTGGCTTCAGCAGCAGGTTGAAGTTATGGAATGAAACCTGGAAGTACGTCTGTCTTTACTGTTATTTTAGTAGTTCTCAGTGATTTGTGGATGAATGAATGAATGAATGAATGAATGCCATAATTTGTCTGGCATTCATTCTAATTTCTTAGTATTTATTGTTACTGTTGGGTTTCTGCAATTAGTGGTTATGTTTTTGCTTTATCCAATCACTGCGCCTGAATTCATCACTTACACACGGTTATTTTCCTGGACTACGCTGATTGTTGCCATTTATGTGCAGTGAACTTGTAAATTAAAAGTACTAAATCAAACTTAAAGTTAAAGATGGGGTGGCGGATTTTCACACTGCAAACACAATTTAGGTTTTAAACTTTCCCTCTTAAATCCTTCTATGCTGGTTAATCTCGACATGCATTAATTTTGGTTGCAATTACTGATTATAAACTTCTTTTTACAAACTACAAAATTAATTTGGAGAGGACCACCCAAGCTCAGCCAATCAGAGAGCAGCATTCAGCTCCTGGTGAGAACTAAAATTCTTTAACATTAAAGGTAATGTTTATTAGGGACAATTACATTAAGCACAATGGCAGAGATGCTTGTACCATATTTTAGCCTGTTTGTCAAAGCCTGATCTTGTCAGATCTCAGAAGCTAAGCAATTTAGGGCCTGGTTAGCACTTGGATGGAGACCCAGACATGGGGAGAAAATGCAAACTCCACACAGAAAAGCCCCAGGACACCCAGGAGTTGAACCCAGGACCTTCTGCTAACTGCTGCGCCACTGTCGCCCAATTCTATTTAGACAGTACACAGTGTTTTTTGTTTGTTTTTTTTCACAAAGTGCTGTGTTTATCATCTGTGTTTTAGTGGAAAACACAAAGGTTACTACTTTACAACTAAAAAAGTTACTCACTCCAACTTTAATATTTAAGACTAGTTCAAAAGATTCTGGTTCATTCACAAGTTGAGTCTGCGCTTAAGCTGCCAGAGTTAATTTGAATATCAGGCATCGATGCATAACAAACTAAAGCACAAATGTGTAGACATCACAAAATATTTAACAGATCAAATTGATCTTTGAGTCAGACACACAGTCAAATGTGGACAATGTGTAAGTCTTTCAATATACACAATGAAAACGATAATCATCACACAGAATGATTAAACAAAATGATTCTTCAATCTAGTCACTGTCTACATTAGAGCTCATCGCTTCTCTTAATAAATCTTAATTAAATCTTGCTATAATACTTACTTCATAACTTATTCGGGAGCTTATCCTGGTCCAGAGCAGGTTATGGGTTTGTTACATGTTGCCATAGAGATCTGTACGGTGGCCCCTAGAGGCCACAACAACAACACTTTACAATTAACAGACAACACAACGAAATAACCACAACACATTACAATTAACAGACAACACAACGAAATAACCACAACACATTACAATTAACAGACAACACAACGAAATAAACCACAACGGAAACAAATATTAACGGCAACACATTAAAATAAAGAACTACAACGGAAGTGAATCTGAAAACGGAAGTGATGTCATCTTTACAACGGATGTTTCGGCTGATGCTAATGCTAAGCTAAGCGGGCTCAACTCGGCCGAGTCTGTTTATGCTTTGTGTGAGGAATATCAGATACAATTACACTAAATATATCAATATATTAAGGAGTGTATTCACTTTTTTAACGTTAGATTAAAATTCGATTAGGCCTGGTAACGTGACATCATTAGAATGTTCAGTTGGTCCAATTTTAAACCAATGGAGATTTTAAATGGCTAAATACCGAAAATAGCATTATTTAAATCATATTCTGACACTACAGAGTGATAGATTAATTTACCAGTACTGACCCAGCAGTTTGTTGGGCTGCTCTACGGCTATTTTGTTTACTTTTTTAATCGTTTTGTCTCATATATTCTTACGGAAGTTCTGCTAAACTGACAACAAACATGGCGGATTTGCCATTATTTCCATAGTAACCGCAGATGCTTCCCTAGCCTAATAGTTTACTTAAAATATATTTTTTCAAACGCCTAAATGATATAATTCAGTAACAACAAATTTAAATTATTTGGTTAAAGCTTACTTCTCTTTACCGTTTACTTTAACCAGCCACAGACAAAACTTTAGACATAATACATTCATAATTATGTTAATAAAACAAGAAAGGCAAGGATTTATTGCTTGTACAGCAGATTAAAAAAGATACAAATTAAGTACAAATAAAAAACAGAATCAAGGTTAATGATTCATCAATTGGCTAATAGATTTTTAATCATTCGTCATTGTTTTATACACTATTTTACCAAAGTTCCTACCAGCTCTTGATAAAGTGTCCATAGCCAATCTGACTTTTAAGTAAAAAAAACATGTGAAAACAAATTAAAACTACACAGTTATAAAAACAAACATTTCAAATTGAAAAAAATGACAACTACCAAATGAAAAATTATTTATTGAGTCATAAATATGAAAGGAAATTAATTATTACAGGGAACCAGCCCTTAACCAAAATGATGAGCCAGATTGAGCCAATCCTGACGGTCCTGCTTTGCTCCCAGACTGTCCTGATATGGAGAAATTTGTCCTGCTGTAGACCGTCACACAGCAACTTCCAGAGTCAAAAAGTTCCAGACTTCCAGACAAGCTTAGGCATTAAGCTGTGAAAATTTTAGACATCAATTCAAAGATCTTATCCAAAAAGCATGTACATCTAAATACTGCTGAACTTACTTTGTTAAGAAGTCAACTATACCCATCCAGGTGGCTTCTTCAGGGCTTGATTAGGTTTCACTAGATGTATGTGTGGATGGTGACATTCCGCTAACCTCACCAAAAAAGACCCGGGGCATTCTTTGCACGGCTCTGTCCAAGGTGTGGGAGAGCTGGAAGTGCAGTCCTCAGTGTCTGTTTTAAGGCCAGCCCGGGAGAGCTTTCAATCTTTCATACTAGGCACTTCTCTTCAGGCTCCTGCAAAAAAGAAGAGAGGTCTTAAGACAAACTGATAACATGTATCTTTATGATTCAAAGGTGGTCAAAACTCCACAAGTGCGATGCTACTCTAACAGCTAATATCTCTCAAGCAGAATACAAATGCGTCATCAAGGAAATAGTTCTTTGTATTTGTGGAAAATACTGCATAACTGTTAAGTTTCAACATTTGATTTGTTTTTCTCCTCTAACTATAATTAGAAAGACAAAACATGAAATAATACCTAAAATCAGATATTTTCATGAATATCTAAAGGAGCAAGAAACATGTTTAATATTGTCAACATGAAGCTTTTGTCACTTGTGTCTTTCATAAACTAGTGAGAAGAGGACAACATATAATTTCAACCTGGCACCACCTGTGACAGAATGTAAAATGGCGCACAAAAAAATTTCATTCATCCATCCATTTTCTTCTGTTTTATCTGGAGTCGGGTCGCAGATACAGCAGTCTAAGCAGAAAGAAATCTTTCCCACACACACTTCCAACTTGTCCTGGGTCTTCCCTGGGATCTCCTGCCAGTGGGACATGCCCGGAAGACCTCCCCAGGGAGGAGTCCAGGAGGTATCTGAAACAAATGTCCAAGCCACCTCAGCTCTCTTGATGTGGAGAAGCAGCGGCTCTACTTCTAGATCCTCCCGTGTGACTGAGCTCCTCACCATATCTCTAAGGGAATGCCCAGCCACCCTACAAAGAAATCTTGTCCTTTCGGTCATTACTTAAAGCTTATGACCTTAGGTGAGGGTTGGAACTTAAAACTCACCAGTAAATCAAGAGCTTTGCCTTTCGACTCAGCTCCTTCTTCACCAAAACAGTCCAATACAGCGACCTCATCACTCCTGACACTGCACCGATCCACCTGTCAGATACACAAGGATAAAATGAGCACATTATTAAAGGATTAACTGTGTTACTTTGTAGGGGTAAAAGTAAACTAGACATTTCAGTATAAACAGAAAGGTATTATTATTGATTCAGTGCATCAAAACAACCAATTAATAAGAATTTGCTTTTTTACAAGTATATTTTGGTCAAAAAGTTACACAGTACCTTTAACATAACAAACACAAACAGAAATGTAAGAAGGGCTTAACTTTACCTTCAAAATCATTGTGCCCTGCTGTATCTCCACAGTGGGAGTGCATCAGAGGACCAGCTGGATGTGAAGACTGCCCTGTCCTAACAATCTCTGTCTGTTCATGTTCTGTAGAGAAATAAAACGTTTCCTATAATGACAGTTATACACACTTTTATCAAAATATAATATAATAAAACAATGAGTAAATATTTTTAGATATTGACCTGATTACTACAGAGCTTTTCTTGTTTTCTCTGGTGTAAAGCATCTGCTACAATCCATGGAGTTTTTTCTGGGTAGAAGAAAACACATTTTAATTAATTTTACATATAACATGACGTTGATTAAACTACGCTACACATATATACATTTAACATAGCAAAACATGCCCATAATTTATATAAAGGGAATGTAAAGAGCTAACGTTTCTTTATTTATACTAATCTAATTTTTAATTCTAGTTATATAACAAATATTTACCGCTACTAACATTATTTAACTTTTAAAGTCTGCTAGAGTGACTTAAAATAATAAATATTACTCCAGTCGAGACCGTGAGCACCACCGGGACATCGTGTGAGCACCACCGGGACATCGTGAAACCTGTACCCGCCCATCAGCGCTCGGTCACCGGGCTGCAGTGAGCCGAGTCCTGGGGCTGTTAGCTTTAGCGTTAGCTAGCTAGACCTCGAAGGAACTTTTTAATTTAGCCCGCAATCCTTTGGGTGACTACCGATTGCACAATAACGGGGCTTATTTCTACACTAACTGGATGAAAAATACATTTTAATACTATAATTTAAAAACTTTCACTCACCGTTTCAAGCTTGTCGCTATCCCGTGTCTGCTTCGCACAAAACCCTAGCGTAGCTGTAATGTTGACATCACTTCCGTTTTCAGATTCGCTTCCGTTGTAGTTCTTTATTTTAATGTGTTGCCGTTAATATTTGTTTCCGTTGTGGTTTATTTCGTTGTGTTGTCTGTTAATTGTAATGTGTTGTGGTTATTTCGTTGTGTTGTCTGTTAATTGTAATGTGTTGTGATTATTTCGTTGTGTTGTCTGTTAATTGTAATGTGTTGTGGTAATTTCGTTGTGTTGTCTGTTAATTGTAAAGTGTTGTTGTTGTGGCCTCTAGGGGCCACCGTAGATCTGCCCTGATAGAAAGTGATCCAGTTTCATCGTATCTCCAGACCAGGTTTAACCCAGAACATCTGGGCAGTATCGTGAGTTCATCCCTGTGACAATCTGCTTTTTGGATGAAATGGTCATATCGGGATTTCCAATTTCTCTATTTAATCCATCTGTTCAAATACAGGCTTTTTTTTTTTTCAACCTACTTTTCTCCACCTCAGAGTTGCCAAGTTTTCTTCTTTGTGGCGATATTGGGCTGTTTTTTGTTTCGTTTTTCAAAGTCTCTTATGAATGTTGAAGGTTGAGTTTGTTTGGGCGGCACTTTCAAGTCATAAAAGAGGAGGTTTCAGGTCTGATTTAAAAATATAATTGGACTTTAGCAACCCTAACCCCAACGTAATTAAAAGATTGTAATATTTTTTTAACTGAAGGGTTGAGGTCACTTGTTTTGGGATTGGTCGCTTGTTTTTCTCTAAAAATCTGGCAACACTGATCAGCCTATGACATTGACCAAGAAGAAGGAACTTTCTAAAAAGGCAGATGATTGTATTTACCTCAAAATCACTTCCAGCTTTGTTGTATAGAGCCCTGTTTAACCCTCTGGTAACCTCGGGACCATTTATGGTCCTTTTGATCAACTTTTGTTTTTCAAACTTTTAGATCTCAAACAGTTTTATGTCAGACTGGTGAAAATGTCCACAGATTCATGAATCAAGTCAAATTTTAAAATGCCACCAAAATTTTTGTTCTGACACTTTCAGTTCAAGAGCTAGAACAAAAGGGTACGTTCATCACTTCGGGGACCATTAATGGTCCCCATTTTTAAACGGCCATAAAATCCACATAGATTAATATTTTTTCGTACTTTCAAAACTCAGATCTCTTCATCTACTTCTCTGCTTATACATGTGTAATTGTTATATGTGTGATGTATATTTTTTATTTTACAAGGCCTTTTGTCACAAAAGTACACTCCAAGTGAACTAAAAAAAAATTTTTCCAAACAATGAAGTGGAAAACTTGAGCTATTTTTATAGTTCACTTGGAGTGTACTTTTGTGACAAAAAGGCCTTGTAAAATAAAAAATATACATCACACATATAAAAGTTACACATGTATGAACAGAGGAGAAGTAGACGAAGATCAGAGTTTTGAAAGTACGAAAAATATTAGTCTATGTGGATTTTATGGCCGTTTAAAAATGGGGACCATTAATGGTCCCCGAGGTGACGAACGTAACTTTTTTGCAGGTTACCAGAGGGTTAATCAAATCTATTAGTAAATCAAATTAAAAATACATTTCAAGACACACTGTTGAGCCAAATGTTCTCACACAAGTCCGTAGTCATACTTTTAATTATAAAATGCCTTACAAAGACAGTAGCCAGTGTGAGTAAAAGCAAAATACTGTAAACAAATTCCAGTTAATTCTCTTCATCAATATATACAGAACATTTTTACAAAACTATAAAAATAATTGGTCCTTCGTTGCTTGTCGCCTGTGGTTGCTCCTTATTTACGCCTGAAGGAAAACCTGGAGACAGAGAGAGAGAGTTATGTCAGTGAGAAGCAGCGCCGATAATGAGCAAACTCTTACAAATGGCATCTACGCAGTCACAAGTAAAGCATTAGGCCGGGCTGTGAGAACTGGCCCGGAGGAGAGCTGCAGCAGGAGGGAAAAAAAAAAAACGTTATTACTGTGAATTAAGAGAAAGTCATAAAAGTCAAGCTGTTTAACTGTGTAATGCGCTGTTATTTGCCTGGAGGTTTACACATGTGGTCGAATTATTGGGCTTTTCCTCGTGCAGCAGCAGTGAATGCCTTAAAATTAGCGATGGTTCAATTTGGGGAATAGTTTTGCTTGGGTTTCTGAGGTGTAGGGATTTCTGAGTTTTGACTTTTGTGTCCTGGGGTCTCATTTATGAAGCCGGTGTACGTACAAAAATGGGTCAAAAGTACATGGGAGATTACGTGCGTGGTTTCCTGCGTCAATTTTGGGATTTATGAAAAGAAGACTTGACGTGGGATTTTGCGGGTGGGACCGCAAGCTCTGGGGCTACCGTACGCACTTTCAGAGACGAAGCAGAAGGAAATCTGTGTTTATCGGAGACAGTCTGAGGAGGTTTGTGTTTAGTGCACATGAGGGACATGACTTTTGTTCATTTTTCCAACAAATATAATAACTTAAATCTAATCACAACTACTTTGTGGAAAATGAAGCTTAGGTCAGCGTCACATTTAGAAGCCGTGCATACGTGCATGTGACGCATGATTCACATTGTTTTATTCAGAAGGAATCTGAGGCTATAGAATGACTGGACATAAAGTTCATAAGTGCGCTTTATAACAAAGGTCCTGTGATCACGCACGAGTAGGCTCCCTGCTCTCTCGCACGGTTTATCCAGCGCACACACATCATCACCGCATACGCGCGCACAGACAAACTTATCACGGCATACGCGCGTGCACAGGCACACACATTGCTGTAGCAGTGTGGATAAAATCCCACTCCACGCGCGCACTCAAACGTCAAGCCTACAGATTCCCTCGCTGCCCCTCTTTTCATCCTCACGTCTCACACACTGCACATCCCAGGTCAGCTCGCGCATATGTGCACGCTCAAACTTCCACGTGCATTTATAACATCACGCTAGTGTAGTAGTCAAGACCGCACTAATCGAGACCAAGACTTGCCCGAGACCACAAGATCTCGAGACCGAGACAAGACCAAGACCACAAAATGTCGAGACCAAGACCAAGACCAAGACCACAAAGTGTCGAGACCAAGACCAAGACCAAGACCAAGACCGATCGAGACCAGGCCAAGACCAGTTTAAAAATTATGACTGTGCCCAGAGATAAACATTGTTCAAGAATAAACCATAGACAGAGTTCAACAGTATAAAAAAATGTTATTAACAAACTGAAAGTCTGGGCTCCATATTAATTTTTTTCACAGGAAGCACTGTAACTGATTCAGTTTAGGGGCACAGGGAAACCTTTACGAGCACTGGTCGTAAATTGATAATTGACATTTTTTTATTGCTCAATTAAATATAATTGACTATGCAATGTTATTTTATTTTATAATCCATTAATTTATTTTGCTACAAAATTGTATGTTGGCTAAAAAAAGCAAAGCACAAAAACTAACAAAAAATAAAAATGTTAAAATAACTATACATAGGCTACTTTGTGAAAGGAAAAGCAGCAGTAACAGGGCTGCACAACTGATCTTTACATTAGAAATGTTCAGTAGCTCTACTCTAAAGGTTTTATTATTATTTGCACAAATATTAAAAGTAGCCTAAACTGATCATCACAGGTTGTGAGGGTTCTACTCATTTAGACACTGTGTACATTTAGAGAATTCTGATAAGGCTATTGTTTGGCCACAGCCAGAATTGAAAAGCTTCCACCACTGCAATGAGATGCTTTCAGTAGGCTATTTGTTTTTAAATAAGACATTATGATGGGAAATGGATAGTTATGTTATAAAGCACAAACATTGTAAAATGTCTGGCCTAAGTGCAGGGTTATTTGTTTAAAAATATAGTTTGACACGGGATTCCCACAAACCCCGTGTCCTCAGCTCCTCTGCACACTGGTATCTGTCCTGGGCCATCCACGCACCGCATCTGCACGTAAACCTCAGCCGTGGGAGAAGAGTAGGATGTTTTTGTTTGTCACGGATGTCACAGAATTGGATCTCTCTTGACTCGACTCGCAAACAAAGTGAAAGCGCAGCGCTGGGGTCACACAGTGCACGAGGACCGCGAGCGCGCACGGACAGAAGTGAAGCCAACGGGAGAAAATGAACAGCGGCGGAGGCTGGCAGCGTGAGGAGGAACGAGAAGTGGAGGACCGAACACAGGTAATGACCTAAACAAACCTCACGCGTGAGCTAGAGGCGCGCGCCCTCGGTGAGCGGGTTGCTTGATGGAGTCTCCAGCGGGAAAGCTTGGAGCGTATTTTGGGTTGACGAGCGGCTTTGGCTGGGCCTCGGGGCGCGTGGCTGCTCGGCGCTTTGGCGTGCTGTGTGCACGATCTGACCCACGTGTAAGTGAAATGAGCCTGGGGCTGCCTGCACGAGGCACTAAGCTTGCCGTTCCGCTCCAAAATGACCAAGTCCCAGAGCGTCCTAGACCAAGACCGAGTCCTGGAGCGCTCGAGACCAAGACCAAGACCAAGTCCTGGAACGCTCGAGTCCGAGACGAGGCCAAGTCCTGGAACGCTCGAGTCCGAGACGAGACCAAGACCTTTAAAAACGGTCTCGAGACCGGTCTCGAGGCCAAGACCGGTCTCGAGTACTACGACACTACATCACGCATATGAATTATATCATATTCCGTTGTTGTGCGAGCCTTAACAGTGAAGCACAGGTCTAAACTAAAGTTATCACATCTAAAACAGGCCGATAAGTTTGTCAGACGAGCAGAGTTCACGTCAGAATCCTCTCTGCTGCTGCACCGTCTCTCTCTCCTCCCCTTTCCCTCCGTGTGTCAGTCAAACAAACTGGCTCATTATCGGTTCATGAATATATGAATGACTCTTTGCATGGACCTTTTATGCTGAAAAGAGGCGTGAAGAGGGAGTGACGTGAGGCGGGGTCCGGTGCGCAGATTTTTTTCCAGCTGTGCAGAAAAGTGACGAGGAAATGACCTGCAGGAGTGCGTACAGAGGCTTTTGTAAATCTCAACTTTCTTTTACGTAAATGAAAGTTGGATTTTGCCACAACGTTCTTTTTCACGCACTGTTTGATAAATGAGACCCCTGCTCTTTAAGGGAACACAGACTTCGCTATGATGGAGGACAAAAGCGCTGTCTGAGTGCGTTAGAACTAGGTCTGGGGCAATAAATGTCGTGATAAAAATGGAATCGTGAGCTCACTGTTGTGACAATCTGCTTTTTTGGTGAAATTGTGATTTCCCATTTCTCTATTTAATGCATCTGTTTGTTAAAATACAGACAATTATTTCCAACCTTCTTCTCTGAGTCTCAGAGTTGCCAAGTTTGTTTCTTTATAACAAGTTTGTGTGTCTGTTTTTAATAGTTTTATGAGTTTTGAAGCTCATGTGTTGAGTCTTTTGTGCTGCAGCTTCAAGTCAAGTTCCAGGTGAATTTGAGCAAATTTACAGGTTTGATTTACAAAAATATATCCTTTTGTGAATAAAATATGGATTTTAGCAGATTTCAAGCGTATACTGTTTGAAATGTCACAATAGTATTATCACACTATGTTCTAATTAATGAATTATTGGAATAACTTTATTTATAGCTGAGGTCACTTGTCTTGGGATTTTTTTCAAAGGCTTAGTCATGTTTTTCTCTGAAAATCTGTCCACACTGGTCAGTCTTTGTTCTGCTCTGAGTGAGTGACAGCTGGATTTGACCAATCACAGTAAAGTAGGAACTTTCAGAAAAAGCAGATGATTGTTTTTACCTCAAGGCAAAGACAATAGTCGACAAGACTATGTCTTTTGTGATAAATCTAAATTGTGATCTGTCTCCAGGAAAATCGTGATAATAATTGTTTACAATGTCCTAGATAAAACCGTAGAAACTCTGCCAAAAACCTGCCAGTTTAAGTTAATTTTATCGGTTTCAGTTGTAAAATAGTCACATCTTGTTGTGCAATTGGCCTAATGTAGCTTTATATCGTTTACTTTTTGATGAAGACGCCAATGTGGTAGCAATAAATCTAAAGAACTGGAATCCCTCCAAGTCAGAGCTGGGCAAGCTGTGGCCCGGGTGACCCTCTGCGTTTTTGAGAATTAATATTATGATTTATTCTTTTTTTCAGTGGCTTTGCTACATAGCATGTGTCTACAATTGTGTTCCTAATAAATATTAGAATAAATGAACAAAATGTTAGGTTAAAGGTGCACTGCACAAGTTTATTGGACAAAAATTAACGTAATAAATAAACTTGAATAAATGTATATTTTCTATTTCGTCATTTAGATGCCTTTAGTACACTAAATAATATAAATCTGCGTTTTACTTTGAGCGGACTTGCATGGCCACAGAATAGCCTATTAATTGTCTTGGAGGACAATTAATAGTTTTTTTTTTTTTCATATTTCGGCATACAATGTATTCGTTTCCATTCAGAAAAATAGTTTTAACTTTCTAATTCTACTGAAATGTGCAGATGACTTTTCACCTCAAAAGTTACACAGTGCACCTTTAAATGAATTTTAAAATTTGCTACATCTAAGATCGTGGTTCAGCCCTCCAACAATCGTCTGGATTCGAACATGACTTTTTTTTTTTTTTTTTACTCCAAAGGGATTCTATCACACAGTACTCCTGTTTTTAAAATTGATTGCCGTAAATTTGTCACTTTATTGTCAAACCATGCACTTCTGAACTACAAATAATGTGTTTTAAGTCTGATTTAAATTGAAATTAATTATTATGCCTTGTATTTTATGTGTTATGCAGCCATGGTTTTCGTGATCATGTGACACAGACAGTTAGATCATGATAAACGTGATCAGGCTGTTAAAGATCGGACATAAACGTTTTACCATACTGCCAGACCTACTGCTTCTGATTCGAGCCAACAAAGCCTCGTAGCTCTGTGACTCGGTGTTGTGGTGACAAGGAACGTTCCAGTACTCCCATGGAGCTCACGCTCTGATCTGTGCAAAAACCCAGAAGTAGACTTCGTGATGTGTTGTTGGTGTACGACGTGAGTGTCTTATACCCTGAATTGCATGGCAGCCTTCTCACTGGCAGTCTTTCCAGGTCACCTCCCTGCAGCTTCAGCTGTCCTCAGATCACTGTCCAAGACGTCCCAGAGTCTCCAAACTTGCTCTCTATGGACTTGTCTCTCTTGACGACGGTTAGGTACGTCTTTGATGACTGTCCTCTTTGACTTGAACTCTCTGTGACTGAACTGTCGCACTGCTTGGACTGTCTCTTTTGACTACGTCTTTGCTCAGATCTGAGTCAATTGTCTTCTAGACTCAGACGCTCTCTTGACTTGACTTGCTCTCTTTGACTAGACTTGTCTCTCTTTGACTTGGACTTGTCTCTCTTTGACTCAGACTTGTCTCTCTTTGACTTGGACTTGTCTCTCTTTGACTCGACTTGTCTCTCTTTGACTCAGACTTGTCTCTTTGACTGACTTGTCTCTCTTTACTGACTTGACTCACTTTCTCTGACTCGACTTGTCTCTCTTTGACTCAGACTTGTCTCTCTTTTGACTGCCAGACTTGTCTCTCTTGACTTGGACTTGTCTCTCTTTGACTTGAGACTTGTCTCTCTTGACTTGACTTGTGACTAACTTCTCTCTTGACTTGGACTTGTCTCAACTTGTCTCTCTGACTCAGACTTGTCTCTCTCTTTGACTTTGGACTGCTCTCTTTGACTCAGACTTGTCCTCTCTTTGACTCGGACTTGTCTCTCTTTGGACTCTGGACTTGTCTCTCTTTGACTCAGACTTGTCTCTCTTTGACTTGGACTTGTCTCTCCTTTGACTCAACTTGTCTTCTGACTCAGACTTGTCTCTCTTTGACTCAGACTTGTCTCTCTTTGACTCAGACTTGTCTCTCTTTGACTCAGACTTGTCTCTCTTGACTCGATTGTCTCTCTTTGACTCAGACTTGTCTCTCTTTGACTTGGACTTGTCTCTCTGACTTTGTCTCTCTTTGACTAGACTTGTCTCTCTTTGACTCTAGACTTGTCTCTCTTTGACTCAGACTTGTCTCTCTTTGACTCGACTTGTCCTCTTGACTCACTTGTCTCTCTTTGACTCGACTTGTCTTTGACTCATCTCTTTGACTCAGACTTGTCTCTCTCCTTCTTTCGACTTCCAGACTTGTCTCTCTTTGACTCAGACTGTCTCTCTTGACTCGACTTGTCTCTCTTTGACTCAGACTTGTCTCTCTTTGACTCAGACTTGTCTCTCTTTGACTCGACTTGTCTCTCTTTGACTCGACTTGTCCTCTTTGCTCTTGACTCAGACTTGTCTCTCTTTTGACTCGGACTTGTCTCTCTCTTTGACTCGGACTTGTCTCTCTTTGACTCAGACTTGTCTCTCTTTGACTCGGACTTGTCTCTCTTTGACTCGACTGTCTCTCTTTTTCTCTTAGACTTGTCTCTCTTGACTTGACTTGTCTCTCTTTGACTCAGACTTGTCTCTCTTTGACTCAGACTTGTCTCTCTTTGACTCGACTTGTCTCTCTTTGACTCGACTTGTCTCTCTTGACTCAGACTTGTTCTCTCCTTTGACTCATGTCTTTTGACTTGTCTCTCTTTGACTCGGACTTGTCTCTCTTTGACTCAGACTTGTCTCTCTTTGACTCAGACTTGTCTCTCTTTGACTCAGACTTGTCTCTCTTGACTCAGACTTGTCTCTCTTTGACTCGGACTTGTCTCTCTTTGACTCAGACTTGTCTCTCTTGACTCGACTTGTCTCTCTTTGACTCGACTTGTCTCTCTTTGACTCAGACTTCTCTCTTTGACTCATTTCTCTCTTGACCTTGGACTTGTCTCTCTTTGACTCAGACTTGTTCTCTCTTTGACTACTTGTCTCTCTTTGACTTGACTTGTCTCTCTTTGACTCAGACTGTCTCTCTTTGACTCAGACTTGTCTCTCTTTGACTGGACTTGTCTCTCTTTACTGGACTTGTCTCTCTTTGACTCAGACTTGTCTCTCTTTGACTCAGACTTGTCTCTCTTTGACTCAGACTTGTCTCTCTTTGACTCAGACTTGTCTCTCTTTGACTCAGACTTGTCTCTCTTTGACTCAGACTTGTCTCTCTTTGACTCTGACTTGTCTCTCTTTGACTCGGACTTGTTTCTCTTTGACTCAGACTTGTCTCTCTTTGACTCAGACTTGTCTCTCTCTGACTCAGACTTGTCTCTCTCTGACTCAGACTTGTCTCTCTCTGACTCTGGACTTCTCTGACTCTGACTCTGACTCAGACTCGAGATCCCAGTCCCAGTTACGTCTGAGTATGTGTGTTCACCTCTTGTACAGCTGCAGCTCCTCCTGGGCCACCAGGAGCTGAGCCTTGAGCTGGTTCCTCTCCTGCAGAACCTCCTTCAGCTCCTGCATGGTGAAGCGAGGCCTGTTCGGGTCCGTCAGGTCCACCAGCAGCTGGTTTGGTCCCACCGTCTGTGGGACAACCACCACACAGGACACACGTTATTCACAAAGACAGTGGTGTTGCAATGGTACCATGGGGCCCCAAGCAAAAAATAATTGGGGGCCCTCACATTCGATAATAACATGGTAATCAAACACACTGTGACAAAAATAGTGAATTGTTTTAATATAAATTGTAGAAAAAAAAGAGGAAAATAGTCAAATAAATAAATAAAATAACAATAAGCTTTTTAAATCAAGCCTTAACTACAGTCAGACCAATAAGCTGTCAGTCAAATCAAAATTATACGCTAATAAAAGGAGCTATAAGTTGTATCTTGACGATCAACAGCTGCAAATAAACAATTAGCATGTGTAGCTCAACAGTGGGGCCCTTTTGGTTTTAAGGGGCCCCAAGCAACTGCCTGGTTTGCCTGTCCTGTAGCAACGCCTCTGCACAAAGATACACGTGTTAACGTTATGGCGTTTCATTCTTTGTGTCAGTCTGAGTAATACTGTGTTATTAGTCTACATCAGGGCTATTTCAACTTACTTTTCCAAAGGACCATGGCTTCTGGGCCGAGTAGTTGCATAACTCGTTATTGTTTTTCTAGGTTGCACCAAAAATTTTCTATGTTATTTCTAGTGATGCCAACTAATGCTGCAGTCGGGTTTTATTGCTCTACAAAATGTCTAAATCAGAATATCCCAGCATTAAACCAACTCTAAACCAGGACTAAAGACAGACATGTGAGAATCAATCCAGAAACAACTGTGAGTGAACTAAAGCTGAGGGAACATTGTTATAACACGGTTAAAGACTCAGAGAGGTCGACTGTATATACTGTAATAGGTCTCCTTTAATTACAAATGAAATCTTCCACAGATACGTTAAATCTAATTAGACTTACAGCCACCGTCTGTGTGAGAACAGCGGCTCCTCTGACTAAAACTGACTTTATTTCCATGTGTGAAAAGTGGTAAAACAAGAAGTGTTCGTTCCACTGTGTTTGTGAGAAACATGAGTCTGGTTTACCTTTAAGACTTTAGACAAACAGTCCTGCAGTTGTGTTCTTTCACTCACACATGTTGGAGTAGTGCTACATTATTAGTCTGACTACATTTGGTCAGCCCACAGTGACTGCCTGGTGGACTCTCAATACAGAAACAATACAATATTCATCTAAGTTTTACCTTTTGTTCTGCTGAAATGCTTCACCCTTCTTCATTCAGGCCTATTTTCATCAAAACATCTGACTAAAATTGTCTAAAAACTGAAGCAATTTCTAAACCCTTTGGACACAGACAAAAACCTGTACTCTTTGTGAAGCTGAATTTTTGTAAGACTAAGAGGCTCTTCACAAAAGAACAACACAATCTTATTTTATTTTTGGTAAGCATAAGGAGCAGAAAAGTGTTCAGGCAGTTGAAGCTTGAATGACTTCTGACTATTCCTCTGCAAAAGTTATTTCGTTGAACCTTGTACAGATTCAAGACCCTGAGTCAGATGCAGAAAAGCAGCTCCAGAACATAAACCTCCTCCAGGTACAAAGCTTCTGGGAGAATGTTCTTTGGACAGATGAGACTGAACTGGAGTTTTTTTAGTAAAACACATCAACTTTATCCTCATAGTAGCGCTGTAGTTCTTTAGTCGATTAATTGGTCGATGGGTCTTCGTCAACCAGCATTTTTTTAGTCGACTAATTCTTTTATTTGGATTATAAAGTATTTGTATTCAACAGTAACAGAATCATTGGTCTGAACTGCCTTTTTTATATAAACACACCGTTTCCTCTTCATTTTCTGCTTAAACTATAGTTTTTGCATGAATTACAGAATATTATTAGTCTTTTTGAGCAAGGTTTCCAACTCGATTTTGATACTAAGGAACAAACCTGATCCTCGATACCACAATGACAATTAGAATATTTTTGAGGAAACAAAATTATTTTGATCAGAAAATGTGATTTTCATAATTTTTTTTTTTTTGCAGAAAATATCAGATTTTGTTAATGTTATTGGTATTTGTTCATATATCAATGAGTATCAAATTTCGACACCAATTTTAGCATTGGTTTGCAATATTTTTGACAACTCTACTTTTAGCTTCAGAGCCTTTGCCACGCCCCCTTTTTAGTCGATTAATCGATCGATGGGACATGTTTTTAGTCGACCAAAATTTTCTTTGGTCGACTACAGCACTACTTCATAGAAACAAAAATCAAGCAAACCAACAGACACCAGACACTGTCCTGCTGTGAAACCTGGAGAAGGGTTATGTTCTGTGTTGAATCTGTGCAAGTTCAATGAAATCTCATTGTACTCAACTAAAATGTTAGTTAAAGCCCATCTCACACTCTACAACATTACAAACCAACTTTATGCTCTGCAAAAAGGCATTTTGAGATTGGTTAAAATGTCTTAAAACCTGAATTTTTAATATCTGTTCTGGTTCAGATAGTTTTACTTTATGTTCATAGATTATTTGACTTGTTTTGATGTGTTTTCTGTCTTATTTTAATAAATTTCTTCTTATTTCAAGCCAAATTCTTTGCTAATGAAGTCAAACATTTTTACTCACCTCATTGGCAAATTTGATTAAAGCTCAAATCTCTTGAAAAACATCAGAAATATATTGAAACAAATGAAATAAACTGACAAATTTCTAGTAGTAGAGAATAACTTTTGGCAATGTGTTTGTACTTTTACTTTTTTACTTAGGTAACTCTACACAGGTTTACTTTTCTACTTTTACTCAAGTAGACTAAAGCAGTTTTAGCAGGACTTTCACTTTTACCAGAGTTGTAACTGTACTTTTACTTGAGTAGTGCACTTCAGTACTTTTGCCACCTCTGCTATTGTCATAAACGTGTCTGCTGCTGCCGGAGCTCCGTGTGTTGGACCCACCGTGCCCTCTCCGCCCGCCGCCCCCTCGGACAGCACCCTCTGCAGCTCTGCCTTCAGGTTGTCCCGCTCCATGCGCAGCTCCTCCAGGCACAAGTTGGACCTGTTCACCAGCGCCTCGAACATCTCCAGGACCCGGACTATCCTGAACTGCAGGTCGGACACCTCCTCGCCCCCTCCGGAGCCGCTGATCTTCAACAAATCCCGGCCGATCACGTAGGAGATGTCGTAGACGTCCTCCACCGTCAGCTCGAACGCGTCCTTGTCGAAAGCCAGCGCGGGCGAAGAAGACTCCTCCGAGAAGTCCATGGCTCCGGGGCGAGAAAGTGTCCAAAAGCGTCGCGTTTTTTTGGATGTTTACGCGAAGAGGAAAAGGTAAAGAGAGAAAAGTTTGAGAGCGCACACAGGCAGCTGGCACTTCCCACATCGGCCCCGGTCCCGGAGTGTGAAGCTGCAGACCCGGAGGCGACACGCGCACGTCTGCTTCTGCCCTATGATTGAAGGTATTAAAGGAGACCTATGGTGATTTTTCTGTAGATTTAGAAAGAAACTATGGCACATGCAATTCACATTTTCTTCATTGCAAAATACAGAAATGAGTTTAAACGGCTTAGAAATAGAAACAGACTTCCTGTTCAAAACGGCAGAACTGTCAAGCTCCGCCTCTTTATTGTAAAATTTGACTTAAAATAAACAACAGATTTAAAATGTTGTATTTTTGTTGTTGTAAAGTGTCTACATGACAGTTTTGAGCCCTACGTGTTTTACTCGCCGTCTCAGTTTGTGAGTAATCGCAAGTAAATACAGACAAGTGGGTGGGGATAGGTGGTAGGTGAATACAGAGATTTTCTGACCACTTGAGCATCAACTGTAGGATAATACATGATTGCTCAAACATGCAGGAAGCAATCCAAATACAATTTTGGTTAAACTACTGATGAGAGAAGACTGTCATAACATGGCTAAAACCTAGATTAAAAAAGTAGATTTTAGATAATAGTTCTCCTTTAAACTAAATGTCAGAAAGTGCCATAACAAATTAATTCGAAAAAGCCTACCAAAAAAAAGTATTAGTACTGTTCAGTACAAATGAAAAGATTCAATAGAGGTTATGCACTGACATCATTTTATTCCAAAAATGCTCAGCAACATTTAGAATGAGGCATTTCTTCAATGTATTTCTTGTTGTCGTGGCAACGGCTTGTCTGCTAAAACAGTTGATGATTTAGGACATTTTAACTGCAACAAACAGACTCAAAAACATCTTTTTAAGAAGAAAAAGGTAATAAGTTCAACTGTGTGTGATTTCTATGTCTGATAAATGTGAGAAGCTAAAGTCTTGTTGTTTATCTGCTTTGCTACAACTGTTGACTTGATTTTCTCTTTTTACATGTCAGTTACAAACCCAGTGCTCAGTAGACTTGTTGTGGGTTGAATTTGTTATCAAACTGTAGTTTATTTTTCCTGTTTTAGCTGTTTATTGAACTTTTACAAGAGAAAATGTCCTTTCTCTCCATTGACTCTAATGCATGAACTTTTAGAATGAGTCATGTCACCTGCACAACCTCTACTGTGAGTTTAATCTCAAAAAGTTTATTGTCGTAGGCCAAGCTTTTGTCTCTTACTTTATTATTATACATCTCAACAACATGCTGGGTGTCTGGTTAAAACAGGTCGTGGGCCGCAGTTTGCCCAGGTCTGCTTTAAGTGGTTTAGGAACAGGTAATTGAAAGTTTTACTGTAACTCTCAGTCCGGTCCTCAGACTGCAGGCTCCGGGTTTGTAGACACATTCACTTAACTCATCTCTAACGCACGTGACCCGCTCCACAACAGAACAGAGGAGGGCAAAGTATCCTAGCGACAGGTGAACAGACACAAAGATCAGCAGCGAGACAAGAGGACTCACTACCGAACAAAGCAAAGAGCAAAGAATTAACTGTGTTTATTGTCTCCCGTAAGAGAAATTTGTCTTGGAGACATGATGGGGAACACATGCTTTAACACATCACTACAAGTGAACATAAAAAGTCACCGCAGTCGTCTTTGGCTTTTAAATAAAGTTTCTACCTTGATTTCACATTCTGCAGTTTCGATTGCACATTCCCTAGGCTTGTGTTGTGCAGTTTTTTATTGCACAAACCCTAAGTGCAATTAACTGTAAATGCCTTCAATTCATCCTGTTTTTGACTGCACACCCTGAATTAAGTTATAGTCAGTGGTACAAAACAATTCTTAAATCTGTTTAATTTGCAATTTGGAACTCTCTATCTTCTCCCTGATGGCTTCATCTCAAACTGACTGTGAAGAGTGTGAGTCGAGTCATTCGCAACTTTCCTGCCTAGTTTCCTAACGCTCTCCTCAAAGATTTGCGGAAGTGAACTAGGCATCGTGCCAATTATTATACCTGGTCGTTTGGTCAAACTAAGAATTTGCGATTTAAGTTTCACTGACAAGTTTCTAAACCAGGTGGACATTCCATAACGTATAATCGATTCAAGAACATAAGCATAACATTTCTATCCACTCCATGTAACCTAAGCCTGCTTTATTGGTCAAAAGAGGTTTTCTGTCTAGTTTAATATTAATTTAGCTAATAACAAAATACATAGCTCTTCATACAGACATAGGGTTAGGTCAAATTAAGCTTTTTAAATGTTTTTGCTACTTTTTAGTCTGTTTTTGCATAAGGAAAACACCACAACAAATTATTATTATGTGCATTAATTATGTACATTTATAAATATATAACAGCTGAGATACTGTATTTGTCTGATAATAGTTACAATTATTGTTCCTTTGTGTCGTCCCGCAGCTACAAACACAACAGACTAAAACATTACCTAAAATAACTTTATTCACATGATTTTTTACAGAATATACACACTCACATTTACATTCCTGCCGTAAAAACAAAACACATGCAGCAAAGTAAAACCAGAACACCAGAAAAAACAGCTTGAATAAAAACTCATACTTCCTCCGCTCAGTGTTTTTAAAAGTTCTTTAAGATCTGAGAAGTTTGGTTTTAAAGCCGAACATTTTGGCACGACAAACGGTTAAAAACAAAATGATAAAACAGAGGAAAAAAAAGAGCTTAAAAGAATAAATAGTGTAAAAGTTTAGGTGATGGAGACAAGTCTTCTGATGGGCATGAGCGTGGGATCGTCTGAGATCAGTCCGGCGGCGACCATGGGCATGATGGCCGTGAAGATCCTGCACAAACACAGCACAACGTAAAGATTTATGAGAAGGAACTGAAGCTTCAAAAGATAAACTATTCTATTCTAGACATGGACATACAGTTAGTAGACGCGCAGTTCAGTCTGTGAGTGAAGTAAGGTCCAGCATCACAATGTGTGGGTAACGTGACTATAGTGAGACAACTGAACTCAAAAACTGAACTAAATCAGGATGAACTGGGACATACAATAAAAAGGAAATGTGATTGAAATGGAACACGCCTCTGTCAATGTTTAAATGAACCTGTGTTGCCTTTTATGTTTAGTTATAGTTATTTTATTTTACTGTCCAGGTGAATCTCCTGAGCTGGCGTTGCTGGATTCTGTTAAGCTGAAACTCCCTCGACATGCCACACACTGCTCAGGTCGACCTGAAGCCCAGGCTGCTGTAGACAGAGGCTTCAGATCATCTGGAGGGTTGGGTTTGGTGTCTCTCATCTTCTTCCGGACAAGACTTTATAGATTCTATATGAAGTTCAGCTCAGGTGAGTTTGCAGAGCGAGCAAACACAGTAACACTGGTCAGAGAAGGTTTTAGTCTCTTTGTCTGTGAACACAAGTTAAGTCCTGCTCAAACATGAAAAAAGCATCTTCACAAAGCCTGTCAGCAGACAGAAACATGCTGTGCTCCTAAATTGTCTTGTAGAACGAACTTTGACAGTGGAAAAAACTCAGTGGACCAACAGCAGCAGATGATATAGATCCTTAAACAAAGTTTCAGGAAACATTTACAGATGTTTGGACTTCACTGCATCTTCAGTGACACCAGAACTTTACTGTTTTCAACTGATTAAACCAGACCAGAAGCTGCTTCACTGACCTCAGCGTTACTGTGTTTGTTTGGACAAACTCATCTGAGCTGAACTTCATATAGAATCTATAACTGAGAGACACCAAACCTAATGCTGCAGATGATCTGGGCTTCAGGTCGACCTGAGCAGAGCCTGATCTCCTCCAGACCTCACCACACTGATGCACTAACTCATGCAAAAGGACACAGCTAAATATTAATGCATAAAAATGAACAGACTTTACAGAAATCCAATTTTTTTGTTAAAGGTTGTATGGAGGATTTTTCAAATCCAACAGCTGCTTGCTGTTTTTCAAATGATGCTCATGTGTTTCCCCTCCCAGGGCCACGCCCTTCACTGCAACTGGGCCAATAAGTTACTCAGGAACACTGAGGGTTTGCTTGACAGTTTAACAGACCAATAGATAACGAGGTACCTCGTTATCTATTGGTCAACGTTTTACTGGCCTCATAATGTCCACGGTTTATATATTTTTATAATTCTTTTTTTGTTTAGCATAAGTACAAGGCTGTTACAAATCTATGCAACTGTTTTTGACCAAGACTAACAACGAACAATTTTTCTAAATCCTCCATACAACCTTTAAAATAGCCGTGTTTGTAATAATCTTGTGCAATATTCAAATTTTTTGAGGCACTGAATTAAAAAATTTTTTTTCATCTTAAGCCAGAAAAATCAAAAGATCTAAAAATAAAGAGATGAATTATTTCACTTCATGTTTCACAAATATAAATTATACACTGGTTTGACTTTCAGAATCGAATTACAAAAGATATTTAACTTTTTTTTTGAGACAGAGAGAGACCAACACAAAACATCTCTTCACGTTGGCGCTAAGACTTAGACTGGGGGCCAAATACGGGCCTTGAAGTTCTTTTCTAAAGAGTAAAATGAGTTTGAAACAGTGCAGTGCCTCACAGTCTGCGGATGCCAGACTCCGCCGCAGCAGCAGGTTCATGTCCCGGTCTCTCCTCCTCATCCTCCTCTTCTTCTTCACACGGGCTCACGTCCTCCTCACTCTCCTCCCTGAACAAACCACACATCAGTGAGTGGCACAACAGCACACAAGGCAAAGGTTTGTGTGAGCAGCTGCATGCACAAACATCTGGAATCATAAAGACTGTCAGAATAAACTGTCCTGACTTGGGCAAATCCAGCTACAGAAGCCCAGAAGTATCGCTGGTCTCAACTGCAGAACACATCTCAACTTCAGGGTTCCCACTCATGTCCCAAAAACATTTCCAGGACATTTGCAACAAAGATTTTATGTAATCGCGACATCTACATCACCAGTATTCAGCCTGTTTTGCCAAGTTTGTGACAGGTCCACATTAATGATAATCAAACATAACACAGTCAAATGGCCAGTTCTCAATCAAAATTTGATCTTGTCAGACAGGAGCAAATTGCAAAGCTGTGGTTCACTTTGACAGCCTCTTTTTAGTGTTTCATGAGCATCACAGTATTTTGGAAGTGGTTCAGGGAGAAAAACATGAGTGGGGGGTCTGGGGGTCCTTCCCCTGAGATTTTTTGAAAAGTGCAACCTGATGCATTTTACAGGCTTCCAGAGGTTGAACAACATGTGAATAAAATAATGTTTTTTCACACTTTTTACCTGTTGAACTAAAACCAAACTACTGTTGGGCCTATTTTGTAAAAATATACTGTATGTTACCAATTAAAACATCTAGTTAAACAGCCATTTGAAAAAACGATAAATGAGATGTGAGGGGGTCTTTAGGCCCTCCCGCAATAGATTTTGGATGCAAGTTTTTGCAATCTGGGTTTGCAGTTCCTATATTTTTTAGTAATTTTAGAACAATTAGAACAAAGGCATTTTTTTACTAGCTTACACATAAGGCCTTTTAAAGTCGACTGTGCACATTACAAAAATCTGGTTCATTTGTTTTTATTATTGGGCCCAATCATTTTCCAGGAAAACATTTTATTTTCTGTGACATTTGGCTGTTTTTCTCATTTTCCATGTGTTTTCCATGACTGGAACATGGGCTAATCATTTTCCAGATTTTCCAGGTTTTCCAGGATGTGTGGGAACCCTGAACTTAAATATTTTCCATCCTCTCATTCCTCTGATTAGTTAATCGTCCTGTCAATCACACTATTCCAGATCTGGGACAGGGTCTGACTCCAGTATTCTGACGTACGTTCTGAGGTAGGCCAGCTCCTCCTGCAGCAGGAACAGCTGGGCCTTGAGCTGGTTCTTCTCCTGCAGGACGTCCCTCAGCTCCTGTAGAGTGAAGCGAGGACTGTCCCACTGTTCACTGTCCTCTGTGTCCTCTCCTGCTGCTGCTGCTGGACTGTCCTGACGAAGAGACACAAAAGCTCAGCTCACACTGAACATGTTCATGGGTTAAAGAGAGATAAGTTATTAGAACAATTGGTACAACAATTCTATGGGAAACAAAAGTCCTCAAAATGTTTGCTTGTAAATATAAAGTTGAAAGACTAGAAGTGTGTTTGTTCTTACTGCTGAGTCTGTCTCCTCACTGTCGGCTTTGCTCAAAGGTTCTTGTTCAAAACAGTTGGCCAAGAACTGTGGGTCTCCTGCACACTCTGTCCAGACTGAAGAAGGCTTCAGCTGCTGTGGACCGGCTGCAGAGGCCTACAGGGAACATAGGCCTGGTAAACACATTTTCTACAATAGATCCTACTGAGATAACAATAAAGGTTGTGTGTTCTGTCCTCACCTCAGAGCGAACAGCAGCAGCAGCAGCAGCAGCAGCAGCAGGTCCCACGCTGCTCCGCCCGGCGCACACACACACATGCTCCTCGTGTGAGTCCTGTCCCAGGTCCTGGAGCTCCCTCTGCAGACGGGACACCTCCTGCCTGAGCTGCCCCAGCTCCTGCAGCCGAGCCTGGGCCACCGCCTCCAGCTCTGCCCTGTGCTGCACCAGAGCTTTGCCCTGAGCTTCCATCAGAGTCAGTCTGTGCCGAAGGTCCTGGTTCATCTTTATGACTCGACTCTGCTGCAGCTGGAGCTGAAGAAACACAAGACAACACAAGCTTTACACACACGTACAAACTGGAAATGAAAACATGGATGAGATCCTTGTTTTTGGTGTTCATAATGTTTTTTATAAGGTGCGGAAAGGGACAGTCCAAAAAAAACCCCCACAACCTTCAAAATTCATAAAAGATTTTGACAAAAACAACAACAGCACAATATCGCTATAAAGAAGAAAACTTGGCAACTCTGAGGCTGTATTTAAACAATAGAGAAATAGGAAATCCCGATTGATTTAATCAAAAAGCAAATTGTCACAGGGATGAGCTCACGATTCGATTTTTATCACGATATTTCCCAGCAGCCCTACTCACAGCTTCCACGTTGTCGTTCCTCAGACACAGCTCGTGTTCTTTAGACCTGAGTTCGTCTCTCTGTTTGTCCACCAGCTCCTGGAGCTTCTGCAGCAGCTCTCGCTCTTTCTCTGATACTTCTGCTGGAGGAAACACACACATACTTGTAAGACCAGTTCAATGACGACCTCAAGCACAATGGTCCCATATGGGGACCTCACTTTTCTGAAGGAAATGACGTCACCAAAACCAGTGTCACATTATTTTCTTGAACATAGAAGCCCAGAAAAAAAAGTGAACCAAAAACTCCATTGTTTTCTTCTTTTTTTTTTTTTTTGAGTTTTTCATGCTTTTGGCGATTTATGGGGACTCGCAAGTCATGTCCTACCACACCCACCCACCAGACAATGGCAAGATTTGTTTTTAATTTTTTTTTTCTCCAAATCACAGAAAATGATGTCGTATCTACTGTTAATCTACTTAATTGGAGCTTGTGTTAACTCTAACTCTGTTAATGTTTGTTAAAAATGATTATAAGTGGTATTTAAAACATAAACATCCTGCAATATCACGTGTGACCATGTGGGGGCGTTGCCATGTGGGGAACTGGTGACACACACTTTAAGAACAAGTGTCTTATGAGGACTGCAGTACCTCAGTGTGTCCACTAGGGTCGCATGCACTCACACTAACTCATGTTTAGGGTCCTCTGGGGACTTTTGAGAAAAAGGTCATGTGACCATCTCCAGGTTGTTTCCAGCCTATTAGAAGCATTGTGCCTGTGGGGACTTCACTTGAGGTCCCCACAAGGTTTTAGGTCCCCACATGGCCGTGTGCAAACAGGGTCATGTCCCCACATGTCATGATTTGCGAGAGCAAACCATCATATCACAACAATAACGCTTTCCCCAGTTTCTAAAAATAGATTGTGACGTCACGCCGCAAAGCATTGTGGGTGAAAACTGCGAACAAACAAACGAGTGCGGCGTTGTGTGTGGGCAAGGGTGGTTCGAAAACGAAGTTACCATGATGAAACGGGGAGGCACAAAACATTGCTGTTGGGGACTACGCAACTCAGATTTGAAGTATCCCGAGCGGCTGCCGGAGGGAACAGTTTTCATTCTGTTTCCAAATCAACAACAAGACACAGTGGGAAAGAGAGCAAGCCAAGGTAAAGACGGAGAAAGCAAGACGATGGCAGTATTTATGTGTTTGGAGTGTGGCGAGGATAACTAGCAACACGTACATTTGTTCGCTGCACTTTGACGGTGGGAAAGGCCTTGGATCTGAGGCTGACGAACCAGAACTAGCAACGCTAACAGACTGAGATCTCTCGAAGAAGCAGCGGTGCAACAGAACGTCCCAACCAAACAGCCTGCCCACCCAAGCCTGGAAGGAAACGGCTTTTAACAGAGGAAAGTCTAAACGAAAGCACATCGTTACCATTGGAACATGAGACTAGTGAGGTAACCTGAGTGTCTGAGGACAAGTCGCCTGAATGTGACGACAAAGCTACGCAAACAAGCAAGTATGTTTTTGGGCCAAAAATTGAAACTATGATATTAAAAAATAATGCCGCAGCGTGCCGGTTTATTTGTCTGAATGTTGCCCCCAGCATTGTAAAGCGAGCTATTATATTTAATACAGATGTTTGGCAGCTAAATTAATAGTTTTAATGCCATTTTTATATAACCGGTTCATTTATGTTATAATAATGCAAAATGTTGTTGCTGTTTATTCTACATTTACCTGCTTTAAATGTGATTAATGACACGTGAGGAGAAAGTGTTTTGTTTTGTCAAATAAGCCACTGCTTGGATAGAAAGTTTCTTATCCGGGTGAAATAAGTGTTAGCTTCAGATGTGGGTCGAATGTGTCAGATTACATTTGGACTTCTCGGCTCTGCTGAACTCACTGACCCTGGGCTCAAGTCACCTCCACTTACACACACAGGCTAAACTAGACTTTATGTGAGAAAACAGTTTAGCACCAGCTCAGGTCAAAACAAGTTCACAGAGTCACGTCCAATTAGAATTGTCCAAAGAATCAAAAATTTGATATTTTCGATATTGAAACTAGTACTGATACTGTATGTTATCATATCGGAACTTTCTAGACCAGAGGTGGTGACCTACGACCACCACCAGGGGGCAGAATACATATAACATGGTTTTGATGTAATTCAGGTGGTCCTGGGGTCCTCCCCTAGAAGATTTTTTTTTCTGTGCAACTTCCTGCATTTTGGTGAGTTTTAGATGTGATTTATCATAATGTAATTTAACTATAAATAAAAAGACAAAGTCAGTGAATCAAAAGACTCCCCCTCCATAGAGTCCAGATTTAGGCCCCAGCCCCAGACGCCCCCCTTAGCTCCGCCCCTGTAACACTGGGCTTTAGGAGCGTCAGTCAGACTCAGGACTGTCCTGTGTGATCATCAGAGCAGAGAAAACACTGCTGCACACACTTTAGTCAGGGCAGTGTGGAAACTTCTGGTTTATGTCACAAAAGCCACGACTGTAAACACCACTTTGAAGATTTCTGCGCTGCGCTGTTATTTTGAAATGTTTTATTTCACTGTACATTTTGGATCTTTTCTCAGTGGATATAAGACAGATTTGGACAAAATAAAAAACAGTTCAGTTTCACAGAATATCACTGGGAGTTCAAAATGCTTCTCGGAGTTGCTTCCAAAGAAGAGAGAGAGTGTGGAGGAGCAAATGTTTCTGAATGAGCCAAAGAGCCGCATGTGGCTCGCGAGTCTCAGGTTCATCACCCCTGATCTAGACCATTTTGAATCCGGATAAATACTATGCCATGAAATAATTTTATGTCATAATGTGACAAAATACAGCTAAAGGAACTGGTTTTCTTTAGAAACAAACCGGAGGAGACCAAACATTCATTTTGTGGCCAAGCAAGTTCACTCAGAGTAAAGACATCGGGCCTAGTTTTTTTAGTACAACAAAGACATCTAGCTGACAAAAACATGCTTCTCTTCAAGTCTCTTTCTGATCAAAAAGTTGTTAGATTAACACCTGAGACATACACATTTGCATGAGTCCAGAATTATATGAGGACGTCTGAGTTTGGTGAGTTACAGGAGGGAAAATTGGGAGGAAACTTTCCAGACAATTCAGACAAGACTAGAAACTCAGACGACGTCCACAGTTATTACATTTAACATGAGGTCCTGAGGTAAATGATACGTTGTGTGAATCCAGCGGTACATTAGTCTCTTTAGTACAGCGTGGTGTCCTTACCCTGGTTCTCCTGCTGACGGCCCACGCTCACAGGTTCATGCTTACCCTGGTTCTCCTGCTGACGGCCCACGCTCACAGGTTCATCCTTACCCTGGTTCTCCTGCTGACGGCCCACGCTCACAGTTTCATCCTTACCCTGGTTCTCCTGCTGACGGCCCACACTCACAGGTTCATGCTTACCCTGGTTCTCCTGCTGACGGCCCACACTCACAGGTTCATCCTTACCCTGGTTCTCCTGCTGACGGCCCACACTCACAGGTTCATGCTTATCCTGGTTCTCCTGCTGACGGCCCACACTCACAGGTTCATGCTTACCCTGGTTCTCCTGCTGACGGCCCACGCTCACAGTTTCATCCTTACCCTGGTTCTCCTGCTGACGGCCCACACTCACAGGTTCATGCTTACCCTGGTTCTCCTGCTGACGGCCCACACTCACAGGTTCATGCTTACCCTGGTTCTCCCGCTGATGGCCCACACTCACAGGTTCCTCACACACAGACTGGGACCTCAGCAGCTTCTTGTTGTCGCTCTGGAGCTGTGAGATCTGAGACACCAGGTCCTGGACTTCAGACCTCCAGACGTCCTCCACCATCTCCAGCTCCTGACCAACACGACACAGAGGTCTATGAGGTCTGATTAGGGATGGGGCGATTTTAAAAACAGTATTGAATTGTTGGATAATGGTGTTTTAGTTCTAGTTCTAGCTCTGGGTTCGATCCTCATGTGTCCCTTCATAGTTCGTTTTGTCATTTTCGTGCAGTTAGGAAAGGCTTGATTCTGTCATTTCTCAAACAGCATCTTATTGTCGTTATGCTGACAAATATAATCTTGTTTTGCATTTAAATAGTTGACAATGAAATGAGAATTACATTGGTTTTCATCTACATTTTTTAGAAGAAGAGACAAGGTTGTTCTCTGTTTTCTATTCAGCACAAACTCAAATCAGAAACCCTTTACAGGTTGAGGATGCAATGACGACAACAAGGTGCAAAAAGACACATTACACCCTCATTTAAAAGTGTTCACTCATTTATTTGTGACACATTATGCACTTCATAGAAGTGTTTTTGTATCTACACTCAGTTAAACTCAGACACACCTTCTGTCATGTTTGTTCTGGAGCCGATGTCCTGTCACTTTTGAAGACCCACTGTGGGTAAAGTTATGGTGGATTTAAACTTAAAGGTAACAGAGACCAGAAGATTAGAATGTCTAAAGTAGGTCTAAGTCTCATGTGTTTGGCCTCACGATCAAATCCAAGAGACAAATCTGAGTCCAGTCCAACTCAACCAAAGTTCCAAGTAAAATAGAGAGACAAGTTTGTGTCAAGTGAAAGTCTAAATCGAGCTCCATTTTATAAAGTCAAGTCTCAGCAAGTTTTAGTTTCAGTTTAATCTTCCATGTGTCATTTATCTTCACAGTAAATACAGTCATTATATTTAATTAAATATCATCCATAACACATGAAGACCTAATCTTACAGAGCATGCATCTTCACTTAACAAAAAGAATAGGACTAATTTGTTATACATACATAATATTTGAATTTTGATAGTAGGCACGTTATTTGAGTGCAATTAATATAACTTTATAATTTATTTTTTAAATGCACGTTTTAGTATTACAATTGAATCCAAATAGTAATAGTGGCTCAAGCCTATTTGTATTGTGGGAAAAGGCCTATAGCCTCTGACTTAGGCTATAGGCCTTTCCCCACTGTAGCAACTTTTTTCAATTCCTAGTACTTTTTTTTTGCCTGACCAGTCAGCCCCTCCTACATTCTGTTTGAATGCAGAAGGGTCTGAAACTGAAGAGATAGCCAACGATTTCGTCGTCCAAAGTTAGGACGATCCAATCACAAACGCCCCCTCCTCCCCCTCCCCTCCGCAATTTCAGAACTTTTTTCTAACCGTTTCAAAATAACCAAGACGGCGGACGTAGCTGATAGATCATTGTTTTCGGCTATAGCTTCGGTTTTAAACAATTAGGGACGTATCAATCAAACCGTAGCAGCAAACCGCGTTCAGGGCCTTCATATAGATCAATGCTCCATTGAAAAAATCCTTGCGCTACATTTTTACTATAACAACCTGTTTAGCGCATCGCTGCATCGGGGGAATTTCCGGGTTTTCTGTGATTGGTTGATTCCGCGCTCGGAAAGCCCGTCCTCGAAATTGATCCCCGGCGCTCTGATCCCAGACCCTTACGTCTTTGCACAGTGTCTGTCAAAGCGTGTAGGGACTGGCTGGTCAGGCAAACTTTTTTTAGTTCCGGTCCCCATTTTGGGAGCGTTCACACAGACCAGGAACTATGGACTGGGGCCACACTTTAGGAACTTTTTAGCTTCTGCTCTGGGGCAGGAACTTTGCAGTTAGAACAGGAACCTTATAATTTCTGATATTCAGACAAACTTTCCTTATCCCAGAAAAAAATTACTTACTTACTGTTACTTACTGCAGTAGCTCACAAAATAAATGTTTAAATTTGTAAATAGTGACTATTATTAGGAATACTAGTGAATAGTTGTGTTTTATTGCTGATTTCATTAATGATTTTAGTTTTTGTACGTCATATTTTTATATTGAAGGAGAAAAAAACAATTTCTGTTTTCCTCACTCCAACAAATGACTTATTTAATTGTTCCAGACTAAACAGATGCTAATGTCAAAACTTTTTAGACCCACTTTCAGAAACTGTTGCTGTGTGAACACAAACATGGGGACAGGATGGTTCCTCTGACTAAACAAGGACTAAAGGACTGAGAACTTCGGTACTTTCATATGGCAAAACTAAACTTATATCCAATAGAGAGAGAGCATGTATTGTGACAAAAGTAAAGCTAAATGTGTATTGTCAGGTAACTACAGACCATCTGGTGCCTGCGGTCCTGCTCGTAGCGCTCTCCCCGCTCCTGCCGCAGCCTGTCCAGCTCCGCCTGCAGCTCCTCGGCCTTGTTCCGCGCGCCTCCGTAGTTCACCAGCGCCTCCAGCAGCTCCAGCACGCGCACCACTTTGGGCACGACCCCCACGGCCGCCTCGCAGCCGAACCGATCTATGACGCGCTCGAACTCGTGTCCCAGCAGCGCCGCGATGTCGTACACGTCCACCACCGTGAGCTCCGCCGCGGGTCTGTCCAGCACCGACGAGGAGGGCTCCATGTTCGCGCTTCTGTTCCGCCGCGGGGTGTTGCCTCATGGCCCGCGGACGCACGAGCTGGTCTGGTCTGGCCCGGGTCACAGATAGTTCCAGAGCCGTGGAAGTGTCGGTCTGACTGGTTTGTTTGTGACAGAACAACTTGACTTTGGTTTGGAAAGTTGTGTGGGCTGCTGCGTTCAAGGACAGACAGCAGCGTGGGACAGAATACAACCAAAACACACGTTCAAGTAGTGAATCTGTATTTGTTTATTTTTTATTACGTTTTTATCCTTTTTAGTTGATTTTACTCGTATAATTTTTTTTCTTCCTGTTGTATTTAAAGCTACACTGTCTAACGTTTTGACCAGAAAATACACTTTAAATGGGACCTATTATGCAAAAATGTTACGACAGTGCTCTCTCATCATTACTTTACCCAAAGTTGTATTTGGATTGATTCCTGCATGTGCTCTGACATTTTCCTGCCACTGATGCATGAGTGATCAGAAAAGCCCTGTCTTCACCTACCACCTATCCCCGCCCACTTGAATGTATTTACTTGTGATTACTCAGAAATTCAGATTCCGAGAAAAACATAGGGTTCAAAATTGTCACGTACCCACTTTCCAACAACAAAAAAGAGTAATTCAAAAATCTGTGGCTGATATAAGTTTTTTTTTACAATAAAGATTCTGGGCTTATCAGTTCTGCAGTTTTGAACAGGAAGACAGAATTTAAAAAAAACACACATGAAAATGTCCTTTTATTACAGCAGTCCACATGTATTTCCTCTTTATATACTGCATTGTAAAGCTTTAAATAATTTATTCTGATTATAATGTTCAGGCACCAGCCTTTTTTCATTAAAATGCTTAACTAATATTATCTAAGCAGAATCTCTTTCTAAACTCTTTGGAGCACAAATAAATGCCTGAGGTCTTTGTGAAACAGAGGCTTTTTTATGTCTAAAATGACTAATTAAGGTGAACATAACTTGTATAAAAGAAAATGAGAAAATGATTTCCGTGTAGATTTTCTTTGGTAATAATAATGCTTGGGATTTATTCAGCGCTTTTCAAAACAGCCAAAGACGCTTCACATTCTGCACTATTCATTCATTTCACACTTGGTAGCGGTAAGTTACTTTATTAACCACAGCTGCCCTGGGGCAGACTGACGGAAGCGAGGCTGCCATTTTGCACCATCGGCCCCTCCGACCACCACCAACCATTCATACACACACACACACCAGAACCATAATAGGCAATGAGAGTGAAGTGTTTTGCCTAAGGACACAACCACGAGTTTCTCCTCTGAGGTTCCTCCAGCGGTCTCTCATCCAAGTACTGCCCAGGCCCAACATGCTTAACTTCAGAGATCTGTCGGGATCAGGCTTTGACAAACTGGCCACTGTTATATCATTTGAGACAGTTAAGGCTGTTACACAAGAAACTTTAAAAATAGGAAACCCCATAGACTTATTAATAAGTGCAGTAAAGTTAACAGCCATCATAACCTCAGTCTAACTCTTTTACATTTAATTATCCTTATATTGTTGCTTTTTAAATATGTTTTATTTGTTTTATTAAGGACAATGTACAATTACATTAAGCACAATGGCAGAGATGCTTGTACCAGATTGTAGCTTAGAGCTAATTTCCTTCTGTAGTCCTGGGGAGGGGAGGTACATTGGACATGTTTTTAGTTGTAGGAGGAAACCTACGCAGACACGGGGAGAACATGCAAACTCCACATAGAAAGACCCCGGGAGTCGAACCCAGGACCTTCTTGCTATGAGGCCAGAGCGCTAACTGCTAAACCACCGTGTCGCCTATAATATAATGAAATACATTTGTTCAGTTGAAATAAATAAAGTCCAATATTTAAGCTTACTGTTCAACTGACAACAACTTTAAACAAGGCTAAAAACAATAGCTGTAGGTTTAAAGTTGGATAAATTCAACATTAAACTACATTCAAATGATTGTAGTGAAGCAGTGTGGAATTTAAAACTCAATTGAACGGAATTTGGGATACCACTTAATGACATCACAAGGTGGAACAGTGCGTTTTGAGTTAGAGTCAAAAACACGGCCAAAATATTCAAGATTTGTGGATTAAAAATGTGTAAAAGTAACAAAATGATCCAAACCAAAGACAACACACCAGGTCAAAACTAACACGTATAGTTTATTTGACATTTACACAATGAGAAACCACCATTATCTTTACTAAAATATATTAATCGATCTGAGCTTACAAAGATACAGAGCAAAGGAAAAGGAAAAAAAGCAAAAAAAGGCGCGTGAATAGACCCTGTGTGAAACTTTCCCCAGAGGCAAAACTAAAACTCTTCATTATTTTAGGCTCAAACTGACAGAAACACATTCACTCGCTGTGCAAAAGTCAGTGTCAGAACATTACATTCAATCAATTCATCGTAAAGGCAAAGGCAGAGGTATGAAGAGTTCCAGCAATAATAATATAATAATAATAATAATAATAAAGACATCTTTCAGTTTTGATACACAGTGTGACAAAGAAAAGTAAAGTTCTTCTACTCGGTTCAAGGCATCGGAAGTACAGTAGTAAGTAGTTCGTTCATTTATTCTTCTCTAAAAGCACTAATAGTGATTCGATCAGATACAAAGAATAAGTTTCAAAAAGGAGCCAAGACATTTTTACTTAAAGGGTTCTAGATTATGCATATTGTGCTTCTGTGTGACATCGTGTTGTTACGTCGCTGTGTTTTGTTTCAAACTCTAAATTTAAATAATAACAGGAGCAAATCGTTATTATTTACTTCAGATTTGCGACCAATGGGGCACTTCCTGGATTACAGTTTAATGACATCACAAGGTGGACTAGAATGATTTCGGTTTGAGAGAAAAGCGGTGTCTAAACCAGGGATCTGCAACCTGCGGCTCTTTCTTTTGCCGAAATCTCTTTGCAGTTCTTGTATGGACGCACTGGCAGGTCATGCACTGACATTATTTTATTCCAAAAATGCTCAGCAACATTTAGAATGAGTGGCATTTCTTCAATGTATTTCTTTGTTGTCGTGGCAACGGCTTGTCTGTAACAAAAGTTGATGATTTAGGACATTTTAACTGCAACAAACGGACTCAAAAACATATTTTTTTTAAGAAGAAAAAGGTAATAAGTTCAACTGTGTGTGATTTCAATGTCTGATAAATGTGAGAAGCTAAAGTCTTGTTGTTTATCTGCTTTGCTACAACTGTTGACTTGATTTTCTCTTTTTACATGTCAGTTACAAACCCAGTGCTCAGTAGACTTGTGGTGGGTTGAATTTGTTATCAAACTGTAGTTTATTTTTCCTGTTTTAGCTGTTTATTGAACTCTTACAAGAGAAAATGTCCTTTCTCTCCATTAACTCTCTCAACATGAACATTTAGACTGAGTCATGTGACCTGCAGAACATCTATTAATACAAATGTGTCTCTGGGTTGGTTTTACGTTCTAGAATGTAAAGATGTCATGAGGCCAGGTGGAGGGCAAGTTTTTCCTTCTAATAACATTCTACATGAAATGTCTAATAAAAAAGTGATCAAACTCACTAACCTTTTGCATTACAAAAATAAACTGCATTTTAACAATGTCCATTTTAGCGGCTGATTGAAATAACATTGGCCTGTACATTGTCATGATTTGTTTTCACCTTCCACCTATCCCTGCCCACTTGTCTGTGTTTACTTGTGATTACTCAAAACAATCAGATTCAAAGTACAACGTATGGGCTCAAAATTGTCGTTAAGCCATATTTCTCGCTCCAAAATGTGCAAAGTTTTAAAATGAAGAGGCGGGGCTTATCAGTTCTGCAGTTTTGAACAGGAAGTCAATGGACCTGTTTCCATTTCTAAGCTGATCAGTTTTGTGTTTTGCAATCAACAAATTGTAAATTTCTGATCTACATATGTTCTAGTTTATTACTAAATGCACAGAAAAAACACAATAGGGCCCCTTTAAAATGATCATTTTGAGGGTTTATCTCATTGTATTATTTGCTTAATGCAGCTGTGTCTCTGTCTGAACATGACTTGCTTTGAATCGAGCTGATGAGGCTCATTTCCTGTAAAAGGTTGCAGACCTCTGGCCTAAACATTAAGGCTGGGACAATACGCTTTTGTCATGATACGATAGAGTGACCAGACGTCCCTATTTACCTGGGACAGTCCCTATTTTGAGCCCTGTGTCCCATGTCCCAGCAAATGTCTCCAAAACCATTGTTTTGTCCCAGTTTTACACAAGACATGTCCCAGATGTCCCTGACCATTTTGACACTTCCCAACAGTGAAGAGGGGCTAATATTGCTTTTTCTTTACTCAAACTAGACAAAAATCGTGCTTGAAAATAACCAAAACACAACAAAAAATGCATCAATTTGCCCTGATAAAAGTTTGAGAGAATTTACATGTGTGAAGGAGCCTCGAAATTGACTAAATGCATAAGAATAAACTTTTTTATCCGTTAACTTCACAAAAACTCGAGTGTGTCCCAGTTTTTAATTTTGAAAACCTATGATACGATACAATCATGAATCAAGAGGCTGCCATACACATGATATTGTGATCCAATGTGTAAATGTAACAGAGCCTAAAAGGACATTTAAATGTTCTTCGACTCTGCATTTTAATCAGACGGTAAAGTATTAACGATGCATACGTTACGGTACGATACATCACAAAATGACATATTGTCCCAGCCTTATAAAACATGATGCATTTTTGTGTTAAATAAGTGAACGAAACAAAACACAACTTCAGGGACGTTTAAGACGAGGAGCCAACATCAGAACAGAGCTAAATATGCATAATAGAGCCCCTTTAATGCCAAATGATAGTTACAGTTGCATTTGAAGTCACATAGAAAGGCTGGAGGATTTTTCAGAAGTTTTTTTTTTGGCAAAAATCAGCAGGTCGATGTCGGGATTGTCGGCTAAAAGTTTGTGTTTTTAAATAAAGGACATTAAAAAGGGACAATCTTGATCAGGCAGGTCCAACTCCTCGTGTTGTTCATGGATTCTCAAGTTTTCTATTTGAACTGGAAAACAAAGAGAAATACAGCGTTAAGGACAAAGCAGTCTCGTCAAAAACATGCGTATCTTTTGTGTTTTTTGATACATGCCACTTACAAGAGTTGAGAATCAGATTAGTCAAGCTTCAGTCAAAAGTTTAAACTATTTTATGACAGATTTCAATACCTTAATGTCATGCAATGTAAAAACATTACAATTATAACCAGGGGGCGATTTGCCAAAAAAACAGGTGCACGTGCGTATTGTGCACACGCACCACGACAGTAGCATGTCTCTTCTGTACCGGGTTGCACCCACAACTAACTAACCCACTTCTGGCCCACTCTGCTCCAACAATAAACAGAATCCTTTAAGTTGGCTACATAAACGCAGCTCTTGCACCCTGATTACAACTTACTTTTATCAAAATCAAAATTTTATAATTTCATTAAAGCAATTAACGTATCTAGATTGAATAATCACAATTATCGATTTATCTAATAATCTTGACATCCCTAATCAAGCCTTATAATATGAAGAGATTATAAGATACAGTGGTCCCTCGTTTATCGCGAGAGTTACGTTCTTAAAATATCTTTATTTTTTTACAGTCATTTCAGTGGACAGTAGCACAGAATGACCGTTCACCATGTTACACTTTTCTCAAATAGGCATTAGCGTTTTCTCTCTTGTTTAAACAAACAAAAGTCCAATCTTGCTCTAGTGATGCGCGGATCCAGGTGGATCAGGTCTGATGCAAAGACGTGCGCGACCGCGTGAGTTTACAGCGGCTGGACCGACCTGTTTGCTGGAGCACTTTGGGCAAAAGCACAGACTGTTTTGGAGCAGATGCCAAGACTTTAAACACGGGATGGACTGCGTTCGTTTTGTGGATTTATTTATTCAGGGAGGGTAGGTGCCACAGTGTGATATAGATGTGTTATTTTCTGCGAGGTCAGTGTTCGCGTGCTCGTGCTTAGCTTGTGGTAGTTTTGTGTTCTAAATCAGTGAAGGTGTAGTGTTGTGAACACAATTGTTTGTGCGTTGTTGCTTCATGCTCATTCACCGCTGTGCCAGTGCTCTCTTTGCGCAGTCCTGAGTTAGACCTGGTTGAGTTCTCGATTGGTCCTGAGGCTGCATCAGGTCAGCTCCTCCTGATCCAAGTTACTGTAAGTTTTCTAAAAGAGCTTCTGTGCTGTTGTCTGTGAATGCTAGTGACTTGACACGGTCCCCAAGCAGTGCGTTTGAGAACAAAGCACGCTTATGTAGCCTATTAACACAACGTAGACCTAGACTAGGACCGCGCGCTGTACACTGCGAGACTGCTAAAGGTGAACTGCGATATAGCGAAGGAACACTGTATACGTATAGTAAGATATTTTTTACAGCAAAAAAAAAAGCCAAATCAAGTTTCAAACTTGTTGCCATTAGTTAGCACTCTTTCTTTCATAATGATGTCACAAGTGCAGTAGCTCTAGTGCTGCTTAATATTTTAAATGCAGTATTTTTTTGTTTATGTATTTACGTTATGAATGCAGTACTTTGGTCAGCAGAAAAGTCTGTAAAGTTCAGCTGTCATGCACTGGTAAAAACAACAAACTGACCATGTTCTTAGGCGGGACGTAGGGTTTCTGGGCCAGAGTAGGTTTCTTCATGAGCGACGGTTTGGAGGGTTTAGGCGAACCCGGGGCCAGTCCGTTGCCCTCGGCCATCTGCTCCATAGGGACTCCCGCCACCTCGTAGTGCTTCTTCCTCAGCTCGCCCAGACGCAGGCGCTCGTTGTCCAGCAGAGACTCCAGCTCCAGGACTTTCACCTGCACCACACACACAGACAAAACAGACTTACGCTGAAGCACAAGCAGGGTCCCACTCATAGCCCAAAAATATTCTCTATCCAGTGTGCCTCAGATTTGTTATCCTCGTTTTTCACAATCATTAGTGTAGCCTATTTAACATGACATCTATACTAGCATTTTTTTTAGAATGTTTTGCCAAGCGGCCCACTATTCACATTACAACAGTGAGGTTATAACACGCCCAGTAGCAGAGCCAGAAAGATCCATAGACTTAATAATATGGCACCAAAAATGGGGGGTCTGGGGGTCCCACCTCCGGAAAATTTTAGCCAAAACGATGAGATTTATTGTATTCTAAAGGATTTTAACCAGTGACTTATTATAATGACTAGAGAAAGCGTAGCCATTGTAACCTATAGCAACAAATGTCTAGTTCCAGCAGCCATCTTGTGTGGGGAGAGTTTACTAAAGATCTTACACAAACTAATAGAAAGCTGAACTTTTAAATGACTTTTTCAGTTGAATACTTTGATCATTGAACCTTTGTGTATTTGTACATTAATTTATGATTCTGTTCATCCAAACTTATGTGAAAAATCTTGAAAAAACATACTTTTATGTTTAGGTATTAAAATCTTTTATAGAATCAAAAGTGAAGTTAACACAATAATGATGAATGTTGTAACATGTAACATAATTACACGCAAAAGTGCTTTTATTCTGCATCAAATCCAGACCAGTGCAGTGTTTTTAGGTTGGATATTTATATTCACAATTATTGGGACTATAATTATGTCATTACATGTTCGATTACCGCCTTTAATCCATAAATTATCTGACCTTGTTTTTACGATATTTTGAATTAGTTACAACAAAAATGTGTATTCAGTACAATTATTCATTAAAGATTGCTTCTGCACCGTAGTCTAATATAATTCTGTGGGAAACGCTAGATGGGCTGGGTTGAAAGAGACGACTGTTTAGCCAAAGTGGGTTGCCGCCGTTGCCTGAAAAAACGTTTAAGAACCAATCTACTTGCCTGTGACTCCATTTCTTCCTTTTTAAGCTTGATGAGAGACATTCCGGAGAAGTCCATGGTTTCTGCAGAGAGAAACAGATGAATTAAACCTTCAGTTCGTATTGCTATGCACAGAACTCTCTTATCCCGGTGCTCCTGACCTTTGTCCTCGAGGTTCTCCTGTCCCGTTCGCGTTGAAGCCACCACGTTTGCCGCCATCTCGTTCACGTATCGAGAGGCCTGCTGCAGCGTGGACAGGCGTTTACTGCTGCGGTCGGCTTTCACCTGGGACACAGACATGAGGACAACTGTAAGACCAACATTTTAATGAGATAAGAAGGTGGAAAGTGAATCAGATGAACAGAAATGGCAGATTCAGAGCCTGATTTATGCATCTAAACTCGTGAAAAGCAAAGTCGGACCACAAAATAGTCGCTATGTTTAAATTGATTTGTTTTTTTAGACGTACAATTATTTACAGCCTAATTTAATCCCAACGATAAACCGCAGTAGTTAGATTTCAGGCTTGTTTCCACTGCTGCAGGACGTCAGATAGAGCAGACCGTACCTTTGAAGCAGCCACCAGTTGTGCGGTGCTGGCTGCGATCTCGTGCGAGCAGACGATGAGCTCTTCGTATTTGCCCGTGTGCAGAACCACTTTGTCCGCAGAGTCTCTGAGGGTTAGAAACACAGACAAAACTTGAAATAAATCTCCATGAAATCTTACATTATGGAGAGTGGCATAATTCTCGGTTCCCATTCATAGCCCAAAAAACATTTTCTAGAACATTTCCAACGTGGATTTGTTGTAATCACAACATCTATAGACCATTTATCAAAGTTTATGAGCTCATCTCTGCTTCCACCGGTTGACCGGTGTTGTCAGATTTTCAGAGAAACCAGTGCTCAAACCTCAACCCTTCAGTAAAAAATTAAAAATAACAAATTGTGAACATTGTGAAGTTTCTACAATTTCTAACATCAATAACAACTTTTAAACATTAAAATATGCTAAAAATCCATGTTTCTGTCATAAATTGCTAACCTGGCCAGCCAGATGGTTTATCTCGCGGTATTTGTGAATTCACAAACACGAGATAAACCATCTGACCTTCCAGCCGCCCGGTTGGTTTGAGAATCAGAAACAGCGATGTTTTGAGGCCCAATCACATTGTAGCAGGGCGGGCTAACACGGGCCGTTAGTGCTCCGGCGCTGCCGACTCTGATTCAAGCTAAACAAAGATGGTGGCTCTCGTGGATGTACGTGTTTCTGCTGCTTGTTACTGTTGCTGTGATTGGCTAGCTCAAATAAGGTAGGCCCCACACCCAATCAGCTCCAAGTATTTTATTAAACGCCCCACCTTTTCCCCAAACGCTTTCAGCGAGTCAAGTCCCAGATGGATATAGTGAGAACTCAGATGTTCAACACAGATACATCTGGCCTGAGCCAGGTTAGCCCAGCCTTAAATGATTTTCCAAGAAAACATTAGATGTATTTTCATGAATATTTGCTCTCTGACTGTAAAATTAGCCGATTGTTGTCCAGGTTTCAGAACATGTTGGAACTTTGAAGATTTTTCTCATTGCAAATATTAGACAGAAAGATAAACTTGACTTTGATTGAAACTCTATCCAAAGCACACAGTACAAACCCCTGAGAGTGACTTACACCAGCTCTGTGGCGCCCCAGCCCACAGCCTTGGCCGCAGAGATGAGCCCCTCTGTCCAGCGCGAGTTCCGGGCGTAGAATTCTTTAATAGAAGCCGCCCCCTGCACATAAACACACATAAACACACACAGTTTTAGTTTTAGACGTCTGAGGGGACTAGCGCAGAAGCAGACCCTGTCACTTACCCTTCCTCCCTCCACAATCTCCTTCTGCAGGTCTGTAGACGCCACCACCAGCATGCGGATGGCCTAACACATAAACACACACAAATGTAAGTCAAACTAAAGCACGGACAGTCTGCTGGAGTCAAGAGTTGGACAAATGTACCTTCATCAAGTCTGTGCAGCTGTTCAGGATTCTGCAAAAGAAGAAAACGTCTGTATTAGAGTTGTTCAAATTAAATACTTAAATAAGCAAACATTTGTACTGTTACTCAAGTGAAGGAGCTTTAGCTGGACTTTTACTTTTACCAGAGTCATTTTTTAGACAAGTAACTTCTGCCTACAGCTGCGTTACTGATTGGACAACATAGATTACCCAAAGAAAGCAAAACTAACGCATTCTTACCCCAACACTGTTAATTAATAGTTACAGCCCTACTTAAAAGCATATCAAGCACTCACCTCTCATTCACTTCCAGTTTGACTCCGGTGGTGTCCTTCCTGGCCTGGTTCATCATTTCCTAAACAGACAGAGCAGTCCTTCAGAAGAGTCCTGTATAAAAGCCTACAGAAGCCTAGTTTACAAGACAAAACCGTCACAGTCGTAACGTTTTGAGCTCACAGTTTATATGGTGTTGTGGCGAGTTAATCTTCCTTTACATGGAAACTCAGATAAACTGAAAATGCTGCAGTTCAGGAGGTGACGTAATTGGTAAGGGCATTCCAGATGACCTTACTTGACCCCCGCAGCCTATGATAACACGGGCATTGACAGGTTTAAAAGTTCTTCATATCAATAAAATGGCGAAGGAAGAAACAAGGATCAGCACGCGGGGAAAAAGATCGCCTACAGCTGGACACAAACACGAGGAGGACAGCTCGCTTTTATCGGGCGCAGACACTTGGAAAGCTGTCCTGCACATTCACGCTCGAATAATACCTGTTGTGGAGCGCTTCTAACTTTTCTTCTAAACACACAAATTTCAATGGACTAATTGAATCTTCTGCACACGGAGAGGCTTTAAAAGATTTGTTTTGTGTCTCCTCCTCTGTAATACTGCAATGTCGGCTTAACTTTGTGAGAATGAAAGGTGCTTTGGCTGAAAGAGACAAACGCCAGAACAGATTATGTAGCTGACGCCAAAATGTCAGTGTATACCTGGTTAGCAAATAATTACATACAATTATTTGTATAGTTTATAAATGTAAACTCACAAGGTTGGTACAGAAGAGTATTAAGTTGTATTTTGTTTTGTTTTTGGATAAAGAATTGTACCTTTGAAAAGACATGAGAAAGAAAGACGCAGCAAGACTAAAAGCTAAATGTTTCTGCTGAAAATCTTAACTACTGCTGGTAAAAAGGGCGAACACGGTAATTATCTCTTGTCTGTAAAACATGTTAATGTAATTTGGTATGCATTGTAGGAGCTAAGACATGTTTTGTTTTTCTTTTTATAGTTTTCACGATGTTACGATGTAAAGATGTTAAGAGATGTCAAGATGTGTTGAAAACAAAGTTCAGAGATTCTCAGCTTGGAGAATAAATTCAAAGCTATCCACTCGGACATCCGTATGAAGCGTAGTGTCATTCATTCATTCAGCTAAACCATGGTAGTTACAGATTAAACGGTTTGTTGTTGCCACATTCTCAGCGTGAAATATTCAGGAGTTGTTTTTGCTATGGTGACGACTGTGCTTCTTTTTTTGCAGATTTTTGGTGACTGGGCAGTCGTCTTCTACTGTCTTAAGTAGCGGCTACTGCGCGCACATATCAATGATGTAACTGTCTTCATTGACAGCTGTTTTTTCCTGTTTACACTGCATCCACTGAACCAGCCCCACCAAAACTACCTCTTGAATCGTATCCAGAGGAACGCTGATTCAATGAACACGTAGCTTGTCGTTGTGTAAAAGAGAAGCCAATCTAACATAGAAACGTCACGGTTTCATGAAAACGTATAAACTGCCCCTGATGTAGTTTAGTTTGACTCACATCGATCCTGCGCACAGCCTCTTCGATGGCAGCAGACGTAGCAGCCATCTCTTTGTCCACCAGGTCTCCCAGCTCGTCCTGACGCACGTCCATGCCTTTGGGACGCAGCTCCTGCTCAACAACATCACAGAGTCACGATAGGTCAGGCAGGCTTTATTAGCTTTGTAAATAAAAATATGTCAGTCTAAAAGCAGCTTGTGAGCTTTAAAATGTTGGAAACACTTGTCTAGTAGTTTCATTTGCAGCTAAATGGAGACTCTCTAATACAGCGGTGCAGTTGTGGTCACCTGTCCTAAGTGCAGGATTTTCTGGATGATGACTCTCACTGAAGCGGGGTCGGCTCTCTGCAGGGAGATTTTGGTCTTCAGGTCCTGGAGGTACTGCAGACTCTGAGTGGCACAGCTTCTGCAGTTCTCCGTCAGTCCTGCAGAGGGAAACACACGAGTATTAAAGCCCATTTAACTGATTGTCACATGTTTCTAATTTTGACTTAGTTTGGTTTGATAGTCTGTTATTTGATTTAAAAAGTTTTGGCCGCCTCCAAAAAATCCATCACACATAATGGTATAAAGAAGATCCCTGACGCTTGAAAACTGAAAGACACAGGAGAGACTATATTCTAAGGCAGGGCTATTCAACTAGATTTGACAGAGGGCCAGATTTTACCGAGGACCGTGGCTTCTGGGCCGGGTAGTAACATAATACGTCACTGCTTTTGGCATAAGGTTACACACCAAATATTTACAGGACTAGAATTGTTTCTATAGTTAAAATAACTAATGCTACAGTCAGTTTTTGTGGCTCTACAAAATGTCCAAATCAGCGTTAAGCCACAAATCTGAACCGGGAGAATCTCAGCATTAAACCAGATTTAAACCGGGAATAAATAAGGTCTAAAGTCGAATTAAATCTGAACTGAAATATGCACGGTAAAAAGTGACCAAATTAAACAAGATTTATGTTTTATTTGGGCAATTTCAACTGCAATAAAACAAGAACAAAGTGGATTGTTTTGCTAAAAATATATATATAAAAGACAATATTTTATCACTGTAATCTAATGAAAAATGCAAATAGAATTGACAATAAAAACACACAAGATAAAGATAATCAAGATAACTAGTGCTTTGTAATATTAGGAAAGTAAATTGAGGGCCGAATCAGATTCGTGAAGGGCCGATTTGGCACCCGGGCCTTAAATTGAATAGGCCCTGTTCTAAGGTTTGTTTAAAAAGCGTTTGAAGTAGGGATGTCACGATATCAATCAATCACAATTATAGCAAAAGGAAAAATCACGATTTTGAGATTATTCACGATTATCGGCATAAAGAAAAAAAAAAACATACCGGTATATATATTTTTCAAATCTAAATTATTGGCATTTGATTTGCTGACAGTGACAATACACTGATTGTACTACATAAATATGATGTAGCCTAGAATAAAAATAATAAATGCAATTATTTTAAGTAATTCTTTGTAAAAAAATAATAGTAATAATTTAATGTTTTAAACAAATTTTTTTAAACATTATTGTCCCTTTAAAGGGGCACTATGTAAGAAAAACAAACAAACAAAGTGATTTCCACTTTTGAACACTAGAGGGAGCCTTTCACGTGCATTTTGCCTATTTACCATGCTGCCATCTAGCGTCAATGATCCACATTCCGGCCCGTAATAAAACATTTCAAATACGTATAAATGTATCACAATTGATGTGGATTGGTTAACAGTGCTCTCTTAAGTATTCATGTTGTAAAGAATAAATATGATTTAAATGTTTGTGGACTCTATGTGATAATTAAAAATCCTCTCAATCTTACACAGTGCCCCTTTAATGATTGCTTTAATACTTTCAATAAACTTGCAAGGAGAGATCGATAACTAATAATATATTATGTGTGATATCTGTCACGTGACTCACGAAGGTGACGTCATCCACACGTTCTGTTTTCCCAGCGTCGTCATGTGACCGCCTGGACGCGTCTCTGCTTTCGTTTTACTTTCAGGTCTGAGTTTATGTCAAACGAAGCATAAATACTCGTTTATTTTTGCCGTGAGCTGCGTGATTCTCTCTGGAGCGCTTCGTTTAAAGGATTTACGTTGTTTCTTTACCTTTACTTGGACGAACAGCGAGGGACGATCGTATCGAAGATGCTGGATCATGTTGGATGAGTTAGCTCTTTTAGCGGCAGCTTTTCAATGACATGTTTTGCGTATTGGACACTCTTCAGCCGCACAATGCACTGATCATCTTTAAAACAACCCCCGACTTGATTATTTGGATGGATACAACTCCTGAAGCGCTGACTTCAGCAGCCTTTTAACTTAGCGGTGAGTTGATGATACGCTGTTTGTTCTCCGCTGGTGCTGCCCACGAACGTCACAGAAGACGTAAAAGACGTGTTTGCGGTATACCGTGAGTCGTAAAAAGTCTACGAATAACCTACCGTGGGGGAAAATATTCACGATTATTTAAAAACCGGTTAATCTTGACTTCCCTAGTTTGAAGATCACTGGGTAGACGATATTAGGCTGATTAAAATGATCTGGATGCAGCCGTGTTCACAGAGTCCAGAGTGACTTACTGTCGGCGTGGTCCGTGGGAGCCATGTGAGCCGTGGCGCTGCCGTTCACGATGGTGTCTGCGGTCAGGTGGGAGAACTGTGTGAGCGCCCTCAGCAGACCTCCAGCATCTGTGCACAGGTCAGAGGTCAGACACAGAACAGGACACACAGGGCTTTATGAGAGCTGACAGAAGATTCGTCATACCGCTCATGTTCTTCAGGTAGTCCGCGTGTCCCTTCTTCAGACCGTCGATGGAGCTGAGAGCTGCCTCCGCGCGGCTGACCAGGTAGTCTGTTTGGAAGAGACACAGTTAGTTTTACAGAAAGTGGACTGGGATTTACTAATGAGCAGAGACAGAAGAAAACTAGAGCATTTCACCAAGTTGACAAGGCTCAATTATAATGATGAGAGCGATAGATTTGTGGTAAAATACTTTGTTGACAGTGGGTCGCATTTTGAAACATATATGGAGCGGAGGGCCATAAAATACTTGGCAATGAAGTGAACATTTTGAGCCAATATAAATCTATGTACTATATTTTATTGTAATTTTTAGGTTGTGGCCACTTTTTTATTAACCAGATCAGTCCTACGTTTAGTTTGTGTTTCAGCATGATGAAAAAAGTTCAGCCATTCCTTATTTAATGACAAAGATAATCTCCAAAAGCTAAACTTCAGACTTGCTGTCATTAGTTACGGCTGTTCCTTCCCTGATGCAATGGCGGCAGAAGCTGTACACGATGAGCTGTGAGCGTGTCTGACCTGGGGAGCTGGTGCAGCGGATGTGCAGAGGGTCGTCCAGCTTGGCCACAGCGTCCTGGATGATGTGTTCGGCCTCGGTCACTGTTCCCTGGAGCAGAGCGAACTGTTCCTCCAGCATCTTCTGCTTCAGCTGCTCCTCCTGACTCGTCTGAAGAGCAACACAGACAAACAATCAGGATTTCAAAGGCATGGAGAACTTGTTTTAAAAAGTCAAGTAAAGCAGGAAGTTTTTCAAATAATAAATAATCTAATTCCACCCTCACTCTCACAAACAATTGGACACCAGCATTGGGAGTAACAACGGCGTTATTTTGATCAGTAACGTGTAATCTAATTAATTACTGTCCCGTCAGTGATAACGATGATAGTCACTATGAATGTAAGGCAACTCGTTATTTCATTGTGATCAGAGCAGTCCTTCTAATATTTAATTTAATTATGTAGGATATTAGGAGAAATAATGTTTTTTTCTATATATTTAGTAGAAGTCTTCAAAGTAGTCATCTGGACAGTGTTTCCGAAGATCAAGACGTTTCGACTCTCATCCGAAAGTCATTTTCAATCTGAAAAAGATTGAAAATGACTTTCGGAGATGACAATCAGAATGTTTTGAGCCGTTTCTTCTCTTCTTCTCATTTTCACTCCATATTTGAACTAGAGTTTAGATTCTGGGCCCGAGCCCAAGCCCAGCCCGAGCCCAGCCCGACTTTCGGGCCGGGCCCGGGCCCACATTTCTCACATAGTTGTCGGGCCTGGTCGGGTTCGGGCCAAGACGCAGAGCCGCACTGAACACGTGCGCTCCGCGGGATGATTGACAGCCTCGTCAGAACACAGCGCAAAACCACCGCGGGGACATAAAGCGAGTGTTTAAGTGGCCAACTATACGGCGTGAGAAGTTTGAAGTTTGATGCACCGCCGCGGAGCGAGGAGAGAGACAGAAGGCTTGTGTAAGCGCGGAGCAGGTAAAAGAGGAAGAGAGACAGGGAAGGCACTTTCATTCACGCGGACCCAGGAAAAGGTGAGGAGGAAGAAAGAAAGCACGCATATGTACGCGGTGAGAAAAGAAGGAAGAGGGAGAGAGGGAGAGAGGGAGAGAGAGAGAGAGAGAGAGCGAGAGAGAGAGAGAGAGAGAGAGAGAGAGAGAGAGGGAGAAATGTGCGGTGGAGGAAGCGCTTTTGTAACGTATGGGACACCAAGGAGCTTTTTCTGTCACTAAAATGCACAGTTCAGTGAGTGGGCGGGGCGGGCTCACTTCGGGCTCGGGCTCAGACACACAGAGACTGACTCGGGTCCCGGTCGGGTTCGGACACGACGTGCGCGGGCTCGGCCTGGGTCGGGCTGCATTTTATGGGCCCGATCTAAACTCTAATTTGAACAGCAACAGTACAGTATTTTATTCACGGTTTTGTGTTTCTTTTAAAAGTATGAACACTGGCATAAATTGTTGTGGTATAAATAAATTGCATGGTATGCAACCCACCTTCTGCATGAGTTTGCTCTGCAGCTCTCCCAGCTCTCTGGTGCTGCGGTCTTTCTCCTGCTGAAGTGAAGACTGCTGGAGCTGAGCAGATTGTCTGAGAGAAGACAGCTCCGCCTCCTTCTCACTCACGGAGCGCATCAGACGCTCTTTCTCCGCCTGCAGAGCTGTCATGGAGCTGTTCATTTGTAGTGACGCCTGGAAGACACATACACACACTGTTCAGACATGAGAGCTCACCTTCACATGGAAAAGAGGACACATTATGTGAAATCCACTTTTATGTGCGTTACATCTTATTTTGTCATCATTACTTCACTCACTGAATACTTGGATTGATTTGTGCATGTTTGAGTAATCCTGAGAGACTTGAACGCTCATTAGGACATCAATACAACAATAATAATGCATTGGATTTATACAGCGCATTCATTCCATAATCGGTAGTAGTAAACTACCACTGTAGCCACAGCTGCCCTGGGGCAGACTGATGGAAAATGTTGTGAGTGTAAAGGGTCTTTCACACCAGGCCGGGGGCCCGTCTGAACCAGTTTGGCAACTTTTGCCAACAGGCTGCTCCCGTGTGTTCGGTGTAAATGGGGTTGTCGGGGGTCAGAGGAGCGCGGAGCAAGTCGTGGAGGCAGGTTTTTGAAGACTTACAGGTAGAGTTGGTGTCGCCAGTTGCCGCAAATGCAGCTGTTTGATTGGCCCGTGGCCACAGGAGAACCAGCGAATCAGCGCGCAGGAAAATAGTGTGGAAAACCGAAAATGAAGCTTACAAAAAAACAGTATTTAGCCGAGCATGGATTGTTGTTATTTACACAGGGTCTAATGGGACATAACTGCGAAGGAGAATGGCTACTATTTGGACCGAGGAAAACAAAGACGGAGGAGTTACGACGACCGCAGTACAAAGTCTGGACTGTGGAGGGAAACAGAAGTTGAGCTTAATCTGTGAGGTAAGATTAGAAACATCTGTTCTCCGTCAAAGTTTGACAAATACTACTCCCATGCAACTATGTTTCGTCATTTTCGTCAAGCATTACATCACGCGCATGCTCACTCGGCAAATGTTTGGCAACTGGTGGCTGTTTGGATCATGTTTGTTCGTACAGATTTACCTCAAAACAACCAACATTTAACTGTACGTGACCTTATCACAGTGGTATTACTGCGCCACAAAATAGCTCCTCACAAGTCTAAATTGTAGACACTGATAATTGAAATAAATATTCTTGATTTGGGCTTGATGGACAACGGTCTTGGTCTCATTTTGATCTCGACCTATAAAAGCCTTTCTTGTCTCGAAAAGGTCTTGGTTTTGGTTTGTGCCGTCTTTACTACTACATTTTTACTTATGAACAGCTGCAACAAAACGAATATGAATAGAGGAGCTTAGAACTCTATATAATAAGACAGCCCATCAGATTACAAAGATCTTTGACATTACTATAAATCAACATTGTGGTTATTGTTCAATACTAAGAACCTGGAAAACCTTTATTTTAAGAATATATGCAAGAATCCCAACATCCACCAACTGGTCCTGCTTCCTCCTTCTGTCCAGCCTCATGTGTTTAGTGTTAGCGCCTGGGTGTGGTTGTGAGAGGAGCTGACCTGGGAGTGTTCTTCTCTGCGTGTGTGAGCTACAGAAGTCAATCTAAACACAGTGAGGTTTAAGTGAAGCTGCTCACCTGCTCCGTGTTCTGTAGTGAAGACTTGACGCGCATCATCTCTGCTCTCTTCTCCTCCAGCTCCCTCCTCAGCTTCTCCATCTCAAACTTCTGCTCTTCCATCTGCACACACACACATTTACGATCAGTGAGACGGTAGTTAAACAAAGCAGGACATGGACAGGTGTAATGAGGTAAACTCCGACCCTCATGTCTGCCTCCTGCCTGATCCGCTCCATCTCAAAGGACAGCTGCTGTTTGGTTCGCTCCACCTCCTCCTGAGTCTGCTGGGTCGCTGACAGCATCTTCACTGTGTCTGCACTCTGGAGAAAAAAACAATATACATTAGATTTAGCTTAATGTAGACAAAAAGAGCACAGCAGAAGTCATATTTACATAATACATTGGTCCCATTATTTTCTGTATTTCAGTTAAGGTCAACATTGCCAAACTCCAATGATAGAAGTATCTGACACGTACCCTTCTGAGCAGTTCTGCGTGACTGGCCACCAGCTCCGTGTGTTTGTCCTTCAGCATGTTGTAGCGCTGCTCTGAGGCCTGGGATCGCTCTACAAACATACACAGATATTGAGAGGTGTTTCAATCAAATACAACAAATGTATAATGCTGTGTTCACACCGGACAGCGTTTAAACGTCTAAATTCACACTTAAAAGCGTATTTTGACGCTAAATATTTTCGAAGCTGACGCCTCAATAGGCGTCCAAAACGCTCCAATGCGCGTCAAGAGAACAAAAAGACACTTTTAACGCCCCAACGAGCTTCTTTGAGTTCCCACTTTGTTTTGCTTGTAGACAGACCACGTTGAGAGAGAGAAAGGAGAGAGAGAGAGAGAGAGAGAAAGGAGAGAGAGAGATAGATAGATAGCGGCTTGCTGCCTGTAGCTTACTCGATAGCATAACTTTCTCCTCCTCCAGGCTGTGTCCTTTTGTTGTCTCTGTCTTCCTCGGCTCCTCTCGTCGTACAGCAGGTTTAAACACAGCAACGACCATTTTTAATAGATCCATGTGAGGCATTGTCAGTCCAGATCATGTCCCATGTTGTTTGTTTGTCGTGTCTCCAGATTTTCAGAGCAACAGGTGACCAAGCTTTTGAAAAAAGCCCCCAAACAAGTGACCTTTCGTTAAAAAAGTTATTAAAAGACTTCAGTCGTCCTTTCCCCTTGAAGTGAGAAGAAAACAGCAGCATGTGACGTGTCACAGGAGTGTAGTCTCCGATTGGCTGACGCCGACTTCCAACGCATCCGGAGATGGATTTTCCCAACTCCTGCGTCCAACTTCGCACGAAGCTGCGGCCGCCGCAGGTTTGAGCTTCCATTTCGCAAGACGCCCAGCTGTCAGAGGCATGAGGGTGTACCAACAGACGCCCCAAACGCCAATACGCACCACAAATACGCTTGAACGCTCAAGATGCTGGTTTACATTGACTTAACAAATGAAAATGGACGCAAAAACGCAAATATGCTGTCCGGTCTGAACACACCATAAGACTTTCCAACAATGGGTCTTACTCTCTGCCTCCAGAAAGGTGGACTGTAGACTCTCATGTTCGGCGTTCCTCCTGCGCGTGGCTTCCAGCTCCATCCGCAGCTGCTCGTTCTCCAGCAGCGCTCTCTGCTTCTGGGCTCTCTGCTCCTCCAGCTCAGCCTCCAGACTGTTGATCTGAGACTTCAGCTGGGTGATGTAACGCTGGGCCTGTGGAGGAGAGGGAACACCACTGCATGAGACAATCTGGACACAGGGTTACAGGGTTCTCCAGGTCTTTTCCATGACCTTGTATAATATATAAGGTTGTGGTTCTTTAGTTGCTTAACTGATTAATCGGTTGAGGGAGTCCTAGTCGACCAAAATGTGCATTAGTCGACTAATAATTTAATTTAAGTAAGACTTTGCATTATTTCTTTATTTATTAGGATCCCCATAAGCCCGGCCTATTCAATTTAAGGCCCGGGTGGAAAACTGGCCTTCCAGAGATTTGATCCAGCCCTCAACCCATTCTTCCAAATATTGAAAATGTACATATTTTTTTTGTTTCAGGATTTTTTCTGGGTTTACCTTGGATCTGATTTAGTTTTGGTGTAACGCTGCTTTGGATATGACCTGGTGTTGGCCTAATTCTAGTTAGACTTGGTTCAGATTTGGCTAATCCTGGTCTAGTCCTTGTTTAATGTTGGCTCGGTGCTGGTTTGTGGAGCAATACAAATGTACCAGAGGCTGTAACAGTAGCTAACATTACTGAAACAGGTTTTGTACAATAGATATTTTGCACAAACCAAAATTTTGGCAAATTTTTCACATGTTATGCAATTATCCTGATGCCATGGCTCTCCGAAAAAGCCGGCCTCAGAAATATTAAGTTGAATAGCCCCGCCATAAGCTGTAAGGGTCAGCTTGTCTTCCTGGGGTCCTTAAAAAAAGATATTTAGAATTTAATTAAAAAACTTTCTAAATTATATAAAAATCATCTGCAAGAATAAATAATATAATTTTATAATCCTACAAAAGCTACTTATATTACTGTAGGAAATGTAAGAATTTTGAATATATGTATTAAAATGTCACATAAAATATATTGAACAGCCACAAAAAGAAGTGAATTATCTGGAGATTTGGGACCAAATCATTGGTGTAATCCAACTATTTAGATATTTACTATTTCAAATGCATTTTTTTTTTTGTCTAAAAAGTTGTTTTTGCATGAATACTATTGCATTTTGTGTCCGTTCGTGCACAGACTGGGTCAGACACCTGTAATTGGACAATATATATACTTTTTAGCTTCAGAGCTTCTTTTGCCACGTCTCTTTTTTAGTCAATTAATCGGCTGCCGAGGCGATGTTTTAGTCGATTAATCGGCCGATGAGACATGTCTAGTCGATTAATCGGTTGACGAGACAATGTTTAGTCGATTAATCGGTCAATGAGACATGTTTTAGCCAATTAATCGGCCGACGAGACATGTTTAGTCGATTAATCGGTTGACGAGACAATGTTTAGTCGATTAATCGGTCGATGAGACATGTTTTAAGTCGACCAAGAAATTGTTTGGTCGATCACAGCTCTAATAATTTAATCCCACACAAAAACATTTAATTTCTCTACTTTTAGAAGCAGACTTAGAAAGACTCTTTTCATATTTATAAACGTAGGAAATCTGAATATTTACCACTAGGTTTTTCAAGTATAGTTTTGGTTATATTAATACCTTGGTGGTAAACAAAAGAACTCCACATCAACAACCTTCATTTAAACTTTGACTTGAACTTGTTGAGCTGAAATACCCTTTACTTGGCAAAAAATATTTCAGAAGAAGTAAAAAGTTCCGTTTAGGACTTAAGACTATGACCACTATGACCACGCCCACAAATATGACGTGTTGCCGACTGTATCTATATAGCTTTATTGGGTTCAGTTTTGTCTCTGCAAATTCACTCTGATGTATTTTTTAACCCAAAATATTTCCAAAACCAATAAAATTCCAGAACTCTCCCAGGACTTCTCCAGTTTATCCGCGGCAGTACAAACCCTGGTGTTACATTCCACATCTACAGGACACACATTCTGTCACAGCTCGGTAGAATGCAGCCGCTCACCTCAGACTTGACTCTCTCCAGCTCCGCTCTCAACTGCTCCAGTTCTCTCCTCAGCGTGTCGATCTGCAGGTCTCTGTGTGCGGGACAGGAGAAGTCAAACACAGCTCACACAGTCATGTCGTTCATTGTAACAGAGCGGGACTTACCTGTCGTCAAAAGCTCCATTAGGAGGACCGAATGCCTGGTCAAAGATGTCCTGAGAAGACAATAAGGCAGATCAGACCAGTGACTCTTTTGCTGTTGAATACAAATCCTACTGCTATACTGAATTCTTTGCCTCAGATTTGACTTTCTGAACTCTGCACACAGATTTTTGAATTTGCATTTTTCTGTATAACAATAGTACCGGCTGTGGGGCCTGTGCCAGCGGGGCGGGGTTGGACTCCACTTCGATCAGAGGCTCTGGTTCGTCGTCGTCATCGTCCTGCTGCTCCTGGTCGTCCTGGTCCGTCATCACCACCACCAGCTTCTTGTGTTTGGCCAGAGAGGCGGCGTGCAGGAAGTTCGGAGGCGTCTGACAAGGGGGCATAGAACAGTTTGAGTTTACAAAGAGATGCAGCTGCAATTTGATGAATTCTGTGATGTTGGTTGGTTGCAGTATATCAGACAACCTAGTCCAGACTTTGTATATAGAAGGTGGTAGTTAGTCCTCAATTACTTAAGTAACTATTTGGAACAATGGTCCTCATTCTTGAAGTGGTCTTAAAATTTGTGCATAACTTCTACTGATACTGAAAATGCTGAGAAAACTCTTCGGCAGATTCACAACGTGTTCGTTCATAAAAAGCTAAACTCCTTCTCACATTCAGTGAAGTCTGAAGGTGTTCATTGGTGATTTACGAACACAAAGTCACAAAAAGAGGGGCAAACCCAAGACACTCTTCATATAATAAAAGTTTAAAAAGCCTTTATTAATCCCAGCTTTTTCCTAGTTAAAATATTATTTGTTTAAAAGCATGTGCTGATCCGTTTCCCACGCTCACAACAGCCTTCTTCAGGGTGTTTATGCAGCCTTTATGCCAAATTCACCAAACTCCACCTAGGACCACTACATCACACATTAAACTGGTTATTTTACATAAAAATGAATAATGCATATGGGAAGAAGCTTCCTTATATGGCAAATATGGGTCTGCCGCAGGAGCAAAGTGAGGAGACAAACGAGGAAATAAGGTGCAACAGCGCGTCTCTAACTACCACTGATTCAAACTTCAGAGTCTTTTAAAAATGTCTAAACCCACAGGATCACATTCATGTCACAGATGTAGTAAAATAACGCTGGGTTTTTGCTGTTTATATTGCGTTTTGTGTCACGGTACAAAACGTGTGCAGGGGAGGGATTTGTAGTGAGGGTGCACGGACCTGTGGAGGTTAGAACACACAGGCTCTAGGACTGGGACTGGACGCTGCCAGGAGTCTTTCCCTTTTTTAGCATAACTAACTTTTTTGTTTCTAAAATTATTTTTAAATATAATAATTTTAAAAAAATACATAACCTACAATCATGTAGGAATTACATTTTTTCACTGAACTATATAAGAATTAAAATTTTGAAACAGCAGATTTTTTTGTTCTTACGTGTACTCCTGAGTGTTCTTACGATTTGTTCTTACAGACAAACATTTTCAGTGAAGAACAAATCTCATGAATGTCAAAAATGTTCATAAGAAACCCTTAAAAACAAATACCGGTATGTATTTAAGAACGTGTCATGGATGACGCCCATTGTTACTATGCAAAGTAGTTTCTGAGCTGGATATTTTTGTAACATTATGTTTGAAATGACAGTGTTTTACACGAGTACGTTTTGATTCTTCTCCTCGGTGAGTAAAATTAAATTACAAAAAATATCAATATCTTGCACTGCTCCTTCAAAGTGCTTCAGCATTTTGGAGAATTTTAGGGCATTTTAAGTGTAGAAATGCTGTTATTTTTTATCCTTGAAGGTTAGTTACTTCATTAGAAAACGGCTCATATAATGATAACTGTTATTTACTGTGCAACTAACTACATTAACAGCTTTATCTGAAACATAATACATTAAAAATAATTGTAAACTTAATGAGACTCTGGGTTAACATCAGCCAGTAAATAGTCTCTTTACATCTAATTAAAGGTTTAAACAGGACGTTGGTTCAACCGTTAACATGGGACCAGTCTCCGATCGGTGCATCAATATTTAAATGTTTCACCTTCCAATTACTTTCAATAAATTAAATATTAGATGGAACAAGCAAGAGAAAATAAATTAATTAATGTTACGTTCAGAAAGTTACTCTTACTGTTTCTACAAATACTTTTTTCTTTTGACTAAGTAATATGTTGGACCAATAGTTTCAGGGTTCGTACAGATTGTATTTTATGATTTTCCATGACTTTTCCATGACTTTTCCATGACTTTTCCAAAACAATTGTCAACATTTCCATGACCGATTCACGCGACTTACAGGTATGTGTCAAAAATTGAAGGCCTCTGTCTACAGCAGCCTGGGCTTCAGGTCGACCTGAGCAGAGCCACAGACTGATCTCCTGCAGACCTCACCACACTGATAAACTCATGTAAAAGGACACACAGCTAAATATAAATGCATAGAAATGCGCAAACTCTTCAGAAATCTAAGATATCATTGTTTGTAATAATCTTGTGTAATATTCTAATTTTTTGAAACACTGATTTTTTTATTTTTACCCTCTTAAGCCAGAACAATCCAAATTTTCCCAAATAAAGGCTTGAATTATTTCACTTCATGTGTCACAAATCTAAATTAAGCACTGGTTTCACTTTCAGAATCTATTTACAAAAAACATTGAACTTTTTCTTGATATTCTAATTTTTTGACACATACCTGTATTCACACATCAATTAAATATTTAAATATTTGTTTTCATAAACTCAAGTACTAAATATATTAATTTCTCAGATTTATAAACATAACAAATGACAATGTTTTAATCTTGATTCAGTTACAATACAGCCCAATTACAACAGGAGCTCTATTTAGCTGCGCTTTTTCTATGTCCAAGCCAAACAAGAGTGGGACTGTATCAATGCAAATGATCCCAACTTGAAGTATTGTTCAGGGCTCCAGACTAACTTTTTGGGAACCATCCTAAATTTCTTCTCATATAGCCTAATTGGCTAGATATTTAAACATTATAATAAAAATAAAGCTGTAAGATATGAAAGTATGTAATTTGTGACGTAATTTCAGTGATTTTCCTTTAATAAAGCAACAGTTTATAGAACCCTTCTAAATAAGGCTTTAATTAATTAATTTTTTGTCCATTTTGACATTTCTGTGACATCTTTATACGTAAATAAAACGATTTGAAAAATATGTGTGGTTATCCACTTAATTTACTTAATCCAGAGTCCTAAATAAAAACATTTAATTTGTATTTGACAGCAGCCTAGAGAGACAGAGTTTATATTTGTGCTTTGTGCTTGTGTGACAGAGGCAGGTTAAAGCAGGTGGAATACAACAGCAGCACATCAGATTAGCTCTGTTAGCATCATAGTTTAGCATCTGTTAACTTTTACACAAACTCTCTTCTGTGTGGACACGATGTGGAGTTAGTGTAGAAGAGTTTTAGCGCATTTAGTAATAAAGCTGCTGCTCAAATGAGCCGCATGAAGCCGTTTGAAAACTCGGAAAAAGTTTAGATAGAAGCTAACATCGCATCGGGCTAGCGGTACCGCGTGTGCTCCCGCGTAATGCCTTTTCTTAAAAACTTGAATATGAACAAAATTTGATGAATCCCGGATAATTATTCCCGTGAACCACAGGCGTGGAGCGCTTAGGGCCAAAGTACAGGAGTGGACAGAACACGCACAGCAGCTGCACTAGCATCAGCCTCCTCCCCCTGCTCCACTCAGCTGTGGAGGAGAGAGACGCAGCAGGCTGAAGTGAGCGAGGCTTACCGACTTAAAATTAGTATTTGGGGGATGGCGTTAGTCTCGAACCCTGTTTATTGTAATTTTCCAAAACTTTTCCAAACCCAGTAAAATTCCAAAACTTTTCAAGGGCCTGGAAATTGGATTTTCATTTTCCATGACTTTTCCAGGTTTTCCATGACTGTACGAACCCTGTAGTTTATACTTTTATGTTAACTAGTTTGAATGTAAATATACAACAAATTAGACAAAACCGTAACAGTCTTAATTTCACGTGTTTCCGTTCAGCACGAGCCACAAACAGGTGCAGTGCTGGTAAGTCACGACTATTTAAAAGAAATGTGTTGTAAACTGGTCCTTCCTTCAGTGTTTGGAGTGAAAACACAGGTTGTTTTCTGCTACACAGACAGACGGGAGTACGGCGGTGCAGGTCTTACGTCGGGCAGCCGGGGGATCTGGATCAGCCGTTTGAAGTACAGCATGTCTCGGGCTTTGTTGAAGAACACTTTCAGGCTGCAAAACAAACAAGAGACAAACACTGGGATTGTGAAAAGGGCTTCGGATTGGACAGTTGTGTAGTTTAGAGTAGAATGCATGTGAGATAGTGAAGGTCTTGAATAAAACATGTTTATAAAAAGGTATGAGAAATGCACACAAAAAAACATCTCTGGAAATGATTTCAGATAATTGTACAGTGAATATAGCAATAATGCATTTAAAGGCTTTTTCACACCAACACAACTCCCAGTCGCTGTCGGTAGGAGGACGACGCACCGTCTGTTCTAGTCTCTTTGGGGCGCATCGATGTAAAAAAGCCTTCGCACAAACACGATCCAAGCAGCCAACAGTCGGCAAACAAATGCCGAGTGAGCATGCGCGTGACGTAACGCTTGACGAAAAAGACAAAACAGAAGTTGTGCGCGAGTAGTTGTCAAACTCTGTGGCGAACAGATTTTTATCTTACCTCACGGATTAGGCTAAACTTCTATTTCCCGCTACAGTCCAGCCTTCGTACTACAGCTGTACTCCTCCATCTTTGTTTTCCTCGGACCAGTAGTCGCCATTCTTCTCCGTACTTACGTCTCATTTGAACCCGGCAAATAACAACAATCCATGCTCAGGTAAATACTATTTTTCCATAAGCGGCATTTTCGGTTTTCCGCACCATTTTCTTGCACACTGATTCGCTAGCCACGGGCCAATCAAACAGCTGCATATGCGGCAACTATCGACCGCTGACGAGGCCGACTTTACAAGCAAGTCTTCAAAACCCGCCTCCACGACGTGCTCCGCTCCTCTGACCCCCGACAGTGCCATTCACACCAAACACACGTGAGCCGCCTGTCAACAGAAGTTGTCAAACCGGTTCAGACAGGCGACCCTCGGCTTGGTGTGAAAGACCCTTAAGGCTGCAGGGACGGACTTGACAAATCATTATATAAAAAACTTTTCTAAATATATGTTTTGAACTAAATATACTGATCCGAAAGTAATTTTCAATCAGATTGTCGAAATGCTGGTCTTTGGAAACGCTGGAAAATATGTAGATATAGGATTGTCAAAAGTATCAAAAAACAGTTAAGTATCAAAGTCAGTACTGTATATTAAAAAAATAATAATAATATTAATCTTGAAGTTTATTCATGTTGCTTAAAAACTATTTTTAATAAAGGTAAATATATAATAGTGGTTATGCACTTTTATTCCAAAAATGCTTAGCAACATTTAGAATGAGTGGCATTTCTTCAATTCTTTGTTGTCGTGGCAACGGCTTGTCTGCTAAAACAGTTGATGATTTAGGACATTTTAACTGCAACAAACAAACTCAAAAACATCTTTTTTAAGAAGAAAAAGGTAATAAGTTCAGCTGTGTGTGATTTCAATGTCTGATAAATGTGAGAAGCTAAAGTCTTGTTGTTTATCTGCTTTGCTACAACTGTTGACTTGATTTTCTCTTTTTACATGTCAGTTACAAACCCAGTGCTCAGTAGACTTGTGGTGGGTTGAATATTGAAAACTGGCATATTTTCAAGCAGCAACTCAAGGTACACTGGTAGAAAAACACTGCCCTACGTCATGTATTTTTAGGGGTATTTTATCTTTACTCATATATTTTCATGTACAAACCTTGCATTTTATGGTTTTAATGTACAGTATATCATGTCAAACAGGTGCCTCTTAACATGTAAAATGTGCTGCGAATAACATTTTTGCATTACAATACTTGCAATTCTACCTTCCTTTTAAATCTGCAGTCATCCCAATGACCCTCTGAGGTTCACATATCCCTGGTTGGGAAACACTGGCATAGGGGGTACTCCTTGTGTGAGATCATGACTTACACCGGGCTCACACTGCCTCCAGATCCAGATCCATATCCAGATCCGGATCCGTCTGGGTCCGGTTGTCACTCACACTGCCTCCAGAATATGCATGCGTATGCACGGACTCTGCTGGCCTCGCGAGACCACGAGTTCACGGGGATTCACGCTCAACTTGGGAGTTTCAGGGAGTTTACGTGATCTCTGGCACATGGATATGTAAACAAGGAACACTTGCGCCGTGTTTTTGGCTTATTTCACGTCACTTCATTTTCTGTTGGATTTTTCGACGCATAATGGGTAAGTACGGGACGTTTATTTACCTCCTGTGTGTTCAATAGTCGTGTTTATGTCGAGCATTTTGCTGTATTTGTTGTAGTAGCAGAAACGTAATGTTTTACTTTGGAAAACCACCGGATTCACTTCACCCGCGAGCGCTTGGTTTCCTGTTTGTCGTGTCTTGTTTTCACAACTTTACCAAAAAGGGCTCCGGAGCGCTCCGGCAGTCCGGAAAATTTTAAATGAAACGGAAACGATACGGACGTACGGAGCAGAGCCGCGCGGCTCGCCGGACCGGACGGATCGCGGTGTGAGAGCCTCTCATTACTTTTCAAGAAACGGAAAGCTTCCGTACGCCGGACCGGAGTACGGACTGGATCCAGTGTGAGACCGGGGTTAGGGGAGAGCGGGGTTGGTTGTCACATTTTTACTTTGATTTGAATTTCTCAAAAACAGCAAATCTCACATGAACCTTTTAACAACAGAGAAAAGCTCAAAGTCTTGTGTAACTAATGAATCCACCTGCTGTTCTCTGTCTTATTCTGATCAAAAGTTATTGATCATTTAATGTTAATTGTTCACCTGTGACAACCAACCCCAAGTCTGGGTTGGTTGTCACAATGTTCTGTCAATGGGAGACTGAGGATAAATGTGTCTTGTCTTTGGTTTGATGTTTTTATGTCTGATTTAATTTTGATTCAAGAATGTTTTACTTTTTCTGAATCAGGAGACGTTAAATTACAAGAAAAAGGCAACTGGAAATTTAAAAAATGTATTTTTTGTCAAGATTCTAATGATAATGTAAAGCAATATTTTTATTATAAATTAGTGATCAATAACTTTCGAACAGAATAATCTAAATGGCAATAATTAGATTTATTTTTAGTTAAAACTTTACACTGATTTCCTGCATTGAATTGGAATATTTAAAATGCCGCATTTTTGAGAAAATCTGTCTTTTGTAAAAGTGTGACAACCAACCCCGCTCTGGCTTTGCAGGCTGTTCTAGATATAATCATATGTGACAACCAACCCTGACTGGACTTTTTTTACTCTCGGCTCAGCTTTTTTCTACATTTTTAAACCCAGCTCAGAAAAAAATAGTCCTAATTATCACTCTGACTCTCTTCTTTCAATCACACCCCCGTTTTCCCCTACTCAAGATGAAAAAGGTTGGGAAGCACTGGTGTAAAGTGACTAGTGTGGTGAATCCCTGTGCACAAACCGGGTGTGGCGTGGAAGAGTCCTGGGAACATTTGCATGGTGACGTGTGTGGCGGGCGAGGCGGGCTAAGGTTGCAGTCTTCTTTAACTCTCTTTACACTCGGACACACATGCAGCCCCGGGGCCAGCGCTCACTTACCTGTGGAACTGGTCGTGGAAGCGGTCCCGGTGTCCTTGGAGAGTGTCGGCTGGGAGACCTGAGACACAGAGTTACAGTATGAACAAACACAACACGTCTGCATCCAGGCCACAAAATAAGGACTATTGGTTTCAGCTTTTTTAAACCGAACCTGGAGAACGCAACAACTTTGAGATTTTAGCGAATGGTTGTTCTTTAAAAAGTTATGATCTAGGGCTGTCACGATTAGTCGACGTAGTCTACAACGTCGACTATAAAAAATCGTCAACGCAGATTTGCTATAGTCGACGCGTTGCTTCATTCCATTTTACAATAATAAACCAGGAAAAGCAGGAAAAGAGAACAGCTACAGCAGCGAGCGGAGCTGAAACATGGACAAAAAAAAGAAAAGAAAGGCTACTGATGCAGCTAAAACAGGAGACGAACGCACCACGTATTTAATTGTGATTATTTTGTCGGCATTAACGCAACTTGATGCACACGATGCATGAATGAAAGTGCCCCGCTCTGCCGCTGTGCCCTTTTCTCTTCCTCTCTCATAAACAGTCCACACACAGAGGATCTCTTCCACTGTAGTTATCGCAGTGGACACGAGGAAGAAAGGTCTGCTGTATGGACAGCGGGACAGGGATGAGTCTGAGCTCCGTGTGAGTTTTTAAGTCGTCCAAAAAGACCAAAGAATCACGGAGATACGTCTCGTTAAAGACTTCAAACCGCTAACACCTCATTAAATAGGCGCACGGAGAATCAGCGCTGGATCAGCGGCAAAGCGCGAACTTTTACACACGTGTTTGTGATGTTTACTTTGAAAACGTTAAAAACGGGATTGTTTCACTTCCCACGGTGTATTTAGTGAGCACTGAGCTGGTTTTAACTAGGACTATCCCAGAACTAGACCAGGTTTTCTTCAGGACTGAAAATGTTAGTTGCCAATGTAACTATAGTTCTATGAGTGGCTTAAACTTGGTTTTATACATTTCTGTTCAGTCTAAAACAAAATGAAATAACATTCTGATCCTACAAAATATTAAAACTGATGAACACTGGTAATATTTATGTAAAATTGAGTTTATTCATCGAACTACAAACTAGCCATTTTTAAATATAATTTGGTGTTAAATTATGCAGCTAAACCTAAATATCACAGACAGACAGTGGGGGGCATGGCAAAAAAAAGTTTGAGAAGCACTGGTTTAAAGCATGATGTAAGCAAAAATGTGTTTAGCAGATCACGTAAAAAATATAATCGTTGACTAGTAGACTATTAAAATAATCATTAGTGACAGCCCTATTATGATCACAGAAAGAAATGAGAGGATCTTGTTTCTGCAAATGTGGCAAAATGATTTTTATGCACATTTTCAAAACATTACAGTGACAAAATCTTTTATTTTACTGTAATTTATGTTTTTGTAAAAATGTGTTTTATAATTTTAATTGCGTTGTCCAGTAGTACTCATTTTTCAGGGGGCTGTAACTAGGGTGACACACCCTCTATAACAATGTTTCCCAACATTTTTTGTCCCAGGTGTTATGGTGTTTGTGGAAATGCCAAAGTTGTCTCAATAGGTAGGTTTCATGTGACATCACAACATTCTACAGGCCAATGTTATTTCAATCAGGTGGAGGGCAGGTAAAATGAAGATTGTTTAAATGCAGATTATTTTTGTAATACAAAAGCTAAATGGGTCTAGTCCTCCCAGAAATCGCCACTTTTTAAATTTGCTAATATTTTTTAAATTATTTCATAGCAAAGTACAATGTTATTAATAGGAAAAAGTGCCTCTTGCCCTCCACCTGGCTTATTGACCCTATTTTGTCCCGTTCACTTGGCTTGGAAACGCACTTCCCGTTTAGCTCTGTTAAGGTAGCTAACGTGTTTGTTTGTCTGTCTTGTGGGGCAATTTTAATTAAATATAATGACAGTTAAAATAAACCCATCGACTGGAATCTACAGGCTTAATGCAGCTCAACAGGAAGTGCACGTCCTAGAAAAGTAGGCGGGACAAAATAGGGTCAATATCTGCCAAGAATTCTAGAATGTGAAACCCACCTATTCACAGGGCTAGTTCCAAGTCACAGTCTATAAATTAACTTACACAATTTAAACAAAACCCTAAAACAACTTTTTTGGTTGTTAAACTGTGTATAATGTGCAAAAATAGCATTGCCTACCGCTTAGAGTCATTTTTTGGCATTTTTAGTTCAAACTGAGCAAATTTACAAGTTTCAGATCAAAATAGTCACAAACTGTGTCTCTCATGTCATTTCTAGACTCTATGTGACGTCAGCGTGTACTTTCCACTCAAAATTCAGCACTAATGGTAGACACCTGCTGTCAGTCCAATCACACTGCTGCTCTCCTCTAAGCCCAGCCTTTGCCCTTCTTCCAATGCGTTTCAATGACTTCGCTGTGTTTGAAATGTGTTTGTGGGTGGAGTTTGGGGGGTGAGCTTCACTTTAAGCTCTATTCGCACGACTTAATATTTACCTCGCGACGTTTGTAAACTTTAAATTCTCCCTCGGCATCTGAGTTTTTTAGAGATTCACACCGGGTCATGCATTTCATTAGAGAAATATAGAGAAATAGGCCGCAAAGTCATTATTACAGTTCATGGATTGAAAACACAGCCTCACTTTCAGAGAGTGTGTGTGGTTCCTTACATGCGTGCAGTTTGAAGAGAAGCTTGACGGTGAAGTGGTAGAGCTGGCTGCAGTCCTGGATCACCTGGATCAGAGGAGACAGACGACACTGGCCTGAAGTCAGACTGGAGATGGCAATGGACGTGTTCAGCTGGCGGATGACTGCAAACAAAACACAGACACAAAGTTATTGAATGCATCAAGTCATTACAGAACTGCAAATAAAGCTTCAGTAAAATAAGACTAAAAACATAATGACTAAGAATGCATAGTAAACAGTGTAACACCGGGATCACACTGCCTCCAGTCCAGATACAGTTCCTGATCCGGATCAGTCTGGGTGCGGTGGAAACTCACTGAGACCGGAGCTTGGTGCCGGGATGCAAGACCACGAGTTCGATGAGGTTCACGCTCAACCTGGGCGTTCATTCAATCCCTTACACATGTGTCAGAAATACTGGTAAACAAAGAACACTTGCGTCGTGTTTTGGGCCCATTTCACGTCAGTTCTTTTGCCGTTTTTTTTTTCACTGCGCAATGGCTAAGCACTAGGGATGGGACGAGACAGAATTTTCACAAGACAAGACAAGCCACGAGATTGGATACACGAGATTTGGACGAGACGAGATTTTGAAAAAAAAAAAAGTTAACTCTAACCCTAAGGCAAATTTCAAACTTAGACTTGTTTTATTATTGTTAGTTTAATATTTATTTAGCTTTACCTTTCATTATGTCTGTCATCTTGTATTCTTATTATTTAAATGATCTGAGTTAAATCATTTGACTGAAATTGATCTGCTTCTCAGGCTCCGCCCCCTTTCTCCTGCCTCTGCAGCTGCTGACAGGGACCAGGTATACTTTTAACAAACTTATTGATCACATAGGCCAAAATATCTCTGTGTGGATCTATTTTAAACTTTTACAATGTTTAGGACTAATTATCTCTGTCAATATTGGTCCTATCGTTATGAAATAAAAACTGTGACATAGTTTAGACTGTTTTCTGTCAGAATAATTCCGCTACAAGTCTGTGTGTGGAGGAGAATATTTACTAGAGCTGCTCAAAGATACAAAACATGACCATTAATAATAGCCTATGTATAAGAGATATTTCTGTACGTGTGGGCACAGCATCGTCACGTTGATCCCATTCCTACTAAGCATGGAACGTTTATTTACATCCCATATCTATCTGTCTTTAATTTTGATGCATTTGCCTTAGTAGTAGCGTAAAATGATTTTATTTTGAAAACCTCTGGATGCACTGCACTAGCGCTCACTTGGTTTACTGTGTGTCGTGTCTTGTTTCACAACTTCAACTAAAAAGATTCAATTAAGTTCCTTCCAAAAGAAAACGTTTGTACGGACGGACTGCCTCTCGTTACTTTTCAAGAAATGGAAAACCTTTGGTGGTCGCACGGATGGAGGCAGTGCAAGTCTGGGGAAAGATTGTCCAACTAGTTTTTGCAATTTTAAAAAGGTACAGAAATAGATCTTCAACATCCTAATGCTGTAATGCTGTTGCTTTGTTCCAATGCAGTTTAGGTTTTATGAAGCTCAACAGTGGCCGCCCACTTCCTGGTTTAACAAGCATGGGTGTCGCGTCCCTTTTCGTCCGGAAGACCCGATTCGTCCGTAAGTTCCTTTTTAGGTCAACGACGCACGCGCAGACCAAAATTACATCTTTTAAACACATTATTTGTAAGTGTACAGTTAATATTATATCTTTATATTGATATTTATGAATGTATCTTGCAAAAGTTTGCCAATAGAAAGCCCAAAACGGCACATTTGTTTATCGCCATTTTAAGCTAGCAGATAGCAGCCGGAACTAGCTTAATCAGGCATTTACGGCTTTAAACAGTAATAATCTAATTTTACAATCATTTGCTTTGTTGAACTTTGTGAGGGAATTTTGTGTTTAATAGATTAGTTTCGTCTGTGTTTAATTAAAATTTCAATACGAATAAAACAATGTAAAAGAAGTAAGGCTAACGGTACGAATCGGGTCTTCCGGTACGAAAAGGGACGTGACAATGGGCTCGCATGTTAAATCTCCACAGGGGTTTCAAACTAAAATATATTACAAGTTTGAAAACATCTTCAGGGCTAATCAGCTCTGCGTGAGTCCGGAGCTTAAGACCTACATTTTTGTTTAAAATCCGTTACCAGTCGGAAGCATTTACATCACACTGGTTAAAATATGCAGTCACGTTGAGGTTCTCTTATCTTCTGACCTAGAGCTCTGCCCATTCCGGCCGTCACAGCAGCATACCGACAGAGGAAGTACGGATAATTCTCAATGATTGCTGGCATTTCCTGAGCAGTTAGCGCTAATTAAAGGCTCGCGGCACAATTACGAAGCGCTGCGTTTGTGCGGACACCAGGCTGGCCCCATAAATAGATAATGTCTGGCGGCTCCGGTTGCTCTTCCTTGACAGAGGTGGAGTTTTTCACCTGTTTCGGCCAAGCGCAGCTCCATGTCCATGTAATCGAACACCTCCACTGTGAGCTGGAACCTGCAGGGACACAACACCGTAGGCTTTGTTAGGCAGCACAAAACAGGAAGTCACACAAGTCAAACAAAAAGCATTATTTGGAAGAAAAAAAATACGTACTGTATATAAGTCACACCGGACTATACGTCATACTTTTGGGGGGAAATTATTTTACATAATCCAACATCAAGAACAAACACAGAAGTTTTTCAATTCTACTCCTGCTAAAGTATTTTTGTGGCGGGGATTGCACAAAGGCCAAGAGCAGCTGACATGAGGTAAAAACTACATTAAGTATATTAAAAAATGACTGAACTCTGTATAAATGAGCTCTTAAATGACTATAAAGCCTGTAATCCGAAAATCGAAAATGACGCTTACGGAAAAACAGTATTTAGTCGAGCATGGATTGTTGTTAGTTGCCGGGTTCAAACGAGACACAGGTACGGAGGAGAATGACCCGAGGAAAACAAAGGTGGAGGAGTACCAGCTGTAGTACGAAGCATAGGCGCCGATCACATGGGTGCCGCGGGCTCAAGCACCCACTGGAATGTCTGAGCACCCAGGCGAATTTTTCCTACTGTCATTAAGAGGCTTCTCTAAACGTCTGAGTGCATTTATTCAGTCATGCAGCGTCTTTCACACTCTTCTCTCGCTTTCTTTCATCTATATGTGTGAATATAAACGCTCATACAGCATCTCTCCTCTCAGATCGCTGTCATTAGACTCGTGGTCACTTTTGGAGGAGGACCGGGGTGGAGCGGCGCTACATGTAGTAGGATCCCCGCGTCAGCCACTGTGCTTTTGGTCTGTCCGATGCCCTGTGCGATCATGGTTTCATTCACAACTGCTTTAAAGCAGCGCCGGAAATCAAGTCAGGAAAAGTGGGAGAAGGTGCGATGCGATTCAGAACCGAGACGTAAAGAAGTGACGAACTGCCCTGCTCCTGTCTGTAGGTAGAAAAGAAACAAAATGAATGCGCAAAAGAGACACGTGCAAATGACGCGCGTGTACGTGGCGCCCGTGCTTGCGTATTATTTTGGGCACCCAGGCAAAAAAAATATAAATCGGCGCCTATGGTACGAAGGTTGGACTGTAGCGGGAAATAGAAGTTGAGCTTAATCCGTGAGGTAAGATAGAAATCTGTTCGCCACAGAGTTTGACAACTACTCGCGCAACTTATGTTTTGTCCTTTTCGTCAAGCGTTACATCACGCACATGCTCACTCGGCATTTGTTTGCCGACTGGTGGCTGTTTGGATTGTGTTTGTGTGAAGGCTTATTCACATCGATGCGCCTCAAAGAGACTAGAACACACGCTGCGTCGCTCCTCCCTACCGACAGCGACTGGGTTTTGTATTGGTGTGAAAGACCCTTAACAGGTAATGCTACTCTAAAACATTGCACATCGTGACTGAATTAAGCTTCATAACTCCAAATAAGACAATCAAAATAGCTCAGTGGACATCAGGTTTTAAAAGACACTGTATTTAAAATATTAAATTACGTACACATTGTTGACGTCTGTCCCAGCGGCTCGCTCCAGTTGGTCGTCTGTGATCTCCAGGTTGGGAGGAATGGTGTCACGCTGTGGTCACAATACGAGGCTGTTAAAACACTCAGATCATTTCTCATAAAGTCAGAATAACGGCTCGACTTGCCTTTGAGTGGAACTGCATTTTGGTGCAGAGCAGTTTGGTATAAAGACCCACCAGTTGGCCGTATTTGTCGTGAAGATGGGCCTGGACAAACAAAATTACACATAAATCAACTATAAAATAACTCATCTACAACAGTCCCAAACAAACCAACAAACACATCTGATATAAAGGAAAACATTATTCATTATCATGCTCTTGACAGTGCTAGAAAAGACTAAAAATACATTAGATATAATGCAAAAAATAATTAATGTAAAAAGGCAATGGTATTCTATGTTAAAGGAACCGGATGTAAGATGCATAACTAGTGGTTCTTAAAGGTGGTTGCCAGAGTGTGGGGAAAAAAAGCCCACAAAAAGATGAGATTCCACGGACCAATCAGGAATAAGTTTTGCTATGAATCATGGGTATTAACCAAAAAGTCCCTTTCCCAGAAAACCTTTGACTCTTTGTCATGGTTTGTTTCCAAGAAAAGCATTTTTACACATTGTGGGTGGAGCCTGATGAGAACTGTGTGGAAACAAGTGCCTGAGCCTATCACAGACAGTTGTGTCTGTGTAATGGTGCAACATCAGTTCAAACTAAAACATGTTCCTGACCAAGAAACCAACCTGGCAACCTAAATGAGAGAGTCATGTGAGGCTCATTCTGCTTTATGATTGGATAATTCTCTTGAGAACCAAAACCATTGCTTTTTAAATTAAGAATAACTCAGAATTACAATGACTTTCAGTAAAAATAATAGTATATTTGGACATGCTGACCTCTGTGGACACATAAATCTTGTTTGTGAAATCGGACATCAAAATCTTACATACGGTTCCTTTAAAAACAATGATTTGCTTCAAAATGTTGCTCCAGCTAATCCTTATAACCTAAATAAAAGAATAGGTTGACTAATCCTATTCACATGGCATAATATTTACATCATAGTTTCTAGTCCTGTGGGAATTGTCCAGGTCTGTAAAAATGTAATTTAAATGTTTGTAAAGTTTCAGTCATATTTTACCTCCTGTAATTCATTAAACTCAGACGTCCTCATGTAATTCTAGTCCTGTGTGAATGTGCTCGTCTGTGTTTTCAATCCGTGAACTGTTTATATATAAATTAATAATGGCTCTGTGGCCTATTTTACCTTCAGATTTGAACTAAATGTAACCGATAGAGGTGGTAATGTTTCAGGACACAAGTAAGTTCATTGATTAATTAAGAACAACATGCAGTTATAGTTTACAATTATTTAGTTAGCTTGAAAGTTTCTCTTAGAGTCTTTTTAACATTCTCAAGCAGCTGTAATTTCCCCACATAAACCTGTGGCTTCACCGAGTCAGTCCAAATGTTTCATAGTTCATACAAGTTACGTGTTTCAAAGCAGCATGTTTTCTGGCTCTACAAGGCAGCGGCGGCAACTCCGCGTTGGCTGGGCTCGAGCAGGACAGGGCATTCGCTTGCAGATCCGTTACCGGGAATAATGCTGGACGCACAGCACTGGACCAACAGGCGACCTCACACACCCAAGCACAGTCGCTGTCAGCATATAACGCCATGACGCGCTCCCCGGACCCATAACGGCCACGGCAAAGCGGAAGTAAATAAAGTCAGAGACAGAGGCCAGCTCAGTCCTGACTTTTATATCCTAGGGTAGGCCCTCCTGGTGCTGAGCGACCTGACGTGCACGTTCACACTACTACATAAATTACTATTCGATCATTTTCTAATTAAATTGTCTTACTACAATTAAAAAGCTAAAAACTAACAAACAAACAAAACAAACTATGATCAAATCTGTGACCCAGAAGTACAACTGTATCACCTTGGTAACGGAATGTCGAGAAGATAAAAGGTGTTTGAGGAAAGTTTGGGCAGAGCGCTGCAAAGTTTGGATGCAGAGACTTTATCACTATAAATGGATTAAAAGAGAGAGACGACTGTTTCATCAAAAATCAGATGATGTGGATGTGATTCTGATCAATACAACATGATTAAAGCCACATTTACACTGCCACAGCTCAGGTCATTCATGAGAAAACAAACACAACACACAAGAAATTTGAACAGTCATGAATGAAGTAAAAGGTCGTTGTCATAAATCAAGTCGTATCTGTTGCCATTTCAGAATAAAGTCTGTAAAAACAAGTAAATTACAGCCTAGATTCTCCTGTCTGTGACCAACGCAGACGTCGCGGGGTAATTTAAAGTTTACAGACGTCCTGAGGTAAATATTACGTCGTGTGAATAGAACTTAAGACTCCATCGACTAAATACCTGCTGCCCTGGCCACAATATTTTACATTTTATAAAGACAATTCAATCGACTTACCCACATTTTCCCGACTTCCACAAGACTGCCGTGATGCCTCATGCAGTCCTGTAAAACCTAATGAAACCCAGCAGAGTCAGACAGCTCCACATTGACATAACCTGCCTGTATAGACTTCTCTAACGGCTCTTACGTTGCGGTGTCCGTCTCGCAGGATTTTGTGGAGAACATGACAGAACTTCCAGCTGAGGACGGAGCTGCTGGCCAGAGGGAAGCCCAGAGCGTAGGACCAGAAGGTGTACGCCCCCTTCTCTCTGTGAGTGCCCAGGATGATGCCTGTGTCAGAGATTAAGGATGGAAACGCCAAAATGACTTTAGGGGGATTATTGTGAGTGTGTATATGGATACGGGTGAAGTCATTATTATTAGATTAATCATGATTATTCAGGTCAAAACTAGGGCAGGGTGATATTGCTTACATTTTTTAACCATAATATAAAAGAAAACATTTTCTAGAAGGACGGATTTTTCAGAGAGCCATAGCCATTGGGCCGCGTAGTTGCATAACACGTCAGCTATAGTTATACAAGATTAGTATAGAGGTTGTGCAGGTGACATGACATCATTCTAAATGTTGATGCTGAGAGAGTTAATGGAGAGAAAGGACATTTTCTCTTGAAAAGTTCAATAAACAGCTAAAACAGGAAAAATAAACTACAGTTTGATAACAAATTCAACCCACCACAAGTCTACTGAACACTGGGTTTGTAACTGACATGTAAAAAGACTTTAGCTTCTCACATGTATTACATTTGAGAAAAATGCTTAGCAACATTTAGAATGAGTGGCATTTCTTCAATGTATTTCTTTGTTGTCGTGGCAACGGCTTGTCTGCTAACAACAGTTGATGATTTAGGACATTTTAACTGCAACAAACTCAAAAACATCTTTTTTTAAGAAGAAAAAGGTAATAAGTTCAACTGTGTGTGATTTCAATGTCTGATAAATGTGAGAAGCTAAAGTCTTGTTGTTTATCTGCTTTGCTACAACTGTTGACTTGATTTTCTCTTTTTACATGTCAGTTACAAACCCAGTGCTCAGTAGACTTGTGGTGATTCATGTATAATTTAACTGTTCAACATTGTAACATTAAACATGTTTTTTACCAAATGATCAAAATAGGTCAATGTAGAAATATATGTACAGAAAAGTATTGTTGTTAGAAATATCTTGATACACCTTCCTGTATTCATACTTGTATTGTCAATATCCTTGTCACAATAACAATACATCAAGCACAGCCCTACACTTAACAAGAATTAAACAAGGACTATACCATTACTACCAGCTAAGTCTAAACCAAGAGTTCTGCACAAGGTCAAAACCAGGTCAGGTCTAAAGCAGAATTACACTAAAACTAAAACGGGACTAAATCAGGTCAATGGTTCACACAGACATTTTCTTTCAATATTTGGAAGATGGGTGGACAGCCGTACAAGTTCTTCAGCAATGGCTTTTATAGGAATTGTGCTAACTTTTTCAGGCTCTTTAAGCTATAGCTGTGAGTTCTGCTTCTACTTTAAAATTTACACTATGTTGGAATCTAAATAAGGCTTACTATCTATATAATACCAGTTTTTGCACTAAAATCACATTATGTTACACCTCACGTTTTGTAAAGACTCTATAACTCCTGACACATCATGTAACAGTAAAACCACTTCCCGACGTGGTGATATCAGCAGGTGTAAAGGATACGGCGGGCATGTTTCTCTTTCACAGGCGTCTCGGTGGAGTTGATGGCTTTGCTGATGCTGCTCAACTGAAACACAGAAACACAACAGAGGAGAAACTGGTTAGATGCTGCATATTGTTTACTTTATACATTAATAATCGTATTGCTCCATAATCAGTTTATTGCTCTTCACATGTTGCCCCAGTGCCCTTTGGATGCCCTTGAATATTGAGGATCGAGAAGAACAGTTTCCTTCTGCCACTGGTCTCTGGCTCCACTGACTTAAAGTTCTAATTGCACCAGTATACGTGCCAGTCCTGCAGGGTCAGGATTAGAGTTCAGGTCACATCTATAGCATGTCTGCCCATGTGAGTGGATCTCCTCGAGGTTTCTCTTTTTCTCACCGGGTTTTTTGCTTTTATTTATCAAGTCTAAATATTCCAGATTATGCATTTACAGATTACTTGTACGTGCATAGTCTAGAACAGGGGTGTGAAACTCAAATGGAGCGGAGTTGGTCAAGGGCTGCATTTTAAAATCTAGATCCTTCTGGGTTATATTCAAATATGAATAGATTGATATTGGAAAACTTTACATTATGTTACATTATAATATATTGAACAGTAATTCTAACAAATGTTTTAACAAAATGTATGCAATTTGCTGCATTCTAGGGCTGTCACGATTAGTCGACTATAAAAAATTGGTGACACAGATTTGCTATTGTTGACGCATCGCTTCATTCTATTTTACAATATTAAACCACCACGAAGTCATTTGTTTCAATGGAGCGGATCATTTTTGTCTGACGTAGCACCACAGGAACTTCAGGGGCAGTATTCTACCTGCCTCTACCTGAGAAGAGACACAAATAAAAACAAACATGGACACGGATTTACCGGAGATAAAAAATAGACTCAAACATTCGAAAGTGTGGCAACACTTCCATGAAAATAAGACGGCAAGATCCGTGGCATGTAAACTTTGCAAAGCCAAACTCATGTTTCACGGCAGCACGACGGCTATGCACAAACACCTTAAACGCAAGTATCCCGGTCCTTGCCGTCATCGCCCTCCAGGTAACTTTAACTCACGTTAAGTTAACAAAGCATGAATGAGATAATATTTTCTGTAGCATTTTCATCGTGCAATTAATTCTGCATCTAGCGCTAACTTAAATACGCACGGTCATCGCTTTTCTCAAGGCTGCCAACTTTTCACCAAAGCCTGGAGTGAGATTTCAGCGGTATTCGAGCTTGTTGTTACAATTTACAACAGGAACATTTGAGAATGGTTTAAAGCATGATGTAAGCAAGATTGTGTTTAGCAGATCACGTAAAAAAAAATTATCGTAGACTAGTCGACTATTAAAATAATCGTTAGTGACAGCCCTAGTGATAAGCCTCTTTATAGTGATAAGCTCCGCCTCTTCATTGTAAGATTTCAATGTAACAAGCAGCAGATTCCAAATTTATAATTTTATAGTTTTAAAGTGGCTATGTGACTATTCTGAACTAGAGCTGGGCATTATCATATCGTATATAATACAGTATATCGCGATATTCATGTGGAAAAGTTGAATTTTAGAATATCACGACATGATTGTAGTTTCACCACAGCTGATTTTGCAACCGAGGCAAACAGAAATTGTGACTAACTCCCAGTGTTGCCAGATAAGAGACAAGCCTTCAAAAAAAGCCAAAACAAACAAACAAACTCATAACCCTTGACTGTCAAAATTCATAGTTAATTTTCCAAAAAAAGAAGCCCTATAAAGATGCAGACTTGGCAACTCTTGGCAATTTTCATCTGATCTCTCTAAGACCTTGAACCAAAGTAACCTAAGCCCAGACAGTGGAGGCTCTGCAGAGGCTAAAACACAAATAATGAAAAGAAGTAAAACATGGTGTTTGAAAGGGGAACTTACACTGTCACTAAAACAGCCTGAAACACATAATTATAACAATGATAAACTATATTATCAACTATATCGTTACCGCAAGTGTTCTCTTTTATACTGGGATAAAAATGCTAGACCACATTGCCCTGCCCTATTCTGAACCTTACATGCTTTATACAAGATTACTCAAACATGCAGGAGTTAGAACAAGGCTAAAATATACTTAAATACTACTGAGCAGTTGTATGTTGTCACACTAGAGGACACCGCTCCGACTCAGATAAACTTATCTCAGGGTCACGCTCTGATAAGATCCTTTCAGACTTGTTTCATACTTCTACAACAAACAGGTGAAACATTTCCTTTTCAACGCAAAACTAAGCTTCAACTCCAGACACGGTGTTTAGTACAGTCATGGTTATCATTAGTTAGTTTGAAGTGTTATTTGTTCTGTGAAAAAGCCAGATTATTCCGATCATGCAAGGTTCAGACTTTAAAGTGCGTACGACAGGTTATGTCACATTTTTCAGTATAGGACAAAGTGAACATGATTATATTTAAGATTCCACTAAGCATTTTCCTTGTTTTCACATATCTTGTCTGTTTTGAGGAAGTTTTTAATTGTTTTTTGTCCAGTAAACATGACATGTGTAGCGGTAATTCTACACAAAGACTAGACCAGGTGATGTTTCATAGCATAGCACTGTTTTGTAACCAGCTTGAGTGAGTTTTGCAAGTGTCTCATGATCTTATTGTACACGGAACAAAAAAAAAGATGAATGGAAAACTTTACACTTTTTCTCCTCAAACCAGTGGGACCAGTTTTGTGAAGGAGTAAACCCTTTAACCTGCATAGACGCTCAGAGATCTCAAACTCATCACATTACAGTGAGCGGAGGTCCTGCTGTGTCAGGTCTGCTCCTGCATCATCCAGGCTGTACAGAGGTCAAGTATGCAATTATTACAAATACGGTTTGTAATACAGATGCCGTCTTTCTGGGACAAGTAGGACTATGTGAAACGTGAGGTTGCTTCTTGACACTCTGAATATAGATTACAATTAGATGCGACCACAAGTGTCAATAGCTTTTCCAAATACCGATTCATAGCTGCCCAATTGGTGTGCGAGAGTTCACATGCACAACTGGCTACTTCTTCTACTTCCATTTTTCCTAACCTGCATGTAAACGCCCTGACTTACACTGATCAAACAGCTCTGGTAAAACATCCCCAGATCTCTGGAGCTGTCTGTAGCTGTGACCTGCTGAAGCCCCAGGACTCTCTGTGAAATAACTCAATCAGTGAACAGCCAGAGTAGCACCAAGTCAATTTGGGCAAATCTCTCCAGTCCATCCACTCTGAAGACTTTTGTCTCCTAGTCTGCGCAGAAGTGGCACTGATGGCACAACACGACAGGACCAGACCCTGCTCCTCCAATCCACCCCAACCACAGGATGTGGGACTGTCCAGGCGAGCTGTGCACTATTCCACTAAGGTGTCCAAGAGTGCATATTGTGCAGCTTCAGCGCTCGAATGGGAGCATTCATGCAATGTTCTGATCCTAATTTAACCAGACTAAACTAGTATTCCAGGATCATAACAATAACGTCAAGGGAATGTGCATGCTCCAGGGTGGGTCTCACTTCAGTAAGTCTCAGTTTAACGTTCTCTAAATTGAGGTCTTGACACACATGATTTCTGGGGGTCACCGGATGTGTGAAAAGTTGAACAATGATATCCTAGCTACGCTTGACACGTTTCAAATGCACTGATAGATGTAGATTCCCATTTGCTGGCAACATAATAAGTTATCTTGTCTTAGGTCTTCAAAATACGTATAATCAAACATAAAACTAAAGAGTACTTTATCACTGCTGGTAGTCTACATTTTGTGTTTGGGGCACAAAATAGTCCATGATTGATATTTTGGTGGTCGCGTCTGAAAAGGGTTAAGAACCGCAGCTCTAAGTATGCATGCAGTTCTACACTACCCAGTCACATTGTAGGTGTCCAACACCAGCACACTGTCTGTGGGTAAAAGTGCTGCATGTGTCCGGGTCAGTGCAGAGACTGAGTGAGTAAGTATTAAGTAAGTTTTAATTGTATAGTGCTTCTCACAGTAATCGCAGCATAGGTGAAGCTTAAACACCTGGCGCCTCAACCTCCGACTACCACCGAGGAGGAAGAGAAACTAGAATTAAGGGAATTGAAATAGGTCTAAATAATGTTCTTGCTTAATTTGTTAAAAATGTGTCGCTTGTGTTGCTTTTTCGTGACACAAATGAAGGGATTCTCTTTTGGAATTTCAACATTCATTCATCCCAAATTGCAAAGTGACTGAAACAAAGTCATATTTAGAAGCATGTAGCTAATTCTCCTGCTCCTAACTGCTCGGCGCTGATGTAAGAGGAGTTTGGTGTGAATGCGGCACACAGAGGCTCCTCCTGTGACGCATGCAGACCGCTCAGGCCGGGCACAATGAGGGCTCTGTTCGGGGGGGAGGAAGACCCGCGGCGCACACAGAAGACAGAGCTGGGGAGGGGGATCTGGCACATGGAGACTGGCACACGGAGCTGGACAGATGGAGGGCACTAGCTGGAGGAGCAGAGGACGACAGACGAGGACAGACTGACTGAACATGACGGAGAGAAGATGCTGCGCCGAACAGAAAACGCTGCTAAAATTAAAGAACGGCTGAAGAGGAGAATTATGCCCATTTTCAACTCGTACCTGCTTTGCCCTGGTGGAGAGTTTTTCATTTGGGCTTGACACCAGGTACTTTTTTTACCAGCTATACGGGCTTTCACCAAGGCTAAAAAGAGCAGAGTAAATTATAAACGTGACGTACGCATTTACACTGGCACAGCCCAGGTCATTCATGATAAAACAAACTGAAGACACGAGAAATGCTCAAGTCATAAATGAAGCAAACAGTTAAATCAAGTCGTATCTGTCGCCGTGTCAGAATAAAATGTGTAAAATAAAAAAAATTACAGCCTCCATTCTCTCTGTGTGAAAGTCTATGTCAAACTCTTATGCTGTACGAATAGAAGGACGTGAGTATAAGGGCCAAGTAAAATAAAAACAAAAAGATTGGGCTACAAAAATAAACATGAAACATTTTGAGATAACGCTTTGCTTTTCTGTGTCCTCCTGAGTCAGCACAGCCTTGATGTTTGTATTTAGGGATTTACTAACACCACAGCACTTTGAACTTTAAGTATAAATAATGTAGCGTAGAAGTTCTTCAGTGAATAGTCGATTTCTCTGTTTGTTTTCATTAGTGCTAGCTCCGTATGCCAACGTTAGCATTAGCATGCAAGTTTTAGCTAACAGTGACTGTAGTGTCACGATGAGTTACTTTATAAGTTCATAATGGTATTGTGCAGCATGTTGTGCTTCTTTTACAGGTTTGTCATGTTCATATTCACCACCATTATAATTGTACAGAATAAACTTTATTAAAAAACTGTGTTTACTGATTGCCTGCTTGTCTACAACATCAAAAAGCATTGAGGACTGAAGACTTGGGCTTAATTTCTATGAAACAAAGTAGAAACAGGTAAAAGTTCATTTTGCAGCCCCATTTCTAATTTATTACTTAGAAATTACCAAGTGTGTTTCCTGGTTTAATTTCCATAGTAAATACAATTTATTAATTATTTATTTTATAGAAATTACATAATTATTCCATTGAGTCATCACTGAGGATTGACAGTAACATATATACACAGACATTGCCAAATTATTATGCATAAATGCAATAAATTACACAACAAAATCCTTTGTAATTACCTGTAAATAATGTTGAAAGTATGTGTCTAATATCAAGGTAATTAACAGAAATGCTTCCTTGTTGCTCAGGTGATGACGCAGACACATGAAAATTGCAAACTATTACTAAGAAAAATTAGTATATTGCCTTGTAACAGCAATGTAACAACAAATGAATTACATATTAATTACTTTGTTATTACCTTGATATTACATTGCTATTACCATATTATTACACCTTATTACCAGTTGCTGTTACATAGATATTACCATGTTATTACCGAGCCGTAATGTAAAGTGCTACCGCTTCGACTTTATTCTCACAAATATCTGACATTTTTTCTCAATTTTTTTTACGACATTATTCTCAGAATTTTTTTTACTTTATTATCACACAAATACAGCTTTTTAAAACTTCGACGATATTCTCAAAAACGTATGAGATTAATCTCAAAATGTTTCAAGTTTATTCTCATAGCCCAAGCTTTTTTTTTTTTTACTTGACCCTTATACTTTGTCGTACACGTAAGATAGTGTTTAAGACAAAAATGGCAGACTAGGGAAGTCAAAATTAATAGATTAATCGATTATTGTATGAACAAAAGAATAACAATTGTACCACTTTTAAGAGCTTTTAAGAGACTCCTAAGAGCTCTTGTTAACATGGCTTTTGTCACGATACAATCCACATTATATTGAGATAAACAGTGAAAACAGCTGTTCACATTAAGATTGTGTCAAAACCAAACTTTTCATTATCAATCAGCACCAAAGTGGATCCAGAGAGAAGGGAAGACATTTTGTATTACAACTCAGACATTCATTTGATTTAAAATAAAAATACTTTTGGCTAAGCTTCACTTTTAAATTTTTGTGAAGGATTTCTGCAGCATTTTAGTTCCATAGACCTACTGTTTTAGAATTGTGTTTGTTTGTTATTGTAAAGATATCATACTACTGAAATAATATAAAGTCACAATATTCCGTGTATCGCAGAATCTTGTATCGTGATCGTATCGTAGCTTGACAAAACTATATTATATTGCGTAGGATTGTAACTTTTCCCGTAAGCCTTTGCCTTTTTTGTCCTCACACTTTCCAGTCAGTCCAGTCTAAACCGCTCACCTTGTCGTCCTTGTTCCTGAGCAGCGTGTCCATGTTCCTACGCCACGGCAGAGCGGACTGGGACTCGCCCTGAAGCAGTGGGACTTATAACGCGCCTCTTATCAGCCTAATTCAACACTGGAGCCGGGATCACAAGGTCACGCAATGTTTAGCACAGTTAGCAGCACACGTACACAAAGCAAGCTCCAGGACATGATTTTACTGTAGGAGTTACGGCTGATCTGACAATCTACTGCGTCCACACAAATAATTTAACTCCAGCTATTAGGTCAGGTATCACAGAACTGCAGACGGTTCCCAAAAAGCAGGAAGTACAGTCGTCCAATCGGCAAACAGGAGGTGAGAACAAACCAGCGTTCCAATACAGGTAGATTGTAGACTGCAGAGTGACTGTATGTTCCGAATTAATTATTTCGAATGAATTTGTTTGAAATTAAAATACTTTCCTTCAAGTTTGCATGCAAATAATAATTCCAAATATAGGTTTACATATTCATCATTCTAAATCTGCCTCTTTTTTAATTGTGCGTAATGTCTAGGGGTTGAGAAGCGTTCTGATTGGACAGAGGCACATACGTCATTACGTCACCGGAAAAACACTCATCCGCTGGATACCGACCTGGGATTGTTGTAACGCCATGATCGCAAACATGATACTAACTTTTATCAGTCTTTTGTCCTTTTGATGGAAAGTTTTTAAGCAGAAGTTGGAGATTCACATCATCAGCTCCACGTAATGTTCTGCGAGCTGAGGAGAATAGTCAGCATCTCTTTTCACGTACACTCCTCGTTCTAAACTTTCCGCTGCATGCCTCTGCAAAAAGGTTAGTGTTTTGTGTTTTCCTCCATCCAGTCCTTTCATTATTTGCAGCTCCTTATATATAAAACAAAAAGTTTCGGGTCCGTGCTGCCATCATGCAGCGCGTCACCGCCGTCAGAAAGACAACGCAAAGTTGGAATTAAGTTTAAATCTGAATAAACATTTCCATTAGGAATTAAGTGTTTACATGGTCTTTTTTAAAGCGGAATTATTTTTTATTCAGAATTAAATTATCTAAATTATTTTCGGAATTAAAGCAGTCATGTAAACGGGGCAAATGACATCTAATTTACCATCAGATTTGATCTAATATATTATTATTATTATTAGCCGCAAATTAAATAGTTGTTTTTTCCACAATAAATAAGTTGAACAAGACAAACTATGACAAAACCGTGACTCGGAAGTACAACCTTATTGTTGTTACGATAGAGGGTCGAGCAGATGCGTGCATGGAAATGTTCGGATAGAGCGCTGCAACGTTTGGATAGAGGGACTTTATCAGTGTAAATGAAGAGAAATTATGATCATGTGGATGTGATTGTGATTGCCCATCGCCACAGCGCGACAAAGAGCCACATTTAGGCAGCTACAGATCAGGCAAGCTATAAAACAAACCTCAAACACAAGAAACACTGACATCTTGAATCAAATAAAAAGTTATTATCATAAATCAACGCGTATCTGTCAGTCACATCTTTCTGACTTGCACTTTGAATAGAATTTGATGTTGAAATACTGTACATTTAGTTTTGTTACAATGCCCTTTATCTACATCTTGCAAAATCCTGTTGCTAATTCTTCCTGTAACTGACTTTTGAATGGAACTCTGTGTCGTATTCTCCTGTGATTCCCACCCACACTGTGACTCCCCTCCCTCCTCTTCCTCTTCCCCTCCTCTCCCTCCTCTTCCTCTCCTGGGCTCTCACTCCGGCAGCAGCAGAGGTGAAGCGAAACCAAGCCGAGCAAACACACACTTTTGACCTTGTGCCGAGGTCATGAGGGAGAGAGAGAAGAGAAAAGAGAGGAGGCTGCGCTGCTCTGTGACTCAGCACCGCTCCACACACATGATAACGAGAACTAAAAACACATGAACACAGCCTCCCACACACCGAAGAATGAACGGATTAGAACAATGACATCAGAGAGGCTGCGCTTCAAAGACAGCTCAAAATAGGTCCAGGCAATATTGTGAAAATAAATGGACTCGTGAGCTTGGACTCGTGAGCTTATTTCTGTGGCAATAATTTTTTAAAGTCTCTAAATTTTGAAGGTGGTGGTTTGTGGCCTGCACTTTAACGTCACAGCAGAGCAGACAGCGCTCTTGCCTCACAGCTAGAAGGTTGCGGGTTTGACTCCCACACGGCTCGGGCCTTTCTGTGTGGAGTTTGCGTGTTTCTCCTCATGTCTGGGTGGCTTTCCTCCAGGATTTCCCACCAACCAACAACATGCAGGTTACAGAAAATCCTCCAGCTATGACAGTCCTGACCAAGCCTAGCAAGAACGCCTGGAGATGTGTCCTCGAGCACTGCACTGTGGCGCTCACTGCTCCCGAGGAGATGCTTCAGAGGCATTGGAACAATAAAGTGTACCTTAAACTTTAGGGTACACTTTAAAGAAACAAAACATAGCAATTATTTTTTTTAAATATGTGATTTAAAAAAAGGGTTTTTAGCATATTTTCTTGTCTAAACGTTGTCATAAATGTTAGAAAAGGTCAGAACAGGGGTCTCCAACCTATTTCGCCAGGAGAGCTACTTTGCAAAGGAAAACTGGCGGCGAGCTACTACTTTTAGTGATGACCAAAAATTTTATTTAAAGAGAAGCTAAACCCTAAAATAAGTTTTTTTAGTTGTTAAACTATGTATATGGTGTTTAAATAGCATTGTCTACTGTTCTGAGTCATTTTTTGGCATTTTCAGTGCAAACTGATCAAATTAGCAGGTTTCAGGTCAAAATAGTCACAAACTGGTTGTGTCTCTCATGTCAGCTCCAGGTTCTATGTGACCTCAGCGTGTATTGTCCATTCAAAATGAAGCACTAATTGCAGACACCTGCTGTCAATCCAGTCACACTGCTGCTCTCCTCTCTGAGCCCCTCCTTTGCCCTTCTCCCAATGCTTTTCAATGAGTTTGCTGTGTTTGAAATGTGTTTGTGGGTGGAGTTTAGGGGGTGAGCTTCTCTTTAACTGAGGCATAGTAAGAGGCCTGTAAGAAAACTTAGCCACTATCAATTTAGAAGTGAACGCAATTAGGCATCTAAAGATACATTTACAGTAGAAATGGCACGTAATAAATAATATCAATTTTTAGCAATAAAGCATGATTTGTATTATTCTAAAATCTATTGGTGGAGACCCCTGGGTTAGAAGCCTGTTTTGCAGAGACACAAAATGTTCTAATTAATGTATTTTTTTAATCTCTTTTTATTGAAAGACTGAGGTCACTTGATTTGGGATTTGTTTCAAATAGGGATGGAAAAGAGATTGAAAACTTTGAAAGTTGTTCGAATTGTGAGTGAATTGTCTCATCCCTAGTTTCAAAGGCTTAGTCGCTTGTTTCTCTCTGAAAATCTGGCAACACGGGTCAGTTTTTGACAGCTGAATTTAGCCACAGACAGCGAAGGAAGAACTTTCTGAAAGAGCGGACAATTATTTTTATCTACCTCAAAGACACAAAGAAAACAGACATATGCCATATCGCCCAGACCGAAGTAAGATTATGAACAGCTCCAGTATATGGACAGAAAAAATAACGAGTGAATAAATAAGAGGTAAAAGTACTCGTTTGTATGTAATATCTAGTATTGTGTTTTGGCTCCTTTACATGCTGTTTTTATTTCATCCAGAACATTTAAAATCAAGATATGAATAATGACAATGGACCAACAAGGCGCCAAAGAAAGAGATTTTGCAAAATAAGAAGCCCAGAGTCACTATAATGAAGTGAACTTGGCAAATCTGATCAGACTGGGCTGTATGTGAAAGGTGTTTTGGTCAAACCCAAGGACTTGAGCGAGCCAATCAGAAAGCACAGCTGCTCTTGGCCCCGCCCTCCTCATTTGCATATGAGCAGAGGCCTCACTGAGCTGGAGCGACTGACACATTACACCAGCGGCTCCATTACAAAGAGCAGCCCAGACCGGGACATTTGTGCACTTTGACCAGAATCTGCTTGAAAAACTGCCTCCAGCGTTTGGCTCACAGCATGGAGCCGCCAAGCCACAAACTGAAAGGAACAGAGCCAAAAGCTGTCCGGAAAATAAATATAGAATTCAATAGGAACACAGGAAGAGCACTACACTAGAGCTGAGAATATTAGAGCTGAAATATGGTAACGACAAAGGCATTTTAGAGCTCCACTAACAATGAGTTTTTCATGTTCGATGACAATGGAAAGTAGGGCTGAGCAATACGGCAAAAAATGAAGATAATGATTTTCTTGGGACCAAAAGCGTTTTGACTTGATTTTAAGCCCTACGACTTTGGGGAGAAGTGGTCAGAGAAAGGATTTTCTAAAGAGATTTGTTGTGGTTTCTGTCCTTCTGTCTGTGCATCACTGCGACTCTGTTACAACTATTTGTCAGGATCATCATGGTGAGGTTCACCTGCTGCACGAGCGAGGACCTTTACAACAGAAGCATCTGGTGCATTTGCCTTGTGACGACGCCTCCTAAAATGTCAAATAAAGGAGAAACATCGCCTCAACATCTGTAACGCTTTGTGATCATAGTCAAAGTGCGGGATACTTTTTTTCGAGCATTAGGCACTGTAACGCACCTCATCTAATGATGAGAATTATTATATTTCAATTAGGGCTGGGCGATATTGACTAAAATTAATATCTCTATAACGATATTTGAACGATATTTTGCCAGTCCCACTTAAACGTGTTAAAAAACGATCTTCAAACTTGTTACTATATCAGAAAATTCAATTCATTCAATCAATCTAAAATTGATTGAATGACTTTTTACACGACTTTTTAAAATAAAGATTTGCCAAAAGAACAAGTCAATTTAGTTCTTGTTTCAGAACGTTTTTTCAATTAAATTAAATTCAATTTCATGTCAGTGTGTATTTTTCTTACTTTAAGAAAAACAACTTGTTTTATGCTTGTTCCAATGACAGTCTTAGTCGAAATTAGGGCTGTGCGATATTGACAAAAATAAATATCTCGATATTTTTAGGGCATTACTCGATGGCGATATTTGGACGATATTTGCTCAGTCCAACAGAAATGTGTTAAAACGTGTACTCAAACTTTTTAGTCGATGTAAATTGGCTGCGTTCACTTTGTAGAATTTGATAACTCATTCACTTTTTGTATTACAACTAATTTTAGCTGCTTGATCCTAATTTCTATTATATATTATTGGACTGTCCAAGCTGAGGCCCATTTCACACATTTTTCTGGCCCTCAGACTTCCTGCTAGATTGACCCAAATTACAAAAAGTACAGCATTAAATGTCAAGTTTGAGCAACTCTTCTATAATGGTCAAAATAACAAACATTTTGACGTTATACAGACTTAAAATTAATGTGTAATGCCTTATTAAATATGTGTTGGTGCATTAAATTTAGATCAAACGCAAAATTTTGAATGATTTACTTTACAGTCGTGTATTATACGGCCTTCAAGTTTCCAAATTTGGCCCACTGTGAAAAAAACTTTGGACACCCCTGGCCCACAGTTTATAATGCGTTTTCATATAACCACAGCCTTTTGCAATACAAATATGAGATCAATAACAAAACTTCAAAATATGACATTTGTGCCCTTAGTTGAAAGTTTACTGCATCAATTTTTCTAAATTTTTGGTAGCGGTTGTCTATCCGTGATATAGGCTACTCGATATAAATTTTTTTGATATCTTAAAAGCAACCTTCACGATATTATCTAAATTTCGATATATTGCCCAGCTCTAATTTCGATCCTTGACTTCTAATGAAAGCTTTTTGTCATTCGCTTCATTTAAACAGAATCATGTACTTTCTCCAACAGTCGTGTTTGGACGTCACTTTCACCAGCACAGTTCAGTCTGTTGGAGATAATGAAGTGATGTGATGCTGCTGGATTCCCTCGTGGCCGGGTTTGTTTTAGCCTTGTATTCACTGACATCACAGAGAACAAGGTGTGTGTGTGTGTGTGTGTGTGTGTTCTACCTGCTGAAGAAAACAAACAGCACCATTTACACACGTGACCCGCACAGTACAAATAAGACTCATAACATCCTCAGCAGCAGCTCTCACATGTCCTGCCTAATCAATCCATCTAAGTTACGACAGAGTTTCCAATGTCGTTAGTTTACTCAAGGTTAGATTTAGATTGATTCAAGCATGTTTGAGTAATCTGTAGGACTGCAACTAACAATTATTTTGGTAATCTACTATAGAGATTCTGCAGGTGACATGACATCATTCTAAAAGTTCATAAGAAAGGACATTTTCTCTTGTAAGAGTTCAATAAACAGCTAAAACAGGAAAAATAAACTACAGTTTGATAACAAATTCAACCCACCACAAGTCTACTGAGCACTGGGTTTGTAACTGACATGTAAAAAGAGAAAATCAAGTCAACAGTTGTAGCAAAGCAGATAAACAACAAGACTTTAGCTTCTCGCATTTATCAGACATTGAAATCACACACAGTTGAACTTATTAGCTATATTATTATTAGTCCGTTTGTTGCCGTTAAAATGTCCTAAATCATCAACTGTTGTTAGCAGACAAAGAAATACATTGAAAAAATGCCTCTCATTCTAAATGTTGCTGAGCATTTTTGGAATAAAATGATGTCAGTGCATAATCTCTATAGAGGTTATGCACTGACATCATTTTGCTTGGCAACATTTAAAATGAGTGGCATTTCTTCAATGTATTTCTTTGTTGTCGTGGCAACGGCTTGTCAGCTACAAACTTGTCTGTAACAACAGTTGATGATTTAGGACATTTTAACTGCAACAAACGAACTCAAAAACATCTTTTTTAAGAAGAAAAAGGTAATAAGTTCAACTGTGTGTGATTTCAATGTCTGATAAATGTGAGAAGCTAAAGTTTTTATGCTTTGCTACAACTGTTGACTTGATTTTCTTTTCTTACATGTCAGTTACAAACCCAGTGCTCAGTAGACTTGTGGTGGGTTGAATTTGTTATCAAACTGTAGTTTATTTTTCCTGTTTTAGCTGTTTATTGAACTCTTACAAGAGAAAATGTCCTTTCCCTCCATTAACTCTCATGCATTCTTGACACTCAGCATTCACATTTAGAATGATGTCATGTCACCTGCAGAACCTCTATTGGACAAATAAATGTGAGAAAAAAATGAAGTGTTAAATCTTTGTAATTGTATAAGAAAAGAGTCATAATTTAATGAGAGTAAAATTATATAAATACTAAGAATAAAGTCAAACCTATAAAGTTGCCTTTTTTTCTAGATCAGGGCTATTCAACTGACTTTTCTAGGGGGCCAGATTTAACAGAGGACTATGGCTTCTGGGCCGAGTAGTTACACAAGTCCTCATTGTTTTTAACATGAGGTTGCAACAAACAATTACTAGATTTATATTTTAGTGATACCAACTAATGCTGCAGTCGATTTTTATTGCTCTACAAAATGTCCAAATCAGAACTGGGACTGTCCCAGCATTAAACCAACTCTAAACCAGGACTAAACCAGGTCTAAAGCGGAATTAAATTAGGACACTCTTAAATTCGATAATGAGTGAGCGAGTGAATAAATTATATTACCTTAAATTAATCATATTTATCTTTGCTTGAGCATATTCTACCTGTCCTCAAACAAGACTAGAACAAACTAGAACAAGAGCAAAGAGGATTGTTTGGCTGAAAATATGAATTTTACTGACATTTACTGACACATTAAGAAATTTAAGTTGGCCACTATTTTTTGAGCATCAACCCAGAATTAAATCTACAAACAAGAGAAAATATGGTTTTGTTATATTTGAAAAGTGAATTGATGGCCGAAATATATCTTTGGACGGCCGATTTGGCTCCCGGGCCTTAAGTTGAATAGGCCTGGTCTAGATTAAACTTAAAATATTTATTAATGCATGACACCGTTAAAAAAATCAAATTTTAAAGTTTACCTATATCGTCTGTTATTTATGCAAATGTTTGACTCAATATTACAAATTACAATTGACCTTTGGCCGAGCCCCGCCCCCCTTAGTTACTGTTGCTACGTCCGTCAAATATGATAGACTGCCATAGACTTCAATGACAAAAAAGAAGTACACCTGTTCGCGTTAGTGACTTTTTTAAAGCATTTTTTCAGCGATATCCTCTAGATCGAGGCAGAAGAGGTTCACTGTGCAGCGGAGGGATTTATTCAAAACATTAAAATACACAACGGAGGGACATAACTCCTATGGAGGCTAATGCTACTGGTCTCAAGCTAAATCAGAGAAACACATGATTTTTACCTCAAATGCAACAAGCACAGCCTTGTCCTGCTCTTGTGCCGCCGGGTAAGTTCGTTTTCATATGTTAAGGTCTATTTCTCTCTATTGCAAGAATATTGTTCATTTACGAGGCTATGTTAGCGAGCTAAAGCTACCAGTGTTGGCTAAAGCTAAGAGGCTCGCTAAACGTAGCAGCTTAGAGCGTCACTTCTGCAGTTATATCCTCGTTATGGTATAACTTTGATCTAGTTTGTGTTTTTGCCTCTAGATCTAACGACACAGTAAGTCCATAGCTCTAGTTAAACATTAGTTTTACCTTTGAGCAGACATTTGTTCGATATATATTTAGCTGGTAGCTTCCCCGAGCCGCCCGTACTGTTTAATCCATTGTCGGCACTGCTCCAGTTGTTTTTGGTTTTGGAAATGGAAAGAACACAACTCCTCCGGTCAATATTTCGTGGTATCTGCGGTCCGGTTCACATAAACCGTAGGCGCATCGCTTCACCATCTTGTTTGTAGCTCAAGATTTGACGGACACTATTTATATAATAGCAACCGTTGCTGCGATGTTTGATTGGACAATAGCCGTTTTGGGGCGGGGCTCGGCGAAAGGTCAATTGTGATTTTTTTTTTTTTATTCTGACTTTTCTTGTAAAATGACATGTATTTAAAGCTTTGTCTCTTTATTCTTCTTTGCTATAATGAGAATTTGTTACACCAGAGTTTGAATAAGGCCCTGGGGTAATAATAACTGCCCACTTCTGGTCTAGACTTACTGGGAACCAATCAGATTCATCTTCAGGGCGCAGGGTGAACGCAGGACATTTCCAGTTCTCATGTTAGGCTAGCAGGTTATTCATAGTTGTCCTAAGCAGCAGATAGACAGACAAACAGACAGACTTTCGGTTTGAGCGTCAAAGACAAAAGAATGTGTGGCAGCAGAGGAGAGATGGAAAAACCAGAAGAGCAGGTTGAGCGTGACACAGGAGGACACGCAGGAGGCTCACGGGGCAATGCCTGGTCACGGTGACAAATGTGTGACTTTAAACAGCCAACAACACGTCTCCAACAATCTTCTACTCCCGTCTGATCTAGGGCTGCAACGATTATTGAAATATCGTCAACTAATTTAGTAACTGAACAATCGTTAACTGGTTTTATACTAGTGTTGTCACAAAGTTTAAATGACTATTAATTCCAAAAATGTTTAAGTTTATGTTAAGTGTCTTTGTATTCCACCTTAACTTTTAAGTTCATGCTTTGGCTTGCGTTCATGTGAGCAGTTTGGTTAAGTTTTTTTGTAGATGACTCTACAAACAAAATATTCACATAAACTATAATGATAGAGTTAAAGTTATAACCCTAACCCGGCCGTCGATTTTTGTGCACCCCTTGTAAGATTCATAGCCCCTGCCTGGTCACCCCACAGAAACATTTCTAGATCCGCCACTGGAGGTTTCGGCAAAGACAAAGTATCTGAACTGGTATTGAAACTGAAAAAGCTGGACATCCCTAGACAAAACACGATAATGAACTTCACCAAAACAACCTAAATGGGTAAAATCAAGCTAAACGTTTATTTAAATGTCATACGCACTTTAGCTAGCTTTTGTATGGATTCGTTTATAGACCCGCTCAGAGCCTACGTCATTTTGGGGGCGGAGCCTCACTGGTGCCCTTCGCAGATTTCCCCATAAGTTTCTATACAAAACAAGCAAGCTGTACTAACGATATTAAACGGTTAGAAAACTTAACAATGACTTCACACGAAGCTCTGACCTCTCCTAATGTGTTCATTGGGTTTGCACCAGTGACACATTTTATAACTCGTAATTTTTTCGGGCTAACTAGCTAGCCGCTAAAATCTATAGAAAAAATGAGGGATCACTATCAAAACAAATACATGGCCTCAGAGTCATGTAAGTATATCCTCGGAGTCTTTTATACAATAATTTTCTGTAGAAATCAGCACAAAATAATGCCACACAGGTGCAGTTTACTGTGAGTCTAATTCTCCACTGATAATTGATAATTAATTAACACAACTTACACAAAAATCTTAAGCAATGTCACGTTAACTCACCTCCTGTGCTTTTCCGCAAATTACGTCGTCAAACTCATCAAGGGATATGTATGATCAAAGCTTTTCTCTTCTGCACATGAGTTTTCCCATCAAATATAAGTAAATATCAGGTGGCTGAATGTTGGGACACTTACTAACGTCATGCTAACATTCAGTAGATAACTGTACATGGATCTGGAGTCGCTTGCTGTTCGTTAAATTGAGTCTTTAAAGAAAGTTTTGCGATTTTTTAATGAAAATGCACCTGCGTAGCTTGGAAAGCTTGAGACTGGGCACCACTCAGGGCTCCAGTTCGCGCGCGCAGCCATCTTTGTTTACTAACAGTAAATGGGTCTATAATTATTGATACTTTCTTGTTTAAAATAAAAGTTTCAAAGCATGTTTAGTAATGAAAACTGTGTAATTTCAGTGTTTTTATGTAAAAACTATAGTTTATCTATACATTTGCACCTCTAGAACTTTTTTCTGTGATGTTACCTCAGCTCAACTTTCGCAAAAATCTTTTCTTCAAGTGTCCTGCAGACTAAACAACTAATAGATTATCAAAAGAATAATCAAACAACTGGTCGAGAACCAAAATAATCGTTAGTTGCAGCCCAAGTCTGACCAAATACAAACTTCACAGAATAAGCATCTCATTCTAAATCTTATACAACCTCCAACTGGTCTGATCAAAATGCATTAGAACTGTAATCAAACTGTATATTTCTGTGAGTTGGAAAAGTAGGTTCCAGACACTTTCTTTACAACAGTAGAATAGATTTCCAACAGTTTATTTCAGGGCTGTTCAATCTAAGATCAGGCTAATTTTCACAAACACCACTTAGGTTTTAAATCTGACAACTTCCTCTCAATATCCTTCAACACGTGGTTAATATCGACATGTATGCATTTAGGTTGCAATTACAGTCTATAAATGTCTTTTTACAAACAACACAGTGAAACTGGGGCGGTCCAGCTAAGCACAGCCAATCAGAGCGCAGCATTCATCTCTTGATGAAAATTCTTTAATTCAGACAATACACAGTGGTCTAATTTTTTCACAAAGTGCTGCATTTTTCAGATTTGTTTTAGTGGAAAACACAAAGTTTAGTACCGTAAATCTGGGCAACAAACAAAAATGTTAAAAATATTTTTTGTTATTTACTTGATTAAGCTACAAACATACAACACTCAAGTTTTTGTCTGTCAGCGTGTTTTTTTTTAAAGAGTCTTTTAAAAGAATTGAGAAAACTCGAAATATTGTGATATGATCACACATATTGAACAGTTGATTTCCTCTCACTTGTGACAGAAACTGGCCAAACGCCTCTAAAGACTAACCTGGTCAGTCAGATGGTTTATCTCGCAATATTAGTGAATTCACAAACTTGAGATAATCTATCTGGTCTTCCAGCCGCCTGATTGGTTTAGAGTCCGACCCAGCGGGTTAACGGCCCAATCACATCACAGCAGGGCAGGTTGAGGGGGTTGGTTGCAACGACGACTGGAAGTACAGCTTAAATAAAACAAAACAACGATGGCAGCTCTGGTGGATGTACATGTTTCTGTTTTAGCAGAAATACAGAGTATTTTCTTTTTGAAGAAGAGCAGAGGTCTGTGTGAGACTTGTTCTGTCCCACGAGGACATTGGATACATCATTACGATTGGTAGGTGTGATTGGTTAAGATCAAATAAGGTCTATGTATTTCATTAAACATCCCACCTTTTCTCAAATGCTTTCTGCAAGTAAAGTTCCAGGTGGATACTGTGGAAGAACTCAAATCAGAGCTCAACACAGATCCATCTGGTGTGAGCCAGGTTAGATAAAGACTTTAACACTGACTGCAAATGTGAAGAATAAAAACAGATCTTTGAAGTGAATATAAACAAATTCGATAAAAGTTATGTTTGCAGCTTTACATAAACATCATCTATTCCATGGGTACTGCAAATATTCACTTTTATATATAAAAATGTTATGCCCCGTTTCTCTGTCGACTAAGTTCTTGGTCGACTAAAAACATGTCTCATCGACCGATTAACCTACTAAAAAAAGTGTGTGATTAAAGCTCTGAAAGTAAAAAAGTATCTTATAGATCTGAACCAATCTGCGCATGAAGTTTATGCAAAAACATGTCATACCGAAAATATATAGAAAATTTCAAATCTTCAGTTGATTCACTCCTTTTTGTTGCTATCCACCATAAATCCTTAAATAATCAAAATAAAATACTTGCTCGACTAAAGAAATTTTCGATCAACTAAGATTTCATCGACCGATTAATCGACTAAACAACTAAAGGTTTTACAGTCCTACAGGCCGCGTATCATTAATGGTACAAAATACCAGTACCGGCAAAGACACATACAGTATACTGAAGAATAGACATTATGGACCCATTAGGAATGTCCCAAAGTCTGGTTTTAACTTTCTGCTACCAGCGAATCGTGTAGTCGACTGTCCAAATCCAGAGAGTGCCCCTTTAATGGCCATCACATAACACTTTTAAAGAATTAACAAAGTGCTCCATCTCAACACGGCAAAAGTGCTTTTAATCCAGCGCCTGTTCACTCTCTCTCTCTCTCTCCTCTCTCTGTCCTTCTCTCTCTACAGACTTAAAATGGAGAAAGATAAAATAGATCTTCCCATTTCTCTCTAAAACTAACACTTGACACAGTGAGTTTGGCTCTTTCATGCAGAAGACTGTCCAAACAACTTTTATTGTATTTTGCTGTTCTGTCACTGTAATGGTGGTGTAAATATAGGAGTCTTAAACAAAGTCTGGCCAATTATAAGGACTTTTTATCAGCTTTACGACTAAGGTATCACTACTAGATCGCGACAGGTTATAAATACACAACTCCGATTATTCACCTAAAACAAACCCAACCCTGTGAGGTGACAGCCTCGCCTAGCCTAGCCTTCTACACAAGTCCAAAGTAAGCACCTGTCCTGCCCCGAGCTTCACACCCTCCATCAATTTATCCCACTAAGCACTTTCAAACACTTCTCTTTCTTCTTCTTCTTCAGTAAACAGAAAGCCTGCAGAAATATCCATAAAGACTTAGGGTTGGCTGCTAATGGAGAAAACAAAGCAATCTGGCTAGTTTTTTGTTGTATTTCAATCACAATATGTCAACTTAATTACTGGAAAAAATCTAATCTTATATAAGAAAGAGTGCTTGAAAGAAGTAAAAGTATAGTCTAATGTCTTAAAAGGAACCCCGAGAATTTTTTAATGTTTGTTTTCGAGTTTTCCTTATATCATCAAAGATATAAATACACACAAAAATAATCTGAAAAATCTACCGTTATATTAAACTTTTACGAAATATATTTTCACGGAAGACGCCATCATTGTTTACAACGCAGTGCATTATGGGTAGTATGACGTCGAATCGTGTAACTACGAGGAAAGTTATGAAAGCTTACCGCATTCTCCTTGTTTTCTCCCGAGACCAAATCACAACCAAAAGCCACACAATGTACCATTTTACAATGTGTTGTCGACGAAAAACTACTGATGCTCCTGTTAACCAGATCAACAGCAACTGTTGCAGCTGTTGCGTGCGTCTCACGACTGACGCTCACTGCGCCAGTGCGCCACACGATTCTGCGTCATCACCTCAAGATGGCGGCGCCCGTAATATCAGGAAGTTGTTGTAAACATAACAATTTTACGTCAAACGGCGAATATTTGTTTACTTTAAGTTCTACTTTTTAGTAAGTATACCTACGCGAAGTATTTTCGATCTATTTATGTAAATATTCGGGGTTCCTTTTAAAATGAGAGCAAATACACAAGTAAACAAAAAGAAAAAGGCCACTACACTTCAGTTATGACTAAAATATAAAAATACTGTTCTATTGGGAAATTCTATTCTAAGACAGTAACAACAAACTAGATAGATAGATAGATAATACTTTATTGATCCCTCGAGAGGGAAATTCATTCTCTGCATTTGACCCATCCTGCAGAGCCTCTGGGCGTCTGTCAGGAGAACGGCGCTCGGGGACAATCTCCATGATGTTGTGCTTGGCTTAGTCAGGGCCTTAGCTGGAGGAGCAGGTGCAGTTGGACTGGAGGTGGAAACCGGAGTGTGAGACAGATGACAGTCAGGTGCAGGTGGAGCAAGTAGATTCTGTAGACACATCACAGTCAGGTCCAGGTGGAGCAGGTGAACTTCTGTTGTTTCAGTCGGTGATAAGACCATCCCCACAAAATCTTCCTCTGCAAAAGCTTCGGCTGCAGCAGATGTAAAAGTTCTGTAGTATTTCAAAAGTCCAAAGCTAGCAAAGTTAGCTTTAATAGCTTCTTGTACCATCTCCATGGTTACAGGACAAACAAACAACTCCATTCACAAAATCCTAACTGTCTGGTGAACGTCACAGGGTGGATGAAATCCCAAGAATCAAACTCTTTTTACTGCAAAGTCTTCTACTGCTTGAGGTGTGAAAGTCTGCCATTTCAGAAGTCCAAAGCTAGCGTAGGTAGCATTAGCTTTTGCATTGTCTCCATGGTTACGTGAAAAACAGATGTCTCCTTTTCACAAATCTGACAGTACTTATCTCATGTTTGTAGAACATCAGAGGCCACACGTCTTAGTTGGTTGAAGTCCAAAGTTGTCTTGCCAAAAACTGAGCTAAAAAACCAAAAAAGTTTCAAAAAGTGCTCAGAGCCTCCAGAGAGACAGCAAGAGAGCAGCCAACCACTCCGATTCAAAAGATGCAAAAAGGGCGAAAAGGCAAAAAAAGTCACAATTTTCTTGGAGCCAGATTACGATTTTATCACAATTCTTGTAAACTGTCCATTTTTAAATAGCTTTTGAGGTAAATACAATCATCTGCTTTTGTAGAAAGTTCCTTCTTCAAGGTCAATGTCATAGGCTGATCAGTGTTGCCAGATTTTCAGAGAAAAACCAGCGACCAATCCCAAAACAAGTGACCTCAACTCTTCAATAAAAAAAATATGAAAAATAATCTTTTAATTAGAACATTTAGTACCTCCACAAAACAAGTTTCTAGCAATTTTTTACAATAATAACAACTTTCAAACCTGAAAATATGCTAAAAGTGCAGTATATTTTTAAATCAGACCTGAAATATAACTAAAATCTACCTCTTTTATGACTTGAAAGTGCAGTCCAAAATAAGAGACTTTGAAACAAACAAACAAAAAACCCACAATGTCTCTATAAAGAAGAAAACCTGGCACTCTGAGACTGAGCAAAGTAGGTTGGTCTGTATTTGAACAGATGGATTAAATAGAGAAATGGGAAATCTCAAAGTAACAATTTCATCAAAAAAGCAGATTGTCACAGGGATGAGCTCACGATTCAATTTTTATCACAAGCCTGACAACAAACCCAACTAAATGTCACTTCACTTAAGCATTTATAGACGAAAATGTATTTGTGTGACGCACATAAAACAAAGGAGTTTTATTTATCCAATATTTTACCAACAATTGAAAACTATTTCTCATTTACAATAACGATCTCTGTGCAGTAATCTCCTTTCTTAACCCTGACTTCTCTTCGTTAGTTTACTCACAGTTTTTTTTTTTTTTAGAATGATTCCTGCATGTTTGAGTAATCTTGTATTGCCCTGAAGCTGATGATTGAGTGCTCAGAAAAGTCTTGTCCTCACCTACCACCTATCCCCGCCCACTTGTCTGTGTTTACTTGTGATAGCAGAATTTAAAAAAATCCAGATTCAAAGTAAAGCATGTAGGCTATGGTTCAAAATAGTCACACAGACTTTATACAACAATAAAAAAAATTACAAATTTAAAATCTGCCGCTCGTTACGATAAAAATCTTTTATTGAAGAGGCGGAACTTATCAGCACAGGAAGTAAAGTGATCCATTTTTAATTTCTAATATGTTTACATCAGTTTTGTGTATTACTAAAGTTTATTTCTGAATACATAAAAAGAACGCAATAGGTCTAATTTTACTATATACTTGTCTATGTAAGTTGACAACATCACTTAGGGTTGGGCGATATTGATAAAAGTAGATATCTCGATAATTTTTTTGACATATCACGATTTCAATGTTCTGGCGATGATATGTCAAACCAGCGGGAAAATGTTAAAAAATGTCTTTAAATGTATTTTTTAAAATGTAATGATCAACCTAATAAGGCTGTAGTCGACTTAAGACTTGTTTTACATCTGTGCCAAACTGCACTTACAACACCACAGGCTGTTCATTTTAAATAACTATTTGTAAAGAAAAATATGCAACTAAACAAGATTGAGTACAAAAGTCAACGAGACGAAGAGAGTGAATAACTGACAAAAATTTAACATTTCAACCCTTATTTGAAACTTTCTTCGTTTTTTCTACTATTAACGATATACTCGATACAACAATCACGATATTATGTAAAAATCGATATATTGCACACCGCTAAGTCAGTTTATTTATATGTTATTGCTAATTAGCTTCCAAATAAAATTCACGATATTATCTGAAAAATAGTTTCAAGATTCTTTCCATTTTTGTGAAGATTTAACACTGTTTTGCTGCACAGCTAGTGCATCTTAATTTTTGCCTCGATGCTAATAAACCTAACCTAGCAAGTTTTCCGCACGAGCCTCTCCTCCTCCTCCTCCTCCGCCTCGTGCGCGGTTAGCTCGAGGGCGATTCCCTTTAACTAATTCACTAAATTATTTAATCTAGACACCAAATTAAACTGTGTTAGTCTACGCAGTGAGAGCTGGGCTAACAGGGACGACGCAGACTGGTTTATACGTTCTCAAAGCGGTCTAAAAACAACAGAAAACAACCAACGGTCAAGCGAGGCAACGACATCCCTTTCCCGTTTACCTGCTGCTTGTCAAAGTGCTCTCGCTCCGCTCCCAGGCTGTGCTCGCTCCTCCGGCTTCTCACCCAGGTGTTCATCCTCCTTCTTTTTACTCGAAGTGTTCACGGGAAATAATCAAATAACAACCGGTGAGTGAGTGAGTGAGTGAACGTCCGAGTGTTGTCCGTCCGGGTAAACGCCAGACCGACAGTGTCATCGCTGGCTCGGCTTCATTCCTCCTGATGAACCAGCTCCGTGGGGAAGGAAAAAACAGAAAAGCTTAGCCGAGGAAGAGAGCTGCTGCCCCGGCGGAAGGATAAGGTCCTCCCCCAACAAGGTGGAGAGAAGGAAGGAGGGAGGGAGAGAGAGAAGGAAGCGGCCCTCTCTCATGCATGTACAGCAGGTAAATCCAGAAGAACCACTACTGCTGCTGCTGCTGAGTCTCGGGAGAAGTGACTAGCGCGGGTCTACTTTTTGTTTTTTTTGTAGAGTTTACGCGTCTCCTTCACACGTACGGTATCTATGCGCGGATGGGAGCGGTGACGTCATAGCTGTGAAAGCCACGAGAGAGGGAGGGAGAGAGAGAGAGAGAGAGAGGAGGAACAGGGGAGAGGGAGGTTAGAGAGAGACAGGGAAGAGAGAAGAAGGGAGAGAGAGTGAGAGAACGAAGAGAGAGAGGAAGAGAAGAAAGAGAGATAAAGGGAAGAGAGCGAGAGAAGATGAAGAAAGAGAAGAAGAGAGAGAGAAAGGAAAAGGGAGATTAAAGAGACATAAAGAAGGGAAAGGGTGAGAGAGAAAGAAAAGAGGATGAGAAGAAAGAGAGATAAAGGGAAGAGAGAGCGAGAGAAAGGAGAGAGAGAAGAACAGGGAGAGGGGAGATTAAAGAGAGAGATAGAGAAGAGTGAAGAAGGGAGGGAGGGTGGGTGAGAGAAAGAAAAGAGAGAGAGGAGGAGAAGAAAGAGAGATAAAGGGAAGAGAGAGAGAAGAGGAGAAAAAGAAGAGGAAAGAGAGAATTAAAAGGGAGAGAGGAAGATTAAAAAGAGACATGAAGAAGGGAAAAAGAGAGAGAGAAAGACAAGAGAGAGGTAGAGAAGAAAGAGAGATAAAGGGAAGAGAGAGTGAGAGAAAGGTAGAAGAGAGAAGAAAAGAGAGAAGGAACAGGGAGAGAGGGAGGTTAAGAGAGACAAAGAGAAGAAGGGAGAGAGAGAGAAAGAAAAGAGAGGGAGAGAAGAAAGAGAGATAAAGGGAAGTAAGAGCGAGTGAAGAGGAAGAGTGAAGAGAAGAGGAAAGAGAGAAGGAGAGAGGGAGGTTAAAGAGCGACAGAGAAGAGAGAAGAAGGGGGAGAGCTGAGAGAGAGAAAGAAAAGAGAGGGAGAGAAGAAAGAGAGATAAAGGAAGTAAGAGCGAGTGAAGAGGAAGAGTGAAGAGAAGAGGAAAGAGAGAAGGAGAGAGGGAGGTTAAAGAGCGACAGAGAAGAGAGAAGAAGGGGGAGAGCTGAGAGAGAGAAAGAAAAGAGAGGGAGAGAAGAAAGAGAGATAAAGGGAAGTGAGAGCGAGTGAAGAGGGAGAAAGAGAAGAGGAAGGAGAGAGGGAGGTTAAAGAGCAACAGAGAAGAAGGGAGAGCTGAGAGAGAGAAAGAAAAGAGAGAGAGGAAGAGAAGAAAGAGATAGAAATAGAGAGAAGAGGAGAGAGAGGAAACCAGAAGAGAGGGAGATTGAATAGAGAGAGATGGAGAAGAAAGAAAGAAGGGAGAGAATGAGATAGTAAGAAAAGTGAGAGAGGGTGGAAAGAGAGAAGCGAAGAGGGAGAGAGAGAGAAGGAACAGGGAGAGAGAGGGGGGTTAAAGAGAGAGAGAAGAAAGAGAACGGTTAGAGAAAGAGAAGAGCGGGAGGAAAAGAGAAAGAATGGAAAGGGGGTGGGGACAAGGTGGGAGGGAGGGTGCAAATACAAAGAGAAAGAGAAGAGAGAAAGAAAAAAGGGAGTAGGGAAGGGAAGAAGAGAGATGGAGAGAGATGGGAATGCAAACATAGAGAGAGACAGGGAGGGAGAGCAAGAGAGAACAGGGGTGCAGATTGAGAGAATAAAGGAGAGGACAAGAAAGACACGGAGAGAGAGGAGGAAGAAGAGAAAGTCAGACAGAGGGGAGAGTAAGGGGGGAGTGAGTGGGGGCAGAGATGGAGAGAGAGAGAGAGGATTACTGTATGCAGTTGGATTTAATCCTTGTGAGATTATGTCTGTCTTTACTTTTTCACACACACTGATGGATGAAAGGATGAATATCTATGAAACCCAGAGGACAAATGTCTCTATGTGGATACTAAACTAAACTATACCTTAACCTTAACCCAGGCGGAGGACCGGACAGCCAGCACTGCTCTAACAAAGTCTCATTATTACACATTTCCAGTACAAATAAAAGGTTTGCTCTAATAAACTTGTAACATTTTGAGATTAAACTAAATGTTTAATTATATGAAAATAAAGGTGAAGCTTTTGATTTTACTAAAAAAAACAAAAAAAAAATCATTAATACAAGATAAAAATGTCATTTAAAAGAATAAACTATAAAGACATTTTTTCCAATATTAAACATGATGTTTCATGAGAATAAAATCGTAATTTGACAGTAAATATTATCAGGACTTAGACTGGATGAGTCAGATATTTGCAAAAAACACCACAATGGCAATGACAATGTTCCGTGATCCAAATGACAATTTTACATTTCATAAAACTTCATGTTTAATATTGAAAAAAATTCTTTTATGGTTTTGACTTTATAATATTGTGAATTCAAAGTGCCCATGACAGGTTGAACTACTCATTTCACAAAGATGTAGTTAAGATCAATATATTTAAGGTTTTACTCAACATTTTCAAATTTCATTCCAGTTTGGCCATTTTTTAGTATTAAAAATGTACTTCCTGTTCATCAATGATGACATCACTCTAGGTAGTTGCCTAGCAACCATTAATAAATTGGGTCCAAACTCTTCAAATGTAACTTTCTTTTTTAACTTGAACCATGAAAATACACTAGAACTCACCTTTTTGTTAAATGTGTGTTTACAGAGACATAAAAATCTGTTTCTTGTGAGAAAATTTTAAATGTCTTTGTCTCCCTGATGTGATGTCATCAGTTTAGAACTCTGCTCTACTTCCTGGTATTTTCAACAGATTTTCACATTTTCTCCACAAACTTGTTCTTGATTAACATAAAACTATAACAGCTGTATTTTTAATGTATTTTTTTAATGTTGTGAAGCACTTTGAGTTGCTTGTGTATGAAAAGTCTATACAAATAAAATTATTATATTAGGCCCGAGCGCCCCAAGCAGGCGATGGGCCTATTGCTTTCGTAAGTGTCGTGCGAAGCACGACTGCGAAAGTGCGCACGAAGTGCGCACGAAAATCGTGCGCGAAGCGCACGACCGCCTCAAACACTCACCCAGGCCTTCCCCAACTCATGCACGTCCCGTGCATGTAAATAAGTAGTTGCTAGGCTAAACATTATTACCGTAAACGGGCGAAGCCCGTGCGAAATGCACACGAAGTGTGCACAAAACGAGTGCTTTACGTGGGAATGACGACCGCCGAAGCGGTCGTCATTCCCACGTAAAGCACTCGTTTGCGCTGAGTCGCCCACCTACGCGTTCCCCAAGTCATGCACGTTCCGTGCATATAAGTAAGTAGTGGAAAAATCGAACATTATTATCGTATATGGGGCTAGAAAGAAAAAGTGGGCGGAGCCCACTTCGAAAGTCACTGACGGGCACGAAGTGCCCGTCAGTGACCCAGGACCTAACCATGACGTTACACGACGCGCGCGCTTTCCGAAAATATATAGTTTATGGTATTTGAAAAAATGGGAAACATTGTTCTCGTAAGAGAATATTATTCTTATTATTAGGCCCGAGCCGAGTGACGAAGTCCCCGGCGAGGGACTATTTGTATTGACTCGGGGGAGGAAAATTGCGAATACGAAATAGTAACGACGTCGCACGTGCCCCGAGTGGTGTCGAAATTAGAACTCCGTGAGCTCTAATTTTGAGTGAAGACCGCGTGAAAAATAATAAAGAGACTCGGTAGCGCCCCCTCGAAAATCAAATAACATTGGCCAATGGAGCCGGCCGAAAAAAAGTCGCGTAAAAATATGAAAACCTGGCCCGAAAAATAGT
>CM076397.1:719742-1148029 GCA_038363315.1 Mugilogobius chulae
TTGGGCGCGAAGCGCCCCTCTGCTGCGGTGCGGGGCGGCAGCGGCGTGGAGCGGCCCGCGAGGGCCGATCAATGCCGCTTGCGGCTTTAATTATTAGGCCCGAGCCCCCAGCAGGGCGTAGGGCCTATTGATTCTGCAACGATGATGCCTGGGCGAAGCCCAGGCATCATCGTTGCTAACGCTCTTGCTGATCATGATGGCTGGGCGAAGCCCAGCCATCATGATCAGCCACTACCCCGCCCCCTGCGAGAACTACAAAATGAGCCCATGCCGAAGGCATGGGATGTGTATACTTACTTCTGCTAACACAGAGAAACTCAACAATGAGTGCATGGCCGAAGGCCATGCACTCATTGTTGTCAACGCTCTTGCTGATCATGATGGCTGGGCGAAGCCCAGCCATCATGATCAGCCACTACCACGCCCCCTGCGAGAGATACAAAATAGCCCATGCCGAAGGCATGGGATGTGTATACTTACTTCTGCTAACACAAAAGTAGTCTGTTTTGTTGACAAAACAGCGCGAAGCGCACAATCTCTAAAACTAAACTCCTGGCATCAAGCCCTACTCAGTAATGCATGCCATAGGCATGCATTATCCTTGTATCTGCTAAAATACATGTAAATCAATGGAAGTCAATGGGGGGGTCAGACTTCGAAAGTGACTGACAAGCGCGTAAGCGCTCGTCAGTCACTTTCCACCCCACGGGGACGTGCGCAAGGCCGAGAGCTTTCCGAAAATGTATAATATGTTGTTGCCGTGGTAACGGCTATATTGTTTTTGCTAAAATTTTTATTATTTTTTTTTTTTTATTTTTTTATTTTTCTTTCTTCTGCTTTTTGAGCTTTAATTTCACCCCCTGAACACGCTCAAAAACTCACCAAACTTTGCCCAAAATTCAGACCCGGCGAAAAATTTTGTTTTTTAGAGGTTTCGTTTTCATCCATAAAAAAATGGCGCGACAGCGCCACCTACAAAAATCGATTTACATTGGGCCTATGGGAGTCGGTCGGACGCAAACTTTGGCGTACGGCCACAAAATTCGGTACACGAATTCTTCTAAAGAAGCCAAGCATAAAAGCCAATCATGGCCACGCCCCCTGACATACCGTTTGGCCGCCATATTGGATTAGAAGTACCGAAGCGCTGAGTCAGCATTTTCGCGTACGTCGTACTTTGACGAACTCCTCCTAGGGCGTTTCGCCTACTGACCCGAAATTCGGTGTACATCAACTACACAAGTGGGGCATCTTAAGTTATCCAAATTTCTTTTTTACGTCACGCGGTTTAAGTGCGGCGCAGCCGCACATTTTAGCAAGCATTTTTGCGCAATATGATAAACTAATTTGCCTACCGTTTCCACATAGTTGGTCCGATTGGAATGGAACCAATTATGCGTTTGTTACATTTCATGGCCTTGACACACTCGTTGTGAAAAAATTTGAATTGGTGCGAGAGCGCCCCCTACAGAATGAAAAAACTGTTAACATGGAGGGTCAAAAATTTAGTTTTTCCGAAATGCATGACATTTTATCCAAAATTCATTTGGGTCCTCCCGATCAAAAAAGCCAATGGGAAGCATGTACTTTTTTCATCCGCGTCGCTGCGGGAAGGCGCGCGAGCGCCCATGTTATTCCAATGGCGTTTTAACATTTCCTTCACGTCGCATTTTGTCGAACTCCTCCTACAGCGTTTACCCCACAGGGCTCCAACTCGGTGCACATGAACTTCACAAGTGGGAGAGCTTAAGTTATCCAAATTATTTCGATATGTCTTTTGGTTTAGCTGCGGCGAAGCCGCAAATTCTACCCGAAATTCAGCAAAATGCGCTCAAATCCCCATGTTATCCAAATGAGCATTTTTACCAATTTTGTTTTCTCCATACAATTTCATTACTTTCACCAAAGTTTGTGAAATTTGGCACAGTGACTCTTCATGTCACCCCGAACAAAAAAGTCAATGGGTCCAATGTTGTATCTCGCATGATGTTGCCGTGACCACGCAGCGCGTAAGCGCTGCTCTCCTGGTCTACTCTGTATAGTGACGAGGCTCATATGAGCCACTTATATGATATAACAGACTGACTAAGGCCGCGTCAGCGCCATCCTTAGGTAGGAGCAGGTCCGAGTAGTGGGAAGCACGGACCGCGAGGGCCGTTGGAATGCCGCTTGCGGCTTTAATTATTATTAGGCCCGAGCGCCCCAAGCAGGCGATGGGCCTATTGCTTTCGTAAGTGTCGTGCGAAGCACGACTGCGAAAGTGCGCACGAAGTGCGCACGAAATCGTGCGCGAAGCGCACGACCCGCCTCAAACACTCACCCAGCCTTCCCCAACTCATGCACGTCCCGTGCATGTAAATTATAGTTGCTAGGCTAAACATTATTACCGTAAACGGGCGAAGCCCGTGCGAAATGCACACGAAGTGTGCACGAAACGAGTGCTTTACGTGGGAATGACGACCGCGAAGCGGTCGTCATTCCCACGTAAAGCACTCGTTTGCGCTGAGTCGCCACCTACGCGTTCCCCTACTCATGCACGTTCCGTGCATATAAGTAAGTAGTGGAAAAATGGAACATTATTATGTATTAGGGGCTAGTAAAAATAAGTGGGCGGAGCCCACTTCGAAAGTCACTGACGGGCACGAAGTGCCCGTCAGTGACCCAGGAACCTCACCATGACGTTACATGACGCGCGCGCTTTCCGAAAATGTATAGTTTATTAATTTGAAAAATGGGAAACATTGTTCTCGTATCGGAATATTCTTCTTCTTCTTCTTTTATTATTATTATTCTTTTCGTCGGGACCAACCCCCTATTTATCACCCCTTACCAGTGACGAAAAGTCACGAAATTTTGCACACTCCTCAAAATCGTGCCTCTCTAAATTATGGCAATTTCCGTTTTTCAAAACTCAAAAAAGTGGCGCGTCAGCGCCACCTAGAGTGCGCAAAAGAATTGGGAATGGAAATGGCCAAAAAAATTTTACCCTAGAATCTCGAAATTCGGCACAGAAGTAGATAGTAACGAAACAAGAAAAAAAATATATTACGGCAACGCCGTCCCCCCACCAGATGTCAGGTATATGCGTTCAAATTTTGCTAAGCATGACTCAGCAGTTTTTTTTAGTCACACTTTTATCTTCTCCTCCTCGGGCGTAAGCCCGAGCAACCTCAAAATTGGTGAGTATCGTCTTGAGAAGTGTGCCATCAAAAGTTATCCAATTTACTGGTGTAAGTATTACCGTTGTTTGCGGCGAAGCCGCAAAAAAACATAAAAAATTTAGAAAATTCTGAAAAATTGTATTTGCTCCCTTTCCACAAATAAAGTCCGAATTTATAAAATTCGCATCAGTTGTTAAACTCCTGGCCCTTAACCACTTGATGAGAAAAAAATAAATTTGGCGCGTCAGCGCCCCCTACAGACTTAAATACATTTTAACATGGGGCGCACAAAATTTAGTTTGTCGAAATTTTTTGAAATTTTGCACAAAATTCTATTTTGGCATTCCGATCAAAAAAGTCAATCAGACCTATGCCCTAATAATTACGGCGAAGCCGTAGTGATGAGAGAAACACTCAATGTTATCCTAATGGGAAAATTGCCAAATCTCTGAAATTAGCAGATTTTTAAAAAGTTATACTTTCACTAACTCCTCCTCGGGCGTAAGCCCGAGCAACCTCAAAATTGGTGACAATCATCTTGAGGAGTGTGGGATCAAAAGTTATCCATAGTTTTTTCACAAGTTGTATGGTCTCTGTGCGGCGAAGCCGCAAATATTGTCCAAGATTGTAAATTTGTAAAAATTTAAATGGAAATTTAAAATGTAGTTTTTCCAAAACATTTGAAATTTTGCACAAAAATCCTTTGTGGTATTGCAATCAAAAAAGTCAATGGAACCATATGTCTATCTCTTATGGTGTCGCGACAGCGACACTGTAAATCTCCACTTTATTCTAAATGGCAGTATAAATCTATACAGCCGGAGGCTGCAGTCTCAGGCCTGCAGTCACACGCATCTTTGGCTTTTTACTCATGTTTTCACCCATTTCTCTTCGGGCGTTAGCCCGAATAACCTGAAATTTGGTGAATATCATCATGAGGAGTAGGGCAACGAAATACATTAGACCCTGGGCGGCGAAGCCGCACATTTTGTGAAAAAGTAAGAAATTTACAGCAAACAGTACTGCTCAAAGAGAAGAGAAGGCGCGAAGCGCCATTCATTTGGCAATAGGTGTAATATAAAAAAGTAATTGGGCGCGAAGCGCCCCCTCTTGCGTTGCGGGGCGGCGGCGTCGTAGCGCGGCCCGCGAGGGCCGTTCAATGCCGCTTGCGGCTTTAATTCTTATTCTTCTCGGGACCAACTCACCTATTTATCACCCCTAAGCACTGACGAAAAGTCAGGAAAATTTGCACACTCTTAAAACTCGCGCTTCTCTAATTTCTGGCAATTTCCGTTTTTCAAACTCAAAAAAGTGGCGCGTCAGCGCCACCTACAGTGCGCAAAATGAATTGGGGAATAGGAAATGACAAAAAAAATTTTGACCGTAGAATCTTGAAATTCGGCACAGAGGTAGATAGTAACGATACAAGAAAAAAAATATATTACGGCAACGCCGCCCCCCCACCAGATGTCGGCTATATGCGTTCAAATTTTGCTAAGCATGACTCAGCATTTTTTTTTCACGTCACACTTTTATCTTCTCCTCCTCGGGCGTAAGCCCGAGCAACCTCAAAATTGGTGAGTATTGTCTTGAGAAGTGTGCCATCAAAAGTTATCCAATTTACTGGTGTAAGTATCACCGTTTGTTTGCGGCGAAGCCGCAAAAAAACATAAAAAAATTGGAAAATTCTGAAAAATTGAATTTGCTCCCATTTCCACAAATAAAGTCCGAATTTTATAAAATTCGCATCAGTTGTTAAACTCCTTGCCCTTAACTTACTTAATAACAAAAAAATAAATTTGGCGCGACAGCGCCCCCTACAGACTTAAATACATTTTAACATGGGGCGCACAAAATTTAGTTTGTCGAAATTTTTTTAAATTTTGCACAAAATTCTATTTTGGCATTCCGATCAAAAAAGTCAATCAGACCTATGCCCTAATAATTACGGCGAAGCCGTAGTGATGAGAGAAACACTCAATGTTATCCTAATGGAAAAATTGCCAAATCTCTGAAAATAGCAGATTTTTAACAAGTTATACTTTTACTAACTCCTCCTCGGGCGTAAGCCCGAGCACCCTCAAAATTGGTGACAATCATCTTGAGGAGTGTGGGATCAAAAGTTATCCACGTTTTTTTTATAAGTCATATGGTCTCTGTGCGGCGAAGCCGCAATTATTATCCAAGATTTGTGATTTTTTTCAAAATTTTGAATGAAATTTAAAATTTAGTTTTTTCAAAACATTTGAAATTTTGCACAAAAATCCTTCTTGGTATTCCGATCAAAAAAGTCAATGGAACCCTATGTCTATCTCCTATAGTTTCGCGACAGCGACTCTTTAAATCCTCCATTATATTTAAATGGCAGCATAAATCTATACAGCCGGAGGCTGCAGTCTCAGGCCTGCAGTTACACGCTTTTGTGCCTTTTAAACTCATGTTTTCACTCATTTCTCTTCGGGCGTTAGCCCGAACAAGCTAAAATTTGGTGAAGATCATCATGAGGAGTTGGTCAACGAAATTCTTCAGACTCTGGGCGGCGAAGCCGCACATTTTGTAAAAAAGTAAGAAATTTACAGCAAAAAGTATTGATTAAAGATAAGAGAAGAAGGCGCGAAGCGCCATTCATTTAGTAATAGGTGTAATATAAAGAAGGTAATTGGGGCGCGAAGCGCCCCCCTCTTGCGTTGCGGGGCGGCGGCGGCGTAGCGCGGCCCGCGAGGGCCGTTCAATGCCGCTTGCGGCTTTAATTATTATTATTATTATAATTTGTAATTACAGCAAAAAATATGTTCAAAACTGTCACTTTAAAGATGGAGCAGCTGATTTTCACACTACAAACAGAATTTTGTTTTTTTAATTCTGACAACTTCCTCTCATAAACCCTCCGACCCATGGTTAATATCGACATGTGTTCATTTTGGTTGCACTTAAAGCGCATAAACCTCTTTTTACAAACAACAAAGTGAAACTGGAGTGACCGCCCCAAGCTCAGCCAATCAGAGCGCAGCATTCAGCTCCTGATTAGAACAAAAGTTTTTATTATTCAATTCAGACAGTACTCAGAAGCTTCATTTTTTCACAAACTGCTGCATTTATCAAATACCTTTTACACAACACAAAGTTTATGCATTTGAGAGAGAGAATGAGCTTGTGTCTTGTACAAAAGCTTCACATTAGTCGTGTTTTCACTTTAGTCTCATGATCAGATTGTTTAAATGGTCCGTCTGAGTAAACGTTCTATGTCCAGGGCTTTAGAGTCAAAAATATTTAACACAAACACCATCAGGGAAGCGTTTTAATGAGATAAGAAGATGTAAAGTGAATCAGATAAACAGAAATGGCCACAAAATGGTCGCTAATGTTTATTGGAGTTGTTTTTTTAGACGTACCATTATTTACAACCTATTTTAATGCCAAGGCTAAACCACTGAAGCTAAATTTGAGGCTTCTTCCTATTAGCCCAGCTCATGTTGTGACGTCATGTGAATGGAATCTGCTCTAGTGACATGTCAGGCGTTTAAAAATAGCTTAAATGTCTAGTCCAGTCACGGTGAAGAATGCTCAACTACACATAACGACTACAAACCTATCAAGAAATACTGTTTTTAGGTCCAGTTCTGCCAAAGATTCTGACCTCCCTTGTAAGTCTCAGGTATGCAGTCAGTCCTGATCGTCCCTCCTTCTTATGCAGTCCCTTTTTCACCTTCACGTGTAAACTTTCTAGAGTCCAGCTGGTGTGGAGGAGGAAGCAGCAGGACCGGATCGTCGTGTCAGGGCGGAGCAGGCTTTTTGTTCTGGGGGGAGAAAAAGCAGGTGAGAGGGTGAGAGGGACAGAGGACAGAAGCAGCACTGCACGGGGACAAAAGGATGTGTGGTGTTGTCCCGCAGGTTCGACCGGACGGAGCACATTTTTACGCGTGACACGAACTGAAGAGCGAGATTGACGTCGTCTGGTGAGAAGGAAGCAGAAGCAGACAGTTGGATTACAAAATATAGGCTCGTTACAGATCGGTTTATGTTAAGAAATTGATTAACTATAAAAGCCTGGCTGGGGTTTAAGTCTTTCAAAGTTGTGTGTATGAAATATACTGAACTTGCTTATTATATTTTTGATTTTTTTTTAACCCTGTTTTATGTGTTTTATGCGTCTTTTCCAAAAAATATGGATAATGTGAAGGTAGATAGTGTAAACAAGACGTAAAAGTCCCAAGTCAATAGGGACAAGTCCAAGTCAAAGAGAGACAAGTGCAAGTTAAGACCCAAGTCAAAGAGAGACAAGTCCAAGTCAAGTCTTGAGTCAAAGAGAGACAAGTTCAAGTCAAGTGCCAAGTCAAAGAGAGACAAGTCCAAGTCAAGTCTTGAGTCAAAGAGAGACAAGTCCGAGTCAAGTCCCAAGTTAAAGAGAGACAAGTCTGAGTCAAGTCCCAAGTCAAAGAGAGACAAGTCCCAGTCAAGTCCCAAGTCAAAGAGAGCTGAGTCCAAGTCAAGTCCCAAGTCAAAGAGAGACAAGTCCGAGTCAAGTCTTGAGTCAAAGAGAGACAAGTCCGAGTCAAGTCCCAAGTTAAAGAGAGACAAGTCCCAAGTCAAGTCCCAGGTCAAAGAGAAACAAGTCCAAGTCAAGTCCAAGTCAAAGAGAGACAAGTCCGAGTCAAGTCCAAGTCAAAGAGAGACAAGTCCAAGTCAAGTCTTGAGTCAAAGAGAGACAAGTCCGAGTCAAGTCCCAAGTTAAAGAGAGACAAGTCCGAGTCAAGTCCCAAGTCAAAGAGAGACAAGTCTGAGTCAAGTCCCAAGTCAAAGAGAGACAAGTCCAAGTCAAAGAGAAACAAGTCCAAGTCAAGTCCAAGTCAAAGAGAGACAAGTCCGAGTCAAGTCCAATTCAAAGAGAGACGAGTCCAAGTCAAGTCTCAAGTCAAAGAGAGACAAGTCCAAGTCAAGTCCCAAGTCAAAGAGAGACAAGTCCAAGTCAAGTCTTGAGTCAAAGAGAGACAAGTCCGAGTCAAGTCCCAAGTTAAAGAGAGACAAGTCCGAGTCAAGTCCCAAGTCAAAGAGAGACAAGTCCGAGTCAAGTCCCAAGTTAAAGAGAGACAAGTCCGAGTCAAGTCCCAAGTCAAAGAGAGACGAGTCCAAGTCCAAGTCAAAGAGAAACAAGTCCGAGTGAAATCCTAGGTCAAGAAGAGACAAGTCCGAGTCAAGTCCCAAGTCAAAGAGAGACAAGTCCAAGTCAAGTCCCAAGTCAAAGAGAGACAAGTCCGAGTCAAGTCCAAGTCAAAGAGAGACAAGTCCGAGTCAAGTCCAAGTTAAAGAGAGAAAAGTCCGAGTCAAGTCCCAAGTTAAAGAGAGACAAGTCCGAGTCAAAGAGAGACAAGTCCAAGTCAAAGAGAGACAAGTCCGAGTCAAGTCCAAGTCAAAGAGAGACAAGTCCAAGTCAAGTCTTGAGTCAAAGAGAGACAAGTCCGAGTCAAGTCCCAAGTCAAAGAGAGACAAGTGCGAGTCAAGTCCCAAGTCAAAGAGAGACAAGTCTGAGTCAAGTCCCAAGTCAAAGAGAGACAAGTCCAAGTCAAAGAGAAACAAGTCCAAGTCAAGTCCAAGTCAAAGAGAGACAAGTCCGAGTCAAGTCCAATTCAAAGAGAGACGAGTCCAAGTCAAGTCTCAAGTCAAAGAGAGACAAGTCAAGTCAAGTCCCAAGTCAAAGAGAGACAAGTCCAAGTCAAGTCTTGAGTCAAGAGAGACAAGTCCGAGTCAAGTCCCAAGTCAAAGAGAGACAAGTCCGAGTCAAGTCCCAAGTTAAAGAGAGACAAGTCCGAGTCAAGTCCCAAGTTAAAGAGAGACAAGTCCGAGTCAAGTCCCAAGTCAAAGGAGACGAGTCCAAGTCCCAAGTCAAAGAGAAACAAGTCCGAGTGAAATCCTAGGTCAAGAAGAGACAAGTCCGAGTCAAGTCCCAAGTTAAAGAGAGACAAGTCCGAGTCAAGTCCCAAGTCAAAGAGAGACAAGTCCGAGTCAAGTCCCAAGTTAAAGAGAGACAAGTCCGAGTCAAGTCCCAAGTCAAAGAGAGACGAGTCCAAGTCCCAAGTCAAAGAGAAACAAGTCCGAGTGAAATCCTAGGTCAAGAAGAGACAAGTCCGAGTCAAGTCCCAAGTCAAAGAGAGACAAGTCCAAGTCAAGTCCCAAGTCAAAGAGAGACAAGTCCGAGTCAAGTCCCAAGTCAAAGAGAGACAAGTCCGAGTCAAGTCCCAAGTTAAAGAGAGAAAAGTCCGAGTCAAGTCCCAAGTTAAAGAGAGACAAGTCCGAGTCAAAGAGAGACAAGTCCAAGTCAAGTACCAAGTCAAAGAGAGACAAGTCCGAGTCAAGTCCCAAGTCAAAGAGAGACAAGTCCGAGTCAAGTCCCAAGTCAAAGAGAGACGAGTCCAAGTCAAGTCCCATGTCAAAGAAAAACCAGTCCAAGTCAAGTCCCAAGTCAAAGAGAGACGAGTCCAAGTCCCAAGTCAAAGAGAAACAAGTCCGAGTGAAATCCTAGGTCAAGAAGAGACAAGTCCGAGTCAAGTCCCAAGTTAAAGAGAGACAAGTCCGAGTCAAGTCCCAAGTCAAAGAGAGACAAGTCCGAGTCAAGTCCCAAGTCAAAGAGAGACAAGTCCGAGTCAAGTCCCAAGTTAAAGAGAGAAAAGTCCGAGTCAAGTCCCAAGTTAAGAGAGACAAGTCCGAGTCAAAGAGAGACAAGTCCGAGTCAAGTCCCAAGTCAAAGAGAGACAAGTCCGAGTCAAGTCCCAAGTCAAAGAGAGACGAGTCCAAGTCAAGTCCCATGTCAAAGAAAAACCAGTCCAAGTCAAGTCCCAAGTCTTGGTTCATTTTCTCAAGTCAATTCCTAAGTCATCAAAGTAGTGATGCAGTTCTTTATTCATTTAGTTAGATAAAACGGACCAAAACTGAATTAATCTACAAATTTGTTTTTTCATGACTATAAAGACTTATAATGAACTGAAACATTTGTACATTTGCTATAAAAACGGGAAACAATAATAATCTATTTTTTTTTAGATAGGCCTATTTTCTGTTCATTGTCTGTGTAGTTTTTGTTAGAATTTCATTGCATTTTTAGCCTCAGTCACATTTTAGTGGAAACAAGCTCAAAAAAGCTAAATTTTAACTTAAGAATTGTTGGCACATTATTGTTTAGCCAACTAATGGTTCAACAGGACGACTTTAAGAATGTATTTGGTTAACCGCAAACGTACAAAAATAGTGAGTCATAACTTGTAAGTCCACACCTCTGTGTTTTAGTGAATGAATAAAGTCAATAACATCAGCAGCTTTTTACCATTAAAAAAACAATTAAAAGCATAGTGTCAAAGTCTTATTCATACATTTGTCTCCAGTAGGTCAGACCAGAGTTAGGACTAAACGTGGACCAGAGTCAGGACTAAACGTGGACCAGAGTCAGGACTAAACGTGGACCAGAGTCAGGACTAAACGTGGACCAGAGTCAGGACTAAACGTGGACCAAAGTCAGGACTAAACATGGACCAGAGTCAGGACTAAACACGGATCAGAGTCAGGACTAGTCACGGACCAGAATAAGGATTAAACATGGACCAGAGTCAGGACTAAACGTGGACTGTGAAAGTCAATTTTATATATTTTTAAATAATATTGTTTTGTATTGTGATTAATCTGTATCTTTTCCTTCTTTGTAAAGCACTTTGAATTGCTTTGCCTAATAGAGCTTCAGTCACATTTCACATGTTAAGCTAGAGCTCCATCTACTGGCAGCAGGGACAATTGTAAAGGACTTGTGCTGCATTCATGTGCTGTGGGAAACTCGGAGGTCCTACTAAGCACGTATCTTTGTCTCAAAACCGAAAACAGAAAAAAAAAAAAAAAAAAAAAGATTATTAAACAGAAAAACACGAATTCAATCTACAGTTTTAGGATTTTGGTGACATCATTTATGAACACGTGTAGCCGGTTCATTTATTTAGGCCTGCTACACACTGTAAAAAGTCAACAAGGCTCATACGTAAAATTAATGATACGCTTGGCAATGTGCGTCAAAGATTTTCTCCTTTTAATGTGGAATAATTTAGACCAAGACTATAAGGTACAATTCCAAGACTGATGTGTTTGTAGCAGGTTCATATACAATGTAAGACTCTCTAGTTAAGTTGCTTATTTGGTGGCCTAGTGGTTAATGTCTTGTCTCTTCAACAAGTGTGCGCCGGTTCGAGACCCGCAGGGAGCAAATGAAAGTTAAATGCTAGAGCTAGAAAGTTAAGTTAAGGGTTAGGTTAAGTTAAGTTAAATTAAGTTAAGTAAAGGGTTAAGTGAAGTTAAGGGTTAGGTTAGGTAAAGGGTTAGGTTAAGTTAAGTTACGTTAAGGGTTAGGTTAAGTTAAGGAAACGGGTTAGGGTAATGGGTAAGGTTAGGAAAAAGGCTTGAGTAAAGGTTAAGATAAAAAATATAACAGTTTAGGCCCGTTTAGCAAAGAAATAAACTCATTACCATAGCAACAAGCTCACTTCTGTCCCTCCGGATAAGACTATCTAGCACTAACTTACCTTTGCTGCTCTGGCAATACAAGACAAAATCAAAGTATTAATGGAGATGGGACAGGGAAGCTTAGAGAGACACCATCCTCCAAAGACATTCGTCCCGAGGCCTTTGTGGCTTGGCTTAAAAAAGACAAAATAAAACTACTAACGATAACAAAAAACTGATAATAAAGTCAGAGCTGCACTGAATCACGTCGACTCAAACCTGACTATACCTGAAGAAAGGAAGAAAAAAACTACAAATCTGGTGGAGATGGACGCTCACAGAGGCTTCTGGAGCACACTGCTACGTCAGAGGATTGTGGCTGTCTTAAACTTCATACGGCGCCACTTTGAGCTGCGTCTGAATGAGGCTGGAGGGCCAACACTGCTCCTTCAGTTGGGTGGTATTGTGACCAAAGTCAGGCGTGAAAATCAGGAGCAAACCGCGCAGAGTCACATACCAAGGCCAGACTGGCATATTCAGTGGATCACACCGCTCCTCAACTTCATACAGCGCCACTTTGAGCTGCGTCAGGATCAAGCTGGAAGGCCAACACTGCTCATAAGGTTGAGTGGGATTACGATTGAAGTCGGACGTGCCGCTCAGGAGCAGCTGACACAAAGACATGAGAATGCCTTCATTGTGTAGTTACTAAACACCGAGATGGGAGAATGGCATACACAGTGGACCACAGCACTCCTCACTCTCATACAGTGAGGAGTGCCCCCATCATGGTGGACTAACAATAAAATCTATCTCGTAATCATGAGATAAAAAATGTTTGTTTGTTTTGTGAGCAATAGTTCCGTATTATTATTATGCTTTTAACATTGTGTTTAAAGTCTTTAACATGTTGTCAGAGAAAACCAATCACGACTCACTGTTCACTGCAGGATCTTATTCAGTGCCGGCTCTAGGCCATTTGGCGCCCTTAGCGAGATTTCAAATAGCGCTCCTGATAGATATAAATTGTAGTGGTTATAGCCCTCTACTTCCCCTTTCCAAAATAAATTTTTATTTAAATTATATTTACAAACAGACTCTTGGTGCCATAATCCCTTAAATACAAATAAATGTCAATATAACAATGTTTTGTAATTCAGGGGGGTCTGGGGAAATTGTCCCCCAGGAGAATAAAAAAAAAACATTTTTTGAACATATTTCCTGCATTTTGGTGAGTTTTAGATGTGATATGTTTTAACATGTAATCTAACTACAATTAAAAAAAACATGAGGCAGTTAAATAAAATCAAAAGGGGGGATCCCCATAGAGCCCAGATTTAGGGGCCCCAGTCCCAGATGCCACCCTTAGCTCCACCCCTGTAAAACTGAGCTTTTAGGAGACTGACTCAGGACTGTCCTGTGTGGTCAGAGCAGAGAAAACACCGCTGCTGCTGTTGTACATATACTTTTGTCAGGTCAGTGTGTTTTACGTCACATTCATACAAGAATAAAATCTTTAAGGGCCACATTTAACATTTCCGCGGTGCGCCGTTTTTCGCGATTTTCGGCGTTGTTCTTTGCACACGTTTTGTTTCATTGTACATTTTCGACCTTTTCTTCGTAGATATAAGACGGATTTGCACAAATATCACTGGGAGTTCGAAATGCTTCTCAAATAAACAATTTTTTCTGTTAAACAGCTCTGCTTTGATGCTGCACTGACAGCCGCACGCAGCTTCCCGAGAGAGAGAGAGAGAGTGTGTGGAGGAGCAAATGTTTCTGAATGAGCCAACAGGTCAAGAGGCGCATGTAGGTTCACCACACTGGCTTAACATGATAGTGTTCTCTCCAAACTGTAGCCAGGGTCTTTGATTTTACAGCGTTAGTGCTGTGAATGATCAGATGCATGTATCAGACGTCCGTCACCCTTTGAGCTCAGCATCGGAGCATCGGCCGGCGCCCCTCGTCACTCTGCGCCCAGTACTGCCTACATAACAAGCCGGCTCTGGTAAAATGTCAGCATTTTTGAAAATAAACAAAACAACTGACGTTCTGTGCACAAAGTCAGATGTGTTATACTCATGAGACGTGGGCGTGGCTCGGGACAACCTGACTAATAAAATAACACAAGTGCGATCAAACCAGTCAGGTCAGTTTGTCTGTAGCCTGAATTAAACTGAAAAGTACAGTTGCAATTATTTATGTAAAATGTAGCATAAATATCCAGTCTGTAAACTTCCTCTTTGACTGAAACAGTGAACGTGTGATATTAACTTCATCTGCTAAGCCTGTCGTCACATTTATCTGTGGCCATCAGCCGCGAGAGAGCACATCCTGTCAGATCCACACTCGCTTCTCAAACGGAGCAGTAGTATGTGTGTGTCGCAGCCTTCACAGAACCGTTACATCTGCTCACACATTACACATTTATCACACCTTTTTTCTACTACCACATCCCTTTCTTCAGAGTTAGTTATACTCACGCTTCCAGTAAGTCTATTGGTGAAACCCTGATGCTGATCGTAATGTGTAGAATCCACTTTTCTGACTCTGGAGCCGTGTTGTAACAATGTTAAAGTTGGGGTAACTTTTGTGATTTTCGCTGAACAGTCGATGATAAATGGAGCACTTTGTGAAAAATGAGACTAGCGTGTGTTAGCTCTAATCAGGAGTCGAATGCTGCTGATTGGCTGTGCTTGGGCGGTCCTCTCCAGTTTCACTTTGTTTTTTGTAAAATGATCTTTATAGAACAGCTGAGGTCACGTCACGCTATCCCAGCATGCACCGCATATTCTCGGGCCGGCAAAGACGATACCATTATTCAACGACGGCGGATGGGATAATCAAACGTTATCAGAGTTTTACAGAATGTAGATTATTTTTGCTCACTGGAACTTATAAATGTTCAGAAACCACGAAAGCCAGACTGACAGACACCATTTTGACAAACAAAGTGGATTTGTGCAGCTAAAAGTGAGTCAAGCTTGTTCATAGGCTACAGATGTATTGATTAGTATTTTAATCTGGTTTTTAATTTATCTATCGTCTTAAGGTTAAGGTTAAGGTATGCTTTATTGTCCCCGTATGGACATTTGTCCTCTGCATCTGACCCATCCTTCAATGCCTCTGGGACATCTCCTCAGGAGCAGTGATCGCCGCAGTGCAGCGCTCGGAGACCCATCTCCAGATGTTCTTGCTGGGCTTGGTCAGGACTACCGTAGCTGGAGGATATTAACCTTATGCATGTTATTGGTTGGTGGGGAAACCGGAGTGCTCGGAGGAAACCCACCCAGACACGGGGAGAAACATGCAAACTCCACACAGAAAGGCCCGGCCGTGTGGGAGTCGAACCCGCGACCTTCTTGCTGTGAGGCAAGAGCGCTATCCGCTCTGCCAACGCTCTTAAAACAATACAAAATCTTTGTTCCAGTTGTACTGGATCCCATTTAGTTTCTGTCACTAAAGTTTCAGAAGACGGAGCACATGTTTCACTTTATGTCTCAAAATCAGAATGTTTAAATGGTCCGTCTGAGTAAATGTTTTAGGGATTTATAGTAAAATATATTTCACACAAACATCATCAGGGAAACGTTTTAATGATATAGTAAAGTGAAAAGTGAATCAGATGAATAGACACATTAACAAGATATCTAGGAGAAAATTGTTTTTAAGTTATTTTGTTGCTAAAAAAAAAAATAAAAATAAAAAATAAAGTATATTCCCTTTAACCTAACCCTAATCCTAATGTTACCAAAATTCCAAAAATAAATATTTTAAAATATAAACTTTTGTAGCATAGCCACCAATGCAAAGTGACAATGTATGGCATAACTGGGTTGGAGAAAAAAATCAGGCATTCCTGGTACACTGTTGAACATTGGGATTTTAAATGCAGTGATGGAGAGAGTTTCTTATTTGCTGGCTTAGATTTTAATTTATTTTTAATTATTTTTAATTTATATTGCTCAGCAACATTTAGAATGAGTGGCATTTCTTCAATGTATTTCTTTGTTGTCGTGGCAACGGCTTGTCCGCTAACAACAGTTGATGATTTAGGACATTTTAACTGCAACAAACTCAAAAACATATTTTTTTAAAAAGAAAAAGTTAATAAGTTCAACTGTGTGTGATTTCAGTGTCTGATAAATGTGAGAAGCTAAAGTCTTGTTGTTTATCTGCTTTGCTCCAACTGTTGACTTGATTTTTTCTTTTTACATGTCAGTTACAAACCCAGTGCTCAGTAGATTTGTGGTGGGTTGAATTTGTTATCAAACTGTAGTTTATTTTTCCTGTTTTAGCTGTTTATTGAACTCTTACAAGAGAAAATGTTCTTTCTCTCCATTGACTCTCTCAGCATCAACATTTAGACTGAGTCATGTCACCTGCAGAACATCTATAAGGAGGTCGTGGGTTCGACTCCCGGGTTGGACCATATCAACATCTCATGATCTCTCTGGGTGGAGTTTGCATGTTCTTCCCGTGTCACCGTGGGTTTTCTCTGGTTTCTTCCCACCTCCAAAAACATGCATGTTTAGGTTCATTTGGCATCACTGTAAATTTCCCTGTGAGTGAATGAGAGAGTGAATGTTTCTCTGTCTAACTCTGCGGCAAGTTGGCCACTGTCCAGGGTGTTCCCCGCCTAAGGCCCACAGTCACTGGGATAGGCTTCAGGGATTAAGCGGTAGAAAATGAATGAATGAATGAATAGAATAGTATCTTCTAAAAGTTTAGAACTCAAGTCTAGTTTTGGTGCGATCTTCGGCACGTTTGATGTAAACAGTTGGACTTTGTGACAGGATGTGAGCCTGGCTGAATCTGCAGATACATGACTGCACACACAGGGGAAACTCATTTAAGTCAGGTGCATTCTAACAATGCTTCTGAAAAAGATTTGAAGAAGCTTATGGTCAACACTGAACGGACCTTTTCAGCCACAGTGGTCTGTAAATGCAGCTTATGAAAGGTCAGGTTAATGTTAGCAGCGTGTGAAAGGTTGTCCTGGAGAGCTGCTGCAATGTTGTGTTACTGTTTATAATGACACATTCACACCAGATAAAGGTACACTGTGTATCTTTAAAGACAGAAAATACACATCGTTTTTACATGGATGTTTTTGTTAGAATAAAAACATATAGTTGGAGCAATCTTCCCTAAAATCATCTCTGTTGTTGTTCCCGTACAGCAGCAGCAGGCCTTACCTCGCCTGACCTCCGTGTGCCTGCAGAGTCTTCACACCTGCCCAGCCGACCGACACATTCCTCCGACGTGGACAAACAGGGCTGGTCCTGCTGCTCCTCCAGACGCAGCAGGAGGAGCAGCACCGGGAGAGTCCACCGTCCGATTTCAAAAGCCACAACGTTCACTTTATCTTCAGAAAACTATCGGACGAGGATAAGTGTTACTCTTTATATTTCTTTTATGTGACTGACTTGGTTATGGAGCCTGTGTTTTTGCTTGTAATCTTAATATGTATTACAATAAATGGTCTAAATAGTAGATTAAAAAGACTATGTTTTACAAAAATGTGCTTGTAATAACAGTCCGGCCCTCCACCACTTGTTATGGTTCAAATATGGCCCTCGGGAAAAAATAATTGCTCAGCCCCGAGTTTAGGACCCCTCCCCCCAAACACAGTTTTGTTTTTATTAAAAAAAAAAAAAAAATCTGATTACAATGATGTATCCAGGCCATTATCTATTAGTCTTGAAGGCAAGGTAATGTTTGAATTTATAAAGATAATACACAGAATTTTCTATTATTTGTAATATTTTCCCCATTACTGTATCTTTTACTTTTGCTCCCTCTCAAACACAGCTGATCAGCTTCATTCTCACGCTCGATTTGTGAACAGAAATACTAAAATCAGATTATATTTTGTCCAAAAAAAAAAAAGCCTCATGTTTTCTGACACTTCCACCACCATGGTAGTGGTGGTAGTTTGGGCGATCTGCAGTCCATTAAGTTTATTAGCTTTGTGTGATCATAACTGAATGATTATGTGTCCTTTTGAGATTAAATAAACACTGGCTAATGGTCTATGAGTGGTAGAACCTGATTTTGGATTTTGGACCTGATTGTTAGAGCTGCAATTTGGCGTCCTCACCACCAGATGGCGCCATAGGCACCGCCTACTTTGCCTATGCCCAGGGCTGGCCCTGCTAATACACTATATTACCAAAAGTATTGGCTGACCTGCCTTTACTCAGACTATGAACTGAAGTACATCCCATTCCTAACTTCATGACTGAGTTGCTGTTGTTCCCAAACACTTCCATTTTGTTATAATAGAGCTGACAGTTGACTGTGGAATATTTAGGAGCGAGGAAATTTCACGGATTTGTTGCACAGGTGCATCCTCTGACCGTTCCACGCTGGAATTCACTGAGCTCCTGAGAGCGGCCCATTCTTTCACAAATGTTTACAATACTTTTGGTAGTATAGTGTATGTTCCACATTTTTTTTGCATTTAACCATGTTATAACAGTCTCACCATTAGTTTACTGCTCAAAGTTTTATTCAAATTGATTCATTCATGTTTGAGTAGTCTTGTATTGTCCTGCAGCTGATGCTCCAGACCTCAGACAATCCCTGTTTTCATCTACCACCTATCCCCGCCCAATGATTAATGAAAAAAAAAAAAAAAAATTAAGTTCCAAGTAAATCAGGGTTCAAAACGGTCACTTAGCCGCTTTCCAACATTAAAAACAAGCAATTTCAAATGTGCAGCTTGTAAAATTAAAGTTCTACATAGAAGGGACGGGACTTATCAACATTTTCAAAGCCATTTTAGGTCAATTTTATGTTTTACGAACTACTAAACTACATATTCCACAGTTTATAACTAAAAAAACACAACAGATCTCCTTTAACTTTGCCTGTAACAGATAAATGTATGTAGTGTGTTAGTGGGTCGACAGTCTACTTTACACACTTTAAATAGAAAGAGGAACAGCGGTTTCCTGTATAATACCTCTGCACTCTCCACCACCAGCATATACACTCCTGTCAGAATGCAGACGTGAGCATCAGCTACAGAAGTCCAACATGCTGTGTGCTTACAACGGGACGGCCCTGCGGAGCGTCCTGCCTCCGCTGCTCATCTCACAGTTCATCCTGGGAGCTCTGGGGAACGGCCTGGCCCTGTGGATCTTCTGCTTTCACCTGAAGCCCTGGAAAAGCAGCACCGTGCTCCTCTTCAACCTGGCCGTGGCCGACTTCCTGCTCATCCTGGTGCTGCCGTTCCGAGCCAGCTACTACCTGTCCGGTCTGGAGTGGCACTTCGGCAGCTCCTTCTGTAACGTGTGCCTCTTCATGCTGGCTATGAACCGCAGCGGCAGCTCGTTCTTCCTCATGGCCATCGCTCTGGACAGATACATGCGTGTGGTTCACCCTCACCACCCGGTCAACTTCATCAGCCTCTCCAAAGCCGTGTGCGGAGTGGCCGTGCTGTGGTTGCTGGCCATCTCCATGAGCGCTCACATTTTCACTTTAAGACACAGCAACACCAGCTACTGTGAGAGCTTCACCATCGAGAACAAGGTCGACACAAAGTTCCATTTCTCCTGGCATAAGTTTGCTTTTCTGTTCTCCTTCTACGTGCCTTTAGTGGTGATTCTCTACTGCACCGTCAGCATCACGTCACACCTGAGAGGAAGGCAGATCGCTCAGCACGCTAAAATCAAAAAAGCCTTGTGTTTCATCATCGTCGTGGTTGTGCTCTTCGTGATCTGCTTCCTCCCGAGCAACATGACTCTGGTGTTCATCTGGATCCAGACCAGCAGATCCACTCCGGCGGAAGTTTGCTCGGCCCTGGCCAACCTCAACACGGCGTTCTTCATCACCATCAGCCTGACCTACCTCAACAGCGTCCTGGATCCTCTGGTCTACTACTTCTCCAGCCCGGCTGTGAAGAACATCTGCAGGAGAGCGCTGCATCTGCCCCAGGCCTCGGAGACGATGGAGAGCGCGGAGAAGAAGACCAGAGACACGTCGCAGTCACTCAGCCAGCTCTGATCGGAAGAAGGACAAGGGTCAGCGCAGGATTATTTGGGAGCCAGATAACTATTTTAATTTGATCATGATTCTCGTAGACTGTTTTTTATTGCCTTTGAGTTGAATACAGAAAGTTCCAACGTTGCTGCAGAGACGGCAAAAGTACTGAAGTTCACTGCTCAAGTAAAAGTACAGTTACTTGAGTAAAAACGACTCTGGTAAAAGTCAATTTTCATTTTGGACTAAAGCAGCCAATAGAAAACTGGAAAATATAGTAAAGACTGATTAATTATGTGTCTTGTAATGTGCGTATGACGGGTTTTTTGTTTTAGTTTAATACTTGTTGTAGATATAAATAATAGTTTTATATGAATCAAGATCAAGTTTGTGGAGTATGAGTTCTAAACTGATAATATCACACTTGCCTCTTTTGGGACTTGACTTGGACTTGTCTCTCTTTGATCTGAGACTTAACTTACAAGTGTTGTATTTTAGGTTATTGTCACATCTCAGCAATATAAGCCTTTATATTTCCACAGGCTTATTATCTATTCTGGCCTATGCGGCTCGTTAGAGCTCGGCTGCAGTGCATTCTGGGACATGTAGTTCAAATAGTTGTGCGCTTTTATCAGGGGGGAAACTATCAATATAAATCTGAAATCATCTTGAGGGCTGCAGTTTAAGACCATTAAAGGTTGTATGGAGGATTTTCAAAAAATATTTGTTGTGAGTCTTGGTCAAAAACAGTTGCATAGATTTGTAACAGCCTTGTACTTATGCTAAACAAAAAATAATTATACAAATGTATAAACTGTGGACATTATGAGGCCAGTAAAACGTTGACCAATAGATAACGAGGTGCCTCGTTATCTATTGGCCTGTTAACCTGTCAAGCAAACCCTCAGTGTTCCTAAGTAACTCATTGGCCCAGTTACAGTGAAGGAGTGGCCCTGGGAGGAGAAACACATGAGCATCATTTGAAAAACAAGCAGCTGTTGGATTTGAAAAATCCTCCATACAACCTTTAAGATCTGCTGTAAAAGATCATTTCACACATTTTCAATGTTGTGATTTCTATTTGTGAATAGACTCAGTCACTTTTTGTATCACAACAAAAAAGTGCATTGAAACAGTATTCATTTTAGTTGCTGAACATCACATTATCAGCCTCTTGAACTTTATGATGTCACATGAACTCGGCATATTATTATAAATATCACATGTTAAGGAGTAAATGGCTACAGCTTTAAACAAATAAAGAATTATCTGTTTACACGTTTGTGCTTTGTCAGTGAGTCACTGAGGTTTCACGCCTCCTGTACACTGAGGCAAGTTCGGTCCGAGACGTGTCAGAGTTTCTTGCAATGTGCCTTGTTCACCTGCTCCAGTTCACTGCGGTCCGTTATTGCCCAAAGCCGCGCAGATTCACGTGGATTACCACAAGAATGCTCGAAATATGACTTGAAAGTCGCATCAGACCGCTGCAACCTCCGACAAAAATAGACCCTCTACGGATTCTTTCCGCGCGACTCTCAGACGTGCACTCACACTGCACCGGAGTCTGTGTACAAGGGCGCATTGGTTTTAAGCACTTTCTAAGTCTTCCTCGCACCGAACTTGCACCCAGTGTACGACAGAGATAAATGCAGCACTTTAAGACAAAATCAAACTTCTGTGCACGGTCTGAACTGAAAAACACAATATATATTCTCAGATATCCAAAAGCAGCGCTCTGACTGGCTGTGCTTGGGTTGTCCTCTCCAGTTTCATTTACCCATTTGTACCAAACATTCATGTTCATATTTGCAGCCAAAAATGAAAGCTTGTATATATTAAGTACGTGCTGAAGGATTTGTGAGAGCAAGGACAGTTTCAATACTAAAAGACCAGGTCCTGCAGCTTTAACCATGTTTGTATGTTTGTCATCCAATATGTTAAAGTCTTTTGAGGCTAAGAGAAAGTGTGCAATCATTTGTTTACTTAGACATGAGCTCATATCCTACTACACCACTTGTTTTTTGCGGTTTAGTTGGTAATGAGCTCAATATGACTAAGAGCTCAATATGTAAGGTATATTTTGGGACTTTTGAGATCTTTATCAGAGTTTGATGTCTTTGAAGTGACATCGTGTAACTTTCTGGAGGTGGAAAATCAAAGGCATGTTCTCATTGAAGTTAAAGCCTCACCTCTGAACATTTTATGCGTCCAGTGTAAAGTAAAGCTGAAGCAGTAACATTACTTATTTCAATACATAACAATAGTGTTTTAATATAGTTTTTAGTGGATTAAGTCAGGAGTTTATGCACCACTTATGAGGAAGGCTCATTTTTGTTAAAACACCTGATTAAAATCATCTGGAATTCAAATGGAAGCTGTTTCTGATTCTCGGGAGTCGGGACACAAACACACGTCTGGACTCTTTGTGAAGCTGAGGTTCTGTAGCTTCTGATTCTGACTGACTCTAGTTTCAAGTGAGAACAAGCTCTGCACAAAGGAACATGTGTAAAATGTCTTTGGTGATAAGAAACAGTGCAGCTGGAGCCACAATGCCTCTTGATTTGATGTGTTTTTGGTTTGGATGATTCTGCTTCAAAAGCTGAAGCTATTTTCAGTAAAAATTAGTTTGAGGACCTGTAATAACTTCATAAAGTTTAAGCAGGGCCCATTAAAAAGTCTTTAAAGGTTTTTTTTGTTTGTAAGTTAAAACTAGTAACAGAATGATTGAATTGACAGTACAGTGGTCCCTCGCTCTATCGCGGTTCTAATTTAGCTTTACAGTGTGCGGTCCTATAGACGTGCTCTGTAAGCGTGCTTTCCCCCAAACGCACTGTTTGGACTGTATCGCAGCCAGTGGCGTGTTGGAATCATTTTTCAGCCCGGGAAAATTAGACCTTAGATTGGCCCATTTGTTCATTGAGTCATGTGACTTAGTTGGTAGTTGAGAGGTTAAGAACTGTACATTTAAACTTTTGCCCTTTCAGCAGCCACGTTCGAGTCCCGCTCAGGAACCTCTCTCTTTATTTTTTTTAACCAATATCTACTCCACCTCTCATACATTCTCTTCTCCAGTAGTAAACTGCTTAGTTTTAGTCACACATGGTCAATACAGTACAGACACAGCTCCGAGCTTTTCTCCTCCTGACCTCTGACCTGTCCTCTGCTCCACAGCAGCGCTCTCTCACACACACACATGAAGGACACGCTCACACAGACACATAAAGCGCGTTCTGGCCACTGTTCTGGCCCACAAAGACAAACTTGTGTGTGAACCTTTTGTCTTGTTGTGTGTGGAAATGCGCTCCGCTCCGCCGCGGTGATTCGTGCTTATAAATCTGCTGAAGTGTTTGTTCATCAGCCGTTTTTGTTCGTAACTCCGAGAATATACAACGGATTTACTTGAAACAAAGTTTGACTGAGAGCTTATGGTACGTGGAGCATGTTTTTGGGGCTCGAAAACGTGTTAAGAGTCTTTGATTATGCGCTATGTGCTGTGAAACACATCATAGACGAGGCAGCAGCTGGCTCCGCCTCTCCCACTGTGCGCACATTTGCCTGCTGCAGCTGTATGGGTCGGGCCTCTCTCTCTCTCTTTCTCTCTCTTCAACCACGGAGGCCACCGGCCCAAAAGTCACGCGGCCCACCGGGAAACGTCCCGACTCTCCCGATTAGCCAGCACGCCCTTGATCGCAGCATTCACAGGCAACAGCATAGAAGCTCTTTTATAAAACTTTAGACAGTTTGGATCATGCAGGGGAAGCTGACCTGACGCTCGGACGTTTCTACAGGTGAGGATTTGACTCTTTGAGCTCGTAGTTACGACGATAAGTTTGTTCACGCTGGAACGTCATTTGTGTAGTTCAGAGATGTGTTTGAGGAGTGTGTTGTGACTTCACTAGAGTCCGGATGTGTTTCTGTCGGCTCTGGAGCCCGTGTGATCCGTGGCTCTGCGGTCGGCTGTGGAGCGCAGCGGGACGGGCAACGTGTCAAAAGCAGAGCATCGTCCCTCTTTAAACATCACAAAAACTGTGCGCTGTTGTATCTCGAGGAGAATCATGTGTTCAAAGTAGGAGGGCCCTCCATCTCATATGGGGTTAAAGTAATGTCTAAAAAAATGAATAATTCAGTCAGTTCATGCAACGATTTTTGTGAACCAGAATCAGGGTACAGAATGACAAAACCCACCTCAATAAGAATGAACAGTAATGACAATAAGCTGCTGTTTACTTCCTCTGACTGAGAAATGACAGTGGAATCAAACCATCATCGTCTCAGTGTGAAGCGCTTTGTGACTCTGTGTCTGTGAAAGGCGCTGTACAAATAAAGATTACATACTTATTGTGCAACTTTCTGGAAGTGAAAAGCCAACTTCAGCCAAGTCCAATAAAATGTTATTTTATTTATTTTTTTATTCAGGAACTCCCACTGAGCGCTGTGTCCCATTTTCGAGGGAGCTGGAGCCCTGAGTACAATAACACACATTAAAACACACACTAAAACACACATTAAAAGCATTAAAAAATAATTAAAATGCAGGGTTATACAGACGAAACGTTATCTAAACACCCGCAACAGTCTGAACAGATCAAAGACAAGCTGCGTCTAAACTCAAGTGCCCCGGGAGACTCAGAGGTACTTATGTAATGATCAGACTTCCCAAAACAAAACCAGAGCGTTCATGACAGCAGCTGTACAACACACGTGGAGCAGTGACACTAACGAACACTTACACAACTTCATCTTGATTTTGTTTGTAGATGAATGAAAAAGTCATGTGGAAACTATTATTGTTGTAACTTGTGAACTTAATGTGTAATATCAAGGTAATAACAAAGTAATTACCATGTATTTCATTTGTTGTTACATTGCTGTTACAAGGCAATATACTAATTTTTCTTCGTAATAGTTTGCAGTTTCCATGTGTCTGCGTCATCACCTGAGCAACAAGGAAGCATTTCTGTTAATTACCTTGAAATAAGACACATGTTTTCAACACTATTTACAGGTAATTACAAAGGATTTCGTTGTGTAATATTGCATTTATGTATATTAATTTGGCAATGTCGGTGTATATATGTTACTGTCAATCCTCAGTGATGACCCAATGGAATAATTCTGTATTTCTATAAAATTGTATTTACTATGGAAATTAAACCAGGAAACACACATGGTATTTCTAAGTAATAAACTGTAAACTGGGTGCACGGTAGCAGAGTGGTTAGAGCTCTGGCTTCCCAATAAGGAGGTTGTGGGTTCGACTCCCAGGTCGGACCACATCAACATCTCATGATCTCTTTGGGTGGAGTTTGCATGTTCTGCCCGTGTCACCGTTGGGTTCCTCCCACCTCCAAAAACATGCATGTTTAAGTTTATTGGGCATCACTGTAAATTTCCCTTAGTGAGTGAATGAGAGAGTGAATGTTTGTCTTTTTAACCCTGCAACGAGTTGGCCACTGTCCAGGGTGTTCTCCGCCTAAGGCCCAAAGTCACTGGGATAGGCTCCAGTCACTCGCGACCCCTAACGGGATTAAGCGGAAGAAATGAATGAATAAACTGGAAATAGGGCTGTAAAATGCACTTTTTGCTGTTTCTAGTTTGTTTCATAGAAATTAAGCCCTAGTCTTCGGTCTTCAATACTTTTGATGCAGTAGACAATCAGTAAACACAGTTTTTTAATAAAGTTTATTCTGTACAATTATAATGGTGGTGAATATGAGCATGGTAAACCTGTAAAAGAAGCATAAAATGCTGCACAATACCAGTGTGACACTAAAGTCACTGTTAGCTAAAACTTGCATGCTAATGCTAACGTTAGCATACAGAGCTAGCGCTAATGAAAACAAACAGAACTCGACTATTCACTTAACTCAGAAAACATTTAGCAGAAAATAACGATGTGTCAAAAGAATCTTTTAAGCCTAAAATTCGTCTTTATCTGAAGAGAGTAGGGAGGGTGCAGTGCCACAAAACGCCAAAGATGGCGCCCTTGTTCAAAACCTTTGCCACTTACGCAGTGCACCTTTAATGGTTTTTGCGGTTTGAAAAATCAGTTAGTCCATCTTTAATCAATTAAAATAGAAAGCAAAACTATAGTTTGATACATTTAAAAAAAGAGAAATACAGCTAAAATAAAAGTTTTCTACATAAACAACAGAACGTCAATCCTCTTGGCCAAATAAGAGTCTACTTTGTTGCAAAGCTCAAACTAAAACACTCAAAATACTTATTCAGTGCAACAAAGTCAAAAACTCACACGTGTGCCTTTAAATGGAGGCTGGAGAATGCTTCAAGTGAACACAAACACTGAACATAAAACAAAGTCAGTGTGAAGCGCTCGCACAAAGAGGCAAAGTCCAACATGCTGTGCGCTTACAACGGGACGGCCCTGCGGAGCGTCCTGCCTCCGCTGCTCATCTCACAGTTCATCCTGGGAGCTCTGGGGAACGGCCTGGCCCTGTGGATCTTCTGCTTTCACCTGAAGCCCTGGAAAAGCAGCACCGTGCTCCTCTTCAACCTGGCCGTGGCCGACTTCCTGCTCATCCTGGTGCTGCCGTTTCGAGCCAATTACTACCTGTCCGGTCTGGAGTGGCACTTCGGCAGCTCCTTCTGTAACGTGTGCCTCTTCATGCTGGCTATGAACCGCAGCGGCAGCTCGTTCTTCCTCATGGCCATCGCTCTGGACAGATACATGCGTGTGGTTCACCCTCATCACCCGGTCAACTTCATCAGCCTCTCCAAAGCCATGTGCGGAGTGGCCGTGCTGTGGTTGCTGGCCATCTCCATGAGCGCTCACATTTTTACTTTGAAACACAGCAACCACACGTACTGTCAGAGTTTGAGTTTGCCCGAGACTGAACTCCCGGGGAATCTAACATGGCTTAAATTCGCTTTCTTGTTCTCCTTCTACATGCCGTTCGTGGTGATTCTCTACTGCACCGTCGGCATCACGTCTCACCTGAGAGGACGGCAGATCGCTCAGCACGCTAAAATCAAAAACGCCTTACGCTTCCTCGTCGTGGTTTTTGCTTTGTTCGTCTTCTGCTTTCTGCCCAGCAACATCTCGCAGGTCGTCATGTGGTACGGGATAAGCAAAGCCGTGCACACTTTATCCGAGAGCGAAGTGTGCGAGCTAATGGAGGAGCTAACGACCGCGTTCACGTTCACCATCTGCCTGACCTACCTCAACAGCGTCCTGGATCCGCTGGTCTACTACTTCTCCAGCCCGGCCATCAAGAACGTCTGCAGGAGAGCGCTGCGTCTGCCCCAGGACCAGGAGAAAGCTGACAATGCAGAGAAGAAGGTTAGACGGACAGCAGGAGCATCACCAACGCACAGCTGCTTCCACTGTCAGAGTAAGAAAGTAACGGCACCGACTCTGGATTCTTGATGCTTTCTTGAACTTTGGAACAAGCTGCGGCGCATGTGTCACTTGAACTGTTTTTTTGTAAAACTGTCCAAATCTATCTGTCTAAATGTGGGTCACAATCCACACAAACGACTCAGATCTAATGATTTGATTTTGTTAAATGACTATATTTAAGATTTCACCAAACAATTTGCTTGTTTTGACCTAAATTGTTTTTTTTTTTTAAGTTTGTAGTTGTATTTTGCCCAGCAAATGACATATGTAGAGGTGAATCCACAACTGTTACCTAGCAACCACATTGTGAATGTGGAGAAGGGAATGGCTGCAGCCAATGCGGAGCGCCATATAGAGGGATTTTTTGTTTATCAAGACGGGCGATGCGCGCTCACTGCGCCTCCAGGAAGAACCACCGCTCATAAACACAAACAGTGGAAACAAGTCGAAAAAGCTCCATTGTCAGTAACTACAAGAGTTTATCACTGTGTGAAAACAAAAGTTCTGTTGCGGAGAGCGGCTCTTTCTGCATACAGCATGCGCAGTAGGGCGGAAAGTGTCATTGACCAAAAATTCCTCTACACAGTTGGCCTCAAAGGCCACGCCCTCTAACAGACCTCTGAGGGGGAAACTTAACACAGAGAGTGAATCAGACCTGCTCAACAACTACAACAGCAAATGTGGACTTAAGGAAATATATTGTGTTAAACACAGACATGAAGACATGGGGATGAATAAACTGATCCAACGGTCCAACAATGTAGCTGCAAGCTAAATGCTAACGTGATGCTAGCACCACCTGGAATGTTTTTGCATCTTTTTTTTTTTTTTTTACTTTTTGTTTACTTTTCTGACACAACGCCACATCAGTAACGTCCATTTAACGTGGTTGTGACTCGACTTGAATTAGTTGTGCTAAAAATACACTAAATAGGCTCTGTGCACTGAATTTCAGTTGGTTTGTGTACGTTCAAAATAGCTTCTGTACAACGACCACTTCCTGTTAGCGTTAGCATTTAGACACAATCATGTCTCTTTTTAAACACACAAGTGTCTCTGGTGAAATATTCCTCTGATATGTAAAGTCTTTAACATGTTTTCTGTAACATTCACCACAACTGTCTGATCTAAAGAGGATTTATTAGTTTTAAACTGATGTAGTGAAAACCTCATTGAAATGAATTGAACAGGAAATGTACAGGATGTACTATTTTGAACGAAAACAAGCCAACTGCACAGAGCCTATTCGCCAGAAAACATCTAAATAGTTTAGCTTCTCATACTTGTACATAGTAAGGCATGAGACGCTTTCCCCCTCAGCAGGCCACGCCCCCAAATATGACGCGTTGCCGACTGTATCATTTATATATGTCAGTGCTATTGAGTGGAGCTCCACCGAAAGTACAGCAGCTCTACGCGCCACTTCTGGAAAGTACGACAAAGACGCCAGAGACGATGTGAGTAGACGAACTCTGCAAATGGAAGGTTGATTTATTATTTATTAATTACTTGTACTTCGGGGGCATTTTCACCCAAATTACGCGTACTATGATTTAATAATAATGCTTAGTAAATATTGACTTATAAATAAATACAGTCCTTTGTTTTTAAGTGTTTTATTAATTACGTACCTTTTATTTTGTCTGAAATGACGCATTTCCCTGAAGTGGAGCTGCTCCGCGTCAACTGCAGCGAGATCCTCCTGTAAATCTGGGCCAAAACCCACATAAATGACACAGATGTTTTGATTTGACAAATGATGATATTTTGTAACACTTCAGTTGTTTTAAATCAGGGCTCTCAAACTCAAATGGAGCTGGGGTCAAAATAATCTAAATCAGAGTTGGTCGAGGGCCACATTTTAAAATACAGGACTTTAAAATAAACATATTAGGCTATGTAAAGCCTAATGCAGGATATATAATGGAGCATAATATGTCCACATTCATTGTCTGAAGTGATAAAGTTATTAAAAGTGGGTAACCAGGGTCCAGCTGTTCTTCCCTGGAAAATTTTGGACAAATTATAAGTAATTTAACTGTGTTCTAGTGCAGGGGTTCTCAAACTTTTCGGCCCGGGACCCCCAAAATAACCGTGCAACTAACTTGCGACCCCCACAGCAAAAAATATATACTTTTGTTATAATTTTAAGTTACAAACCCTTTTAAATTCATTAATTGTGTCTATTTTGATAGTGTATTGCTTTATAAGACTCCAATTCACTCAAACACACTGTTTTCAACATTAAAAAAATGATTAAATGCCAAGTCGTAATTGGAAAAATACATTTTGAAATCATCTCGCGACCCCCAGATTTTGCTTTGCGACCCCCCGTGGGGTCCTGACCCCTACTTTGGGAACCACTGTTCTAGTGCATTTATAGTCACTTCTAAACGATATATTTGATTGGTGAGTCACTATCAATAATAACCAGCAATCGTCTTGGGGGCCACATGAAATCATCTGGAGGGCCGCATTTGGCCCCCGGGCCGCCAGTTTGAGACCCCTGTTTTAAATGATTATTTAAACTCCAGGAAACTGTCAGTTTTGTGTAAATTGTCTTTGCATTTTGGTGCTTTTTGAGATCTCATTTTGAGTACTGTGTCTGAATTGAATAATAAAGAATTGTAGTTCTCATCTGGAGCTGAATGCTGCGCTCTGATTGGCTGAGCTTGGGTGGTCCTCTCCAGTTTCACTTTGTTGTTTGTAAAAAGAAGTCTATGAGCCATAAATGCAACCAAAATGAAAACATGTCGATATTAACCATGAGTTGAAGGATTTATGAGAGAAAGTTGTCCGTTTTAAAACCTGAATCGTGTTTGCAGTGTGAAAATCAGCTACCCCACCTTTAAGAGACTCTGGATGGAGGGAATAATGGTGAGGGATCTTCTCATGGAGGTCTCCAGTCAGACGCCTCTCCAACATCCGGGTAACAGTTGACTCCTGGTGCAGGTTTGCAGCCAGATGCCTCCCTTAGCGCTGGGGCTTGGGTAGGTTTACTAAACTCTTGCACATGTAGATCAATAATTTACATTTTGCTGCAGGACAAAACAAGATTCCTCAAACACACAGGAATCGATCCAAATACAACTGTGAGTGAATTAATTATGAGAGACAGTGTTAGAAAGTGGATCTGACATGACGGGTCTCATCTGTGTTTTTCGTTATTTTGATCTGAAACTTTCTCTGGTTCTGTTCTGACTCATTTCTGTGATGTTTCCAGACAGTTTCCCCTTTATGTTCTGCTCAGTCTGATAAACAGGCTGACGAGGTTTCTGCTGCGACGGAGAAGCAGCAGAAACCTAACGGGTTGAACCTTGGGGCGGCGCTGCACCTTCTCAGCTCGACAGGGGTTAAAAGGGAAGTTGACTGTGCGCGAGGGAGGTTTCAGTTTCCGTGGGAGGCCTGGTTGTTTGCTGGGCCCACGTGTAGGTTTGTTTGGCCAAAGTTGTTGGTAAGCCTTTAATGTGAATGTGTTTTAATTAAGAAAGACATGTTTTAATAAGACATTTGTGTGGGTAGATGGCCGTGCTGTTTTAAAGTGAACCCTGGTTATAATCACATGTTTACCCTAAAACTCTTATAATATCATCACTTATATAAATACAGGACAAATACCTTGAAAGTATTTGTAGTTTTATTAAAATAGTGTTTTAAAGAAATACCTGGAGGCTGCCATTTTGCTTTGGTTATGACATCAAATGGTTGTCTGTGTCTTCTGGTGGTTGTCAAGGTAACAGCCTGGGGAGCAACTATGGCAGGAGCAACCATGGCAACAACAAAAAGCAACCATTTGACATCATCAACCCAGAATGCATTGCACCTGGACAATATGGCTGCTCCCGGTGGCTCCAAACAATGACGATTTTATAAAAAATAGTAAGCGGTTAGATATTTGTTTGTAATTTATTTTAGTAAACATGGCCAGAACTAGCATTTAAGCCATATTTATCTTCATAGTCAGGGATCCTTTTAAGAGCATCCTGTGGCAGAGGAGCTGTGTGTGGGGCTCACGACGCACAGGTATTTTAGATTTTTTAATAAAAGGATTTTAAACAATTAAACTGTATAAAAATGTATAAGAGTGTGTTTTGATTATTTTGTATTTTTTGTTTGCAGTGATGGTCATTGCTACCTGCTGTCCTTGTTAGGTTTATCTTTTGGTTTTGGGTTAGTCCGCCCTGGGTTCTAGCCTGGGGGAACAATTGTGAAGGGCGGGCTAATCCCATTATTTTTTATTTGTTTTTTGTCTTTTTATATTTATGTTTGGTCACTTCCCCGCAAATACTAAACGACCAATTTGACCTACATTACTACCTGGTTGCTTGAAGTGCAGTGTAACTGAGGTGTTTTTTTAGTGTGTTATTCCTACCTGATTGCAGTGTATTGGTGTGGGTTTTGCGGGTTGTCCGCCGTACACGTTTGTTCCAGGTCAGTGTGTATACATTTTGGTTTACTGGCCATACCTGCTTGTCAAAAGCCTGATCCCGTCAGATCTCAGAAGCTAAGCAAGAAAGGGCCTGGTTAGTACTTGGATGGGAGACCGCTGGAACACCAGGTGACACAGTGGGACGACAAGAGTAGATTGTCGTTGTGTCCTTGGGCAAGACACTTAACCCACACTGCCTCAGTGTCTGCGTACACTGGGTGAGTGGATGCTAGATTGTAAAGCGCTTTGAGTGCCTGGAAAGGTAGAAAAGCGCTATATAAATAGACCATTTACTAGCAACTTTGTTAAAGGGAAACCCATCTTATATGTCGAATAAATAACGTTATATTTTCCTTGTGACTGATCGGCTTTATATTGCAACACATATCTATAAACTTTTTAGTTCAGTTTTACTGATCACTTTTTGACATTTTTCACTTTTTAATGCTATAGTTTTGGATTGTCATGAAATCATCATATCGTAATTACCTGTCAGTTCAAATACAGCGCATTTTTTGCTTTTCTCTTAGCCTCAGAGTTGTTAAGTGTGTTTTTTTTTTTTTAAGTCTCTCATGAAGTTTGTGTCGTAAAGAGATGATTTTTCAGATGTATTATATAGATTATATAGATACATTACATACATAGATACACATACAAATATAGATACATTAATGACTGAAACATGGATTTTTCATGTAAAAAAGTCGTTATGAATGTTGACAAATATGCCAAAAAAAATAAATTGTTTATAGGCGACACACAGTGTTAATGATGCTGAGGTTGTTTGTTTTGGGAGTTTTTTTTTTAAAGCTTTGTGCTTGTTTCTCTCTGAAAATCTGGCAACACTGGTCAGCCTTTGTCCTTCTGTGAGTGACAGCTAAAGTCAGTCATAAAGCAGATGATTTTATTTACCTCAAAAGCAAAGGAAAATAGTCTAAGAATTGTTATAAAATTTTCTTGTTACAAACCTCTAGTGAGCAATATTAAAAAAAAAAAATCAACTCACAATTTCCCTGAGCCCAGAGTCATGTCATTTACAAACGTACTGCCCTTATGTTCTGTTACAGCCCTCTTACGCCGGGTGAACACTGAACGCGAGGTGGGTTTGATTCGGGACACGTGCAGGCGGTCCGGTTTTGTCAAAAGCCACGCAGACTCACGTAAATTCTCGTGAGAACACTTGTATAATGATTTGAAAGACCTCTCCAGGAAAAATAGACTTCATGCGGATTCTTTCCACAAACCCGCACCAAACGTACACTATATTCCTAAATACATAGAAAAAATGGAATAAGTTTGCAAATTGGTTTCTGCAGCTTTATAAACCGCAAAATTATTAAGACGTTTTGCCAAATTTTAAGTTATAGATGTGCTTTTTAGACTGAAAACAATTGCACTGTAAGTCTGAGTTAGCACAGAGCCCGCGACATGTCTTTAAACTCTTAATATATTAATTTTTCAAAATCCTTATGGCCCTTTACAATAGAGCAATTTACTTTCTGAACCAGGGTGATCTTCCACTGTTGAACCCCATTGATATTCATGGGAGCAGTTTGATAAAGTTTTTAAGTATAATCAAATCACTGAGGTCTGGTTACACTGAAAAACAACAAAGAATCAGAAAAGTACAAAGTGACAAGTTTATTAAATAATGCGTTGTATATACAAGTGTTGTCAGTAAAGTTACACAGAGGAGTAAAAGCGTCCAGTCTTCACAGAACTGCAGAGTCCAGAGAGAGAAAGTCCTGAGGGTCAGACACAGAACACAGGCTGGTGTGAGGCGGCTACTGCTGGTACATATGTGTGTGTGTGTGTGGTCAGTGTGATACCTTGATGCAGCTGGCTGGAGACGCAGAGCCGTTGGTGAGGAGCTTGGCCCTGTGAGGTTCTCTGTGTTTCATGTACTCTCGAACCAAAGACGCCGCCTCCTCCGGACTACAGAGCAAAACAACACGTATTTGTCACAACACAGGGATGAGGGTGGTATAAACTTAAAAGGATGCCACACAGATTCATTAAAAATCCCAAACTATCGTACTCTGGCCCTCAATCGCATAGCTGGATTTAAATCTTACTCTTGGGGGATAATAATTGCCCAGCCCTGCTCTTGTAAATAAATGTATTCCATTGTATGTACACTCAAGGAAAAAAGAAACGCAACATTTTAATTTTCAAAAATTCCTTAGAAAACGACATTTGGAAAAACAGGCTAGCACCATGGTTTCAGTCCATAGTAAGCTGAAGACAGGTGAACAGATTTCTTGGTTTGGCTTGACTGATTGTGAGAACAATAAAGAGTGCATTACAGGGTCGTTTATTCACACAAACTCATGTTTGAAACTCAGAGTTGACTTTTACCGCTGGTTAACTGTGCTCAAGTCTTCTCTATAAAAGGCACCAGAATGAAGCCAAAAACACACTTCTTCACGATGCCACGATTGTCTCAACCAGAGAGGGATGGAGCTATGGACGGTGTTGTCTTGTGTCTCCAGGGTGTTTGGAGTCATCGCTCTACCATTAGTCTGTAGCTCTACCACTGTTCAGTTACGAAAAAAGGATCCATTGCTTCAGAGCAGATGGCCGAGATCGGGTGTACAGGACACTATAGGAGAAACTCAGCAGCAGCTGAGGGCGGCAACTCCACAGGATCAACTCAGACACTACTGCCGATCCATGAGGCTGAATAACCTCTGTCCAGGGCCAACGAGGGTCACGTGAACTATTGACAGTCTGATGAAACTCTTGTCACTTTCATTTTTAGGGTTGCTCTATTGTTTGGTTGTGTTATTTGACTTGAAAATGTGTAAATGCCTCAAGAGTTGGCCTGAGGATTAGAAATGGATGTAGGGTTCATATGAAACAGGCGGATCTCAAAAATAAAATTATTCTGCCCCCCAAAAACTCAGTGTTGCGTTTCTTTTTTCCTTGAGTGTATTAATGGAAATTAGCATGGTGCTAAATCATCTTTTTATTGTACTTGATCAATGAAGTCCTTTCACAGCTCCTTTAACATAGATAAACGGTCTATTTATATAGCGCTTTTCTACATTTCCAGGCACTCAAAGCGCTTTACAATCTAGTATCCACTCACCCAGTGTATGCAGACACTGAGGCAATGTGAGTTAAGTGTCTTGCCCAAGGACACAACGACAATCTACTCCTGTCGTCCCACATAGAAACATCAGGAGCTTCCTAACCAGCGCTAAAGGCTTCCCACAATCCACTGCACACATCGCCGCATAGAGCTACCGACAATTTTGCTTAATGAACTTCTCTTCTTAAATAAACTCGACTTTGTAAACACACGAGTCGTACCAGTTGTGTGCAGCGAGACACTCCACCAGCTCTCGGACCTGCTGCGCGTGTCCGTGTGACAGCAGCAGGTGGCGCAGGTGAGGGAAGTGTTTGGTCTGGATGAGCTTCTGCTGCTGCCCGCTCTGACTGATGAAGCCCAGCACCGTCTCACGGATCTGAAAACAACAACAACACTTTTACCACACGTTTCAGCGTCTTGTGCTGTGGTTTAAGACTGAAATCTAATGACTGAATGCTTCTAATAAGAGAAAACTGCAAATAAAGTGTAAAAAAAACATTTACATTTAACTAGGGATAGAAAATCAAATCAAAGTATGCAGCAATCGAATCAAAAGGCCAGAATCGATCAGTTTTGCTCATGCAGCCACTGACTTATTCACACACACTGTAGTTGTAAAATACACACAATAATACAAAAAGAGTCACAATGTTTGAAGAAACAAAGCCTGAACTTGTGCCAGACCTGACTGAATGTGCTTTATTATGTTGCGTTAACAACTGACGGGTTAACGACTCTAAATATGGACACTAAATATGACCGTTTACTGTTTGATAGTTGTCAAAAGGCAATGTAGTTTTTTGCAGTGTTTCTCGATTTAAAAAGGGCCTTTGACACAGTGAACCATAACCTGCTCTTATCAAAGCTCTCTTCTTTCCATTTCTCAAAGCGATCAGTGTCCTGGTTTCAGTCACATCTACAGAACCGAGAACTGTGTCGTCATCAATAACTGCCAATCATCCTTTAGTAAAATTAAAACAGGAATTCCCCAAGGAACCATCCTTGGTCCAATGATCTTTAGTCTATATATCAATAATCTCCCTGAGGTTTGTCCAGACATTTGTTTGCAGATGTTTGCTGACGACACAGTTGTTCATGTGTCTGGTAAAAACTGTACTACAGGCAGTGAAAACTTGACACAACGTTTGAAAAAGATCTCTGCCTGGTTAGAAGAGTCGTGCTTAACTCTTAACACTAACGCTGTGTCCGAATGTATACACTCGTTCCCTATCCACTCAATTACTATATAGTCCTGCCCTGTTTAGTGGACTAGTCAGCGCACTCATTCATCTGGTCTTTCGGATAGGGAGCGCACTATTTTCAGCTGACGCGGGTCACGTGCTTCTCCCCCTTGTTAATGTAACGGTCGGCAAAAAAAGTCTGATAAAAATGAACTTTTGTAATAAATACTGACCAGGTCCGTCTGACACGTACATATTTATGGACTACTAATCATAATACAAGTCTGGTTTATCTTGGACAGTACATTTTAGTGATGCGCGGGTCGACCCGTAACCCGCGGGACCCGCGGTCAGCCCGCGGGTTCGGGCGGGTCGGATAGCACAATTTAAAGAAGTGGGTCGGGTTCGGGTGGGTCGGGTCTAAAACCATGTTCAAACGCTGGTGTCATGCTTTGGCTTCAAGTGACGTGAACGTCAGTCCAATAAGCCTCATGTCAAGCACTAATTCTGTTTAACATAAGACACAACTTATGCGTTCTGAGCTTAGTTTATTTAGGTTACAACTGGCTATAAAACAGAAAGAAAGATATGGACAAGAGTTCAACTACAAGTAGAACGTCGTTCTGTGGAGACCGGGCAGCCACGTTCGACTCCGTCATAAACACATAACTAAACAATGCTCCAGCTGAACTTCATCATTGTAAACTAAACGGAAAGAGTAAAATCCTCACTTGGAGAAACGTCCAGACTCCAGAGCATGTTGACAAATAAATAACCCTCGCAAACAAGCTTTTTACTCACCGTGAATGTCTGACGAAGAAGTCTGACGAGGTCCACTGTCCAGGCGAAGCTTAATATACATCTGTCTGACGGAGATTAATCCAGTTGTTTGTATCCACATCACAGGGCTTTGCAAATCCACGGTAAAAGTCCGCGGTTCTGTTTCTTTCCGCTTAAAATCCCGACGCATTGTCTAAATCCACGAGTAAATCCAGTCTGCATTTGCGTTCTGCGAGCAGCGGCCAAAAACATGCTCAGTACAGCTGCTGAAGTCCGTAGATGCCGCTTCCTGCTGCTGACATAATCTTATCGTTTTGAGCGCTACGAAAACCACTTTATCTCCAAAAGTAAGTCCATGAAAGTCGTCCCATGTTTTCTTCCGCTGCTGAACTGTAAACAACCCGGCTCTCACAAAGATCGTGTATGACGAGAAGAGGAGCTACTCTGTACAGATAAAAGTGTATGTGCTCATTTCAGACAAACGTACCCCGCGGAGGCCGCAGCTCGCAAAAAAACAACGTTTTATGCAGTTTTAATTTTTGCGGGTTCGGGTTGGGTCGGGTCCTGAAATTTAAGCACATTTTTCGGGCCGGGTTGGGTCGGGCTGAATTTTAAATCGGGTCGGGCGGGGCGGGTCACAAAAAAAGCTGACCCGCGCATCACTAGTACATTTAACCGCAAACGGACTGGATAATTCCTCTTTTACAGCCCCAACTAAGGTTAGCAGCTAACGTTAGCATCTTCACGGCTAACGGCTTCAGTTACGTGGGTTTTGTTTATTCTCCGACTCAACAGTGAGTTCAAGCGGCTCATTAACGTCTTTACTTCAGTCGTGTTGTATACAGTTAAAGACCTGACGCTGTCCGTGTTGTTTTTTCTGATTCTCGCAATGAATTGTGGTCCATATTGACCGTTCTAGTGACCATCGATGCTCACTACTTTTCCAGATGCATTGTGGGATTTTTTGAGTGCACTACTTTTTTACCTGCTGAACATTCGGACACCACTACAAAATGGCGTGACCCCTGAATAGTGCACTATATAGTAGTGAGGGCTCACATTCGGACACAGCCTAAGAAAACCAAGTGCATTTGTTTCTCCATTAAAAAAGCACCAGATGCCCTCCTGAAAGTTCAAGTAAACAGTGAATTTATTGATCAGGTGCAGGAGGAGTAATAAGGATTCATTTAGACTCACAGTTAAACTTTAAACAGCCACGTAAGAAAAAGTTTGTAAAATCATCAATTGCTTTAAAATAATAAGAAAATGTCTGACTTTGTGCATATGTTTTTCTAAATTTTATGATTCTGTTCCATATTGTCTTATGAGGCCACAACGCTTAGGTCAGCTGAAAGCCTCTACAATCGAGCCATAAAGGTGTTTGATCAAAAACCAGTCAGGTTCTATCATGTATATACTTATTTTTTGTCAGAATATTACTTCAAGTCCAAGTCAGCCCTAAGATAAGACAACATAAGATACAGTTGAAACCAAAAATTTACATACAGTCTTTACACAAAAACATTTTCAGTAGTCGTATAATATATCTTCCTTTTGCCTATATAAATTATTGTGCTACTTTTTCACAAGTTATGAATCCAGCCGCTCAAGGATGTGGCTAAAATATAGAATCTCATTGACTTAATATACAGTATAAGCAGCCTATATGCAAGGTTTGTTTTTCATCTTTTTGGTGCGACTTACATTCAGGTGTGCTCAATAAAGCAAACATTACAGTAAATAAAATACAAAAGCGTGGATGAACAGAGGATCCTGACCTGTGAGGGGATTCCTGCCAGTTCTCCGGTGCTCATGAGCTCCTCCACTTGTTCCAGGACGCTGAGCGGGTTACAGAGCGACAGAAAGCCCTGGTCCACAACACATCACATCAGTCACACTTCAGACAGAACTAAACAAACATACCGTGTTTTCTGGACTGTAAGTCACACTTTTTTCATCATCTGAATGGGGTGCGACTTACACTCAGGTGCGACTAAAACAAGTGAATCACGGGTCGCGTCCGGACTTGAGCTGTCCCTGTTTCTCAAATGCAGTGAGGGCCAAACGTGGCTGTTCCACCAGTGAGAATGTAATACTGACACTTCTGAGGTGGTGACACATGTATACTGTATTTTCCGGACTATAAGTCACACTTTTTTATTGTCTGACAGGGACTTATCTTTATAAAATAAATGTGAATTTGTGAATAACTATTAATATATTACGTGTCTAGACTCAAGCTCTTCCTTTTTCTCAAACGAGGGACAAATGTCGTTTCATTCGCTGCTGTTCCTCCAGTGAGACGTGTTATGGAAATCTTAAAGGGGCACTGTGTAAGATTGAGAGGAATTTTAATTATCACTTATAGTCCACAAACATTTAAATCATATTTATTCTTTACAACATGAATACTTAAGAGAGCACTGTTAACCAATCCACATCAATTGTGATACATTTATACGTATTTATAATGTTTTATTACGGGCCAGAATGTGGATCATTGACGCTAGATGTCATCATGCTTAATAGGCAAAATGCATGTGAAAGGCTCCCTCTAGTGTTCAAAAGTGGAAATCACTTTGTTTGTTTGTTTTTCTTACATAGTAAGTAACTTTGATGAAACTGAAGTATCTGGAAAAGCCATACAACAAGACTCCTGGAGCCTGTAAGTCTCTGCATATGATAATGTCTCTCACACCTCGAGAGTGAGAGCCTTTGTCTTAAATGATCGAATCTTTCTGTCGGTAACATCCCATTTGTCTCACTACTGAGACATTGCTTAACACTCATCAAGCTTTGATGTTGTCAAGATAGTATCCTGCCCCACCCCAGAGGGTGAGGCCTCCCTGCCCCCTGCTTTAAGCAACACGCAGACAGGGCAAGGGGGCAAACCACTTGGACATACCACCTGGAGCAGACGATGCAGCAAGGACACTGAGATGTAGGAGAGAGCTGCAAGAGCAGGCCTCTGACATGGCCTAGCACGCCTTAGCTCATGTGTTAGCATGAGCTAAAGAACAATGGACTGCGAAAGCTGAAATGGAGGAAACCTCCATTTGAACAATATGGACTTCTCTCTCACAACAACAATGACTAGGACCCTGGACTCTCTGGACTATCGATTATGCATAATTGTACTTTTGCTAATAAATGATACTTTTGAGCTCAGGCAACTCTCAAGGAATTCATTTTTAAACGTGAATACCAAAATAATCCACAACAGACGTGACACTGTCGACTCCGAGGTGCAGACACTTGTGTAAGTGCAGAGCTAACATTTATAAAACTGTAGATCTGGAGGCTGCAGTCTCATGAACCACACTGACACTCAACATAAATAACGGGACAGAGGGCGTTGAATCTGATTTAAAGAGGAGTCGTTCTCTTGTCCATGATCACTTGAAAGACAAACACTGATGTTTGTCTGGTGACTGCACAACGAAAACTCGCACTTGCATTTTCTTGTTTCATGCGTAATATCAGCAGAGCACTCACAGATCTACAGCAGAAGCAGTGCGAAGGAAAACTTTCCAGAAGAATGAATAAAGGACTGCTGTTTATGCACAATAAAATAAACTGTGGATTTAGTGCAAACTGGAGATATGTAGAGATGAGTTTAGCCATTTTTTGAAATTCATCTGGTAATTTTAGCCTCTGTGCGATCTCCGTGTCACAAAAAGTTCAAACAGGAACGCATGTCGGACTTCGTAAAATGAATTTCTCCCAAAAAGTGCAACATATATCAATTTTCTGGCTTGTGTGACCTGCAGCCTGGAAAACACGGTAGATTTAAAACATGCTGCTGCTGCTGTACCTGGATCTGCTGGTTTTTCTTCTGAGCACAGGGGATCAGCAGCAGAGTTCCCAGAGCAAACGCAGAAAGGTTCAACTGAGCGAAGCGGTTAGCGATTCCGATCAGATCCAGATTCAGCACAAAGGGACACCTGCACCAGAGAAAAAAAAACAAACATCATCAGTTATCTCTGCGTTGTCAACAGGGCTGCAACTAACGCTAATCGATTATGTTAAAAGTTAAATGTATTAAATTTATTACATTTCATTTTGGTCTGTCAAGTACAATAAACTGCCAATAGATGGAAAAACTTCTCTGAGCATGTGACAGGTTTTGGCGTTAATGATTATTTGTTTACTAACTTAGTTCACGATTATTAGACAAATTGATTAGTTGCGATTAATCCGTTAACGTGTCGCAGCCCTGATTGTGCAGAACAGACGGTGAGAGGGTGAAAAGACTCACTTCAGCAGCAGCACAAAGGTCCTGTACAGTGTGTTCTGCTGCTCCGGACTCAGGGGAACTGAAGCTAGCATCAAGAAACAGAAAATCAAATGTGAAACTGTGAAAGTTTAATATTCAGAACAGTAAGTAAAGAGCTGACTTTACCTGAGACAAAAGGAGCTAGAATAGTGCTCCTCCAAGTCCTGGAAAAACTGGAAATCTAAAACATAAATACTTCTTATTATATTTGTGCTTTTTCTATGTATTTAGTGATAAATTATACACATCTGTCAATCAGTAATAGGGCTGGGTAATATCATATCGTATATCACTCAGGTCACCGAAAGGCGGACTCTGGTCCGGACCGGACCGTGCAGCCCTCCTGGTAAACACTCGCAGAAAGGCTATAGAATGTAGATGTGATTCTGTACAAAAGCGCAGTGCGAACTGACACCGGGGGAGCGCATCAATAGAAGCGTGCGCACATCGTCGTTGTCACTCGTCTTTCTCACTTTTGGCACAGCGCTAGAGACAGACACGCGGTTCATGTCGGTGCGATTAAGTCTGTGGGTCTGCAGATTCATACTTGTATTTAGAGAGCGCATATGTAGGCTTTGTGCACGCGTGTAATGAAGCGGTACAGAGCGCTGTTTGTAAGGTAATGTTTATTAAGGACAATGTACAATTACATTAAGCCCAATGGCAGAGATGCTTGTACCAGATTGTAGCTTACAACTCATTTCCATCTGTAGTCCTGGAGGGGGGAGGCTCATTGGACATGTTTTTAGTTGTAGGAGGAAACCGGAGTACCCGGAGGAAACATATGATTCTTCACCTGCATAAAGTTGGGGAGGGTTATCGCGTGTGTCCTAGCGCCAATCAGCCAATCAAATGGCTTCATTCAGTTTTGGCCAAGGGGACAGAGAGACAGACGTGAAACAGAACAGGGTCGAGTCACAACAGACTTAAATAACTCCATCACAGACTCAGTGATCAGCTCTGATCAGTGTAAAAACAATGTTCTTTTAAAAGGGATGTAGCCTAGAATAATAATAATAAAAAGTATTTATTGTAAAATAGAATTATATAGGATATTGTGAAAATATAAATATTTTTGTAATTATTTAAAATTAAAAATGTCTTAAAAGAAACTTCGTCGTGAAGTTCAAGACGGCTTGGAAAAATTTCCCCCAACTGGACCTCGATGAAATCTTATTGGTGACCCCTGGTATATCATATATCACAATATTCATGGGGAAAAGTTGAATTTTAGAATATCGTGATATGATTGCACTTGCACCACAGCTCTTTTATATATATATACTGTATATATGCAAACATTAGATGTCAGTACAGTAATAATGATAGTAAATCTACCTCCCACAGGCAGGGCACGGCCACCAGAGCATCCAGAACGTTCTGCAGGTGACTGATCTGAAGAAAAGACAACCGTGTTCAGGACAGACTGTGAGTAGAAGTGTTTACCCTGTGGTAAAGGGGCAGATGACTCACCAGGTTAAAGCCCAGAAGTTTCTGCAGCAGACTGTTCCAGAGCTGAGGGTCGTAGACTTGATATTCCAGACACAGATCAGCCACCAGCCGCACAGCCTGACACACACAGCAGAGACAAAAAGGAAGATATTTGTAATAATATTCTGACGATATTATGTCAAACCAGCAGAAACATGTTTTTTTTTGTTTATGCCATGAATTTTCTAAAAGACAATTTCATACATTTTTAATCTGGTGATGTCCATTAGTCACTAGAGCAAGCGCCTCCAACCTTTTTCGTCAAGGGAACGACTTTTGATAAACAAAACTGGCAATCAGGTGCCATTATGAAACATTAGTTATTATCTATTTAGAAGAAGACAAAATTAGACCTGTTAAGTTACAATTACAGTAGGATTGAGCATGTATTAAATAAAAAAAAGCAGAATATACATGATTTCAAAATCCTTTGGCTGCTGCCTGGCAGGTTGTGGCGAGTACCTAGTAGCTCCTGACAGGTTGGAGATCACTGGACTAGACCAATTCACTTTTGTACGGAGCCCCTCCTATGACAATAGCAAAATTAATATTATCACGAGGGATTTAGATAAAATTTGTATACATTTTTTTTCTAATGTAATTTTATTTATTTTTTTAGTCACAAGGAACAAAATAAAAAAATATTTTTTTTGTTTTTTATCTCGTTCCCTTGGCGTCCAGTCTCACTCTTTTGACCCTCTCATACACGGACTGACGAACAGGGTTTTGTCCCCGGTTGTTCCAGGCAAACCTTCCAGGAATAGATCCTCTTTTTAATTGTCTGCGACCCTTTGGTGACGATAAATGTCATCAGCCGCAAAATGACGGCTGCAGACATAGGTGCTCGCAGGACGAATGCTGAAGCTGGGTCCCTCGTCAAGATTTCAAAAATCTTGCATAGGGTAAGATTTTTGAAATCTTGTCCATTTTAATAGTTAATTTAGAATTTTTGCCAAATTGCTTTTGCCCCCTAAACGTCGTCTTAATTCATCTGCTGTTTCTCTTCGTACCTGGTCCAATATGTGTCCTATTGACGCCAAATAAAGATTGTCTAAGAGCTTATGAGTTGTAGAACATGTTTCTGTTTGAGAAACGGTTTCCAGAGTCTTTGATTTTGCGCTGTGTGTTAAGAATCATCAAGTTCTGGACTGACTTTTCTGTCACTCATGAGTTCAACACGTGGGACAGCGGGACGGCACAGCTCGGCTTGGTCCCCCCAGAGCAGGTGATGCCCTACGCCCTCTGCGTTATGTGCGTTTTGGGGGCGGCGGCACTGATTGCAGCAGTTTTGTTGATCACCTGAGGCTCATGACTGTGGTTCTTCCAAAGCCCCTTCACCAGACCCTCTTTGGGGCTGCTCAGAAACGACTGCAGAGTGTAGGGGATGTTTAAGGCCTCCAGCTGAGACACAAAGACGTAGCACTTCAAGTAGAACCTGGATCAAAACAGTGACAATTCACAGATCATTACATTGTACTGAAACAAACATTATAACATAGATAAACTAAAGTGGTACTGGATCTGTCCTCGGGGGATGTTGGTGTGTTTCTCCAGCGTGGCGGCGTCTGTGAGGCGCACCAGGCACAGCAGAGCGCGAGTGCGGTGACAGAAGGTCAGACGAGGCCCAGAGCTGCTCAGAGGCTGCACAGGAAACACAAACGATCACATGACCACAGGCAGCTCATTGAGTTAATATAATGACTAGAGAGAGCAGAGCAATGGCATCTTATGGCATTAAAAAAACAGTTCCAGCAACCAGAGAGTTTACTAAAGATCTCAAACAAACTAATAGGAAGCTCAACTTTTAGATAATTTTTCTCTTAAATACTTAATTGAAACTTTTTGTCTTTGTACATTTGTTTATGATTTTATTCATCTAAACCAGGCCTATTCAACTTAAGGCCAAGGCCAAATCGACCCTCCGAGAATCTGATCCGGCCCTCAAAACTAGTTATCTTGATTTGATTGTATTTTTACTGTCTGAAAATAAGATTTGTGGTTTTTTTTGTCAATTCCAGTTGTATTTATTATTAGATTCCAGAGATAAATTGTTATTATTTTTATATTTTTAGCTCAACAATCCACTTTGCTCTTGTTGTATTGGCAAATCTTATTTGAAGACAGTTAAAATACGCCCAAATAAACCTAATTCTAAACCTAAATCACTAAATATTCTGTGAATATTTGGTGCAACCTCGTGCCTTTGTTGTGTTATATAAGTCCGCCATGGACACGTTTCCGTCTTTCTCAATGCGGTCAAAGTCAGTGTAAGCTTCATAGATCAAGTCTTTCTCTTCTTTTAGGAACAAATCATCAAGTTTAGCAAGAAGTGTGGCCATGCCAGTGTCTTTATTTAAGTCGTCTACCGGAAAACATATGTCTTAGTGAGCCAAATGCGGCTCACTAAGACATATGTTTCGGTTCAGCTTGATTAAACACACCTTACTTAAAGGGACTGTACCTGATTTTTGCATCCTAAAAATGTAAACAAACAGAAATAATTAATTTTAACCTTTTTCCTTCAGGCTACATGATTTCCTCACGTAGCTAATGCATTCTGAGCTTCAGAATTGTTCATCATGATGAGTTTTAATGTTTTTTCACAGCTTTTAACAGCGAGGTGAGTCACTATGCTAACAACAGTTAGCCACAATGCTAAAAACAAAAACAGAAAAAGCTGCACACAAACGGGATTTTATTATACATAGACAGGACTTTGGGGACTAATTTCCACCTGAATAGATACATTAACAAGGCATCAGTGCTAGGGGGAAATTGCTTTTAAGTTATCTTGTTGCAAAAAAATCGAGTACAGTCCCTTTAACCTGTGTAGTTTTTTTATTCAGTAGCCTAGAAAAAAATGTTTTTTTTTGTTGCCAGATTCTGTTGACAAAATGTACTTTTTTGCACAATTTTTAAACATAATTTTGTTGATATTATTGGAGATTTAAAGGGGCACTGTGTAAAAAAAAAATAAAAATAAAGTGATCCCACTTTTGAACACCAGAGGGAGCCTTTCACATGCATTTTGCCTATTAACCATGCTGACATCTAGCATCAATGATCCATATTCCGGCCCGTAATAAAACATTTCAAATAAGTATAAATGTATCACAATTGATGTGGATTGGTTAACAGTGCTCTCTTAAGTATTCATGTTGTAAAGAATAAATATGATTTAAATGTTTGTGGACTATATGTGATAATTAAAATTCCTCTCAATCTTACACAGTGCCCCTTTAAGACATGTCAACTGCAACAATAATTTTCTCAATAAACAAAAACATTTTATTTAAAAACAGAAATGGGTTTTGCGTTGAACTGTGAGTGATGAATGAAAAATGTGAGAGAAGCCTCATTGTTCCTGTTGTTTATCTGGTTATTTTTTAAAGTTTTATTGTTGCATTTTATTAATCCCAATGAAAAGAAATCGCTAGTGAACAGTGCCATTTCGAATTGTTTGTGAATAATAAATGTAAAACACATTTGTAGTTCAGTTCTGTAGAAAAACTTAGCCCTCTGAAAAATTGTCCGGCCTGTAAATATAATTGAATAGCCCTGTTTTAATTTCAGTTATCATATTCTTCTTACAAAGTAACATCTGTCAAGTAAAAACAATAATGATTAACCCAAAAACAGCTTAATTCTGAATCAAATCCAGCCCAGTTTAGTGTTTTTCCTATTCACTATTCAGAGGGAAAATGTCCAGACACAGACAGAACAATTCTCTGCATCATTTGGACCTTAAATAATACATAATTATTAGGGCTGGGAAAATTAACGCGTTAACGCAGTGCAATTAATTTTTTCTTTTAATCGCGTCAAAATAAATTAACGCATCGATTAATTTTACCCGCTCCTCCTGCTGACGTGCGCGCATCCAAGCGCCAGACCGTGTCAGGACAAGCGTCTTCTGCCTTTTCTTTCCTTCTGTACGTGTGCTGTGACGCGTGGGTCCTGCGTGCCGTTTTGAGTCACCATCTCCGTGATCCGCCGCATCTACCGGGCCGTACCGGCGGATCGCATCTCCCGCGGACCGCCTCGTTCTCCCGCGGACCGCCTCGTTCTCCCGCGGGCCGTCTCGTTCTCCCGCGGGCCGTCTCGTTCTCCCGCGGGCCGTCTCGTTCTCCCGCGGACAGCCTCGTTCTCCCGCGGACAGCCTCGTTCTCCCGCGGACAGCCTCGTTCTCCCGCGGGCCGTCTCGTTCTCCCGCGGGCCGTCTCGTTCTCCCGCGGACAGCCTCGTTCTCCCGCGGACAGCCTCGTTCTCCCGCGGACAGCCTCGTTCTCCCGCGGGCCGTCTCGTTCTCCCGCGGGCCGTCTCGTTCTCCCGCGGACAGCCTCGTTCTCCCGCGGACAGCCTCGTTCTCCCGCGGACCGCCTCGTTCTCCCGCGGACCGCCTCGTTCTCCCGCGGACAGCCTCGTTCTCCCGCGGACCGCCTCGTTCTCCCGCGGACCGCCTCGTTCTCCCGCGGACCGCCTCGTTCTCCCGCGGACAGCCTCGTTCTCCCGCGAGCCGTCTCGTTCTCCCGTGAGCCGTCTCGTTCTCCCGCGGACCGCCTCGTTCTCCCGCGGAAAGCCTCGTTCTCCCGCGGGCCGTCTCGTTCTCCCGCGGACAGCCTCGTTCTCCCGCGAGCCGTCTCGTTCTCCCGTGAGCCGTCTCGTTATCCCGTGAGCCGTCTCGTTCTCCCGCGGACAGCCTCGTTCTCCCGTGGGCCGTCTCGTTCTCCCGCGGACAGCCTCGTTCTCCCGTGAGCCGTCTCGTTCTCCCGTGCTCTTTCCTGTTGCGTTCTCACGTGCTGCCCTGCCACTCCCCCGTCTCATGCCACGCTCTTCTACTGCTCTGTACCACACATAGCCTACTGTAGCCTATCAGTTTGTTTGTATCTGAACCATCTCTCTTTCATATGAATGAGCTTGTTCTGTGACAAACGGGCCTCTTAAAGGGGCAGGACTTCATTAAAACTAGGACCTGTGTATTGTTTTGAATGTATATTATTTTGGTGTCTTTTTAAAAATAAATTATAACCTTAATAAATTCAAAAGGCTTCAGTATAAAATATTTGATCTATTTAAGTTAATTATAGATGAATAGGACTCATTCAAAATGTCTAAATTAACAATTTAATACATCAAAATGAAGAAAAAATGTGATTAGTTGCATTTAACAAGGGTATGCGAAAATCAAAAATTAATCGCGATTAATTTTTTCAGATTTGCGATTAATTAGTAAATTTTTTTAATCGATTCCCGGCCCTAATAATTATATATCAAAATGTCCTTGTATTTACATCATTTTCAATTAGAATTTTGCGGTTTATTCCTTCACAAGATGGTCAACACAACAGGTCCCACTCTCTGGTCTCTGGTGATTATAAACCCTCAGTGGCTCATAAATGTACGCTGCAGGACAGTCATACTCACCCAGGTTTCAGCCGATAACACAGGAGTGAGAAGATGGAGTGCTTTGTCCGTGGGGCCTGAGTGCAGCATGTACACGACCCTGAGAACACACACAGTTTAACAGTAACAACACACACAGTTTAACAGTAACAACACACACAGTTTAACAGTAACAACACACACAGTTTAACAGTAACAACACCACAGTTTAACAGTAACAACACACACAGTTTAACAGTAACAACACACACAGTTTAACAGTAACAACACACCCAGGTGGTTTGGTATGTTATGAAACTGGCCTCCTGCTGCCTGACAGTCTTGAGTTATATTTATGGCTTAAACGTATACTGTATTTTCCGGACTATGCGTCGCTCCGGAGAATATGTCGCAGAAGTCCCATATTTTAGAAGAACAAAACGTGTATAAGTCGCCCCGAAGTTCCACACATCTCTTTCCGCTAAATCCACTGCCTGATTTGCCCAAACTCCATTTCCACCTCTCCAGTCCTTCATTCATTCCTCTGGAAAGTTTTCCTTCGCTCTGCTTCTGCCGTAGATCTGTGAGTGCTTCGCTGATATTACGTGTGAAACAAGGAAATGCAGCTACAGAGAGTTTTTGTTGTTTACCAGCCACCACCAGACAAACATCAGTGTTTGTCTTTCAAGTGATCATGATCAAGAAAACTAACCTGGCTCACACCAGATGGGTCTGTGTTGAACTACGATTTGAGTTCTTCCATAGTATCCATCTGGAACTTGACTCGCTAAAGCGTTTGGGAAAAGGTGGGACGTTTAGTGAAATACTTCCAGCTGATTAGGTGAGCGGCCGACCTTATTTGTGCTTAACCAATCACAGCAACAACTCGTAATGGTGAATCCAATGTCCGTGTGGGATAGAACAAGTGTCACACACACTGCTCTTCTTTCAAAAAGAAATTACTCCATATTTCTGCTAAAACTGCATCAAAAGCAGCAGAAACACGAACATCCACGGGAGCAGCCATCTTTGTTTAGCTTGAATTAGACTCGGCGTTAACAGCTCGTCTTAGCCCGCCCTGCTACAATGTGATTTGGGCCGAACTACCGCTGTTTCAGACTCTCAAACCACTCGGGCGGCTGAAAGGTCAGATGGTTTATCTCGTGTTTGTGAAGTCACAAACATCGCGAGATAAACCATCTGACTGGCCAGGTTACAAGAGAACGACTCCTCTTGAAATCCTGTTAGTTTCGTTGAATGAAGCTCTATGCGCTAACGTGAGCGTCAGTGTGGTTCATGAGACTGCAACCTCCAGGTCTACAGTTTTATAAATGTTAGCTCCAGGTCTACAGTTTTATAAATGTTAGCTCCAGGTTTACAGTTTTATAAATGTTAGCTCCAGGTCTACAGTTTTATAAATGTTAGCTCTGCTCTTACACAAGTGTCTGAACCTCAGAGGCGACAGTGTCACGTCTCACTGGAGGAACAGCAACAAATGAAACTGCATTTGAGAAGCAGGAAGAGCTTGAGTCTGGTCGGGACCCGTTATATATTAAGTTATTCATATATTCACATTTGTTTTATAATTATTTAAGTTCATTAAGTCGCATCCGATGTCAGATGATGAAAAAAAGAGCGACTTATAGTCCGGAAAATACTGTAAGTAAACGGTACCTCATCAAGTCTGGATCCTCCTCGATGTTCACACAGTCACAACCACTCATTTCCTGTTTGACACAAAGATATTTTCAGATGGGCTTCTCTCAGAACATTTTCACAATTTCTCATTTTAAAGACGACTTTAATTCAAGTCAGTGAAGAGACTTGAAACGTTAATTTTAAGCAAATCTACAGTATATGAACACAATAGGATTTTACTCACCTTTGTGACTGCAGGGCCGGTTTTGCAAATCCACTTCTCTAGAAGCATGTTGCTGATTTTCACCAGATCAACGTTGTTTATGGCGGCCACTTCTTTAATAACAGTGTGCAGGTCTGCAGAGAGACAGATACTGTGAGACAATCAGACACAGTTACCAGACAGAGGTGTAGACGGTGCTGTGCTGGGCCTGACCGGGGTAGTCCTGGCTGCCTGAGTCCCTGTAGCGCTGCTCCACGCTGCTGTGCTCGTACAGGGACATGATGAGTTTGGCCGGCAGCCCGCTCAGCTTCAGGAGCTCCGGGCTGCTCAGCTGGTTGGATATCAGAGTGTTCTCCGTGGCAGAACGCTGGAACTGCACTTTCAGTTTGGACAAGAAGGTCTCACCTCTGGATCGAGCCAACTCCTGAAGGAAGGACAAAAAGCAAACTTAAGCAAGAAGCACTGCATATTTACCTCAGAACCTCACGTAAATTGTAATAATTGTGGACGTCGTCTGAGTTTCTAAATCTGTGTGAATCGCCCATGTCTGTAAAAATGTAAAGTTTCTCTTGAATTTCACCTTCAGTACTGTTATGGAAATCTTGAAATGTAACTAATGAAACTGAAGTCTCTGGGAAAACCCGTACTGCGGGACTCCTGGAGCCTGTGAGTCTCTGCATGTGCTAATGTAGATCACACCTCGAGAGTGAGAGCTTTTGTCTTAGATGATCGAATCTTTCTGTCGGTAACATACCCTTTGACTCACTACTGAGACACTGTTTAACACTCATCAAGCTTTGATGTTGCCGTCCCCTGTTTTAAGCAGCATGCAGACAGGGCAAGGGCAGAGTTGCCAAGTCCGCTTCTTTAAAGCGACTTTGGGCTTCTTATTTTGGAAAGTGAATTTTGACGGTCGCGGGTTGCGGTTTTTTGGGCTTGCTCCTTTGCGACCCTTTGACGTCATAAACAAGGTGATTTTTACGTTTTTTTTCCAGGTTTAATTTCACGAAAATTACCCACTATTGACAAAAAATATGGAGTTTTTGCATATTTTCATGTTTTAAAATCTTTATTAATGATCAAATACTATTTAAAATATGCAAAAAAAAACATTGCCTATGTTTTGCTGTGACAGATAATGTTGAATTAATTGCTTATTTTAACTACTTTTTATTAAGTGCCTGAAGTCGCTTGTTTTTGGCTTTTTTTCAAAGGCCAGGTCGCTTGTTGCTCTCTGAAAATCTGGCAACCCTGGGCAAGGGAGGCAGACGGCTTGGACCAGGCACATGGAACAGACCACGGACAGAGACTATGGAGACAGAAGAGGAGACTGAACCACGAAGCAGGCCTCTCCTCATGGCTAGCATGTCTAAGCTCATGTGTTAGCATGAGCTAAAGAACAATGGACTGCGAAAGCTGAAATGGAGGAAACCTCCATTGGAATAATATGGACTTCGCTCTCACAACAACAATGACTAGGACCCTGGACTCTCTGGACTATCGATTATGCATAATTGTACTGTTGTTAATAAATAATACTTTTGAGCTCAGGCAACTCTCAAGCTATTCATTTTTATACATGAATACCAAAATAATCCACAACAGTACTTCACCAAACTCAGACGTCCTCATGTAAATCTAGTTCAGTGTGAATGTGTATGTCTGTGTTTTCAATCCGTGAACTGCTTATAAAATTATTTAATGACTTTGCGGTCTATTTTACCTTCAGATTTGAACTAAATTACTATTACCATTCATTCAGATTATCCTACAATGAAACTGTTGCCTCTCTGCGATTAAAAAGCTACAAATTAAACAAACAACAATAAAATATGTGAACAGAAGGTCGAGAAGATAAAAGGTGCTTGGGGAAAGTTTGGACAGAGAGCTGCAAAGTCTGAATGGAGAGATCCGTAAATGGATTAAAAGAGACTACAGCTGTTTCTTAAGAAATCTGATCACGTCGATGTGACTCTGATCTCATAAATAATGGCTTATCTATCGCCATTTTTGTAATAAAGTCTGTAAAACCACTTAAATTACAGGCCTCCGCCTACAGTATAGTTTTGACTTTGTATTTCTACTGAATTAGAGAAAGTTTGCTCCACACATTTTCAGGTGAAGGGTCAGGTCTAAGGAAATGTTTACAAAGCAAAGACTGAAGTGACCTCAAGGTTTGGATCCTTCAACCACGTTTCTCCAAGAGCCAAGCAAAACCGCAGGGACTGGGTCTTCTCATAGCCTGAAAAACAGTGGAAAAAAGAAAAAGAACTATGAAAGTGTCAACCCATTGTTTGTACATCGGTTGCCTCTGGTTGTACTTGAAGTCCAGGACTACAGATGGAAATTAGCTGTAGGTTAGAATCCGGTACAAGCATTTCTGCCTTTGTGCTCAATGTAATTGTACAATGTCCTTAATAAACATTATCTCACTAGAAGTTTGAAAATTTGTATTACTCAGATCAGAGGTGCCCACACTTTTTTAGCTTGTGAAGTACTTTTATGCCCGAAGATCTATCATGCAATTTTTTTTTTATCATCCTCCTCGTTGTTCATTCAGAATGTTTGCTAGGTTTAAAAAAATCTTCGCCAAATTTCTGTTTATATTCAGTAACTTGTCTGAGCAAGCTCAGTGTCAAGTCTTCCTCTAGTTTTGTGACTTTCTGTGTCAGTGTCACACCGCCACACTCTGGTCAGTTACAGGCATTACACCGGCTTCAAGCTGGTTTACTGATTCATGTTGGACGCTCACAAATCCTACGACAGCTTCATGTTTATGCAATTCATTTTTAAAATTATCATTGTTTTGTCTTTGTGTGGACAAAGCCTTAAACACAAAAACATATACTGTACAGATGTCTTTGGCCTTCTTTGGGTTAATGATAATTAAGACCAATTATATCCATGCTGTTTTAGACCTATCCATCCATCCATCCATTTTCTTCCGCTTCATCCGGAGTCAGGTAGCGGAGGCAGCAGTCTGAGCAGGGAGGCCCAGACTTCCCTATCCATACACACTTCCTGCAGCTCCTCCGGGGGAATCCCAAGGCGTTCCCAGGCCAGTCGAGAGACATAGTCCCTCCAGCGTGTCCTGGGTCTTCCTCGAAGCCTCCTTCCACTGGAGCATGCCTGAAACAAGTCCAGGAGGCATCCCAAACAGATGCCCGAGCCACCTCAGCTGTCTCCTTTGTGGAGGAGCAGAACTACGAACTTTTCGTTATCTGATCAAATCAAAGTACGTGCGGAGTGATTTTACTTTGTAAATCCGGACACAGTTCACTTTCTTTTTCCTGTTTGGTGCGTTTTGATTGGCGGAGATTGACCTGGCCGGACTCGGGCGGAGAAGAAAATAGCCTTGATCCGTATTTTGGTCGTACGGCGGCGGAGAGACGGAGCTGGGCGGATTCCTGCGGAGTGGACGCGCAGCATGTGGAACGGTCCTCATTGACAACAGTTCTGTGCAGCCACTCCGACGGTCGGAGCTGGGCGGGGCGGAGCGGAGCTGCATGTAGTGGGATTGGCGCGTAAGGGAGCGCCCAGCCACCCTGCGGAGGAAACTCATTTTGATCACTTGTATCTAAGATCTTGTCCTTTCGGTCATTACCCAAAGCTCATGACCATAGGTGAGGGTTGGAACGTAGATTGACCGGTAAATCAAGAGCTTTGCCTTTCAACTCAGCTCCTTCTTCACCACAACGGTTCGGTACAGCGATCGTATCATTTCTGACGCTGCACCAATCCACCTGTCAATCTCACGTTCCATCCTTCCCTCACTCGTGAACAAGACCCCGAGATACTTGAACTCCTCCACTTGGGGCAAGGACCTAACTTATTTATCCTAATTTTAATCAATTATGGGCTCTATTTTAGTCCAGATACAATCTTAGTTTACAAGACGAAGGAAGTGAGTGCGTCTAACAGGCCAAAAGTCAGATCTGCAGGTGCTCTTCAAGGATCAAACGGCAAAAACTTACAATGAGAAGACGAAAAAGAGATCCGAGGCACACTGACTTAAAATAAAAGTCCTTTATTTGAGCTACAGGGACAGAGCGACGCGTTTCGACCACGTCTAGGTCTTCATCATGGCTTAAAACATTGAGTAGCACCAGGTGGCTTTAAATACTAGTCATGTGAGATGGTCATGTGATGTTGGATGGTCACATGAACCATAAAACCGCCAAACCATATCACATCAATGACAAATATTTACAATCAAAATACAAATACATATGAAGAATGGGACATAAAGTAGAAAGGATCTACGCAGGCCCAGCAAGATATAATAATAATACACTTACTGACATACCGTAGAGGACGTCCACTAAATGTTTAGCTTAAGTGGGTACCCACACTATATAAAACACATGTATGGCATATATATCATTATTTACATTACAACTATGTATCAAAACAAACAAAGGAGTGCATATGAGAGCAACGTTAACACTCAGAGGAAAACCGAGAAATCCACATCCTCATTAAGGCCTGGAAATCTTGTTGCTTGTAAAGTTTCTATCCAAAAGGTTTCTTTTTGAGCAAGGGTTTTGAGTCTGTCCCCGCCTCTGATGGGTTTGGGTATGACATCGATAACCATAACCTTTAATTGATTCACGTCACATCCCGAGAGTTTAAAATGAACAGCGATGGGATAATTCGGATTCTGTGTTCTGATTGCGTATTTGTGCTCCGAGAAACGGTCCCGCAATCTGCGTTTAGTTAATCCAATATAAAAACATCCACATGAACAATCCAAGCGATAGATTACATGAGTAGAGTTACAGTTTGCAAAGTGTCGACAGTGATAAGTATTATTTCCACCAGAGTCCCTGAAAGTGGTTGAGCGATTGATATGAGCACAGTAGTTACAAGAACCACAACGGTATGTTCCTTTTGGTTGAGGGAAGAAAGGAGTGTTTTTTCCGACCAGGTACATAGTTTTTAACAAGCTTATCCTTTAATGTGGGCGCTCTCCTGACTGCAAAGAGCGGAGGTTCAGAGAAAACAGAAGCCAGTGCAGGGTCACAAAGCAGGATATTCCAGTTTTTACGAATTATTTGTTTAATGCCATTGGTTGCATTACTATATTGAAGTGAAAAAAACATTTTGTTCTTATTTGTATTTGTCTTGGGTTTGCTTTTGAGAAGATCCTTTCTGTTGATTGTTTTCGTTTTTGTTAAAGCTTGATCAAGTGTTGTTTTTTTGTACCCCCTCTGTTGGAATCTCACATACATATCTTTCGCTTGTTTGTCAAAATCATTGTCATCATCACATATTCTACGAAGTCTCTGGAATTGTCCATATGGGATGTTTGAAATCAACCTCTCAGGGTGGAAGCTGTCGGCACGAAGGATAGTATTGCGGTCTGTAGGCTTCCTATGAATTGAAGTGTGTAAAAAACCTTCCGCATCAACAGAGATATTCAGGTCTAGGAAGTTTATCGATTTATCATTGAAGTCCAGAGTCAATTTTATGTTTGGATTTGTAGAATTTAAGTATGTGTGGAATCGCTTGAGGTGCTGCTCTGAGCCTGTAAAGATGAAAAGCAAATCATCAATATACCGACCATAAAATATTACATCATTAAGGAACGGGTTTTCTGGACCGAGAACGTACCGTTCCTCCCAATGTCCTAAAAACAGGCCCGCATAGTTAGGGGCATAGGCAGCCCCCATAGCCGTACCTCTGAGTTGGTGGAAAAGTTTATCCTGAAACAAAAATACATTATTATTAAGTGTCCAACGTGTGAGGTCCACAAGAAAAGCAGTAGGGGGATTGTTTGGATCCGTTCTTTTTTGTAAATAATATTCAAGAGCATGAAGGCCCTCGCTGTGTTCAATATTGGTGTAGAGAGCCTCTACATCCATGGTTGCAAATAAAACATTTGTTGGATCATAATGTATATTTTCCAGTTTCCTTATTACATCTGAAGTGTCCTGCAGGTAAGCTGGAAGGGCACAGGTCAGTGGTTTAATAAAGTGATCTATGTATTTAGAGGCAGGCTCGGTTATTGTGTCGATGCCATTGATAATGGGTCTGCCTGGGGGGGCCTGAAGATTTTTATGAATCTTAGGTAAGAGGTAAAAGGAGGCCAGTTTGGGATTAGCAGGAAATAAAAATTCATATTCCTTTGGAGTTATCCAATTATGTTCAACTGCATTATCCAAAATGTTTTTCAGATCATTTTGTATCTGAGAAAAGGGGTTGGAGCGGAGAGGCATATAGTATGCGACGTTGTTAAGTTGCCTGTAGGCCTCTTCAATATCGGTATATTGATGATTTGCTTTTCATCTTTACAGGCTCAGAGCAACACCTCAAGCGATTCCACACATACTTAAATTCTACAAATCCAAACATAAAATTGACTCTGGACTTCAATGATAAATCGATAAACTTCCTAGACCTGAATATCTCTGTTGATGCGGAAGGTTTTTTACACACTTCAATTCATAGGAAGCCTACAGACCGCAATACTATCCTTCGTGCCGACAGCTTCCACCCTGAGAGGTTGATTTCAAACATCCCATATGGACAATTCCAGAGACTTCGTAGAATATGTGATGATGACAATGATTTTGACAAACAAGCGAAAGATATGTATGTGAGATTCCAACAGAGGGGGTACAAAAAAACAACACTTGATCAAGCTTTAACAAAAACGAAAACAATCAACAGAAAGGATCTTCTCAAAAGCAAACCCAAGACAAATACAAATAAGAACAAAATGTTTTTTTCACTTCAATATAGTAATGCAACCAATGGCATTAAACAAATAATTCGTAAAAACTGGAATATCCTGCTTTGTGACCCTGCACTGGCTTCTGTTTTCTCTGAACCTCCGCTCTTTGCAGTCAGGAGAGCGCCCACATTAAAGGATAAGCTTGTTAAAAACTATGTACCTGGTCGGAAAAACACTCCTTTCTTCCCTCAACCAAAAGGAACATACCGTTGTGGTTCTTGTAACTACTGTGCTCATATCAATCGCTCAACCACTTTCAGGGACTCTGGTGGAAATAATACTTATCACTGTCGACACTTTGCAAACTGTAACTCTACTCATGTAATCTATCGCTTGGATTGTTCATGTGGATGTTTTTATATTGGATTAACTAAACGCAGATTGCGGGACCGTTTCTCGGAGCACAAATACGCAATCAGAACACAGAATCCGAATTATCCCATCGCTGTTCATTTTAAACTCTCGGGATGTGACGTGAATCAATTAAAGGTTATGGTTATCGATGTCATACCCAAACCCATCAGAGGCGGGGACAGACTCAAAACCCTTGCTCAAAAAGAAACCTTTTGGATAGAAACTTTACAAGCAACAAGATTTCCAGGCCTTAATGAGGATGTGGATTTCTCGGTTTTCCTCTGAGTGTTAACGTTGCTCTCATATGCACTCCTTTGTTTGTTTTGATACATAGTTGTAATGTAAATAATGATATATATGCCATACATGTGTTTTATATAGTGTGGGTACCCACTTAAGCTAAACATTTAGTGGACGTCCTCTACGGTATGTCAGTAAGTGTATTATTATTATATCTTGCTGGGCCTGCGTAGATCCTTTCTACTTTATGTCCCATTCTTCATATGTATTTGTATTTTGATTGTAAATATTTGTCATTGATGTGATATGGTTTGGCGGTTTTATGGTTCATGTGACCATTCAACATCACATGACCATCTCACATGACTAGTATTTAAAGCCACCTGGTGCTACTCAATGTTTTAAGCCATGATGAAGACCTAGACGTGGTCGAAACGCGTCGCTCTGTCCCTGTAGCTCAAATAAAGGACTTTTATTTTAAGTCAGTGTGCCACAATCTTAGTTTACGTCTGGTACATATTCTCTCCTCTCTTTCTCTTCCCTTCTCACTCTCTTTCTGACGCTCTCTCACTCTCTCTTCTGTCTCTCTTTCTCCCTCTCTCTCTTCTTCTCTCTCTCTATAAAACAATCCTGTTAAAATCTGTTACCTGGAGGCAGCTCCTGGGCGATCTTGTGCGCCGTGGCAGCCGCCCACTCCGGACTCTGGATGCGGTGGATGTATCTCATCATGGTCTTGGCCACTTTGAGCGTCTCTTTGTTGTAGCTGTGACTCTGGCCCTTTTTCCTCTGCTCCAGGAGGAGGGGCTTCATCTTCTCCTCAAACACGTGATTGGCTGCGGACATGTAGAGTTTGTCTAGACACACCTGGAACGAAACACTGCCTTTGTTAAACTGTAGGAAACTCTTTCAGCTGAGTGTAAATTGTCTTTGCATTTTGGTTGTTTTTAGACAACTTAAAGTGAGGCTAAACACACAATCAGAGACTAACTCCGCCCACAACTGAACCTCTAACAGACTCGCAAAAATAGGAGGTGCCCGGAGACCTATTAAGAGACGGCCAATAGGGTGGGAACATACAGTGATTGACAGCACCAAATATGGACAGTGTCAGGCCCCAAACTCTGCCCGCAAAAGAATGTTCATGTTTGTTAGGTCTTTTTGATTCCATTTTGTGCTGAAAAGATTATCAAATTACACCAAATGAGAAGAAGAAGGACGAGAAGAAGGAGAAGGACGAGAAAGAGGAGAAGAAGGACGAGAAGAAGGAGAGGGAGAAGGACGAGAAAGAGGAGAAGAGGGAGGAGAAGGACGAGAAGAAGGAGGATGAGAAGAAGAAGAAGAAGGATGAGAAGAAGAATGAGAAGAAGAAGAATAAAGAAAAGAAAAAGGAAGGACGAGAAGAAAAAGAAGGATGAGAAGAAGAAGAAGGATGAGAAAGAGGAGAAGAAGGACGAGAAGGAGGAGGAGAAGAAGAAGAAGGACGAGAAGAAAAAGAAGAACGAGAAGAAAAAGAAGAACGAGAAGAAGAAGGACAAGAAGAAGAAGGACGAGAAGAAGAAGGATGAGAAGAAGGACAAGGAGGAGGAAGAGAAGGACGAGAAGAAGAAGAACGAGAAGGACGAGAAGAAGGACGAGAAGAAGGAGAAGGACGAGAAGGAAGAACGAGAAGGATGAAAAGAAGGAGAAGAAGGACGAGATGAAGAAGGACGAGAAGAAGGACAAGAAGAAGAACAACGAGAAGAAGGACGAGAAGAAGAAGAAGAACAACGAGAAGAAGAAGGACGAGAAGAAGAAGAACGGGAAGAAGAAGAACGGGAAGAAGAACAACGAGAAGAAGGACGAGGAGAAGGACAAAAAGAAGGAGGAGGAGAAGAAGGAGAAGAAGGACGAGAAGGAGAAAGACGAGAAGGAAGAACGAGAAGGACGAAAAGGAGAAGAAGGACGAGAAGAAGGACAAGAAGAAGAACAACGAGAAGAAGAAGAACAACGAGAAGGAGAAGAAGGACGAGAAGAAGGAGAAGAAGAAGGATGAGAAAGAGGAGAAGAGGATCGAGGAAAAGGAGGATGAGAAGAAGAAGGACGAGAAGAAGAAGGAGATGATGAATAATCAGAAGATTCAGAAGAATCAGAAGAAGAATCAGAATCAGAAGAAGAAGCTACACGGTGTCACTTTAAACTGTAGTGTATGTGGTGCTTTACATTCATAAGTTTGCTGATCAGGAGGAGAGTGGGAAACGTCTCTTCAGTCAGTTCCGGAGCTAAAAAAAACAAAACAGATAAAAGGATGAGAAGATGTACAAGACTCTGATTTAATAGTACGTAGATAGAAACTGACAGATGATCTTCCAGAAGTGCTTGGTCTGCATGAGGAGGTGGAAGGGCAGCCTGCTCTGGGACAGCTGGTTGGGCAGGAAGTTGTTTTCCAGTAGATACGAGTTCTCCGTGTCTGAAGGAGCAGATACTCGCTTGTAAGACTTCAGGTGTTGCAGTAAAGCCATGGCCTGTGGAAAAGAACATTAAACATTAGCCTGGAGTCTCCTGGTTTGTCGATTTATACAACGTGTGTTTACCTGGCTAACGGAAAACGTGGGTATGTTCTCGTTGGCCACCTCCAGAATCTTCAGGACGACTTCAATTCTTTCGTAATTGTATGGGCTGAGCTGCAGGGAGAGGGAGGGGTTAGAGCTGGGCAGTTTATCGAATTTTAGTTAATTCTGTAAATGTTATTTTCAAGATAGCCAAAAATTAAATATCTAGCATATCGTTTATAAAAAAAAAAGCGTTACATAAACAGCCAACTAAAAGTGACAATGTATAATTACGCCCACAGTAAACTTGGTCACGTGGTGCAGGAGCTCTATAAAAGAACATAATACCTACAAAAAACATGGCTGCTAGAACTGGACATTTGTTGTCATAGGTTACCATGACTATACTTCCTCTAGACCTGGGTTGGTGAACTGGTCAGAGGCCAAGAGCCGAATTTTTCAGCTTCATCCTTGAGTCGATCTACTGCCATGACCAGGCACTGTAAGCCCGCCATTAAAAACATTTTTCTGTATAACATGGTTTTGATGTAATTCAGGGGGGTCTGGGGGAAATCTCCCCCAAGAGATTTTTTTTTTGTGCAATTTCCTTAATTTTGGTGAGTTTTAGATGTGATATTTTCATTATGTGATGTAATTTTACTATAATTAAAAAGACATAAGTAAATCAAAATACCTTCCCCTCCATAGAGGACAGATTTATGAGGCCCCAGCCCCAGATACCCTTAGCTCCGCCCCTTAGCTCCGCCCCCTTAGCTCCGCCCCTGTAAAACTGGGCTTTAGGAGCGTTGTCCTTTGTGATCAGAGCAGAGAAAACACTGCTGCACACACTTTAGTCAGGGCAGTGTGCACTGCACTGTTTCCTGCGATTTGAAAACCTGTTATTTATGCATGTTTTATTTCATGGTGGATATAAGGCAGATTTGCACAAAATAAGGATAAAAATGAAGCTCCAGTTTCACAGAATATCACTGGGAGTTCGAACTGCTTCTCAAAGAAACGATCTGTCTGTTAAATCTGCAGTGACACTGCTCTGACAGTTCTGTGCTTTCGAAGGAGAGAGAAAGAAAGCACGTGTGGCGGAGCAAATGTGTCTGAATGAGCCAAAGAGCTGCACTTAGATTGGTTAAGAGCCGCATGCGGCTCATGAGCCTCGGGTTCGCCCACGCTGCTTTTGTCATTATAATATCTCATTGTTCCGTACTATACTGGACTAGGTTAAAAGTAGTGCTGACCTTGAACACAGCCGTACACAGACTGTCGGAGAGCTCGCTGGTGCTGTGGAGTTTGGTGATGATCTGCAGGACTCTCTCCAGGGCCTGGCTGTGACACAAATCCTCCTCCTGCCGGCTGCCGTCGCGCTGCTCCGTGTCTCCCAGGCCCTGGTCCCGCTCCTCCTCATCGTCCTGGAGCAGCAGCAGTGTGGTGATGTACTGGTTTATCACGCTGTCCTGGTCCAGGCCGTACGTGCTGCACACAACAGTACAACTATGAGAACCGCACTGGGACAAGCTTTACAACTCATACCCAGCGTTTTGACGTTTGTTTGTGTAATGCAGAGATGTTCAAACTATGGCTCGAGTGCCAAATGTGGCCCACAAATCAATTAGGCTTTGTGTTTTATTCGCCCTAATGTACAAGCACAGCACTTTTCAATTACAAAATTCTGCTACAATAATCTAAATTACAAAAAAGTAAAGAAAATGAAGTTGAACATAGCTAATATTAAAGAGATTACATCATTTTTTTTTTACAATAAAATAGCTTAAAATCAGTTTCCTCAAGCACATTTGGACACAGTCTTGTCTTGGTCTCGAGGATGCTTGAACTCGGTTTTGTTTTGGACACCGAGTGACCTATGACCTGTCCCAGATACAGGAACACCACTCATTACTTCGCGGAACGTCGATTGTGCTAAAACTGCTTAACTCTCGGATCCAAGTTGTTTATTGCACTGACACCACGACTACAAACTGAAATGGCTCAGCTATGAATCTTAAAATCTTGTTTATGGTCTGAAAAGTCTGAAAGTCTAGGATAAAAAGTTATTTCTTTGTTTTAATTAAAGCTAGTTCTCTCCCAGCAGTCAATCATTTGTGTATCAGTTGTTACCATGATAACCACAAAGGCCAGAGCTGCCTGTGTTTTAAGCATTCTTAAAGTACGGCTGTTAGCATAGGCATTCTCACTGACCCTGGCATAATGAAATCAGAAGTAAATTCATGATTATTAGTTTACAGAAAAGGAAGAAGATTACAGCTAGACTGCCTCCGGTGCAGTCACCACAGCCTTCCAGTATTTTGAAAATTACGATTACAAAAATAAGTCTGGTACTCTACCCATTGCCTGGAAAATCTAGATGATGTATATAAAATATATCGTCTGGCCACATAGTCCCTCTTTCCGATTTCTGTAGCCTTGATTGACAGATTAATTAGCCAATCAGAGACACGCATCGTCTGCCGTCTGAAAACTAACATGGCTGCTCCCGACGAAAAAAATACATAGAAAATATATCCTTGTGGAACTGAAAAATATTGCGAATTTCTGCAGAATCAATGAGCGAAGCAAAAAACGATTTTAATGTGAGGTGAGTGAAGTTAGATTTTGGTCTAAATGACAGACGACCAATCAGCTTCTTTGTTTCATCTGCGTCACACAAATAAACTAATCTGATTGTCTAGTACGATGTAGATTTGATCTGAAACGCAGGCGGAGGGTGTGGTGACCAGACCCACTCTTCGCAGTTTGCTGAAGCCTGGGCTCTGGATCCCAGGCAACTCCACCCGGGATCTTTACATTGGAACTTTCAACGAACCGCCGAAGCTCTCTGCATCCCCCTTTTCCCTTCAAATGAAAAAAAATGCATGATGTTGTTGATGTTGCACACTTGTTTTATAATAGATGTACGCGTCTTCCTTTTCACTTTATCCCTTTTTCCTTCCCAAATAATAAATTCCCATGAGAGCACGCGGCCTCACGTGTGTGTGATCAAAGACGATGACAGCAGCTGCACCGGAGAAGCAGTGGACTGAATGTGAGCCGTTCACAGCACAAGGACTGGATCAGGACTGGACTGGAGCCCATTTGGATTCAGTCTGTGCTTGGTGTTAGTGTCGTCATAGTAACATGAAACTGATTTATCCCATAGAGCTGACTAACCTGCAGTACTGGAGGATAATATCTGGGGTGATTTTACTGTTCTTCACCAGGACTGGGATGAGCTGGCTCTTCTCCTGCTGACGGAACACTGGCTGCATAGAGATCTGAGGAACCACAGAAGGACAGGTATTTACAAGTTTACATTTTTAAATACATTAGATATATACTTTAAGGTCCTAACTGGCTTTGCTTTTCAGATCTTTTCAGACTCCCGGGAGAGAAAGAAGAGAGACGAAAGAAGTACTTACATCGAGTTTACTGAGCTTGATTCCCCACTCCGCGTCAGTGATGACCGACAGAAACTTGAACTTCTCCTCCGTCTGACCGTACAGACAGCTCAGGTTGGCCCCGACTTTAGCCACGGCCTTAAAACAAAATCCCATACAAAAGTGTTATTTAAAAACACAAAAGTTACAGTATGTGCAGGGTGTGATTTATCAAAAAAAAACAAAAAAAAAACATGCGCGGCACTACTGTAGCAAGTCTCTGGCCTGCGCTGGCACGTTTCCTCCCAAAAAAGAGAGAGAGAGAAAAGGGGAAAGAGAGAGAAGGGGGAGAGAGGGGAAAGAGAGAACGAAAGAGAGAGAGGAGAGACAGGGGGAGAGAGAAGAGAGAGAAAAGAGGAATGAGAGAGAGAAAAAGAGGAGGGGAGAGGGGGAGAGAGAAAGAGAGAGAGAGAGGAGACAGGGGGAAGAGAGAGGAGAGAGAAAGAGTGAGAGAGAGGGACAGAGACAGAGAGAGAGACAGAGAAGGGGGAGAAAGAGGAGAGAGAGAGAGTGAAAGAGAGCGTGAGAGAGAGAAAAGAGAGAGAAGGGGGAAAGGGAGAGAGAGAAGAGAGAGGGGAGTGAGAGGGGAGAGAGAGAAAAGGGGAGAGAGAAGGGGGAGAGAGAGAAGGGGGAGAGAGAGAGAAAAGAGGAATGAGAGAGAGAAAAAGAGAGGAGAGTGAGAAAAAGAGAGGAGAGGGGAAAGGGGGAGAGAGAAAAGAGAGAGAGAGAGGGGAGACAGGGGGAAGAGAGAGGAGAGAGAAAGAGTGAGAGAGAGGGACAGAGACAGAGAAGGGGGAGAAGAGGAGAGAGAGAGAGAGTGAAAGAGCGTGAGAGAGAGAAAAGAGAGAGAAAGGGGAAAGGAGAGAAGAGAAGAGAGAGGGGAGTGAGAGGGGAGAGAGAGAAAAGGGGAGAGAGAGAGAGAAGGGGGGAGAGAGGGAGAGAGAGAGAGAAGAGGGAGAAAAGGGGAAAGAGAGAAGAGGGAGAGAGAGAAGGAGAAGAGAGAAAGGAGAAGAGAGAGAGGGGGGAAGAGAGGAGAAAAAGAGGGGAAGAGAGTGAGAAGGGAGACAGAGCGAGAGAGAGAGAGAAAAAAGATGAGAGAGAATACGGAGAGAGAGAGAGGGGAAGAACGAGAGGAGTGAGAAGGGAGACAGATAGAGAGAGAGAGAGAGAGAGGGGGGGGGGTGATCACTTATATGAGAGAGAATATTGAAAGACTGATTGGTGCCTATGTTACTGAGATCTGTCCGTTTAAACTTGGCGTGCGCACGAGGAACAGTTGAGAGGGAAAGACAATCAGAAAGGAACGGTGTGTGAAAGTGTGATGTTATCGGCTGTTATGAGAGCGGACTAAGCAGAATAAAAGCAAAAAGAGGGACGGACAAACCTGAGGGAGGGAAAATTACCCCACCCCCAGCAAATCACACCCTGACTATGTAGTATATTCTAAATCAAAACACATCATAGTTATTATTATTGTCGTACCAAAATCTTGTCATAATTCTGCCAGGTGTTGTCGATCACTTTCCAGAGGATTTTAAAGACTTCGGTTTCAGACAGGAGCGTGCAGAGGCCGATGGCTAAGTCACAGTCGACCATCCTCCAGTTGAACACCTGTGACGAAACAATGATTAGAAAGCTGGAAAAACACAAGAAATAAATAAAAAGATTGTGACTAACCTTGTTTAACAGAGCCAGGACGACGGCATTCATGGAGGTGACGGTCATCTTCCTGAGTTCGCTTAAGCACATGTTGTATTTTTTCAGTTCTTGCTTGTCATACAGCTGGAAAGGGAACAAAACAGCATTATGAAACTAAACAAACAAACACTTTTGCTCTAGAGTAGAAGAACTAGCACTACTACTCTACTACAAACACAGATTAGGTGTTGTCTGTTTGCATGTTATGAAGCTAAGCATGGACTACGCAGACTATTCAGCTCGACGTCACAGGTTCTCAGATCTTTTTCAATGTAACCCGTACGACAATCTCTCTCTGGACGAGGTGACATGTGTTTCTTTGACATGTAGGTATGACATAAGGGTGATCTTGGAAAAATATAATCACAATTTTTTTTCTCATTTTGATCGATCTCGATTTCCGATTTGATTTTGTTTAACCTTTTCAAAAACAAGCAAAAATACCATTCATGAACATAAACAAAAGAAAAACTTTTAAAATGTCCCATTTGTTAGATTTTTTGGAAACTATATGTATATCAATATTCTGCCTCAATTTTTTTGGCTTTTGCTACAAACTACATATTTTTACTGACAAAATATGGGTTTTCGATCTTTCGATTCAAAACCCAGCACCAAATAATCGACGATTTGGTTCGTTTCGATCTCGATTTTTCGATTAATGACCCAGCCCTATTATAACATGAGAATCTGTGAAGCACATTGAATTAAAAACTCTTTTTACATTTTTATGAAACTATTATTTTGGATGTGCTGATAACGAAAGGTGCTAACAGTCAATCAAATGTGTGGGAGTTGCTGGATCTTCCCTGAAGCAGAGCAAAACATGAAGCTGCCGCTGGTCGCAGCAGTTCATCACTTCCCATGTGTTTGATTGTAAACCCTCGGCGATGAGCGTCGCTAGTCCAGGGTATATGCAGGAATCTTGAAGTGAAATTTAAGACTTTTTTAAGACTTTTTAATACCTATAAAAACAAAAATTAAGACTCCATCGCAAGTATTTTTTGTGTGGTAAATAATTAAAAACGGCTACTCTTGTGAGTCATGAGAGACAAACTAGAAACAATAGTTAACAGTCCTTCCAAACTTCTACCTCAAACAAGTATTATGGACAAGACAGGTTTTATTTCCTCCTTTAGTGCATTTAGTCAGATTAAAGACAAATAATATTTGTAATTCATATTGACCTGCTTGTCTGTTTGTATCTTAGTTTAATGTCAAACTGTTTGTTTGGTATTATCTTATCTATTTATTAAAGCACGAGTTCCAAACATTTAAGCCAGAAAACCCCCCAAAGAACCATGCAACCAACTCGGGCCCCCCACAGCAAAAATTAGATATTTTTGTAATAATTTTAAGTTACAAAACCATTTCAATTAGGCTTAATTGTGTTTATTTTTACAGTGTATTTCTCTATAACCCCATTTACCCTAAAAACTGATTAAAAGTCATAATTGTAAAATTACATTTAGAAATAATCTCGCGACCCCCAGATTTTGCTTCACGACCCCCAAGGGGTCCCGCTCCCACTTTGGGAACCACATGTGTTTTGTTGCTCAAAACCAGCTTAATAAAACTATAAATTCTAAGTATGAGCAGGCTCACTTTTCCACAGATATGACTTGTGATCTGGCCTGGTGGCATAATTTGCCAGACTCCAAGCAGATACAGTTCTACTATACTCCTCACTAAAGAAGTTACACTGTGCTCCTTTAACGTTACTGTCCTATCACAAGCTCTGAATGGTGAACAATTAGGAGATAGCATAAATACACAACATCAAAAACAAATTTAATAGGCTTTTTAATTTAAAAATAGACCTAGGCCTAATATTATCAGCTCATTTGATCTAAACTATATCTAAATCTTTATTGGGTTAATTTAGAAGTCTATCTATCAAAGCTGAGAAGACAGTGTTTTAGTGCTATCAAGCACTTTTGAAAACAGCTGTATTGTGAATATTTAGCGACCATATGTGTCGTTCATGTTTTGTAAAAGTGATCCTTAATACATCGTGAGACGATGATCTTGGTTTGGGTTTCAAGCACGCAGCGGGGAAACGTAGCCAATTTGCTACAGGCACGCAGACAATGACGCAAAACTAACCAGCACATATTCCACACAGGTCTACGCACATTCAAGTAAACACAAAGATCGTGTCTGGGATTTGCCATAGAAGCTAGGGCGCTTCTCTTTATCTCCGTCTCTGCGCTGCTCTTGTACCAGAGCCAAATAGTTCGTTGTGGACATGTTTTGCTAAACTTTCACCAGGCTTTACCATTTATGAAAATTTCACATATTCTGAGTTGCAATGCATACACAAGACATTTCAGGCCGTCCTAGCGCTAAAAAATGCACCTCTACAAAGCAAACGAGAAATAGAGCCCGTTTACACATGTAGGCTAAATATGGAGGCTAGTTTTACGTTACCTGATGGAGCAGGTGAATGCACGAGACGTAGCCTGTGTGTTTATTCCGCGTAAAAACTTTGTACAAATATTCCACTCTTCACGTTTGCGAACAATCCAATACAATACTTTCCATGAAAGTGCTTGAATGCTGCTGCGGAGGTTTTCGTTGCTGATGCCTGGCTCTGATCCAACTCGCTCGTCCTTTGGTTGTTGAAGTTAAAGTTTTGCAGTTTATTTGCAGCATCTTGAGATACTCGCTAGATCCCGTAACGTAAAGACACACGGTATATTCCTTGTGCGCTCCGGGTCTTTGGTGGTCCACCTGTCCAAAATATAGGCCCACGCTCCTCCTCGCTCTTGAGTCCGTTCCTCACACCTGCAGCTGTCACTCGCGTATCAGTGCGCGCTCAGAGCGGCGTCTGACCGCAGCACCGAAGTTATTTATTTTGCCTATTTCACGCTCTGAACATTTTATCAAACAAAGACGAATTATCAAGATCTATTTGATATATTGCTTTGCAAAAAAATAAGACTCTCAAATTGGAATTAAGACTTTTTAATACTTTTTAAGGGCCTTAATTTTGGCAAATTTCATTTATCAACTTTTAAGACTTTTTAAGACCCCGCGGACACCCTGTAGTCGCTGTTGTTTGTCGTTTCCTGTGTTCTGAACCAATAAGGGTAGTTTCCACAAAACTGAAGAACAGCTGCCTGACCAACCAGTCCCTACACACTTTGACAGACACTTTACAAAGATGTGAGGACCTGGGATCAGAACGCCGGGTTTCAATTTCGTGGAAGAGCTTTCCGAGCGCTGAGTCAACCAATCACAGAAAACCTGGAAATTCCACAGAAACAGCAACGCGCTAAAACAGACGTTACCGTAAATATGTGGCGCAAAGATTTTTTCAACGAAGCATTGACCGATGTCAAGGCTCTCAACACAGTTTGCTGCTCCAGTTTGATTTATACAATCGTAATTGTTCAAAATTGAAGCTAGAGCCGAAAAAATGATCTATCAGCTACGTCCGCCGGAACGGAGGGGGACGGTCGTTTGTGATTGGATCGTCCTGACTTTGGACGACGAAATTGTTGTCTCTGTCAGACCCTTCTGCATTCAGACAGAATGTAGGCAGGGCTGACTGGTCAGGCAAGAAGAACAGTGGCATTAGCTGACCTGCACACCCAGCCGCAGGTCCATGACGTTGGAGGTGCAGTGCTGGAGGCTGCTGCCGTAGGAGTTGACCAGAACCCTGAGGGCCAGCTCCAGCTGACTGCACTCCTGGAGCATCTGCAGCATGTTACTCAGAGGGTTCAGCAGAGGGGACAGGTAGTTGGAGCCTACACAGAAGAGCAAAAACATCTAAGACAGTAGCATCACACAACTTCAAAACCAACTTCAGTAGAGCTGTAGTCGACCAAAGACATGTTCCATCTACTGAATAATCGCCTAAAAAGAAGACACGACCAAATCTTTGAAGCTAAAAAATATCTTCTGATTTGATAATTTATCTAACCCAAAGTATGCTTGAAAAGACTAAAAATGTTGTGAAGTTCATGCAAAACCACAATTTATATAGAAAATGAATAGGAAACAGTGTATTTACTTAAAAAAACAAGCAAATCTTCGACTGATTCACTCTTTTACGTCGCTATAACACCATATAATCTAATTAGTCTAATGGGTCGACTAATGAAAATTTTGGTCGACTAAGACTCCACCGACCGATTAATCGACTAAACGACTAAAGGACTACAACACTAAACCCCAGTACATATCTAGAAATGCTACAACACAAACATTAGTGTGTGCTACAAAACAGAGAGAGGATAATCCATTACACATTTGTGTATTTGGGTAATCATGATCAGTAACATTAACGAATAGATGCACTCACTGTGTGTCTGAAGTTTGTTTGAGGGAAAAAAAGTTGCTGATAAATAAGTGCTTGCTTGCTCAAAAAAACTTTATTAATCAAATGTATTTTTTATTTTCTTGTTTCTGGCAGAAGAAAAACAGTGGTAGTGGGAAATACAAATGTTTTGGGTTATTATTTCTCGGTATCCAAGTATTAATGTATAGATACTGGCCCAGTTTAGCAGAATATAGTAGAGAGTATAGACAGGGTTCGTACAGATTGTATTTTATGATTTCCATGACTTTTCCAAAACAATTGCCAACATTTCCATGACCTATTCACACGACTTATTCACACATCAATTAGGCTTAAATATTTGATTTCATTACCTTAAGTTCCAAATATACATTCACAGATTTATAAACTTACATGACAAAAGAAAATGTTTTAATCTTGATTCAGTTACAATAGGTCTATAGCCCAATTACAACGGGAACTCTATTTAGCTCCTGCTTTTTCTATATGTAGGCTAATAGCCAAACATAACTGGGACTGTGTCAAAGCAAATTATCCCAAATCGACTCCAGACTAAAGGCTTTAATAATTTTTTTTTTGCCCATTTTGGCATTTCTGTGACATCTTTATACCTAATTAAAGGCATTTAAAGGCAATAAAATGTGTGGTTATCTACTGAACTAACTTAATCTAGAGTCTGTTCTGTCCCATGTCTATCTCACTGTCCCACTGACCAATATAATAGAGGGATTTTTGTTAATCAACACGGTCAATGCACGCACCCATTATGCAGACGTGTGTCAGACCGGTTCAGACCTGATCCAAACAGCTGCTCTTGTCCCATTTTATTGTTTTATTCAAAGGAGTTTCCCCAGGTAAGCAGATGGAGAACGGCTCTTTCTGCATAACGCATGAGCAGTAGGGCGGAAAGTTAGAAACTTAGGAGTTTTATTTGACCAAGAGCTCTCATTCAAAGCTCATATAAGCCAAGCATGTAAAACAGCATATTTTCACTTGCGAAAAATAGCTAAAATTAGAAAGATACTGCCTAGAGGTGATGCTGAAAAACTAATCCATGCTTTTGTCACGTCGAGATTGGACTACTGCAACTCTCTGCTTGCAGCTTGTCCAAAAAGCTCAATAAGAAGCCTTCAGCTGGTTCAAAACGCAGCTGCAAGAGTTCTAACTAGTACAAAAAGGCGAGAGCACATCACCCCAGTGCTACAGGATCTTCACTGGCTTCCTGTTGATTTCAGAGTCAAATTTAAAATTTTGCTTTTAACCTATAAAGCCCTAAATGGCATGGCCCCTTCCTATCTCAGGGAATTATTAGTTCCCTATCACCCTGGCCGTCCACTTCGCTCACAGGATGCTGGGCTTTTGGTGGTGCCCAGAGTTTTTAAAAGTATTGGTGGCAGAGCGTTTGCATATCAAGCTCCCCTGCTGTGGAATCAGCTTCCTGCTCATGTTAAAGAGGCTGACACAGTCTCTTCATTTAAGATTAGGCTCAAGACACTGTTTTTTGTAGCTGCCTATGGGTAGGCCACTATTGTTTTAATCAGTATTAATTTATTTATTTATTACTATTTTAGCTAATTGTGAAGTGGGTGGGGAAGTTTGACATTTTTAATTATTTCAACTATTGTTATATTTGTATTTGTATTTAATTGGTTTTAATTCAAAACCGCTATTGATTTTAAATATTGTTGTTTTATATTTTTTGTGAAGTCCACTGGGATGGCTGTTGTTGTGATTCTGGGCTATATAAGAATAAATTGAATTGAATTGAATTGAATTGAAAGTGACGTCGAGCGATAATGTTTTATAACTAAGTCACATATCAAACTATGAAAAAGCATGCTTTTATTTTTAGCCATGTAAAGTAAACTCTAACTCACATAAGCGTCACCAACAACAGTCTTCTGTTTTTAAAGGCCATTTTTCATCCACAAACGGCCGCCTACATTTCCTTTAAGAATAAATACTTTGAAATGTTTGCATTATTCTGTTTTTTTAAATCAGAACCTTTATTTAGCATCTCATGAACTGACAGTCCCACGTCAGGAATTGGGTAGAAGTCCATCTACTGGCTCCAAAGTAAAAGTGAAAACACAATGATCTTGTCTCAGACGTGCTGTTAATTAATTTCTTATACTTAAACACCTACCATCTTCAAATGAGCAGTGGGACAAGCAGGAGCAGTCCAGTGGATACAATCTGGCGTCTGTGAGGAGAAAACAAAGTGACTGACAGGTAGAATGAGGATGATTAAAACAAAACCAGCCGTTGTCCTACCGTGTGAAAGAGGCAGTAAACAGTTTGTGATCTCGTACTGAACCGGCAGCACACACACTGGGTCCAGAACGATGCAGTCCTCATTGAAGACGTCCTGGAAGCTCAGGTCTTTTTCTGTCTCTGCCGAATCCTAAACAAATAATCTTTCTTTAGAAAAACAGAGAGACAGACTGGGTGCAATCTGAGCCCAGGGTAGACTCTGGATGTGAAGATGTGGTGATATGGCGTAAAGCAACCCAACTGTAGCCAATCAGCGTTAGCAGTGCCCTATAAATTGGGGAGACGTTCACCTGGTGCGTCCTCTCCATCCTCTGACGTCACACACCGGCGCCGCTGTGCAGGTTCAAGGCTAGCGGGTAAAGCCTGGTGTTGATGTTCGTTGTACTCGTTGTGATAGGAGTGTCAAGCCGCCAACGAAGGCCGTCATAGCCAACAACAAAAGTAACACAACTAACGCCTTGAATGAGAGCGTTCGGGGTCTCAGTGTAGCTGTGGGTTCAGCGCCAAGTCCACGTCTATGGTAGGTTTTCAGGAGCGTCATTGGTGCATAAGGATGTTAGACTTTGGTTAGTTACCTGTTTATTTTAATCTGGTCTGCCAGTGTCGCCCACCTCCCCATCTTTTGACCTGAAACTGTCTGTCTGTAACTGATATGTGCGCTGGATAATATGCTACGGGCTGGTCCCAAACCTGTGACTTTTGGACTGCAACTTTGTGCATATGAAAGATTTATGTGTCCTGAACAAGAATTTTTTAACTTACTAAATTATAATTAAATTATTCATATTTTTGTACACCTCTGCCTCTGTCCACTCAATTTAACGAACCTGTGTTTTTCTGGATTATACTCCAGTGGCGTTGTTGGTTGTTTTACAGTAAATTCCTTAGGTTTATGTTACAGGTATAAGTGTACTTAAATTTATTTGCTTTAGCCATTTATTTCTTACCCCTATCCTCCCTCGGTTACAATATATTAGAGATAGACCGATATATCGGCCGGCCGATATATCGGGCTGATATTAACAGATTTTATGATATCGGCTATCGGCCTCAATTTTGGTCTTAAAGGCCGATTTTAAAATTTTTTTATTTTTTATTTAATTTCTTTATAGTTATTCAGTTTCACATTTTGTAATGAAAGAAACTAGAAAACATTAATTATCGTAAAGAAAAAGTACGTTTTTTGATCAGGCACCGCCTGGGCAGCCTTAGCCAGAAGGACCCCTACACACACTAGAGCGGGGGAGGAGCACTAAGCGCCTCAGCACCAAAGTTGAACGAAGAGAAAAACATGGTAAGATTCTTTTCTCTCTCAACATACTTGTATATTTTTGCATTAACGCTTAGCGGCAATAATTTTCCGAACTTTTGCTTGCAGTCCTCTGTAGAAGCCATCACCATATGCTTTCTTGCTTTCCTTTCGTCGTGCTGTTGGCAGCACTCGGGAAAACGACACGCTGTCATCAAAAGGGTGAAAACAACATGCAGAATTGCATATCGGCCACTGAAATCGGCATCGGCTGGTCAAAGCGTGTAAAAATCGGCATCGGCATCGGCCACCCAAAAACCCATATCGGTCGATCTCTACAATATATGAATAAATAAAATGAGAAAATGGAAGCAGACACAGACCTTTCCAATGAAGCCATAGTTGTCTGAAAGCTGACACTGGTGATACACGTCCATGGCGATTCTGGTGCATTTACAGAGCTCCAGGCAGTCCAACAGCAGGTCTGGAACATGGGCAAAATATTATAGATTTTATATAGATTGATGCAGAGTGAAGGAAATCTTTCTACAAAACAGCTTTGATTTGAGGTAGAGTGTATTACCTGAATGACACACAGTGATAGCCTGGCAGGCCAGACTGTGGATGACGGCGGGTAAGTCCATGTCCTGTGGGATCACCATGGGAACGTCGGCCTCCAGCATCTGGCACAGGGTCTTGGCTGCGGTGAACAGGACTTTGCCGGTGCTGGGGTTGCAGTGGTGCTCGTAAAGCTCACTGAACACAAAAGGACACAAAACATGCACATTTTATTAAATACGCCTTCGATCGTTTCCTCTTACTTCAGAATATACTTCTCAATGTTAATGGATGCAACTGACATATTGCAAAAGCTGTTCTTTCAGTTGGATGGGGAAAATTCTTTGATTAAAACAACAAAACGGGACGAGAGCAGCTGTTTTGGATCAGGTCTGAGCCGCATTTGACCTCCAGGCTTCAGCTTGACACCACTTTAGACTGTTTTTTTTTTGCCTTTGAGGTAAAGAAAATCATCTGCTTTTTCAAAAAGTTCCTTCTTCACTGTTAAAGTCTAACCTGACTCACACCAGATTGGAGTTCTTCCACTATATCCATCTGGAACTCTACTACCTGAAGGCGTTTGGGAAAAGCCTTTAGTAAAATACTTCGAGCTGATTGGGTGTGGGGCCAACCTTATTTGTGCTCAGCCAATCACAGCAACAACTCGTAATGGTGTATCCAATGTCTGTGTGGAATAGAACAAGTGTCACACATACTGCTCTTCTTTCAAAAAAATAATTACTCTGTAAATCTGCTAATCAAAAGCAGCAGAAACATGTACATCCACAGGAGCAGCCATCTTTGTTTAGCTTGAATCAGACTCGGCGTTAACAGCCCGTGTTAGCCCGCCCTGCTAAAATGTGTTTGGGCCCAAACACCGCTGGTTCAGACTCTCAAACCAATCAGGCGACTGGAAGGCCAGATGGCTTATTTCGTGTTTGTGAATTCACAAATATCGCGAGAAAGGCAGACCAGTGTTGCCAGATTTTCAGAGAGAAACAACCGACCAAGACTTTGAAACAAGTCCTAAAACAAGTGATCTCAGCCCGTCAGTAAAAAGTTATTACAATAATCAATCAATTAGAACATTGTGTCTCCGCAAAAAAGCTTAGAACAATTTCTAACAATTAAAAAAAACTTTTAGACATGAAATATGCTTAAAATCCATGTTTCAGACATAAATTGATATATCTTCCGAAACCAAACCTGAAAAATAGCTAATATTCATCTCTTTTAATGACTTGAAAGAATCAGCACGTTTTTAATCAATAATATTGTAACAATAAGAAAAATAAAGGCTTTTCAACTTTTAGATTACCTTGGGTCCCCTTTTTTCTTTGTAAATCTTTTTTCTAACCTACTTCGCTTTGCCCCAAACAGATACATTAAATAGAGAAACAGGAAACAATATAAAAAAGCAGACTGTCACAGAGATTAGCTCACGATTCGATTTCTATCACCACATTGCCCAGCCCAATCCAAAACTTCCTTAAGCTGAATAAAGTGATAATATTGACCTGAGAATCTTGAGGGCCTTGTCCACTTTGCCCACTCCCAGAGCTCGTCGGGCCAGGTCAGACCACAGCTCCTGCTCAGAGCGCTGCAGCTGCCTCCCCAGACGCCGCAGCCCTGCCTCGGTGGAGATGGTCTTGGTCTTTCCGTCCGGGTCGTTGGCCATCACAGGAGTGCTCTGGGGCTTGGACTTGGACGAGCTGCGGCGGCCGTGGGTGTTCTCGTACGCCGTGATGTGGCGCTCCTGGATCTGCTTACGGATCGCTGGGTCTTCGTAGTTGGTCGGGGTGAAGAAAACATCAAAGTCCTCCTGCAAAATGTGAGGTAATAAAGGGGGGGAAAGAGACACAAATGACACCAGAAATTACATATCTAATCACGTCATACAGGCCCTTGGTGGTGCTAGGCTTGTTCTGGTCTGGAAAATGTTTATATACTTAACTTTTATTAACACAAAACCTTGACAAGTAGTCACACTCATGAATACAAGGTTGTTGTTATTGACATACATTATGACATTATCTTCCTGTAGTTTCAAAATGGATGTCAAGTCCTCCATACAATTTACTGTTTTTAATTGCTGAAACCATTGATCAAGTGTAGGCGGATGAGGTTTAAGCCAGTTTGTGATTTATGGGCTATTAAAGTTAGAGCTTTTGACATATACCTCTTGTTTATGTCCCACACAGGACAACATGGTGGACATGAACATCTATAGCCACGTTTCCATTGACCTGAGTCCCCCAGACCGGTTCACTTTGGAGCGGTTTGGGCCGCTTATATTAATGATGGTGAGCGTTTCCACTGAAGGTCCAGGCTTCGAGAGTCTGCTACGTCACTCACACATTACACATGCTTTCTTAAATAAATAAATAACAAAATGTACCTGAATTATACTTTTTCTTCCTGGCGTCAATCTGAGTGATTCACAAAAAGACGTGTAATAATTTGAAGTCTGTGGCGCTGTGACATGAAGGTCACGCTGGTGTAAACAAGAAACTACTTCCGGTTTATCGTCACTTTTATATAATTTATTTAACTTTTTTTTGCAGAGTCTCTGCGACTTTATGATGCTTATTAAACACGTTTTGTTTAATGCTTAGAGGCTGGATTATGTTGGACACATTTTACAATTTTTTACAGTGTTTTTCCTCGACAAACAGGAAACAGCTGGTGCTAATGGGCTAGCTTTGCTTTGCTAAGTCCATTGGAGAAACAAATAAAGTTTTCATCAGTGGAAATGCGGCGGTTTGACCGGGGATCAAGTCGGCGTTTGGTGAGGAACATTTCATGTTTCTATCTGCTCTTTTCCGTCTGGTTTTCACCTGAGCCTGTGTTTTCTCTTGTTCAATCATCGAGCCTAAAGGGGGGACTGCTCCGAGGTCTGCTCCAGGGTCCAGGCTAAAAGCAGGGCCAAAAGCGGCTCGCTATGGACCCAGCAAACGGGGCGGAAAGGGTCGCTTTGCGCAGTGGAAACAGCTTAGGACCGTACCGTACCGCCCCGACCCCAGGGCTTATAATGTTTGAAATTGTATTGTATTGTATATCATTCTACACAGAGATAAGTGTGTGTTTAGGTTTACCTGCAGATGAGAAATGGCCTGGAACATCACCAGGTTGTTCTCACACTCCATACTCTTGAGGCCGTCGTCTGCAGAAACACAAAATACATCATACTAAGGAAAGTTGAGCTTGTTGCACAAATAATGTGAAGGAAAGCTGCTAACATACTTTTCTGTATGGTCTGCAGGTATTTAAGAGCCTCCACCATCACCTGGGCAACAGACATCTGCTCTTTCTTATGCTGTTGGGAAAAAAAAACATATTTAAGTATTAAAAAATGAAGTATTTGCAATGCAAGGCTAATATTTGAAAGGAAAAACGTCTGGTTAGGTCTTTATCTACTGCTGTGCCATGACCTCACCCACATGTCCTTGTTAGAATGTTAGAATTAAAGAGGTGAATGTGCAACGCTGGGCCTTACCTCCTCTGACAGGTGCTCTTTGTCCTCCAGCTGCAGCCGAGCCCATGTAGTGAGGCGCTCGATCACACACTCTGCCTCTGCGGTGGACAGCTGCTTCAACACGGTCATGCACTCCTCTCTCTGAAACAAGAATAGAACCAACAAGAGCACTTTCAGATGTTTGAAAGATTTAAAACACACTGGTCCCAAAAGCCCCCTTGTAGCAACAAACAAAACACAATTTGAATGAGGAACTGTGGAGGGTAAACAGATTCTCCTTACTTTGCCCAGTCCGATGAGCTGGATGAGGTGTAGGTAGTTTATCTGAGACGTGGGCAGTTTGTAGGCTTCAGCTAAAGTCAGGGAGTCCTCTAAAGAAGACGGCAGGTTTTGCTTCAAGATGTATCTGATAAGTGTCTGCAACACATACACGTTTAAGAGTAAAACAGATCATGATGCGATACAAAAGTATATTAGAAGTGAGTAAACTACCATGATTTGGCTGTTGTTGGTCAGGTTGAAGTTGCGGATGCCATAGCCCCTCAGCAGTTTTCTGATTTCCATCAAACGATAGTTCTCCTTCAGAAGCTCCTGTCTGTTGGGTAAAAAAGGTTGACAAAATGTATTGAGTTAACAAGGGACTGACTGGGACTCAAAAACAGCCACTAGTTAGCTCCAGCTAACTAAGAATATGCCATTCTATAAAAGTGGGTTTTCAAATTAGATTTAAAAGCAGCCACAGTGTTGTCTCCTTTCGAAACAAGTCTGGAATATGGCACAGCAAGGAGAGTCTGATCAGAAGAGCGCAAAGAACGGCCAGGAACATAAGGTGACAACAACTCACAAATATAAGCAGGAGCAAGACCATAGCTTTAAAAGTAATCAACAAGATTTTAAAATCACATCTCCTGGACTGGAAGCCAGTGCAAGGCAGCGAAGACAGGAGTGATACGTTCAAGCCTTCTGGTGTTTGTCAGAAGTCTAGCAGCACTCTGGCCCTGTTTTAAGAAAACAGGTGGAAATTCCTGTAATTTGGGGACTTATACATTCGGTTTAACTGAGATGGCCTATTGATAAACTATCCAAGAGTGTCTGGCTACAGGCACGTGCCGTCACCTCTTGCATGTGGCTATGTTAGCAAATGCATAGAATTCTCAACATTTATACCCCAAACACAGGCAAGGTATAGAGTTAGGATTAGGGCTGGTGTTAGATTATGTAATATGACTAAGTTTACAGTTTTGTGAAAAGCTGAGAGTTGCCTAATAGGGCGTAAGGTCAGAACAGATATCTGCAGCAGGCTGTATTCAGGGCAATGTAAACATGTATATTTAGTTAGTGGGATTGTGCATACTTTGGTCCTTCCATCTCCAGGTACTGTTGAACCAGCTTCTCCACCACATTACTCCAGGGTACCACAGCCTTCTGCATGATCTCCAGCACCGCGTCCACCATCAGCTGCACCACACAGAAAAGACAATTACAGCATCAAGATTTCAAGTCATAAATGCACTATATCGCTTAGGGATAAGCTATATTTTGAACCGATGCAATAAAAAGAAGACGACGAAAAAGAAACATTTTATCCTGTGAGCGAACCAAAGCTGCTCACAGTAAACTATTGTATTTCTTCATGTTTGGAGAGTTAATCTGTGCACCATAAAAAAAGTCTAAACCTATATAATCTGCATCAGAAAGTTGAAAACTGCTGTACTGCCTTCTTGTTTGTAACACAGTTTTTGTTAGTTTAAAGATGACCTGATTAATTTATTCAAGTAAACCTCATATTTTTTTTCTTTTTTATAGACATTATTTCATTGTAGTACTTCATATTCTTTCACCAAAAAGTAGAACCGAGGAAGATAACACTGACATAAAGTCTGACTTAGTAAAGTCTGTTTTTCTCAAGTTTTTGGTCAAAATAGCAGTCACCTTTTTGGTTAGTTTGTTTATTATTCTGCCCTCAAAGGAAAAAAGCAGTATCTGCGCTTTCAGTTAAACTGAGAAAAATTACTTTAAAGTTTAGACTCTGTTCCTTCTGTGTTTGTCAAAGCTACACCAAGGTTTGTGTGTTTATATTATACTTTAGAGTGTGTAAATACTTAGCAATTAAAATCCATTAAAATACATTTTACTGTTAAGCTCAAATATGAACTTAAAAACTGTAAATGAGGTCTTCTGAGAAAACACATTTGGGGACATTTTTTACCAACCAAATAGATAGTTTTATATTTTATGTGTTAAATAATAAATTGTGAGAATTTCAAGTCTACACTATTTTAAATTTTTAAATGAGACATAAAAATATTTTGCAGTTACTGTGATTTCAGCCGAATTCTCCAGTAAAACAGAGGAAAAGTGCAGTAACTGAAGCTCTGAATGTTCTGATTTCAATCACAGTTACTGCACTTTTCCTGTTTTACTGAAGAATTTGCAGTTACTGCAATTTTAAGATCAAGATTCTCAAAAACCGTAAAGAGTTGAGCCATAAAACTTTTACAGTTAGTAAAACAGGTGATATAAAACAAAAGTTACGTATGCAACTACGGTTCTATGAATCCCAGATGACCACCAGAGAGACGGTGCTGAATGCAGGGATGAAATAGAACTGTTTTTTGGTCTTAACTCAATTTTGATAAAATGCACAGTTACTGCGTGCAGTTACACGGAGTATTAGTGTGTTCACGTTTGATGAATTCACCTCTAAAAATATTGGTGTCAATATTTTTCGATATGAGCTGATACTAGGGCTGTACTCAATGTATCAATATGGGGATCTGTTGTGACAAGCTCATTGGCAATACGCGTATCGTTACAGGGAGGTGTATCAGCATACTTAAATTCATATAATTTACACTTATGAACCCGGACTACGGCTTTAAGGCTGAAACTGTTGAGCTAAAAATGACTTATTCATTGGACACTAGTATCTAACAAAGAGCAGTTTGGTGGAGCAATTTTTTCTAAAATATATCTCGATACTTGACATATTGAGGAAATTATATCAGGGTATACGTGTGTTGGGATAAGTATTGTATCGGAAAGCTCTTGGCAATACCCAGCCCTAGCTGATACCTATATCGTCAAAAAATTGCAAATATCTAACGATCAATACTTATATAGATAAGTCGTTCATCCCCAATATTGCTTTTCTGCCCAAATCGAGATAATATGAGTAAGAATGCAAGAAATGTTAACTTCACTAAACATTAATTTTGCAGTACTGGCATAACTTTGTATAAATCTCTTATTTGCAACATAAACAACTCATCAAAAGATTAATCAAAGATCAAAATTAATCAAAAGAATAACTGTTACAACTGGACTTACATCAGTGTCAGTCATGCAGCCCAGCACAGCCACAGCTTTGGCCTCCCATTCAGCGAAGAGCGTGGTGGTCTGAGAGCTGCAGCGTTCCAACAGGTCCTGAAGGAAAACAACGGACAACAGTCAAAACAACGCGTTACTGTTGTCTGGAAGCGGAGAGAACGATTCCTGACCTTTATATACTGTAGAAGCAGCTCGTCGACAGCGAGGTTGTGCTCCTGAGCGTAGGGCACGATGCAGGTTTCCACCGTGTGAGGGATGAGCTCCGGAGCAGGAACTTTGTCCAACATGAAGAAGGCCACGCTCCAGACATTTCCCTTTAACAACAGAACAAATACACAAGTGAGAGAAGGCCCGGGTTGCGTTCATGTTGTAGAAAAATGCAGACAGTGTTCAATTTTTTTGCCATGAAATATGTAGTAAGTCTTTCCATGCAGTTTCAATCTGATGATTCTCTTACACTAGACTAGACCCAGTCACTTTTTGTATTGGTTTACTAGATATTATTGGTTTGGAGAATGTTGTAATGTCACATGAGCGCAATACAAATATGAAATGTTTTCTTAAAATGAATCACAAAAGTGCAGAAATATTGCATTTACTGACATGTTAATATTGCATCATGAGCATGTTTCAAGCCCTTTTATTGTGTCTTTTATACAGTGTCTCTATTTGACGCCATGAAAAGCATCAGGTGTTTTGGTTGAAGTAAGTAAGCCGGCTACAGTTGGCACCAGTGAGGGCCATAATTTGAGTCTAGGACTGCCCTGTGTCTTGACAAACACCCATTAGGATCCTCCGGCTCAGCGCAGGCGTCATTTTTTGGGGTCTACCACTTGACTTTGTTGTTCCATAATGCTCAGGAGAACATTTAGAATGACTGTCTGACTGCGTCCAGCCTCAGCAGCAGAGACTCGCTGTGAGAGGCTTTGCTTATGCAGCTCGGTGACCCGGCCACGTTCAAGAAGTGAAAACTTCTTTGCTTTAACCATCAGGAGGGCAGAACTGTCTAAAAGCCTGACAGAAAAGGAGAATTTTGAGCAGATTTTGGCTTTTATAGCCTTTGGTCTTAAGATTTCGATCAGCTGAAAAACAGCCTTTTTCAGTTTATTATTTTTTTCTTTAAAATGACAAGTTACACATTTTTTTTGTCACACTCCCCCTTCTTGCTTTTGCATATTGTAACTCTACTTAAAACCTCATTAGGATCCAAATGTGCAAAATGTGAATTTTAGCAAATTTTCAACTGGTCTTAAGATTTTGATCAGGACTGTATACATGCGCAATTCTGTGAGAATGGGTTTGTTTCTTTGGCTTTTTTGTAGCATTTTTAACTATAGACTTTATCAGACATGGGCAAACTACGGCCCGGGGGCCAGATGCGGCCTTTGACCAGTTGTAATCAGGCTCTCGAAACATTTTTGAAAATAAGAGGTAATCTTAATATTGCTTTTTTCTTGAATGATTAGTTGTTGTGGTCTTAAATTTCACAAAATATTACATAAGTGTCTTTTTTATTTACATTCTTTTATATTTATTTATTTACTTTCAAGAAATTTACTTGCAGCAGTGACAATTTGTTACACCAATGATCGCAAGAAAAGACCAGAAATCTCTTACGAAAATCCTTACTCTGGCCACGCCTGCTCGAACTCGTAGAAGGAAACATTGGGCTTAAAATCGGATCAAAACTCCTGTAGTGTGCAGTCGGCTTTAGTCGTTTTAGATCACTGTTGTGTTTTACAATGAACAAAATCTGAATCTGCATAAGCAATAGTTTCTTCCTAAATATACAGGAGAATCCCTATAGGTCTTTGTTTATCTTGTCAAGTAAAATTTCCCTTTTAACCAGCATTTTATCGACTCATACTACACATTCTTAAACGTACCTTCTCAAAGACAGACAGAGACAGCTTGCAGTTGTATTTTCGATCCAGTTCCAGAAGTTGGCGAAGTTTGGTCACTAAAGACTTGAGCGTTTCCACTTCTTCTGCTCCGTAGTTTTCATCCTAATGCATCAGAATAAACAATAAACACACATTTAACTTGAAAGACGTGTAAATAATTTGTCTAAACTTACGCATTTGGTCCAGGTCCATAAGGAAGGAAGTCCGAGCACGGCGAGACTCAGTCCATTCTGAGGCCAGCCGCTCTGAAACAAAGAAACAGCACAAACATTATATTGATTATTGGCTTTTTAATGATGATAATTGTTGCTTATTCGTGTGAAGTACCTTTTCAGTTAACTCCAGATTCCTTGCTCTCTGCTCCAGCCATCTTGCCAGGTTTTTCTAATCACAATGAAAACAGTAAATAAATGTACCACAATAAAAAAAAACGACTGGATGTTGTGGTATTTTAAAAGTCCATGTTACATTTGTGTGTAAATGTGTAGCTGTCATACTGTATTGTTCAAAATAAAATGTATAAAATGTACACACACATTTACAGTCCAAGAATATTCAACTGCTTCATACTTGTGGTACAAATATATGGTATAAACATATAAACAAACACAAAAATAAGAATAGTGTGGATGTAGTTATGGGCGAAAGATAATATCAGTGATATTTGTTATAAAATATTTAGAGGACTCTTTGTATGAGATGAGTCCGTATCAATAGCACTTTTCACAGTTTCTCAAACGCAAATGGAGCTGGGGAAGAACTGATCGGCCTGACTACATCACATTCTAAATAAATAAGGCTATTACAGTAGGTAGGGATGCACCGATCCGATACTTGGATCGGATAATGGTGCCGATCCAGGGAATTTTGCTGGATCGGGTATCGGCTCTATGATATCGGTCCAGCCGATACCAATTGGATACTAATTAATTGGACACAAGGAGACTAATTTATAGGGATGCACCGATCCAGCTTTTTCTGTTCCGATATCGATGCCTATATTTGGTTTTAACTATCTGCCGATACCCGATATCAACCGATACCAGTGAAAGGACTGAAATTGCTTCTTTTTCTTATAAAAACTTAATACATTTGGTCATATTGTGTTATGTAACTGTTGTTTATAGTGCAAGTCACAACTTAACAACTTAATCTGAATAAAATGCCCAATATTATAAATTGCTATGGATCAACACCACCCTGTAAATTAGTCTCATTATGTCCAATTAAAGGCGCAGCCACGATATCGGCTGAACCGATATCATTGAGCCGATACCCGATCCAGCAAAATGTCCTGGATCGGCACCGATATCCGATCCATGTATCGGATCGGTGCATCCCTACTAATTTACTAGCTGATGTTCAATCAAAACTTCTCATAATGATAAACATTTTATTCACATTAAGTTGTCAAGTTGTGACTTACACTAGAAATAATAGCTACATAACACTATATGACCAAATGTCTTATGTTTTGATAAGAAAATTAAGGTATTTCAGTCCTCACACTCGTATCGGTTGATATCGAGTATCGGCAGACACTGAAAGCCAAAATATCGGAATCGGTATCGGAACTGAAAAAGCTGGATCGGTGCATCCCTACTATTAGGCAGTAAAAAACCCACATAACATATAAAATAAGCCCACATTCATTATTTTACATAGTAGTAGGACTTGTATTTTCTTCCATGTGATGAATAAAAGGAAAGTAAAAGTCTGTAACCAGGGTCAGATTGTCCTCCACAGGAATAAGGTTTGGCCAAATTGTATGTAATTTGCTGTACTCAAGCACATTTTATAGGTTTTGTAGTCACATCTCAACAATAAAAACTTTCTATTTCCGTAGGTTTATTTTTAAAGTCTGGTCTACGTGTCTCCTCTTGTGCTCTTCACACACCTGAACATTCAGTCTGTCTCACAAACACTACACCTGAACCTTTATCGGGACATCTGAACATAGGTTTAGATTGATGATTAAATGCTGATGGAGCCACATGCGTGTCGGTGCGTATATGTCTCCGTGGTGCAAGCGCGTTCTTATCGCTAAAGAGTCTTTTTCAGGTTTTTTTTTTTTTGCACATTTCTCCGAAAATATTAGATCAATTTTTTTCAAATATTCTCATTTGCTCTGTAATGTAGTGTTCTGCTGCTGCCGCTGCTGCTGAGGGGACAGCAGGGAAAAAGCTGTGGCTGTGTTCAATGCAACTGGAAAATTCCCACTTGTAAAAATGCGCTGGAACGCCACTCCATTTAGTAAATGCCAATTGCAAATTGGGACCTGGTCGAGGGAGTCTCACTTCACATAAGAGATCAACAATCACCACAAAAAGTGAATCTGAGGGGTTTAACAGACACAAAAACTATGTAAACACTGGTTACAGGTTATTTAACACTTTTGTTTAGCCTAATGGCCATAGTGCTTACAAACGAGGTCATTCAGTTGGAACGCTTTGAACTGGGAACTGGACTTTTTCAAGCAGGAAATATCCCAGTTCCCAGTTGCCTGGAACACAGCATAAGCTGCAGTGCATTGTGGGACCTGAAGTTCCAATTGTTGCATGTGGGTCAGTTCCAGTATGTTTTGAAAATGTGAAAGATCCAAACTTCTAAACAGCGTGCAGGACAGAGAGATTAAAAATCATGTGTAAATGTCATAGGTATGGCAAATTAATGACTATGGGAGCTAAATCTACTGTAAGTAAGTCATTAATTAAGTAATCTTTATTTGTATAGCGCTTCACAGTGACATAAACCCTCCTTCCTAACTCAGTGACAGTAAACTGCCCTGGGGCAGCTCAGCAGAGGTGATTCGCCTAAACACCTGGCGCCTCAACCGCCAACCACCACCAAGCATTCCCTAACATGCATGTTATTAACCTGTCCAGCCAGATGGTTTATCTTGCGGTTTTTGTGAATTCACAAACACGAGATAAACCATCTGGCCTTCGTCCGGCTCGATTGGTTTGGGAGTCCGAAACGGCCGTGGTTCGGCCCACTCACATCACAGCAGCGTGGTTTTGAGGCCCAATCACATTGTAGCAGGGCGGGCTAACACGGGCCGTTAGCTCCCCGGTGCCGCAGCAGAGTCTGATTCAAGCTAAATAAAGACGGCGGCTCCCATGGATGTACGTGTTGTCTGCTGCTTTTGATGCGGTTTCAGCAGAAATACGGAGTAATTTCTTTTTGAAAGAAGAGCAGTATGTGTGACACTTGTTCTATCTCACACAAATAAGGTAGGCCCACACCCAATCAGCTCCAAGTATTTCACTAAACGCCCCGCCTTTTCTCGAACGCATTCAGCGAGTCAAGACCCAGATGGATATAGTGAGAACTCAGATAGGAGTTCAACACAGATCCATCTGGCGTGAGCCAGGTTAGCATGTTATTGGTTGGTGGAGAAACTGGAGTGCCCGGCGGAAAGAGTGCTAACCGCTCTGCCACCGCGCCGCCACTGTGCAGACCCTCTTTACCTGTTTCTACTTCCAGTACTAAAACATCTTAGGGGTTGCCAGTTTGAGACCGCTGCCTTACACTATACAGAATAAATGCTATTGTCCTAAGAAGTCTACGTACCTGTCCTGAAGGAAGCACTCTCCTCACAAAAGGAACAAACACAGACTTGAACCAGGGACACAGGTCTTTGGAGGGCAGGTCTTCAGGAATAGCACTGAGCACCTCCTCCAGCTTCTGCTCATCAAACTCTCCAGCCAGCTGCCCCTGTCACACAAAAGAGCTTCGTTCTCACACAATTCATAAGGACCCAGTTCCCTTTTTACTAAATTCTTTCATTCAGTCCACTATCTGATAAAAACACAATATCAAGTAACGATGCTTCACTTAAAACACTGTAGACACACTTTGATTAACGTGTTGGTTTTACCTCGTGTCTGAGCCAGAGCAGCTGTGCACCCTTCAGGTCCCCGTCCCGCAGGTGACACAGAATATCTCCCAAAACATCAGTGCAGTTCAAGAACTCGATCCAAGCAATGCCACTGCAAGACACAAGTTACAGTTAAAGGGCCTAGATTACCTATTTTATTAAGTTAAGTTATATTATTACGTTTTTTGTCCTATTTTTTGTTTTGGCATTTCGCTTTATTCACACTTGTTTGAACATTTTCAACCCTGGATTCTCCCATCTTTGAAATTACTGTTTTAGCCTCATTTAAAATGCTTCCTTTGTCTGTGTGAATGAAACATACTGGACAATGTCTGTGACAAAACCAACTGAATATAATATTTTGAAAAACTCTTTAATCTTATTTTAGTGCTTTGTGCAGTAAAGCAGTTCAATTGAAGCTAAAACTGCTGCTAAATGTCAAACTACCACATGATGACATCACAAGGTTGAACAAAGCATTTTGAGCTTTGGAAATTTACAAAGCAGAATTACATAAAAATGTATTAATAAAACAATACTTTGGGTATGTTTACTATGTGTAAACATTACAAAATGGGCTTTTGTGTAATATGGAACCTTTAAAGAGAGTAATTTATATTTGCCTGGAAAATCCAGACGATTTAAAAAGAATATGTCAGAGTCAATTGGAGTCAATCAATAAACGTCGGCAAAACCTTGTTTTTCTTAAAACCACAAGGTTTTTAAAGCATCATAAGAATGCACTGCTGCAGTGGTCTGCAGGGGAGGGGCTAAGATGCAAAGATCAAATTAAGATGTTATTTATGGAGCACAATCAATCATTTTGACACCTCTGTTTTATTCCATTATGAGCTATAATTCAGGCCTAATACAGTACAAGTTTTGATCTGGTTGAACTCCGTGAGCCAGATATTATATTATGTACTTGGTGTTACAAGTTTAAAAACCACTAGTCTAGACATCAGTGTATTGGAGAGCGTATTTTACTTGAAGTTGTCCACACTGTGCAGGCTGCAGAAGGTGGCCAGTCGAGCCAACGCCTCTTGGATCTGGAGTGTGCAGTATTGAGAGGACACATGGTTCAGCATCTTCTCCGCCGTCTCAAATGTGGGCCAGGGAGCCTTCAGACAGTAGTCCACCACGTACTGCTCGTCCTGGTCACAGCACAAGGACGTTCACTAAGTCTTTACACACTTCTGCTCTTTTACACCAGTATATGTGACTCACGGAGATCTTCATGAGGTTGGTGCGAGCCTCCTCCACCAGCTCTGACCACACTTCCTGTCCGTAGCCTCCGACTGACGCAGAGGCCAACTGCTCCAGCACAAAGTCCAGCTTCACCTTGTACACCAGCTGCAGAAACAAAAACACAGCTTGTTTTTTCATTTGGTGAGAGAAGAACTAATGAATTAACTATTACAAGAACATCAAGCAGTACAGAACTATTTGTCTAAACCAGGGCTATTCAACTTAATTTTCCAGAGGGCCAGATTTTACTGAGGACCGTGGCTTCTGGGTTGGGTAGTTGCACTGTATGTCGCTGTTTTTGACATGAGCTTGCACCAAACATTCACAGGACTAGATTTATTTCTATAGTGATACCAACTAATGCTGCAATCCATTTTTGTCCAAATCTAAACCAGGACTAAACCAGGTCTATGGCGGAATAAAATCAGGACTTAATTCCTGCACTGTAAAAATTACAATCTCAAACTAGATTATGATGAAAAAAAAAGCTTAAAATATGCCATATTTATCTTTATGCTTTATGCTAAATTCATTCTGTCTACCGGTACTTTGATTACTAATTTTATGATTTTTCTCTGTTAAGACAGTTGTAATAAGCTAAAAGCTCGTACCTGACAGTACACAACATAAACGCAATAGTAAAACCACACAACAAACTAATACAGCTACTAGTACAGCCGAAGGACAGAATACAGCCAGAGAAAAAGTGCAATGTCATTTACGAAATTCCATGCAAAACATGCAATAAAACATACATTGGGGAGACAAGACACAAGAAAAAAGGAGCATCAGAAAGAGTGCGAAAAGGAAACAAAAGGACGACTAACAAGAAAAGAGAAGGCGACACAGGAGAACCTCAAGTCAGCAATATCTGACCAATGCAAAAGAGAAAATCACATCATGGACTTGGACAGCACAAAAATAATTTGATGGATGGATATGAGAGGCTAATGAAATCAGGAAGCGGAGCACAGGAGACGAAGGAGCTTTCAATTTAGCTCACACATGGGATTGACTTCTCCAGAGACCAATTGGCTGAGTGCAGTTGTCTTGTTTTGGTTTAAAATACTACATCCTGTACATACAACGGCTTCCTGTTCAATACTCTTCAATGAGGTTTTCACTACATCAGTTTAAAACTAATAAATCCTCTTTAGATCAGACAGTTGTGGTGAATGTTACAGAAAACATGTTAAAGACTTTACATATTAGAGCACATATGTCAAGCTCAAGGCCCGGGGGCCGGATGCGGCCCTCCACGTAATTTTATGCGGCCCTCGAGGTTTTATAAAGCTTACTTTAATTTGATATTACTGCCAGGAGTAATCTAGGTGACTTAACCTAATGAAATGGTTTGTCTCAAATTTAAAGAGTAAGTAATTTTTCAGACTAATGCAAAATGTATTCAGTAATTTTCACTTCAATAAATATACAATAATCAAATCCAGAAATTATTATTTGTCGTATGTCAAAAATTATCAAGATTAATTTTATTTATAACCGGCCCTTGGAGGATAATCCCGATGCCAATGTGGCCCTTTGTCAAAATGAGTTTGACACCCTTGTATTAGAGGAATATTTCATCAGAGAACACTTCTGTGTTTAAAGAGACATGATTGTGTCTAAATGCTAACGCTAACAGGAAATGGTTGTATGTACAGAAGTTAGCATTTTTAAACAATCGCAAGCCAACTGAAATTCCGTGCACACAGCCCATTGGCCACGTCTCGGAACATCCTTTAAGAGACACGTCACAACATCAAACATCACCTCTGACGAAGGCGGAAGTCCTGTCGCCGAAACTGTCAGGTACGAGCTTATAGCTTATTACAACTGTCTTATCAGAGAAAAATCATACGGTTAGCATATTTATCTTTGTTTAAGCACATTTTAACTGTCTTTAAATAAGATTTGCCCAAAGAACAAGAGCAATTTGTTTGGCTAAAAATATGAAAAATACAGCCTTTTCTCACTGGAAATTACATTACCACACTACATTCAAATCTTTTTTTTAGACAAGTATTGGCACTTTTTCTTGAGTAAAAACCAGAATAATAACCCAGAAATCTACACACAAGAGAAAATATGTTTTTGTAATATTTGTGAATGAAAGTGAATGAAGGGCCGAATCATATCTGTGGAGGGCCGACTTGGCACCCGGGCCATAAGTTGAATAGACCTGATCCAAACCATTGATTTACCTCTAAGTCCAGCTCAAAAGCAATCGCAAACTTCTCAGCCTCCTCGAACATGTGATTATGGAGCAATCGGCTCAATCTGAAAATATTATGTAAAAGCCCAGTTCATAACAAACCATTTATTTAATCGTGTGAAATAATAAACATTTAAGCTCATTTAAGCTCTCACCTGTTTTCTGGCAAAGCCTCCGTGAAGCACTTGACGGCGAGAGAAGATACTGGCTGTCCTCGGCTGGAAAAAGAAAATGAATAAACAATTGTATTTTTGTTCCAACTTCTGTCAACAACAATCACGTCTGACCTTTCAGGGTTCTCACAGATGCCTTCCACTAAATAAAAGGTGTCCTGCAGAGAACAAGCTGCATTTTAAAACGCACAAATGCATCTCTGGTGAAAATAAGTCAGTTCAAAAGTCTGTACCATGTTGATTTTTGTTCGGACGAGGCAGGAGACGGAAGAGACGTTCATGGAGTAGCACACGTCCATGGAAGGCAGGGAGCGGATCTGCAGCGAGTTTATCTGAAATAATTATAAAATATTAAAGATTTAAAATTGAAGTCAGGACTACACGTGGACCAGAGTCAGGACTAAACATAGACCAGAGTCAGGACTAAACGTGGACCAGAGTCAGGACTAAACGCGGACTAGAGTCAGGACTAAACGCGGACCAGAGTCGGGACTAAACGCAAACCAGAGTCGGGACTAACCGTGGACCAGAGTCAGGACTAAACGTGGACCAGAGTCAGGACTAAACGTGGATCAGAGCCATGGCAGAGTCACGACTAAACGCGGACCAGAGTCAGGACTAAACGTGGACCAGAGTCAGGACTAAACATGGACCAGAGTCAGGGCTAAACGTGGACCAGAGTCAGGCCTAAACGTGGACCAGAGTCAGGACTAAACGCGGACCAGAGTCAGGACTAAACGTGGACCAGAGTCAGGACTAAACGTAGACCAAAGTCAGGACTAAACGTGGACCAAAGTCAGGACTAAATGCGGACCAGAGTCAGGACTAAACGTGGATCAGAGTCAGGACTAAACACGGACCAGAGTCAGGACTAAACACGAACCAGAGTCAGGACTAAACGTGGACCAGAGTCAGGAATAAACATGGACCAGAGTCAGGACTAAACACGGACCAGAGTCAGGACTAAAAAAAGCGAAACGGACCAGAGTCAGGACTAAACGGACCAGAGTCGGACTAAACGCGGACCAGAGTCGGACTAAACGCGGACCAGAGTCGGACTAAACGCGGACCAGAGTCGGGACTAAACGCGGACCAGAGTCGGGACTAAACGCGGACCAGAGTCGGGACTAAACGCGGACCAGATCGGACTAACCAATCGCGGCCAGAGTCGGACTAAACGCGGACCAGAGTCAGGACTAAACTGGACCAGAGTCAGGACTAAACGTGGACAGAGTCAGGACTAACTGGACAGAGTCGGACTAAACGGACCAGAGTCAGGACTAAACGGGACCAGAGTCAGGACTAAACGGACCAGAGTCAGGACTAAACAGGACCAGAGTCAGACTAAACGTGGATCAGAGTCAGGACTAAACACGGACCAGAGTCAGGACTAAACACGGACCAGAGTCAGGACTAAACGTGGACCAGAGTCAGGAATAAACAGGACCAGAGTCAGGACTAAACACGGACCAGAGTCAGGACTAAACACGGACCAGAGTCAGGACTAAACGGACAGAGTCAGGACTAAACACGGACCAGAGTCAGGACTAAACACGGACCAGAGTCAGGACTAAACACGGACCAGAGTCAGGACTAAACGTGGACCAGAGTCAGGAATAAACATGGACCAGAGTCAGGACTAAACACGGACCAGAGTCAGGACTAAAAACGAACCAGAGTCAGGACTAAACGTGGACCAGAGTCAGGACTAAACGCGGACCAGAATCAGGACTAAACACGGACCAGAGTCAGGATTAAACGTGGACCAGAGTCAGGCCTAAACGTGGACCAGAGTCGGGACTAAACGTGGACCAGAGTCAGGAGTAAACGCGGACCAGAGTCAGGACTAAACGCGGACCAGAGTCGGGACTAAACGCTGACCAGAGTCAGGACTAAACGTGAACCAGAGTCAGGACTAAACGTGGACCAGAGTGAGGACTAAACGTGGACAAGAGTCAGGACTAAACGTGGACCAGAGTCAGGACTAAACGTGGACCAGAGTCAGGACTAAACGTGGACCAGAGTCAGGACTAAACACGGACCAGAGTCAGGATTAAACGTGGACCAGAGTCAGGCCTAAATGTGGACCAGAGTCGGGACTAAACGTGGACCAGAGTCGGGATTAAACGCAGACCAGAGTCAGGACTAAACGCGGACCAGAGTCGGGACTAAACGTGGACCAGATTCAGGACTAAACACGGACCAGAGTTGGGACTAAACACGGACCAGAGCCAGGACTAAACGTGGATCAGAGTCATGGCAGAGTCAGGACTAAACGCGGACCAGAGTCAGGACTAAACGCGGACCAGAGTCAGGAATAAACGTGGATCAGAGTCAGGACTAAACACGGACCACAGTCAGGACTAAACACGGACCAGAGTCAGGACTAGACACGGACCAGAGTCAGGACTAAACACGGACCAGAGTCAGGACTAAACGTGGACCAGAGTCAGGACTAAACATGGACCAGAGTCAGGACTAAGTAAAGAACAGAGTCAAGACTAAACGTGGATCAGAGTCAGGACTAAAAACGAACCAGAGTCAGGACTAAACACGGACCACAGTCAGGACTAAACACGGACCAGAGTCAGGCCTAAACGTGGACCAGAGTCAGGACTAAACACGGACCAGAGTCAGGACTAAACACGGACCAGAGTCAGGACTAAAAACGAACCAGAGTCAGGACTAAAAATGAACCAGAATCAGGACTAAACGCGGACCAGAGTCAGGACTAAACACGGACCAGAATCAGGAATAAAGACGAACCAGAATCAGGACTAAACGTGGACCAGAGTCAGGACTAAACGTAGACCAGAGTCAGGACTAAACGCGGACCAGAGTCAGGACTAAATACGGACCAGAGTCAGGACTAAATGCGGACCAGAGTCAGGACTAAACACAGACTTCATACCTGACTGTTGCCTTGCTTGATGAGTGTGATCATCTTTATACTGCGGCCATCTTGTCTAGAAGCAACAGATTAAGTTAAACTCCGGCTCTGAAGACACAATCAGTAAAAACAGTCAAAAACACAGATACGTACAACGCCATAGAAGCAGAGCCACATTCTGAAGTCAACTCAAAGTCATGAATAGACAGATCAGACCAACAGTGGATCATGATGAAGAAATGCAGATCCCACAGACTCAGGAAGTCCTGTTGTCACACAGAAGAGAGAAGAAAGCAGACATAAGGCAAACAAATGATCCTCTACATGTAGCGTGTTGATGTGAATTTGGTGATATCATGTTCACATCTCTACAACTGAAGCCTACCAGACCAAAGACACACCACATTATTACACTTCAGCTCACAGACTCACCTCTGTATCAAGAATGTAGAAAAGATTTCCTACAACCACCAGCTTTCTCACACCTAGAGGGAAAAAAAAAACATATTTGACACCATGAACAACATTTATGCAAATGGACAAACGCTTAAACCATCGAACTAGGTGGAGGGGCGTTGGACCCCCTTCAGTTTGCCTATCAGGACAGCATAGTGGACGATGCAATCCTGTACATGGTCCATAGGGCGCTTTCCTTTCTGGATGGGGCTGGTGGCTATGTGAGGTTGATGTTTTTTGACTTCACAAGTGCCTTTGACACAATCCAGCCTCAGCTACTGAAGGGGAAGCTCGAGAGGATGAGAGTGGATCCTGTTTTTGTTCGCTGGATCCACAACTACCTGACTCTCAGGTCACAATATGGCCGGCTGGGTGACGGTGTATCGGGCATACTGACAAGCAACACCGGTGCACCACAGAGAACTGTACCGTCGCCCTTTCTCTTCACACTTTACACTGCTGACTTTGCCTATACATCTGCAGCTTGTCATGTCCAGAAGTACTCGGACGACACCGCTATTGTGGCGTGTGTAAAGGAAGAGACGAGAGTGAGTACAGGGAGCTCATCACCAGATTCACCTCCTGGAGCAGGGAAAATGGTCTTATGTTGAACACCTCAAAGACCAAGGAGATGATCATTGACTTTGGTAGGAAGCCCGCCCACCAACCAGTGATCATTGACGGAGAAAAGATCGAGGTGGTTGACACCTATAAGTACTTGGGTGTGCACCTTGACCACAAACTGGACTGGTCAGAGCAGGCTCGGGCTCTGTATAGTAAAGGACAGAGTAGGCTGTTTTCCTAAGAAAGCTTAGGTCTTTTGATGTGTGTGCCGACATGTTGTTCCTTTTTTATCAGTCTGTTGTGGGAAGTGCTGTCTTCTATGGTGTTGTCTGTTGGGGTGGCAGTATGACCACAAGGGATGCAATCGTTTGGACAAACTGATAAAGAAGTGTGCATCTGTGATCGGGAGGAGGGTGGACTCTGTGGGAGCTGTGCTTGAGAAGAGGATGAGGCTTAAATGCAGGGCATCTTGGGCAATCCCAGAAATCCTTTGCATGACACGATGTCTGCACAGAGAAGCACTCGCAGTAATAGGTTCCTCTCACTGCGCTGCAGGACAGAGCGCTTTAACAGGTCGTTTGTCCCTTCGGCTATCAGGCTGTTTAACAGATCTGCCTGATATGAACTGTAATCTTATATGTGCACTTTATACTATTGATAGTAATATTTTATTGTTATTATTGTGTGTGTGTGTGTGTAAATATAGAAATAGGAGTTTAAGGACTTTTTTTTACTTAAACATCTCGGCTAATGTGTTACATGTAGTGGTACTTGAAACCATCTGCTTCAGGCACTAGGGTTTTTTATTTGAAATCCAGTCTAATAAATATAGGTAGTACTTGTGTTCAGGAATATTACAGATATATGTAATGAACAGTGCTTAGAAAATAAAAGATGTTTTGGTTTAATTCTAATCCAGTTAGCGCTTAAATATCAGCCTGAAAGAACCCGAAGGTAAAAACTGACCAGGTATCAAAGTGTTATTCACACAGTGGGCCAGACACATCTTCCCATTTGAATCCATTTTCCAGTCGGTCAAGACATTCTCCTGGTCTCCCTGTGAAAATACACCAGAGCACAGACCCAACGCATTACTAAAGACTTCACTAACACCAGAGTCTTTAAGTGCTGCAAACTCAGACCCCGATGAGGACGTGGATCTCCTCGCCGACCGTGAACAGGACCGCAGTGGAACAGCCCTCGTCGTGATACTCAGTGGTTGGGTAAAAGTCAATCTTGATGACAGACTGAAGCTGTAAAAACAAGAAGAACATTAAAAAACGCAAGGCAGGATCAGTATTTAAAGCATGTAAGCAGAGAATGTTTTACCTCCTTTAAGATTCCTAAGTCCATTTCTGCAAAGGCTGTGGTTAAAAAAATGACATGTTTATGTGTTACCAACAAAAAGAAATGGTATTATTGTATTACCAGTTTCCATCTTTGCCAAAGCCAGGTTTGTGATGTGGAAAAAGCCATCTTTGACGAGCAGAAACACTTGGTATGTTCCTGTTGGACAATCATAATAGACACTTAAGTTCCTTTCACCTTAATCATGAAATATGAAATGTAAATGAGAATCTAGTACCAGAGGAGGCTTTATCTTCTTCTATGATGAGATATCGGTAAGTTTTATTTCCACTGGACTTGTTTTTCACCAAAGCCTAAAAATGAAGTAGGACAACACTAATGTACAGTATATAACAAACGGAGGAGTTGTTCACGAGTGAGGGAAGGATGGAGCGTGAGGTTGACAAGCGGATCGGTGCAGCGTCTGCAGTGATCAGGTCGCTGTACCGGACCGTTGTGGTGAAGAAGGAGCTGAGTCGAAAGGCAAAGCTCTAGATTTACCGCTCAATCTACGTTTCAACCCTCACCTATGGTACTGAGTTCTGGGTAATGATAGAAAGGACATGCAAGCGTTCGAAATGCGTTTCCTCCGCAGGGTGGCTGGATGCTCCCTTAAGCCGGCTGCAGAACACAGGAGTTTTGACCTGATTTTACAAGTTCAGGGAGGCGTGGCCAGAGTAACAATTTTCGTAAGAGATTTTATGTCTTTTCTCTCCTTATGTCTGTGCTGCATCACTGCGACTATTTATCAGGAGCATCGTCGTGAGGCTCACATGTTGCACGTGTATATAAAATAAAGAAGAAACATTGCTTCATCATCTGTAAATAAATGTAACACTTTGTGTTCGTAGTCCAAGTGTGAGATTCTTTTTACGAGCATTTTGCACATCATTGAAACACACCTGCTCCTTCAATGAAGTGAGAAGCACCAACTTTACTATAGAACATGGCCAACACCGAGTTTGTTTAAACTTTTTCATTTCATGCCGACAATGGTTTTATCCACTCGCGTTTCATTGTTAACTTTATAACAGCGTTCATGCGCTCGATCACGTGACTGTTCTCTGCTCACCCTGCTCCCAAAGTCTGTGTCGTCTCTGTTCTTCCTGCAACGATGATGCGAATGTGAGGCAAATAATTGTTGTCTTTATGTCTGTGGCCTCTTCTTTTCTTTGGCACGTCAAAAAAAATTGCAAAAGATCCTAAACTCCTGTAGTGTGCAGCCGGCTTTAGAGATAGGGTGAGGAGCTCAGTCACACGGGTGGAACTATGAGTAGAGCCGCTGCTCCTCCACATCAAGAGGAGCCAGCTGAGGTGGCTCGGGCATCTGACGCCTCTTGGACGCTTCCCTGGGGAGGTGTTCCGGGAATGTCCCACCGGGAGGAGACCTCGAGGAAGACCCAGGACACGACTGGCCTGGGAACGCCTCTGGATTCTCCCTAAAGAGCTGGAGGAGGTGTGTGTGAACAGGGAAGTTTGGGCCTCCCAGCTCGGACTGCTGCCTCCGCGACCCGGCTCCAGATACAGTGGAAGAAAATGAGTGGATGGACTAATGTATACAACGAGAACACAAAAATACACCTCCTATGTGTAATTTAAATCAGCTTACCTTGGTGAGGAGGATTTTCTTGTGCGGAACATAAATCAGATGCAAGTTGCCGTTTTGTTCACACACCACTAAAAACTGTCCATTGAGACAAACATCAAACGCTTCAACTTCAGTTTCTGCAAATCCAAACAGAGAAGATGAGGGAAGAAAGCAAGAACTACAAGAACTGAATGTTAGGTCATGCATATGTTACCAAAATGCAAAAGCAGCAGGATGGTCTGGTAGCTCTGGTCAAAGAGAATGACAGTCTTATCAGCCACGACGATGCTCCAGTTAGAGCCGCTGGACGAGCACAGACAAGGGTCTCCCTGCACCTGCACAGAACGTCAGACCAGCCAGGCCCATGAGTCTGAGTCACTAAACATTTGTAAACAAAATATTTCATTTTGTTTAAAAGACAGTGAACTTTTGACCCATTTTGTTTAGTGTATATAGGTCCAGTCATTACAGAACTAAAACGTACATTACAAAACAAATCTACAATCTGAGTTAAAGATTGCGTCTACATTTTTTTGGAGTAATTTTAAGACCCCAAAAACAAATTTTTACCTCAGCTTTTACAGAGGAATTGTCAAAATCTTAAATATGCCAAATCTAGAGTCATTCAGGTCTTAGCTGTCAACACCAGCTTTACCAATCCTTACACAGTATCTACCAAAAAAATATAGGCGCAAATTAGATTCTGTTTTTTATTTGTGTCAGAGCCCGTTAGTCATCACAGGCTAAAACTAAAGAGATACAGCTTCGCAAAGACTCCAGTGCTCCAAAGTGTTCAGAATAGGGATGTCACGATATCACATTTTAGTGTTATGATTATCACGAGACAAAGTATCACAATTTAGCAATTATTTACAATAATTACCAAATTTCATTCTCACTGTCAAACGTGTCACTTTTCCTCATGTTTGTGACCAATGCAAATGTGACAAAAACTTTAGTTTTAATTTAGATTGAATTAAAAAAATAATAATATTGCCTCTAAAATGTGAATGAATTGAAAGATTTGCTTCAAAATGGTAATGACAATTTTTCTTTAATTTTTATATTACTATTTATATTACTATTACTATTGGTTTTTTTTTGGCAATTTTTTATTATAATATACCTACTGCTGATAGTTTATTCCATTATTTCAATTTTTAAATCACAAATTTACTTTTCAGTACAAAATAAAAAGAAAAGGTATATATTTGGGTTATAACAACATGTGCTTATATGCCAAATATTGGTGTTTTTCTTTAAACCCAGCTGTCGCCAAAACTGTAACTGATATTTTATCTATCCATAGTTACTATAGAGTGGACTGTAAAAATTTAATTTTACTTCTAAAATTGCCACGATTGTTATTTGTTTGATCTGACTTGTGAATAACCACGATTAGCAATTAACCTAATATTCTTGATATCCGTAGTTCAGTAACAGTTTACTTTGAAATTTAGACAATTTTAGTCAGATGTGTGAGGGGAACAAGCCCTGAAAAGGCCAGAATGACAGTTTACAGAATAACTTATTTAATTTTTAGGTGAAAAAGCTCCTTATTGTTGCATGTTTTTACTGCACTACACATTCAGTCATTAATTTTTGCACATCTTCAAAACAACTTTCCCAATGTTTTCTGAAATATTCTGATTAGGAGCTGGTAAAGTACCTCAGAGACGGCAGAAATCTTGGCCAAAGTGTCCACCTGGTAGAGCCCACTGCCGTTCTCCTCTCGGGACACACCGCCCAGCCTCACTGTTGTGTCCTCGTTGGTCAGAAGCTCTACATCACTCCACATCGCCATTTTCTATCGTTAAACCAAAAACACGGTGAATACGTTTATGTGGACAAGTATTATTATATGAGTTACAGCAAAGAGAACATGCGCATTTTACATTAATCCAGCAGTTTAAGTTACGTAAAATGCGAGTAAAACATATAATTATTTAACAGCTGTCATAGTTTATAACCTACCGCTTCAAAAAGGGTTTCCAAGTCTCTAAAACCATGAATATTCTATCTGTCAAATCTCACGAAAACAGCAAAGCCACTCAGTTAGAATTTGGCGGGTTGTTGAGGGAAGTGACGGAGAAGAAAAATAATCCCCGGTTTGTGTCTCGCAGGCGTGCAGTTGTGACTTTTCTTTAATTACTTTTATTAATTAACTACAATCATGAATTATAAAACTGTATTTACTCTTCGATATACTTTGTTCTAGTTTGATGATCTATAAACGTAGTCATTTGCTGTTTTTGGCTTTCAAGGTTACGCCTAAAATGTCAAATTAGGGGAAAATCAAACAGAGAGGAGTGACTGAATGGTGTGGTTGCCAGTTCCGAATAATCTAACGTTTACAAATGACAGCGATCAAGATTGATTATTACAAACTTACTTACAAAGCAAATGACAGGTTTTTGTGTTTTTTCTAATTATGTTTTTGTCCGGTGGGTAAATACATAGGTAAATATGTATAGCATTTTACCAACAGTCAAGACGAGGGTTGTGAAAAACTTGATAAGAATGCTCCAAACCTGGCAACCGCGAGTGACCGTCGATGAACAGAACGGAGCAAGAAGACCATAGCGTTGTTCTCGGGAAAGGACCACGTTCTTAGTTATTTAAACAGTATCGTTGTACAGATTATGTCGGTAAGTTAAAAATCAAAGCTTGTAAACGCAAACACGGGAGATTGTTGTGTTGGTGGCAGTGTTTCGGTTAGGAGCTACTTAGCTTAGCTGCGCAAAGACGTTTTTAGCAAAGATGGCGACTAGTAGCAACAGCGTAGGGTTAGCTTCAGGCCTGATTGTGCGTTTGTTTAGCATTATATATGTTTATCTCTCAAATATATGTCATTGTTAAACTGTAACATGCCTGTAAACGTTGGTTTTGAGTGCCTATAATAACAACGCGTTACATTTGCGTTGTGATTAGGGAAACCATCGTATGAACGTGAGCTAGTTATAAATAAAAAGTGTCTTTATTGTCAGTGACACATGTAATTTCGTTCTTATGCAGTGCGACCCTGTTTTTACTTGTTGTGTGTTATTTTCCCTCGGCCAGGCCAGCGACAGTGACGGTGCAGACGTGAACAGACAAATCTCTCCAGCTGCTCACACAAAGTCCATGGAGCCCAGCAGATCCCCGCGGAGCTCCAAACGGCACCACTCCCGCTCCCGATCACGGTCCAGGGACAGAAAACGTGGGTGCTTCGTGATGTTTCTCATAACTGCATATATTCTGCATCTTTCAGACTGTTGTGTCTCATTTGTGGGTTGTTTGTCTGCTTTCAGGTGACAGAAAACACAGACGGAGTCGCAGCAGGAGCAAAGAGGTAAATAATAAACTTTTGTCTTGTCATTTCATATCACCCAGTTAAGCTATGTTAGTTTAGATAAAAGGTGAGTATTTTATGAAAATAATAAAACATATATTTATTTTATTTTTTAAGCTGTTACTGTTATTTATAGTGACAGACTTTAGTGTAGCGTAGCATATTTTATGAATTCATTTATATTTATCAAATTTAGTTGCCAGTTAATGTTGGATTGTGTGTAGATCAAATGATAACATTTGTACAATAAATCATACTCAGCGTGCTAATGCACGAAGAGACTGAACTGAAGATCCTGCTAAAATATGTCTTCTACTGGGACAGGTAAATATCTGCCATTTAGAATTTGTTTGTTTGACTTTTCACTGTAGAAAACTTATAAACAAACCAGTTTACATTTATTTGAACTTATAAGTCTGAATCCTGTGAGTATTGTATTTGTCACTGAGTTGGTTGAAAAATCAAAACTGAACCGATTTTGACTTGTGAAACAATGTTGTGATGGAACAAACTTGTCAATAGAATCACTCTAGTAATAATATATTTATTACATAAGTACTTAAAAGTATTTTTATTGACAAGTTTGTACAAGGCACAAACAGGGCATTGTTTTAATGATTTTGATACATCATCTGTTTTCAGAGTACAACTTAAAAAAAAAAATCTCTTTGATTTAAAATGAAAATACGTTTCAGATTGTCGACATTGTTGATACCATCTGCTCACCGCCTTGGTACTAACTTTTTTTGTTGCACTATTTTCCTGAAAGAGAACTTCTTCTTAACAGGCTCGTAAGAGGGACCATGAAAAATCTTCAAAATCGCACAAAAAATCAGACAGACTGTCAGTGGAGAACGGAGAAGAGCGGTCGAGGCGGAAAGAGCGAAAGACATCCCGAGAGCGCAGTGGGTCTAGGTCCTTGTCACGAGAGAGGTCAGAGAAACACTATCACAGCTGGGTTTTGCTTTAGTCTCATTTTAACAAGGTCTGTTTGACTTCAGACGCCATCACAGCAAGAGCAAAGACAAACGGAGATCCAAGTCCCGCAGCAGAGACCGAAAGAAGAAGGCCAGGTCCAGGTCTGGCTCTAGGTCCAAACATCGGCATCAGAGCAGAAGCCGCAGCAAGAGCAGGTACTTCATCGCTCCTGCAGGTGCTTAACTGTTCACTATGAGCATGTGCTTATCTGTGTGCACTTTTGAATTTACAGAGACAGAAAGAAGAGGGTGGAGAAAGTGCGGAGGAGAAGCAGAAGTCATTCTGCAAGTCCACCTAACTTCAGAGGACGAAATGCAGCTATGGACGCACAGGAGGCTCTAGCGAGAAGGTAAAGGACTGCTGCTTAATACTGTATGAGCTGTATCCATAATTCTGTTACTGCAATGATTTGAACACATGCTGGTATGTTACTGTCAAATAATAATGCTTATGTCTTATGTTGAATTTCTAAGACTGGAGCGTGCCAAGAAGCTGCAGGAGCAGAAGGAGAAGGATCTACTAGAGAAACAGCATCAGCAGCATCAGGAGATCGCCGTAGGTGAGAAACACTGTTGTATATCTTTTATCAGGAGACAAGTTGTTGTCAAACTGTGTTTGATTAATTCCCAGCTGATGCTCCTACAGCCGCCGCGGCCGCTGCAGCTGTTGCCACCACCCCAGGCCTGGACGTGGCTGCTCTGCTGGCTTCGGGCACACAGGTCACTCCACAAATCGCTATGGCAGCACAGATGGCGGCTCTCCAAGCCAAAACACTGGCTGAGACTGGGATTGCAGTTCCCAGCTACTACAACCCTGCCGCCGTCAACCCTATGAAGTTTGCTGAGCAGGAAAAGAAGAGAAAAATGCTTTGGCAAGGAAAGAAGGAAGGAGTAAGAGACTTTTCTGTATATTAGCTTATACTGTATCTACTTATGTGCATGAATTTACATCTTTTTTTACATTTTCTTGTTCAAAGGACAAGTCCCAGACAGCTGAGCTGTGGGAGAAGCTAAATTTTGGAAATAAAGACCAGAATGTAAAGTTCCGAAAACTGATGGGCATTAAAGTAAGTTATGTGCTGGCTGCTGTGTTGAATAAATGTGTATGTTTGGTTTTCAAGCTGAGGTTTTGCTAGTCTTGTCAGCCAAAACTCAATTGAGTAATTCTTAAATTGCATCTTTTCCATTCAGTTGAGTTTTTCTGAAGCTGCTCTTTTACATTTGTTTCTCATAAAACTTCCAGTATTTGCTCAAATGCTGGTTCCTGACAGCAGTACTAACTCTTTTGTGCTGGTGCAGGGCGATGAAGAGGAAGAAGCAGCAGCCAAACCTCTGAATGACGACGGTTTGAAGACTTTGCAGAAGCAGGAGGAGATGTTCAGGAACCTGGATGTTCAGTACGAGATGGCGCGCTCGCAGACACACACACAGAGAGGCATGGGACTGGGCTTCTCCTCGTCTTTCTCACGGGGCCCGGAGCCGATGTAGCACTGACAGAGAGACTACTGTATCCATCCGCGCGCATGGGTCTTTGCTTTTATTTATCGGCAACCATCGCACAACAACGTGTAAATATGGAAATGCTGACTTTATCTCAGCATTTAGAAAAACTGTCATCGGTCAAACTGATGCTGGTCAAATATTTGTTTTATTGTAGTGTGTTTTTTTTTCTATTTTAACGTCTATTGATGTGATAGTTTGAACCGTTGAGTTATTATAATGACTAGAGAGAGGGTGGGGCCTGTTGCTGTGCCGTCTTGTGTGAGGAGAGATTTAGAGAGAGACATTCTTTTTATTCATAGATTAAAGCAGCGTTAACCTAACTTTTTCCAGCTATAACGAAAGTAAAACCATTGCTATTTACTAACTTAAACGTGCATTAAGTAACTTCAGATTCTGTCATTATGAAAAGCTAACTCCTACACATATTTAATACAGATGGATCAATATAGGTTTTTCTTTTTGACCAGTGCTGATACAGATATTTCAAAATTTTGTCAACCGATGCCAGCTGCAATGGCTGCTTCTTATTTTTGTTCTAAAAGCAGGTTATAGGGTAATTTTATTTTAAAAAGCCTGAATAAATGCGATCTTGGCAAGGTTGCCTCTCCGTCGATCTGACCTGTTGGTTTTATTGTGTGGGCTTCTGTTCATATAGTGAGTTTAGAGGAACATTACAAGTACGGTAGGTCTGGGCAATATTGTGATAAAAGATTGAATCATGAACTCACTGTTGTGATTTCCCATTTCTCTAATTAATGCATCTGTTTGTTAAAATACAGACAATTATTTCCAGTCTACTTCTCTCAGCCTCAGAGTTGCCAAGTTTGTTTCTTTATAACGAGTTTGTGCGTCGGTTTTTAATAGTTTTATGAGTTTTGAAGGTTCATGTGTTGAGTCTTTTGTGCTGCAGCTTCAAGTCAAGTTCCAGGTGAATTTTAGCAAATTTTCAGGTTTGATTTACAAAAATATATCTGTTTATGAATGAAACATGGATTTTAGCAGATTTTCAAAAGCTGTTATTAGTGTGTACAATAGTATTATCACACAATGTTCTAATTAATCGATTATTTGAATAACTTTATTTATGAGCCTGACTTGTCTTTGGATTTTTTTCAAAAAGCTTCATCACGTTTTTCTCTGAAAATCTGTCCACACTGGTCAGTCTTTGTTTTGCTCTGAGTGAGTGACAGCTGGATTTAACCAATTACAGTAAAGTAGGAACTTTCAGAAAAAGTAGATGATTGTATTTACCTCAAAGACAAAGACAATAGTCGACAAGAATTGTGATGAAATCGAAATCGTGATCTGTCTCCAGGAAAATCGTGATAATAATATTTTTGTCATATCGCCCAGACCTAATCACAAGCACAAATATAAGTAGGCAGGCTCTCCACTAAAACTAAATGTAGAGACAAACTATACTTGGGTTACATTGCTTTAGAAGGGCACAAACCTTCATCATTATTGCGCTTACTTGACATTTGATACTGTAAAAGCAATTTAAAACTATTTTTTCAAGATTATTTCACATCAGTCTGGTCGAACAGAAGCATAAAAGACGCACAAATACAAAAACTGTCAAAGTATGTCAGCGAAACACTCATTTAAATAAGCTTTGATGAGATCTCAAGCGAACTTTCCCTTCACAAGATGGCTGTACACTTGTTGCTATTGGTTACGAAGGCTCTAGTCATTCTAATAACTCGCCGGTTCGAACTTGCTAAATATGTGAAATAAGTGAGCTCTGTTTACATAGCTTTAGTACAAGGCAGCTGTTTGTGTGGAAAGGAATCGAACGCCTGGAGATTTAAAGACAAAGTGGACTGAGGCTCTTGTTCCTGACACGAGGAGGACTAAACTCACGGCTGCTTCTTCGGGTCTCCTGTGGCAGATATCATCACGTTTCAGATGTGCTTTCAATAAATTTATGATGTACAAACGTTTTTCCTGCTTCACTGTGTTGTTGTCTCGCAATTACTGATTTAAGAAGCTTTTCTGATCACTCAATCAGCTGCAGGACAATACAAGATTATCCAAACATGCAGGAATCACTCTTAAAAAAAAAGTGGTGTTAGGAAAATAAAAGTTGTCTTTTTTGATTCCACATAAAATTATGATTTACAAAATCCAAAAACATGACTGAAATTAACAACAAAACAAAATTACTATTCACTGTATTTCCTATTAATATTTACAAATTAACTAACTATATTTTTGGAGTTACTGCTTAAATCGTTGCTCAAAATAGGTTAAGGAAAGGTTTTCTAAATGTGAAAACATAAAACATGTTTCCAACAAAATTAACATTGTAAATGTGTTTGTGTCACCAAAAGGTTCCTGGTCCGATTGGAAAGTAACTGCCCCAAAACAGAAGCTAAAAAAGTCCCTAAAATGTGGCCCCAGTCTATTGTTCCTACTCTGTGTGAACGCGCCTAAAATAGGGACAGGAACTAAGAAAAGTACTTAGTACTTTTTTTTAGTTCCTACAGTGGGAAAAGGCCTGATTTTATTTACAAATCAGGCTGGAATACAACACATGAGCCACTCCGGTTATGAGATTATGATTCACAAACTCCAGTATCAGCAGTAAAATGGGATATTCGCTGCGTCTCTTCTCCACACTGGCCTCCTCGCTCAGGCCCATCCAGTGAAGCAGCAGAGTCCTCATGGCTTCAGGAAACAGCTCACGGCTCAGCTCCTCGGCCGCAGGCAGGTCGCTGATGCGGTCGATGTGCCGCGTCTTGAAGCTCTCCACTCTCTGGCTGACGCTGACGTTGGCGTTGTGGAACTGCCGCCCGAGCCAACGCCCGACGCAGCAGAGCAAAGAGCTAGAATACACCTCGTCAGGCCGTTGTTTGATTTCAAGTAGCGCCTTTACTACTTCTGTCACTTTCTTCTCAGCGAGGTCGCCTTCAATGCAGCTTTCAGTCAAATCTAAAAGCATTTCCACAGTCTCGAGTTGGTCCGGTTGGGTCTGGAGAAGTTTGTCGGACAATTTGTGAAGCTTTTGTCGAATGGGAGGAATTCTTGTGTCCGTCTCTGGGTGCAAATTATCTTCAGCGTTCTCTCCGGTCGACGTTGAGGTTTGTGTAGCTTCACCACTTGGTTCCTCGTCGAAGTCCAGCTGTTTACTGAGACTGTAGCTCATTTTTAAAGGCTTATCATTCATGCGTGATTTCCAAACATCCTGCAAAAGACAATTCAGGTCATACAAATTAACAGATATTAAAGGGAACCCTGAATATGAAGACAAATCTGGCTAAAATGCTAGTACGGGTCATGCTTATTAAAATAAATTACAAACAAATATATAACTGCTTACTATTTTTTATAAAATTGTCATTGTTTATGTTGTTTTCAAGCCACTGGGAGCAGCCATTTTGGTTGATGACATGAAATAGTGTTGCCATGGTTACTCCTGTGGTTTGATCGGTGAACAGTTGAAACAAAAACACCACTGACAGTGTCCGGTTCTTGCCTCTTCCTCTTGATTATCTTCAGTTTTACTAGATTCCACATAATCGTTCTGTGTTTGGCTTTGCTCCGGCTCAAACTGACAAGGTTTAACCCAGTAATTCATGTTGCTTAGTTACCTGCTACTGCCTGTTACCTAGCAACACTATTTTATGTCACAACCGCAGCAAAATGGCAGCCTCCATGTCATTTCTTCATAACACTATTTTAATAAAACTACAAATACTTCCAAGGTATTTGTCCTGTATTTATATAAGTGATGATATTATAAGTGTTTTAGGATAAACATGTGATTATATTCAGGGTTCGCTTTATTAAGTAGTTTCCTTCAGTATCTGTACTTTACTGGAGTATTACAAAATCTGGTGATTTTTTATTTTTACTTCTGACATTTTTTCAAGAAGTATCTGTACTTTCTACTAGGGATCAGATATCAGTGCCGATCCGTGTAGGCTCCATTCATTTTTGTGCCTTTAACTGGACATAATGAAACTAATTTATTTACTGGTGTTGATCCGGAACGTCTATATATACGAAAAAGTTATATAAAGCTATATGTCCAAATTTCTTATGTTTTTATAAGAAACAAAAGCTATTTCTGTTCTTACACTAGTATCAGTTGATATCGGGTATCGGCAGAAACTTAAAGCCAAAGTATCGGGATAGGTGTATCGGAACTGAAAAAGCAGGATCGGTGCATCCCTACATTTTACAATCGGGCTAATTACTTTATAAGCTCACAAACACTCAAAACCAGGTCAAACCTGTTGTGCTGCCGTGTATCAGAGCTTTGTGCACAAATTAGCAAGTGAAAATCAGTTCTTCTGACTATTCTTCCTGGACCCCAGGAAGAATAGTCTTTACTTCTGTAAAGACTAATGGGGATCCAAATAAAAAAATAAAAAAAATAAATAAATAAATAAAAAAAAATCGCCAAAAACGTTATAATTTCTAACAAAAATACATGCGTATCACATGATAAAAGTCTGATGAATTATAAATAATTCACTGTAAAGCCTCTCACACACCACAACATCACAAACCAACTTTCTGCTCTGCACAAATGCATTTTGAGATTGGTTAAAATGTTTTAAAACCTAGATTTTTTTCTTTTTTCTGGTTCAGATGGTTTTATTTAATGTACTTAGATTATATGACTTACTTCAATGTGTTTTCTGCCTTGTTTCAATACATTTCTTCTTATTTCAAGCCAAATTATTTGCTAATCTTTTCCAAGATGGCGCCGAGGCAGGGCGCTCTGATGCTTCTTTGCGTCTCTTTGAGCCACTCCCCTCGGGCAGGAGGTTACGGTCCATCCGGACCAGAACCTCACGTCACAAGAACAGTTTCTTTCCCTCTGCTGTTGGACTCATGAACACTCCATAAACCTGCGACTATGTTGATCTCCTGCATTGTCACTTTAACAGTCATATCATCACCTGTCACTTTATTCACTTTATTCATTCGTTCATTTATTCATTATGTTAGTATTATCTTACCTCTTGCACTGACAGATTGCACTGTTGTTTTGATTGTTCTGATTACTGTGTATATTTTTATTGGCCTATTTTTGCATGCCCTTATACTTGATTTTATATATCTTAAATATTTTTACTATATTTGATATTTTTTACTAGATTCTTTATCTTTATTTGTGTTTTTCTGTGTTATATGTTGCACATTAGCACCGCAGCAAGTTCCTAGTCTGTGAATTCTGTTTGTTCACTGACAATGGCAATAAAATTCTTTCTGATTCTGATTCTAATGAAGTCAAACACTTTTACTCACCTCAATGACAAATTTAAAAACTCAAATCTCTTGAAAACATCAGAAATGTCTTGAAACAAGGGAAATATGCTGCCAAATTTCTACTAATCTAGTAGTTTTAACCGAGACTAGAGAATAAGTTTTGTCAGTACTTGTTTGTACTTTTACTTTTTTTACTTAAGTAAATGTACATGTTTACTTTTATACTTTTACTCAAGTAAAGCAGTTCCAGCAGGACTTTGACTTGTACTAGAGTCATTTTTTACTCAAGTAACTTTTTTTTTCAACATCACTATGGAGATTTAACATGAGAGCTGACACTTGATGAAACCAGGAAGTGGGCGGTGACTGTTGAGCTCCATTATGAAAAGCTAATTTCTGCAGTTTTATCATCAAAATCATACTCAAGGTTTTGGTTTGTTTCATTCACAAATACATGACGCTGCTGTCTGACATCTTCAAAGCTCAGAAGCACTAAGTTGAATGTACCTGGAAATGCTCCAGCAAAGCCAGCTGGTCCTGTTTGTTGAACAGCTCGAAGGCGATTCTGAAAAGCCCCTGAACGCTGTAGAACCACAGGCTGTTGTTGGACGTGGGCACCGTCAAGCCATGAAACCTGTAAACTACAGATAAAATGGTACAAAAGTAAGAAAAACAACACTTCATAAAGTTTAATATAAGGACAAACAAGTTATTTTTTAATAATTTGTTAGTGTTGGGTGATATGGAAAAATATCATGATTTTCTTGGAACGAGATCAGACTAATGTTGAAATAATTTTATGCTAAGTATCAACATAAAGCTTTTGTCGCTTGTAGACATATTCACAGTGAGTAGATGAACTAAAAACCTTTACTCAGTGTAAGTGTACTAGTGCAAAATTTTGGGAATGTGAAGAGAGTTGCTGTGACCTTACCTGAAGAAAAGTGTAGTTTGGTGGCTAAGCCTTTCTTGGCGAACTTGGCGTGCTGCCGGGGGTGGTTTTCAGTGCGGATGTCAGTGTTACAAAACAGATCAGCTCCCAAGTACAAAGGAATGGCAGCTGAACCCTGAAAAAGATGCAAATGTCATGTATTTAAGAACAGTTTTATTTGTTAAATATAAAAAAGCAATGCTGTGTTATTGTTTTTAGGGATGCACCGATCCAGCTTTTCAGCTCCGATACTTTGGCTTTAAGTATCTGTCCATACCCGATATCACCCGATACTAGTACATGGACTAAAATAACCTTTTTTTTCTTAGCAAAACATTTTGTTATATAGTGTTATGTAACTGTTATATACATTATAGTGCAAGTCGCAACTTAAAGGTGCACTGTGTAGCTTTTGGGCCAAAAAAACCCCAAAACTTGAATAAAAGCATGTTTTTATCATTTTGATTAATTAATTGTGTAAAAGGAGACCTATTGTGTTTTTTCCAACTATTTAGTAAGAAACTATAGCATCTGCAGATCAGTAATTTACCTTTTGTTCATTGTAAAACACAAAATTGATCTAAAACGGCTTAAAAATAGAACCAGCTGTATTTACTTCCTGTTCAAAACTGCAGAACTGATCTTCATTTTAAAATGTAACTGTAAGATGCAACAGATTTTAAATAACAAATGTTTATTGTTGGAAGGAGGCTAGGAGACAGTTTTGAAACACATAAGCTTCACTTTGAGTGTTAATCTTGTGAATTATAACAAGTAAATACAAACAAGTGGGAGGAGATAGGTGGTAGGTGAGAACAGGGATTTCTGAGCAAAACAAGATTACTCAAACATGCATGAATCAATTCAAATATAACTTCGAGTAAACTAATGATGAAGAGTGGCCATTATAACAAGGTTAAAATCTTTGAATACCACATTTTACATAATCGGATTAGGACCCCTTTACAACAATAATAAAAGTCATGCAATAACATGCATGTTAGGGTAATATCCTCTAGCTACGGTAGTCCTGACCAAGCCTAGCAACAACATCTGGAGATGGGTCCCCGAGCGCTGCACTGTGGCGATCACTGCTCCTGAGGAGATGTCCCAGAGGCTTTGAAGAATGGGTTAAATGCAGAGGACACAGTTCCCTACGGCGACAATAAAGTATAGCTTAACCTTATTTTGACTGAGCTTGCATGACCACTGTTTCGTTTTGTTTTGTTTGCCTGTATGAGAGCCTCCTCCTGCATGTTTCCATGGTAAATCTGTTCATATAGCTGCATTTGATGAATTGTATGTGTTGTGGGACTAGCTGCAGTTGCAGAAATGTAAGGCAAATTTCTATTTTATTACAATAAAGTTTTATGATATATTTTTTTACATTATTGCATATCCAGAATATCCCAATGTATGGTTCTAACTTTCTATTTTTACATAATTTTGTAGTCGACTTTTCACCTCCAGAAATGTCGCAGTAAAATTGTCTCATTATGTCCAAGTAAAGGTCCGATCCGATACTGGGATCGGATATCCGATCCCAGTATCGGATCGGTGCATCCTTAGTTTTTTTCCTTTGTCCAGACTCATGCCAGATTAGGGTTTTAGAGTGTCCTCAAAATGCTTGATGCTGGGCAAGAGACATTTTTCCTCATTAATAACATTGATGTTCACGTTGCAAAACAGAGAATAGTTTCTACATTATTCCAACTTCTTTCTCGCTGTCACTTTTAAATCCACATTAATTCATATTTAGCTCTAATTATGGCTTTAGAACATATTTTACAGTTGTCTAGATTACACATTTTCAAATTATTTCTTTTTGTTACTTTTGTTTTACAACAAAACAAATTCTAGACCTATAGAACTGTTTTTATTTTGCAATCAATGTTTTATTTAAGTAGAGTTAAATACTTTATATGTATTCTCCAAACCATATAACAAATAAAATGAATCAAATATATGTCGCTTGTGCAACCATGGTCTCAGTCAGTATACTCCAGTCTTTCCCAACTTTTTTTGAGTCACGGCACACCATTTTGCTTAAAGGAGACCTAATGTGTTTTTTCCAACTATTTAGTAAGAAACTAGAACATGTGCAGATCAGTAATTTACCTTTTGTTCATTGTAAAACACAAAGTTGATCTAAAATAACTTAAAAATAGGAACAGCTCTGTTGACTTCCTGTTCAAAACTGCAGAACTGATAAGCCCCGCCTCTTCACTTTAAAATGTAACTGTAAAAAGCAACAGATTTTTTAAAAAATATTTTTTATTGTTGGAAAGTGAATATGGGACAGTTTTGAACCATACATGCTTTACTTTGAGTTTTAATTTTATGAATTATAACAGGGAAATGCAGACAAGTGGGAGGGGATAGGTGGTAGGTGAGAACAGGGATTTCTGAGCACTTGAGCTGCAGCTGAAGAACAATACAAGATTACTCCAACATGAATGAACCAATTTAAATATAACTTTGAGTAAACTAATGATGAAGGAAAGCCGTTATAACAAGGTTAAAAACTTAGAAAAGTGAATTTGACACAATAGGTCCACTTTAATTTTTTTTCTGCGGCTCACCACCTATTGAAATATGGCCAAATTAAGCTGTTTTGGAACACAAAATTATTACATTTTTACATAGAACATCTTTAAATTATTCTTTAAATGCATAAATGGTGATTGGTTTGGCTTTTTTTCTTGCTGTAAATAACTTCCAAATTGTAAATCAAGATATTAACTCGGATTAACCTTATTTTATAGATTAAAACTGGCATATTTTTCAAGGCACACCTGGCAGCACCTCAAGGCACACTCATGTTCCATGGCACATTGGTTGAAAAACACTGGTATACTCTATTAAAGACCTGGGCAAACTGCGGCCCAGGGGCCTGATGCGGCCCCCAACCTGTTTTAATCAGGCCCCCAGCATGTTTTACTCATTACACTGCGAAACGTTGTAGTCTCAGTTAAAGCTACTAGAAAATATCCAAATATTTATTTCAATTTTACTCATTTTAGCCAGGTTAAAATAAAATTGCTAATATCTGGCAGCAGATTTCACTTGTTCAAGACATTTTAGCTTGAATCAAATTTGCAAAATGTGAAATAATCTTGGTCCATCAAGTAAAACCTTCCTAACAAAGAACTAAACATTAAAATCCAGATTTCAAGACATTTTAGCAAATTTAGAAGTGCAGTTTTTACATTGCATGCTTCTTTTATTCAATTGACTTGGCTATAAAGCATATGTTTGTACTTGTGTTCTGTTCACAATATTGATAATTACCCTATATTTTATTTTTAAAAATGTGCTTGGAACAATTATACTTTTTTTTAACCAATACTAATAATTGTGGTCCCTTTGCCACTAATCTGGGTTTGAATATGGCCCTTAAGGAAAAATAATTTCCCACCCCTGCTGTAATGGGAAACACTAGTTTGACTTGGGACAAACAATAGTAACAAAATTGGCTGACAGTTGCATTTCCTCTAAAGTAGTATATGTGCACATGACGATGTAATCTATTTTGAAAAGGAATGCCGTATGAAAACAAAGAGAAAACCGAGAAAGAAAGCTCTTACTTACCTTGTTGGGGCACTCAGTCAACCTAAATGTTGTATTGTTTACGAGATAAACAAATCTAATATCCAGCGAGCCTCCCGTCCACATGGGTAAACTTAGATGCCTAATCTCTGTCATTTTAAAACCGAACAAACCACTTTTCTTGGTAGAAATATTGAAGAAATAAACACACAACAACCAAACGCGTTTTAAAGCTGAAACTACATCCACGTTACGTCTCATACACACGTGACACAGCGTGACCAATCAGCTTGAAGAAAAAAAAGCTTTGACCCGTGACGTTGGTGAGTTCGCGCATGCGCCGCTCGTCCCGGTGGAAAAATGGCGGAGGTGGATTTCGGCGACAGAGAGCTTTTCGAGCAGCTGGACGACTCTGCGCCGCCCGTCTGCACTCACCTTCGCTTCAGGGACGAGGATGAAGAGGAGGAGAGCGAGCTGGGGATCCTCCGCAGCCGGCTGGAGGAGTCCGAGGCCGTTATTCAGAAGCTTACGGAAGAAAATATCCTTTGGTTGTGTGTGTGGCTGCAGCGCCTGGCTAACTAACGCTGCTAGCACTGGTTAGCATCCCCACCAGAATCAAAACAAATCTTCATTGTGTGGCGCTTTTTCTTTAACAAATTGATTACATAAAGGGTTGAGAAGGAATCTGAACGTCCTAATGCGCCCCAGGTATTTATATTGGATGAAAATAATGTAAAACGAAGAGAAGAGAGACTGATACTAAGGTTTCGTTTTCACCTGTCCTTGTGTTTTGTCAGTGGTGTAACGGTGGACGATGTCAACCTGGACGGACCTATATTACAGATCCTATATGCTAACAATATGATCTCAAAGTAAGTCATTTTACGCATTACTAATTCAACATTACTTATATTGTATCAGTAAATCAACACTTTATATTTCGTTCATTATGAGTCGTGATAATGATCTAAATTGTCATGTAGAGTACTAGTAAATCACCAACAAGGGAACATGTGCCTGGAATAATTAGTATTTTACATGTTTTGAGTAGCTTTTTTGAACTAATATTGCCAATGGAACAAGAATAACATATCTTGATTTACATAAAATAAGAATTATATACACTAACTTGAAATTATGAAGAAACAAAAGCGCCAGGTTTTGATATAAGAGCTAAGTTTACTCGCTCTGTTAGCAAGCTTTTATTTAAGAAAGTCCAAACATGCTTAAATCACGCTAAACCCTACTTTATTCAATCTGTTAATTAAAAGTTAAGTAAAGTTTAGGGCTGGAACTCAAGCAGTGTCAAAGCATTTACCATTTTAAATCTCTTTATAAACAAAAAGTGTGGTCCCAATACAGTGAGTGTGAAGGCAACGCTAATGCAAGTGTAGTTTCTGGAAATGTGAGCATGAATCTTGCTCACATTTGCAATTATTGCATGTACTGCAAATATGCTTCTGCATATACTGATGCAGAAACTGTTTATTTTTTGCATTTAAGTATGTTTTTGACATTGGGGTGGGCTAAAAAATAAGTTTTACTCCCCCCCCCCACTCTATTTTGAGCATTTGAGCAATGATCTTGTACAGGTTAAGAACCTCTACTGATCGAACTACTGAAACTGTTGAAACTGTTTTGTTTTGATAATGGCATGTTGCTCAAATGAAATTCATTCATTCTAAAGTTTTGACACATTTATGTTTGACATGTTTGAAAGCATTTAATTATTGAGATAGAGCAAACAATATCGAGATGTTTGTTTTTGTCAATTTTGCCATAGACTTCTTGCAAGCCTCAAGACTTGGACTGTAATTCAGGACTTGACTTGGACTTGGAGCGCTGTGACTTTTGACAGCTTGATTCCTTTTATCAACCTCCAACATGTCCTTGTCACTTCTTTATTTGTGACCTGAACTATTTATAAAAATCAATGAAATTGTAGAAATACAAGTTGTATTTTGAAAAATGGAGGGCTTGGACTTGAAACTTGGTTTTTGACTCAGAACTTGATTCAGATTTGAGATCAAAGACTTGAGACTTACTCAAGACAATGGTTTTGAGATTTTGAAAACAGGATTGCTCAAAAATTGCTAAAAGTCACTTCTCCACAAATTGGTCAGCTGTACATTCCAGACTAAGCAGACAAGCAGATGTTCAGCGGCCAAAATAGTTACCCAGTGCACTTTCAATCAATAGTTTGCTTATCTAATGTAATTTTCTTACTATGAGCGGACCATTGAGACTGCATTTCAATCGCTTGTGCTATGTCTACTAATATTATTCCATTCATCTGTTTTAGGAAATGTCGCCAAGAAATCGAAGATGCCATCTGCAATATCATACTGAAAAATCAGAAAGTTGGACACAGCCCTTACTTTCTGAAAGCTCAGGTGTGTATTCTCCCAAGAAAATACAAATAATACATTTAGGATGAGGGGCATTTAGTAGAACAGGTTTGACATTTGTTTATTCCTCAGTTCATTAAAACTCAGGGTCAGGGCAGTGGGGACGATTTTGATAGTTTTCTTCAAACGTCTAGAGCAGTGCTTCTCAAACTTTTTTTGCCGTGCCCCCCTTGGAATAGAAAAAAATGATCAGCGCCCCTACCCCGTCTGCAAAAGTACAAAACTGTCTGTCTGTGATATTTAGGTTTAGATGCATCATTTTAACACCAAAATGATATATTTAAAATAAAAATGGCTAATTCAATGAATAAACTCAGTTTTACATAATAATAATAATATTACCAGTGTTCATCAGTTTTAATATTTTTTAGGATCAGAGTGCTATTTAATTTTGTTTTAGGATGAACAGAAATTTATAAAACCAAGCTCATGGTTTTAGCTTTAGTTACTCATAGAACTATAGTTACATTGATAACTAATATTTTCAGTCCTGATGAAAACCTGGTCTAGTTCTGGGATAGTCCTGGTTAAATCCAGCTCAGTGCTCACTAAATACACTGGGGGAAGTGAAACAATCCCATTTTTAATGTTTTCAAAGTAAACATCACAAACACGTGTGTAAAAGTTCGCGCATCGCCGCTGATCCAGCACTGATTCTCAGTGGTTCTTGGGTCTTTTTGGATGATTTAAAAACTCACACGGAGCTCAGACTCGTCTCTGTCCCGCTGTCTGTACATCAGATCTTTCTTCCTCGTGTCCACTGCAATAACTACAGCGGAAGAGATCCTCTGTGTGTGGACTGTTTATGAGAGAGAGCGAGAGAAAAGGGTACCGCAGCAGAGCGGGACACTTTCATTCATGCATCGCGTGCATCGAGTTGCGTTAATGCCGACAAAATAATCACAATTAAGTACGTGGTGCGTTGGTCTCCTGTTTTATCAGTAGTAGTAGCCTCAGTAGCCTTTCTTTTGACAGGATCCTGTCCATGTTGCAGCTCCGCTCGCTGCTGCAGCTGTTCTCTGTATTTTTCCTGCTTCCACTCGTATTTTAAAGTGCATTTATCTGCACTGATCCTCGCGACCCCCCTGAAAACCTTCGGCGCCCGCCTAAATGGGCGCGCCCCACACTTTGAGAAGCGCTGGCCTAGACAATACAAATTCAAATAACGCAAAGCATCTCTAATTCAGTCAGATAAACTTAGACTTTTCAGTCCTATAGTCTTTTTCATCGACAGCCGAGACTGCTTTATTTGTTTGTTTTTTTTGACAATGTTTCAAATTACAATACCTTTTATTGTCTAGCCCTCTGCCTTTGCTTTGGAAGAAGATCCACACAATCAAAACTTCACCAGTGTAAAAACTACATCAGAATCTTTCAAAGTAAGTTCTATTTTTTTGTTATGCCCTCTGTATTTGGTGAAAAAAAGTGTGTTTCATTCTAAATTTCTTTTTTAATTTCTTAGATTGTCGGAAGTGTTCAGCATTTCTCTTCATTCAGTCTGGACAAACTTGGACAGCCACTTCTAAACGAAAACCCTCAGATGACAGAAGGATGGCAGATTCCTGTGTATCTTTAACATGGACATCAACTGACCGTTTAAATATATTACATTTACTCAATGACTTCTAGGAAACATTTAGCTGTAACTTGTTTATAACTTCCTGAATTCTACCAAAAGTTACCAGCAAGTTTTTACCCAAGTGATCGGCACGGACGGACAGGATATTGAAATGAAAGAGAAAAGGTGAACTATTATAGCTGATGTGTTTATGTTGACTTTTTGACACAGAGTTCTAACCTTATTTTTCCACTTCATGCTTTCTTTCAAGGCCCAAGTCCATGTGTTTCAATTGTGGGTCTGCGGGACATCAGCTGAGAGACTGTCCTAAGGTAATTCTATATGTAATTAATCTTTCATAAACACCTGGACTGATGGTTTCACTGTGTGTGTTTATCGTTAAGTTATTAGCAGAGGACGTTAGTAGCACCTTTTTGGATAAATTGTGCTTTTCATATTAGTTTTCTAGTGGAATATGTCTTTCTTTTTAGACAAAATTCAATTTTTGGGTTTAGGCCAAGGGTGTCATTTCATATGGCCCCCAGAATGATTTCTAAAATGCACTGGAATGCCGCAAATTGCATACAATTTGTTTTGCATACAAAAGTTTCCGAAAGGACACTCTGCGCAATAAAATACATTTCAAAATAATGTAATGTAATTCAATAGAAATATGGACACAATATATCATAGATAGTAGGCCTAGATTTTAAAATGTGACTCTGACTTCGATCAATTCGGCCCCAGCTCCATTTGAGTTTGGCACTTTAGGCGTTTTATAGATGAAATACATTTCTGTAAATATAAAATCTTAATACGTTCCCATGGAAAATCCAAGCTGATTCTCTCTTTTTTTTCTGAGTTTGGTATTTTATGTTCGGAAACTTATCAGGAACAGAAATCTAAGTTGAAGACTAACAGCCGATCTTGCCCTTTTGTCTTAGCTTGGTCTTATTATTCTCTGTTAGCCTAGTGGCTCTCTCAGCTCTATACTGTCAGTGTAAGGTGTGGCTCCAGCCAGATGTGAGGGTGCAGTTTTTTTCATTGAACCTGACACATGCTCACGCCTGTGACAAGTGAGCAGCTGCTTTAGGATTACAGGCAAAAGAGAACTGTAGCAGCAGCTTCACTTTGAAAAAAAAAACTGCAATAATAGAAATCTATTTAGTGAAAGTCTATTTACTTGACAGACTTTAACAACTTTGTCTAAAAATGTGTCTTTTCTTTTACATAAAACTTGTTGACTTAATAAAAAAGATAATCAGATGTGACAACATTTTTTTTAACGCGTTGACACGTAAAAAATGGTTTAAAAAATACATGTTGGCCTCTTTGACCTTTCCATGGCATTCACACTGACCCATGTTCACTCTCACATCTGATTATCTTTTTTTTTTTTTTTTTTAATAAAGCTGTTTCAACTGGTTCACTTTAGAGCGATTGAAACCTTGTCCATTTGCTAAAGTGAACCGTACAGGACCATTTCATTTATTCTCATCAAGTGATAAGACTTCATAAAAAGCAGATAATATCACAAAACGCTCAGTAACTTACAATTGAGCCAACACATCTATTGTACTGATCTGTTTTTGTTTGGTTTGTTTGTGTAGCCTAAAGATATAGCTGCAATAAACGAGAGAAGAAAGGAGTTTAACCAGAACAGTAACCAGAACATGCAGAGTAACCGGTACCACGCTGACGAGGTGGACGAACGCTTCTCCAAATACAAGCCCGGGATCATGAGGCAAGTTTAACACGGCTGAGAGTTATGTTCACGAGTCGCTACTGTATATTCACATTCAGTTAGTTTACGCAGCATCGAAGTCCGTCAAGTCTGAACTTCTGTAGGTTTTACAGATTAAATTATGCTGGAGCAAAATACTTTAATGGTTGGAAAAGTAGATTTTTTATGTGATAGAATCCTAAATAAAAAAATGTTACATAATGAAAATACAGTGCAGCATTCACAGCGCTTCACTTTTTCCATGTTTTGTCATGTTACAACTCCATTCCAAATGGTGTTAAATAAATCTCTTACCTCAATATCCCATTATGACAATGTAAAAAAAACGTTTTTTGGGGGAAATCACACAAGTATTCTCAGCCTTTGCCATGAAGCTCAACATCAAGCTCAGGAGCATCCATTTTCCACTGATCATCCTTCAGATGTTTCTGCAGCTTAGTTTGAGTCCACCTAGGGTAAATTCAGTTGATTGGACATGATTTGTAAAGACACACACCTGTTTATAAGGTTGCACAGTTGAGCTGCAGGTCAGAGCACAAACACCAAGCATGAGCTCAAAGGAACTGTCTGTAGATCTGTGAGACAGGATTGTCTTGAGGCACAAATCTGGGGAAGGGTACAGAAACATTTCTGCTGCTTGGAAGGTCTCAATGAGCACAGTGACCTCCATTATTCATAAATAAAGACGTTTGGAACCACCAGGACTCTGGTGGAATGTGTTACATTCTCTTGTTCTAATGTCCAACAGTGAGGAGCTGCTGTCTGCGCTGGGAATCGACAACTGCACATTACCTCCGCTGATCTATCGCATGAGACAGCTGGGATATCCACCAGGCTGGCTTAAGGAGGCCGAGATGGAGAACTCTGGACTGGCTCTGTATGACGGCAACGGTGTGTTTCGTTTCTTTTGTCCTGTTTGTACAAGATAATATTTACCTCCAGATGCCTGTAAACTTTAAATTCTCATTCTCATTAACATTCACACCACACAAGTAGTTGCCTTTTTCTTACGAAAAAGATGTTCTTGTGTATTTTTTATGCGGATATAAATTGTAGTTCTGCAGTTAAAATGTCATAAATCTCCAGCTTCTATGAACAAACCAGTTAGTGAAGCACTATACTGTTGCCACGACAACAGAAAATGATTGTTAGCACAGGACTAGAATTACACGAGGACGTCTGAGTTTGGTGAGTTACAGGAGGTAAAATTCGAGGGAAACTTTACAGACATTTTTACAGGAGGTTCACAGGTAAATATTATGTCATTCTAATAGGACGTGAGTTAATAATCGATCAAATGTTCTTCAGCTGACGGCAGTTCCACAGACGATCCACTCAAAGTCTCCTACGATGTGTCAAAGCTGGTGGAGTTCCCTGGATTCAACGTGGCCATGTCCAGTAAAATGAAAGATGTAAGTTGGCTTTTTAATCAAAAACTATTTATAATTTATTTTTTTCTGAATAATCCCTCTTTTTTTGTTTGTTTTTTACAGGAGTTCTTGCAGTACGGTTCTGTTCCAATGCAGAGCAATCACATGAAACAGAACTACGCAGCTTACCTGTCCAGTAACTTTCCAACGGTACGAATGAGCAAATGTTTTTCTGTTTGTTTAGTTTTTACACACAATATTCAAAGCCCACATTATCTCAAAGGGTTATCTTAGAAAAGTAAATATTTAATTCTGTAGATGCTAAAACACGCCTGGCAGCGCTAGCATCACGTTCTGCGAGTGTTGACCAATCAGAGACAAGAATTCAGGAGTTTGTGAGGAGAGAGTGGAGTGGAATGACTCCATTGTGTGCACATTTGGTTGTGCGTTCTTTCTAGGGCTGTAGTCGACTAAAGAAATTCTTGGTCAATTCCATCGATGGATTAGTCGACTAAAAAGAGGGCATGATTAAAGGTCTGAAGCTAAGAATAATTTTTTGTTCAGACCATAAATTTGACCCAAACTAAGTTAAAAAAAGTTAAAAAATTAAGTTCATGCAGAAACAGAAAATTATACAAAAAGTTAATACAGCAATGTATTTATGTTAGGCCTGGGAAAATTAACGCCTTAACGCTGTGCGATCATTGTTTCTTTTAATCGCGTCAAAATAAATTGACACGTCGATTAATTTTACTCACTCCTCCTGCGCAGCTGCGCACATCTCAGCGCCAGACCCCATCAGAACAAGCGCCTTCTGCCTTTTCTTTCCTTCAGTGCGTGCCGTTGAGCTACCATCACCGCGGTTCGCCGTATCTCCCGGGCCGTCTCATACTACATTCTCCAGCGCTTTCTTGTTGCGTTCTCACGTGCTGCGTTTTTTTCTGCCACTCTCGTCTCATGCCGCGTTCTTCATGCCGCGCTAACCTCGCCCCCTGCTCTGTGAACGGCTTCATTGAGAAAATCCAGGGTTAACAGATCGAGTTGTGAACTTGTTTGGTAGAACAGTTTATCCAGAGAGACTCGTGTCTGGGGTTGTTTGCCCGGGTAAGAGAAACGTATCAAGGATCAGTTCAGAGACGTTCGTAATATAACATCAACAAATGTGAACAAAACCTATTGTACAACTGTTATCTTCCAGCCATCTTGTAAACAAAAGCAAAAGGCCACATAAATGACACAAATGATCATTTCTGGTCCCTTATTTTGTTAAATGACTGAACAACAATCTGACTAAAATAAGTAACAAATTGCAACATGTCAGCAACAAATCAAACATGATATTCATATAAATGGGTTTTAAATGTTTGTTTTCCAGCCTGGTTCCGCTTGCAACAAGAGAAGACACGAATCAGACTCATCTCCACAGAACAGGAAGAAGAACAGGTCTAGTCCCGACCGGAGCATTAACAGCTCAGACATGGAGATAGAGTCAGGTAACTTCTCTTCTTACATTCACAACATGCTCCATCTTCACTGTGCGGCAAACATTATACTTCAGAATGACAGAGTTTCAGCTGGGTCTTAAAAAGTCTTAAATGTGACCTCTGGATCCCTGCAGAAACCCTGACATGATGATCAGACAGTGACTCATGCTCACTGTAAACATCCACCTCCACACACTCAGCCTTCACGTCCTCTCGTTAGAAAAGTGTCTCTGTTTCTCTCATATTCTTCCACTTCTGGTCTTTGGGTGGCAGAGCCTTTCATTACGCCCCCAGACTTCATCCACATTCAGACTGAGCCCACTACACTCTCTCATATGATTCACCGTCTGAAGACTTATCTTTGACTAATTTTTAGCCATTTTATAGCATTACATTGCCCTTCATTCATATGTTTGTGTACTGTTTTATTCTTCCACATTTATATTATTTACAGCTCTTACAGGTGCCGGAGTATGAACTTTTGACTTGTATTGTACGTTAGTGCGGATTAATCAACAAGGAGCCGTGCATTATACAGATCTAATGCACGACGCAGAGTCAAGAACACCGGAGTCTTTGCTTAACTTGAAAAGTCCGAGAGTGGCTTACACAGCGTACAGTCCAGTCCGGTGTCTCCGGTACGGCCAATCCGGCGCTCCGAATCCGTTTCGTTTGTTTCAAATTTTGGCCGGACGCCGGAGCGCCGGAGTGCTACGGTGTGAGTCACCCACCGTAGCAAGACCAGTCCGGTGACTGCACCAGAGTTGGACTGGAGGCAGTGTGAGCCCGGGGTGAGAGTATTAGATCTGTCTAATGCACGGCTTCGAGTTGTTTAATTCACATACCCCCGACCTGTTTTAATCAGGCACCTGGCACCTTTTAGAGAAACAGAAATGTATGACAAAGTAATAGCAGGGTTCCCACGCACCCTGGAAAATCTGGAAAATTATTAGCCCATTTTCCTGTCCTGGAAAACACATGGAAAAATAGAAAAACAGCCAAATGTCACAGAAAATAAAATATTTTCTGTTACATTTGAAAATATGTCTCAGAAAATATTTTTGTGTGGCCCAAATATATTGGGCCCAATATATTTGGGCCCAAAATTATTGATCCCAATATTTTTCCTGGAAAATTATTGGGCCCAATAATAAAATGTATAACAGTGCTCAAACAAATGAACCAGATTTTTGCAATGTGCACAGCCGTATTTGTAGACCCTAAAACAAAAAAACTGTCTTTGTACTAATGTAAAACTGCTAAAAAAAAACATAGGATCTGTAAACCTAGATTGCAAAAATGTACATCCAAAATCTAATGAGGGAGGACCTCCAGATACCCCCCTCACATCTCATTTATCGTTTTGTTCAATTGGCTTTTTTTTAATGTTTTTATTGGAAGCATTTATTTTTACAAAATAGGCTCAACAGTAGTTTGATTTTAGTTCAAGAGCGTGCGGTAAAAAGTCTCAAAAAACATGATTTTATTCTCATGTTGTTCAACCTCTGGAAGCCTGTAAAATGCATCAGAAAGCACCAAAATTGACTTAATTTTTCAAAAATCTTAGGGGGAGGACCCCCAGACCCCCCACTCATGTTTTTCTACCTCTACCACTGCCAAAGATGTCGTGGTTACATAAAAATCCTTATGGCGAATATCCTGGAAATGTCCTGGAAAATGTTTTTGGGATATAAGTGGGAACCCTGAATAGGAAGAAGTAAAAACAAGAGTAAACTTGTAACATTTCGAGATTCACAATGTCAGTATGAGAAGTCGAAGTTTAAATTCTTTGTAATTGTGAAGAAAAAAGTAATACTTTATCTAGTATAAGTAATACAAATACAAGAAAAAAAGTAGTATTTTTCCCAAAATAAAGTCAAATATAAAAAGTTGCAACTTTTCAAAATTAAGCTTGAACTTTTATAAGACTAAAATTATAACACATTTATGATAAAGTTTGACATTTATTGTGTTTTTTTGTGCAAATGTTTGACTTATCTATGTGAAAACAGACAGTGAAAAATTATAACAATAGTAAACCTTGTGTCGATTATTCTTGCCCACAGACCCAGGAACACCTTACAACAACAGCAGCAACAACTCTGCAGACTTCCAGTTCCAGGCTCCACCTCCTCCCGGCTCTCCCTGCTTCAGCTCTCCCCCTCCTCTGCCCCACGGCACTCCACCCGCGACCCCCACACCGCCGCCTCTCCCCAAGGGCACGCCTCCGCCCACGCCCACCAACGGCTCCCCGGCTCTGAGGGACAGAGCTGGGTGACGCTGGATCAGGACGGCACCACGGACGAGCTCAGCCTGGAGGAACTGGAGGAGCAGCAGAGACTGATCTGGGCCGCTCTGGAGAACACCGACACCGCCACCAACAGCGACTGCGAGACCCCGGCCATCGGTACGCCGGCGCCGAGTTCGCCCAGCGTCTGCTCCTCCGCACAGGTAGACACGGAGCCGGAAGAAGCGGAAAGCGTCAGCCAAAACGGAGACGGACTGATCAAAACTCCAAACGACACGCCGCAGAGTCCAGGACCGGTCAGATCGCAAGAAGACACGCCGAAAAGTCCAGAACCGGCAAAATTTCAAGAGTATACAAGTATTAAGCTAATCAGAACGCACGACGACAGCCCAGATAGCCCGCTGAATATTCAAGTCGATTCTCCGCCAGAGGAAGAGGAAGATAATGTGGAGAAAAACGTACCTATTCCACACAGAAGTAATTTTGCCGCGGGGATTGTTCCGTTCGAGGATACGCCGGAGTATACGGAAGTGGCAGAGGCGACGGGAACGTACCTTAGGATCAGAGATTTACTCAAAGGTTCACCTCGAAGTTTGGCCAAGAAAAAATAAAGGACGATTTTAAAGCAGCATAGCGATTCCTGCACCGTAGTTCTGTCTGTCCGAGGTTGTACATACGCAGCTGTAGTGCTAAAGGGAGCAAGCCCAAGCCCAAATGTTCCGAGTTTTAAACTGTTTGTCATTGGTAAGTTTAAAAAAATGTAATTTGTTTTGATACACATTGGATTTTTATTTTTTCTTACTTGAATGTACTCTAAAATTATGAAGTAAAACAGCTTGTATATAATGTGTTTGTGTGATCATGTTACTAGATTAATAATAATAACAACAGTAATTATTATTATTAGAAACACGGCTCTGCCCATAATTAAGCAACTGACCCTTTGCACATGTGGTCAGGCACGCTCTTCGAGGGAACGCCCACTTCTACATGACGGATGGCTGTATGCGCATTACAATTATGAAAACTTTGCCAAAAACATGCCTGTTTCTAGGTTACTTTTACTGATTTGAAATGTAAAATGGTTATATCTTGTGCGACACGCCGCACTAACAGGCAGGAGGTTGTAAGCCTGGAGCTTTTTTCTTTGCATTTTGATGAAGATAGTGACGTCAGTGGGTGGCAGCAAGAAATCCAAAGAACTGGAATCCCTTTAAGTTGTTACAGATTTGCAGTGAACATTATAAACAAGGGAAGTCAATGCTAATGATAAAAAAATGCAATGAATATCTGAAACAGCCTGCATTATGTGTGGCTAACACTAGCCTCACAGCTAAGTGACTGAAAACCAACCTCTTGTTTTAAATCTGCTCCAGTGTGAGACAAAACCCTGTTTATCACAGAATGGTACAAATCATGAGGAGTAAAGTCAGGCAAACTTGTAAATGTTATTAAATCTGCAAACATAGCAGGAGGAAGAGGGTCTGGATCAGCTGCATTCATGAGCTTTTCCAAATACTTTGCTTTGTGCGTCTAAGATGGTCTATTTATATAGCGCTTTTCTACCTTTCCAGGCACTCAAAGCACTTTACAATCTAGCATCCACTCACAGACACTGAGGCAGTGTGGGTTAAGTGTCTTGCCCAAGGAGACAACGACAATCTACTCCTGCCGTACCACTGTGGCACCTGGTGTTCTAACGGTCTCCCATCCAAGTACTAACCAGGCCCTTTCTTGCTTAGCTTCTGAGATCTGATTGGATCAGGCTTTTATTAGTCCCAATCTAAATTTACTGCACACATTTATATTAAAGTACTTTATATGTTAACATTGTTACTTGTGTAAAATATTTAAAGGTGTATTGTGTAAGTCATCTGCACATTCCAGTAGAATTAGAAAGTTAAAACAATACTTAAATACTTTCTGAATGGAGATGAATACATTTGATGCAATAATTTTAAACAAAGATTTGTATTAATTATTTAACGTAACAAAGGAATCTAAATGACAAAAATCTACATTTATTCAAGTTTATTTTTGGCCAAAAAGTTGCGCAGTGCACCTTTAATGCAACATGGTTCTCAGTAGAGATGGGACGATTATTCACTAAGTCACAATTCAATTTAATTTTCGATTTGCAGCCACGATTTTTGATTTTGTTACATTTAAAACAAAGCCACTGTTGTTAGTGCTCAGAACGTGTATTTTTTATGAACATTTGAACAGTATTTAGTGTCCATATTACAACATAATCCACATTCAGTCAGGTCGTGCATAAGTTCACGCTTTATTTCTTCAAACATTGTGACTTTTATTGCATTATTGTGTGCATTTTACAAATACAGAGTATCTAAGTCAGTGGCTGCAGGAGCAAACAGATTCTGGCCTTTCGATTCGATTGCTGCAAACTTATTTTGTTCTCAGCCGTGGCTAATAAAATGAAAACATTCTGTCCAGTGGAACAAGAATTCAAATCTAAATAATACAAAAATAATAATGATGAATAGATATTAAAAAAATATAATCAAGGCGAGGATTATTTAACATAACCATCCAACACTAATGAAAGGTGTCTGACATTTTACTATTTTAGTAGCTTATATGTAACAGTAATAGAAGAACAGCAACTGCTACTGGAGACTTTGGCTTTCTAAAAAAAAAAAAAAATTAAAGGTGTACTGCATAACTTTCTGGAAGTGACAAGTTGTCTACACAATTTATTAAATGGGGATAAATGTATATATTCTATGCCCTAATATGAAAAAATCTGTTAAAGAAACCACTTTTCTATGGAAACCTGAGCCAATAAGCCAAATGGTTGTCCATGTTGTGGTCAGGCAAGTGTGTCCAAAGTAAAAACGCAGATTTGTATTATTTATTTAGTCTAAAAAACAACAACAACAACAACAACAACAACAACATATAAATGACTAAAACATACTTTTATTCAAGTTTATATTTTTCCAAAAATTCACACAGTGCATCTTTAATATAAGAACTTCTGTTTAGGTGCTTTATTGTTTGGGATTGTTTTGTGTGAATCAAGCCACATAAATTAATAAATAAAAAATGGTAACATCAATTCTGTAGATTGGTTAGGCAAGTGGGCTCTAAAGGTTCCTCATCACGTTGTAAGGTTGATTTATAATATGAAGTTCCACACTTAGTACAGTAGGTGGAGGCAAACATCTCAATATGGTCAGAGCCCTCGGAAGAGTAAAGAGCCACGATATAGGCCTACAGTTTTTCAGTTTATTATTATTTCCAACCCTCATCCCAGTTTTTTATTTCGAAAATCTGGTCACTCTACATCAGGCCTATTCAACTTCAGGCCCGGGTGCCAAATTGGCCCTTCAAAGATATAATCCGGCCCTCAGTTCACTTTCAAAATATTACTTGTTTGTAGATTCAGTTCTGGGTAATTACTCAAGAAATAATGGCCAACTTTAATTTCTTAATGTGTGTCTGAAAAGAAAAGTTGCCAATGAGTGTAGTGTAGTATTTTTCTTGTTTCATTTCCAGTTGCTATTTTTTATTTTTTATTTATTCTTTTTTTTTTTTACCAATTTCCAGTAAGAACTTTTTGGTGAAAATATTCTCAAACAAAGATAAACATGACTTATTCTAAGTAGGATTTATTCACTCATTAGCCAATTTATTATTGTCACTTTTTACAGTCCTGTTTTAATTCTGTTTTAGACCTGGCTGGGTTTTCTTTTTCCAGCAAGGGACAAAGGATGAAAATTAGCACTGGCTATAATCCTGCATATTTACAGGTGTGGGATTTGTTCCCCATGCCTCTGTTCTTGATATGCATTGTCCCTTCATTAAATAATAAACAAACAAACCTGGTTTAAATCTGGTTTAATGCGGAGATTCTCACGGTTCAGATTTGGTTTTGTGGTTTGACGCTGATTTGGACTTTTTTTTTGAGCAATTAAAATAGACTGCAGCATTATCCTGCAAATGTTTGGCTCAAAAACAATGACATATTGTGACAAAAAAAATTCTACAAAGGAGACTTATTGTCTGAGATAAAACATCTTAGACACACAGATCAGCAGCTGGAACAGAATTATTTCTATTGCCTATTTTATTAGCCGATTTAAGCAACGTATTTGTTGTTTGGATTTGTTTAAATGCCAGAAAATACAATTATAGATCTTATTTTTGATTGATGTTTGCAATAACACAAAAAAGTAATCCCAAAGTAATGTAAGTTACATTCTTTTGGCAGTAACTAACAGTGTTGGGTCAGTTACTTTAAAATTGTAATATATACTAGTTACAGGGAGAAAATGTAATGCATTTGTATTACAATATTACTGTCTCAGAAATGTAACTGAGTTACACTACTGTGAGTTACTTTGAGTTACTCACACATTTGTGAACATATTGTACAACACTAATCCTGTTACATTTACACTTGATTACTGGTTCATTTATGGAAATGTGACGTCACCACACATTTTCCTCATAATATTTGAATTACCTTTAAGTCAACAGACAGTAGGCTATTTTAGTGGTGTTTTGGTCCTGAAATCGAATATAAAAGCAAACACTTTATATGAAAGTAACTTGAGTTACTCAGATTGTAACTGTAATATATTATCAACATTTTTATAAGTAATGAGTTACACTACTTAGTTACTGAAAAGTGGAATATATTAGAGTAACTAGTTACAAAAGTAACTAGCTACTCCCAACACTGGTAACTAAGTAGTGTAACTAATTAAATATTTAAAAGCAAACCAGTAATGAGTAACTAATTAATTTTTCACTGGCACTCTACAAAATAAAGTTGCCCTGCCCTACATAATGCAAAAGTGTAAGAAATCAAGAGCATTGTGTCCACACTCATCTCCTGTCTGTGCCTGAGGTGAGTGATCTATCTTGCCGCGCTCTTGCTCTTTGGTCTCGGGCTGCGGCGCTGCTGAGCTGAGCGGAGCTGTGTGTGAGTGAAGAGCTAGAACCAGAGCCTGACGTCGCGTTTCTCCTCCCGCGTTTGGAGGTTGTTTATCCGACAACCAAGAGGATTTACGGAGCACCGACACGCACCAGGTCAGCCTCTCTTCACGGACTTTCCAAATATCCTCCACACTCGATGCTCAAAGTCTACTAGCGCTCGTATTAAACTTGTCCAGGAAGACTAGCCATGACTTGAGGTGTTACTTTAGCAATGTTGCCAGGTTTTCAGAGAGCAATAAGCGACCAAGCCTTAAAAAAAGTCCAAAACAAGCGGCTACAATCAATAAAAAACGGTAACAATAATCAATTAACATTTTGTGTCACCGCAGAACGAGTTAATAACTTTGATTAAGAAAATCATTAGGCTCGGTTACGTGACATCATACAACATTAGAACGTTCAGTTGGTCTAATGTTAAACCAATGAAGATTTTAAATGGCTAAATACTGAAAATAGCGTTAATTAAATTATATTCTGACACTGAGTGATAGATACATTTACCAGTACTGACCCAGCAGTTTATTGGGCTGTTCCACGGCTGTTTTGCTTACGTTTTTTTTTTTCTAATGTTAACGTTAGAAGTTCTGCTAAACTGACAACAAACATGGCAGATTTTTCCATTGTTTCCATGGTAACCACAGATGCTTCCCGAGCCTAATTACGAAAATTAAGATTTTAAAACACTACTAAATTGTGCTAAAAGATCTTTCAGACATTAAAGGCTCGGGATCGTAACATCACATGTCAGCAGAAGGTTCATTGGGCCTTATGATAAATGTTACATGCTAGTAAGGCTCGTAAGTAGCAACGGTTACCATGGAAATAGGCAAATCCGCCATGTTTTTTTCTAAGTTTGCAGAACTTCCGTAGCCAAAACAATAAAAAGTAAAGAAAACCATTTTGGAGGAACCCAATAAACTGCTGAGTCAATACTGGTAAATGTATCTATCACTCTGCATCGTCAAAATATGCTTTAATTAACGCTGATTTTCTTTTTTAGCAATTTAAAATCCCAATTGTTTTAACATTCGGCCAACTGAACATTATTGTTGGTCACCTTCCCGAGTCTTTTACAGAAAATATCGTTTATTAAAGCGTATTCTGACACTACAGAGTGATAGATAAATATATCAGTACTGTTCCATTAGTTTGGATGTTCCACAACTGTTTTGTTTACTTTGTTTGTATTGTTTTGGCTCGGTAATGTGACATCATACATCATCAGAATGTTAAGTTGGTCTAATGCTAAACCAATGGAGATTTCAAATAGCTAAATACTGAATTAAATCATATTCTGACACTGCAGAGAGATAGATAAATGTACTTTTTAATTTTTTCTAGGAGTGTCAAATTAGTGCATTAATTGTGATTAATTAATTACAGACATATTAATCAAGTTATTTTTTTTTTAAATTGCATTAATTTGTTTTGAAATTTTTAACTTCATTGTTTCCATATGTGAGTTACAAAGTGACATAAGGGTTGTTCGATTTGACAACTTAGCAACAAAAGACTTCTTAAGTCTTCATTTTTTGCAATATATTAATATTTCCATCTGCTACAATAATGTAATTAATTAAATTGGATAAAAACAAAACACAAACACTTAAATTGAGTGTTTTTCTCAGTAATTTTTAGGTGAGATTAAAAATAGATTAAGTTAATTAATCACAGATCATAATTAATTAATCTCTTCATTTTGTAATCGCTTGACAGCACTAGTTTTGTCCAATGTATTCTTGTAGAAATTCTGCTAAACTGTCAACAAACATGGCGGATTTGCCATTATTTCCATGGTAACCACAGATGCTTCCCGAGCCTAATGTATTCCTATGGAAGCTTTACAAACCCATAGACATCATAGACAACATGGCACATTTGCCGTTATTTCCAAGGCTTCCTGGGCCTTATAGTTTCTTCTTTAAAGGAGACCTATTGTGATTTTTCTGTATTTTCAGGAAGCAACTAAGGCATAAGTACATCAATAATTCATATTTTGCTCATTGCAAAAAACAAAAATTAGTTAAAACGGCTTAGAAATAGAAACAGGTTCATTGACTTCCTGTTCACAAATGGGGAACTGATAAACTTCTTCTTTATTGTAAATTTAAACTTTAACAAGCTACAAATTAATAATATTTTTGTTGTTGGAGAGTGTTTACTTGACCATTTTGAACCCTACATGTTTTACTCACCATCCTAATTCTTAAGTAAATGCAAGAAAATACAGACAAGTGGGCGGGGATAGGTGGTAGGTGAAGACAGAGATTTTCTGACCACTTTAGCATCAGCTGCAGGAATCTACAGGATTACTCAAACATGAAGGAATAAACTAATGTTGAGAGAACACTAACATGGTGAAAAACTTAGAAAAGTAGTTTTTATACAGTAAGTCTCCTTTAATCAAAGCTGGTAAAACGGCCTACAAATACTTATTTTAAAACGTGCCAGCTCATAAACCGCATCCCGCAACTGTCAAAATCCACAAATTAAGTAGCCCAAAGCCGCTATAAAAAAGCGGACTTGGCAACTCAGTATTTGAGCTAGCTAGCGTTAGCCCCGGTTCTTCTCCGCCACTTCTGTTTCCCGGCCTGGGGTCTGCTGCTGCTAACGTTACTTAGCAACTAATCACGTCCCGGGATTAAGGTGGTCTCATTTCACACGAGCAGAGGGGCGGCTGTTGCGGGAAACATACCGCCTTTTACCGCAGCCTTCAGACGGGCTCGCTAGCTGTCAACTTGGAGCTGAGGTGTCACTGCGGAGACTTTTGGACTTGTGGAATTCTCCTCGTCTGCCGCGTGAGAGCTTTCTTCTGATGTTGTCGGAGCGTGCGGTGAGTCTGAGCGGAATGTTCCCCGTAAACGTGTCGCAATAAACCGCTAAAGAGGCAGTGTGGAGGCGCCTTTAGTTTAGGTGGAGCTCCGAAACAGATGTGCCACCTCACCGACAGTCTCAGCCCGCAGCCGCCTGAGAGGGGCCGTGGCGCGGGCTGGGAACACCGTGTAACCGGGATAATTCACTGTCATGTCATTAACACACCTAGAGCTGATCGTTTGTTAAGCGTTTTGTGTGTCGTAGTTGTTGTTCTGCTTAAAAGTGAAATGCAGAAGCTCAGGAACTTGATTCAAAAAGACTTAGCTGATGATGCCTGACTTGTCTGCTTTGATTAGAATTAAAAAAGCTAATCAACTATGAAGTAATGAGGACAAATTCACCGCTTGAGTGTGCTGTATTTGGAGCTCCAGTAAATGTAGCAATGTCCATGATCAGCTTTAATAGTTTTGATTTAGATAAATATCAGTTATGTATCTTCATTATATACTTATTAATACGTATTGTGGCCATTTGCACAACATTAAAATTTAGCTAACACTCCAAACTCCACATGCAAACACATTTCAAACAAAGTAGGCTGCTGGAAAACGCCTGAGGAGAAGGTGAAAGGAGGGGGTAAGGGTGTGTTTGGTTTGACAGCAGATGTATTTGCTCAGTTAAATAAAGTACTCAGAAGAACAGTAGCCAAGGCTATTTAAATAGCAGATACAGCTTCAAAAAAGAGCATTTTGTGTTTTGCTTCTAGAGCTTGACCAATGTGGGTTTTTCTTTAGCCAATGCTGATACCAAGATTTCAAACTTTTGTCAGCCAATGTCGATTTTCAAGGCTGATATTCTTATTTTAGTTTTAAAAGCATTAGTGGGGTGAGATGGTTTAACCAAAAAAACCTTCAACCTAAACTAGGGATGCACTGACCCGATACTAAGATTGAATATCGGTGCCGATCCAGTAAATCTTGCTGCATGATACTATTATTGTGTCTTTAATTGGACTTATTGAGACTAATTTATTGGCTGGTGTTGATCCAGATCGTCTCATAATGTTTGACATTTTATTCAGATTAAGTTGTTACTTTGGGACTTGCACTGTAAATAATAATATTACATAACGCTATATGACCAAATGTCCTATGTTTTGATGGGAAAAATACGGTATTTCAGTCCTTACATAGTATCGGATCATATCAGGTGTCAGTAGTGCTGCAGCAAAAATCATAGAACAAGAATAAAATTTTATCATGTTAATGATAAATTCAAAACTGCAGACTTAGGAAAAGAGAGAGAAAAAATAAGTCTTATTGCTGGGTTTCAGATGACATCACAACAGTCTACAGTCCAATGTTATTTCAATCAGACTGGGGGCAGGTAAAATAAAGTTTGTTTAAACGCAGTTTATTTTTGCAGTTCAAAAGTTTATTGGGTCTAGTCACTCCAAAAATCATCACTTTTTAAATTTATTAAATCATTTTTTGAAATATTTCATGGCAAAGTCCAATGTTATTAATAGGAAAAACTGGCTCTTGCCCCCAATCTGGCTTTTAACTGACAAGAATTCTAGAATGTGAAACCCAGCAATTGTTTCTTCTTTGTTTGATAGTCGATAAGGCCGATTTACAAAAAAAAATCTAAATATTGGCTACATATATATTGTATAAAATAATTGAGAAGCTCTGGTTTATCTCCATGAGTAGGGATGCACTGATCCAATACTGGGATCGGACATTGGTGCCGATCCAGGAAATGTTGCTGGATCGGGTATCGGCTCCATGTTATCGGTTCAGCCGATATTGTTGTTGGACATAATGCATATTGAGACTAAGTTACACTCTGGTGTTGATCCATAACGTCCCATATTATTTTACATTTTATTTAGATTAAGTTAAGTTGTTGCTTGCACTAGTAGAAATAAGAGTTATATAACACTTTATGACAAAATGTCTAATGTTTTGTAAGAAAGAAATACAATTTCAGTGCTTACACTCTTATCGGTTGATCTCGGGCATCGGCCGATACTTGGAGACAAAGTATCGGAATCAGTATCGATGCTGAAAAAGCTGGATTGGTGCATCCCTATCCATGAGCTTCACTTTAAACTTGAATCTTTGGGCTAAAAAGTGATATATTTAGGGCTATTATATTCCGTTGTTAAAGGTATAGTTTAAGTAATCTTTTAACACGGGTTTTCTCGTACTTCAATTTATTGGAATGTACATAAAATCATATCATGGACCTTTAGGATTTTTTCTTGTGTATGGTTTTAGTGAGTTGTTTATTTAGAAACTGATGAGCTGTGTTGTTTCACTGCTGTTGTGCTAGTCGCAGTATTAGGTGCAATATAAAGGTGATATTTGTTGGTGAGAGTTTTGTTGTCGAGGTAGTGCTCTGGCAGTTCTCTTTTCATTCATAGTTAACAGTATTTAACAGTTTGTGAAATTGCAGTTGTGTCTTCTGATCTTGCTTTGTTTCAGTTTGAAGTGTCTCATCTTCTCTTTAGCTGCGCCGGTCCACACCTGGATTGTTTTGTTGGCAGGCTGACACTGACAGAACCACCAGACCAGCAGATGTTTCCGTTCAGAGACAGGCCCAGTGTCCACCTCTGCCTGGACTGAGACGGAAAGAGCAGCTAATGTCAAAAACCAATGGAACAACACTAATACTAACGCTAATACTAACACTAAGAAAAAGACAGTTTTGTTGACACGTGTTTAACATATCAGAAAAAAAAACAAAAAAAACAACAACACAGGTTTATACGGTAAACTCAAAAATTTGATTCCAAAATTAAAAAAAAACGCAATTGGACCTGATTACTTTGTAGAAATGTATCTCATTATGAACCAGATCTTGTCTTGGTAAATCGGGCTGTTGGCTTTAAGTATTTTAAACAATTAATTGTCGATCGGTTGACTATGATAAATTGATTTATCATAGTCAACCAAGATTTAAAGTGTCTACAGGCTGAAATGCTATTTTCACAAAAACAAAGTTTTACCAGCAGGTATGTGGCCATTCCTGTTTATCAAAGCCTGATCCCGTCAGATCTCAGAAGCTAAGCAACTTAGGGTCTGGTTAGTTAGTTCTTAGATGGGAGACCGCTGGAACACCAGGTGCCACAGTGGGACGACAAGAGTGGATTGTTGTTGTGTCTTTGGGCAAAACACCCACATTGTCTCAGTGTCTGTTACACTGAGTGAGCGGATCTTTGATTATAAACCACTTTGAGTGCCTGGAAAAATTGAAAAGGGGTATATAAACAGACCATTTACCTTTTAAAATAAAATAATTGTATTTAAGATTTTAATAACATTTTGTGATCATCCTAGTTTTGTTAGACTTTTTTTCAAAAAAAATTTCTTGTTTCATTCTGACGTAAAAGTCTTTTTTACTTAAGCCTGTGTTTAGAGGGTCATAAAACGTGTTTGTTGTGTAAAACTTGAAAATGTCGTTCCCTTGTGCAGGGCTATTCAAATGGCAGCCTGGGAGCCAAATGCGGTCCATTAATCAGTATGTTTTGGCCCATGGACCGGGTGGCTTGATGGGCTGTGTTTGTTTTTAACTCTATTATAATGCATTGGATTTTTATAGGGCTTTTCAAGACACCCAAAGACGCTTCACTTTATTTATTCATTCCACACTCTATACTGGTAAACTGCTGTTGTAGCTAGCCACAGCTGCCCTGGGGCAGACTGACAGAAGCGAGGCTGCCATTTTGCACCATCGGCCTTTCTAGAACATTTTCAAATTTTTCTTTAACCGTTAGTTGGAGCCCTTCACTGTCAATAATCGATTGACCGATTGCGTAAACGTAGTACTTTCTATTGTTTGTATTTTCACTGGAAGTGTTATAATAGTTGAGAGTGATTGCAAATAAAGTTAAAATTAAATAATTCATCAACAAAAAGAGGACTCTTTTTTTGGTAAAAGAAACATTATGACTTAATTTTGCTCAAGTTTGGGAGTGAATCATGACTTTTATTTATAAATTCTTCTTTCTAAATTGTTTTGCAGTTGTGTGCAAAAAGACTAGTTTTAACCATTACCACGTCATCTGGCTTGTCTTGTCTTTATCTAGTCGAGAATATTTACATAGTTTTGCTTTTTGACTGAAGTCACTACTCTTGTCCAGTACAAACTCAAACAAAGCAGAAGGTTTTACTTTCACACGCTCATTATACAGTAACACCATGTTGTTGTTTTTGTCACTGACTGTGCCCTTTACCCTGCTTTCCTTTTTATCTCTGAAATGGTCTAAGTTTGTGATTGACACTCACCTTTTCTGTCACTGGACCTGAGTTGAGTATTACTATTGCTTGCTGTTGAGACTAGAGCAGATGCTATTTAAAACCGATTCATTAGTCTTGTTCTGTGCTTTGGAATAAAACCAAAACATCTTTCTGCTTCTGACTATATAACTCATACCTGGACTACAACAAAAGCTCACAAACTTGGCCATGATGACTGCACAAACTGACTGGTGCTTGTTGAGTGACCCAGATCCAACACTCCACTTCAGGCTCTGAAAGATTCTGATTGTTGCCTCCGGGTGAAGAAGCAGGGAGGCCAGGGCAAGTAGGCGGTCTGGTCGACAAAGGCTGAACACGAAGGCGACGTAGAGCTAACGCAGTGTATGACCTACTGGACTAGTGTAGTAGAGCGTAGTAAAGCCTGAGGACACAGTTACAGTCTCCAGCCCAGTCTCCAGTCCTGCCAGGAGCACTTCATCTGAACGTGATCCACTTAGGCTGGATGCTTTCCCACTCATATCAGCGCTCTCTTTTGCCAATATCTCTTACTCCAATCGTCTGTGCCTCGGCAAAAAGCCAAATGTTCATGTTTGAGCAGCAAAAACACAGTCCGTTCTCCATCCGATTTTAAAGAAAACTTAAGATGTTATATTTGAAAATGTGCTAAAGTATAAAATAGAGCAAATAACTGAAAGATGAAGAGATCGCAGTCATGCTATCGGTCAATTGTAGGTGTGCTTTACACACCTATAATTAAAGAGCGTATGACAGGTTTGAACGTTTTTATTTAGTTTGGTAGATTAATACCTGTTGTAATTATAAATGATAGTTTTACGTTAATCAAGAACAAGTTTGTGGAAAAAATGTGAAATTATGTTGAAAATACCAGGAAGTAGAGCAGAGTTCTAATCTGATGACATCACACTAGGAAGACAAAGACATTTTCAATTTTCTCACAAGAAACTGATTTTTATGGCCATGTAAACACACATTGAACAAAAAAAGTGAGTTCAAGTATATTTTTATGGCTCAAGTAAAAAAAAAATTACATCTGAAGAGTTTGGGCCCAATTTATTAAATGATCGCTAGGCAACTACCTAGCGTGATGTCATCATTGATGAACAGGAAGTACATTTTTAATGCTAAAAAATTGTCAAACTGGAATGAAATTTGAAAACGGTTTAGTAAAACCTTAAATATAATGATCTTAGCTACATCTTTGTGAAATGACTTGTTCAACCTGTCGTAGGCACTTTAAGCTAATCCTCTGTAGGGATGCACCGATCAAGCTTTTTCTGTTCCGATATCGATCCCGATATTTGGCTTTAACTATCTGACGATACCTGATATCAACCGATACTAGTGAAAGGACTGAAATTGCTTCTTTTTCTTATAAAAACTTGATACATTTGGTCATTATTGTGTTATGTAACTGTTGTTTATAGTGCAAGTCACAACTTAACAACTTAATCTGAATAAAATGCCCAATATTATGAATTGCCAACACCAGCCTGTAAATTAGTCTCATTATGTCCAATTAAAGGCACAGCCACGATATCGGCTGAACCAATATCATGGAGCCGATATCCGATCCAGGTATCGGATCGGTGCATCCCTAATCCTAATGTCAGTAAAAATGTGGTTTGGAGCAGAAGCCAGGTTGTTTTATCAAACTGGGATTGTCACTCCCCAGTCACTTGCCGAATTGGAGTCATTTAGCTTAGGGCTAGGCCAATAATCGAAAAATCAAATCGAAATGAATCATCATTTAATTGGTGGTGGGTTTGGAATCAAAAGATAGAAAACAATCTTTTGTCAGTAAAAAAGTCAAACTTTGAGGCAGAATATTGATAGATTGTTTTAAAAAAATCCAATAAAAATGGGACATATTAAAAGTGTTTGTTTTGTTTATGTTCATGAATGGCCTTTTTCATTTGTTTTTGAAAAAGTTAAACAAAATCAAATCGAAAATCGAGATCAATATGAGAAGAAAATTGTGATTACTATATATTTTTTCCCAGATCGCCCAGCCCTAATTTAGCTTGACTATTGTTTAAACTGCCAGAAACTGTAAAAATGTCAGTTGTAACCTTAGATCGCCTCATATGAGATTAAAAAACGCCCATTAAGAAAGTTTAATAACGTTTATTTTTGTAAGTCACATAAAATCTCATCCTTTCTACACTCATAAAAACATTCAATGTAACACTAACGTTGTTGACCTCGAAAATTCACTGCTTCGAGCTGTTTGCTTTAGTTAAACATTGTGTTTTCACAAACAAGTAAGCTCATATGTAACCTAAAATAAACATATTTAAAAGGTAAATGATAAATATAGCATATTCTAAGTTGTTTGTCCTCGTAGGTGTTGCCTTAGTGAAACGCTAATGTTTATGCGACTGCGCAGAAGCTTCTGGGCATGCGCACATCGACTTTTGACTTTTTTTGCGACATATATAAAACTGCAGAACTCATAAGCCCTGCAAGTAAATGGACCTCTTTTTTCCCAAGCTGTTTTACATCAATTTACATCAAAAAACACAATGTAAATTACTGACCAATATATATTACTTTATTCCATGGAAAAAAACACAAGAAGTTCCCTTTAAGCTGACCCTGTAGTTTTGATAACTTCTGGTGTAACACGCTGACTAAACAAGGGCCAAAACCACAAGTGTAAAACTGCTTGTCTTTCAACAGCCTCATGGTCGACGTAAACACCAAACATGTGACTCACGCAAAGTTTCAACCTACATATTTCCTTTACAAGCGCCACGACTGAAAGCTCAGTTTAGTGTAATATGTAACCAGTGTGTTGTTGAAAGCTAAACATGATAATCTACTTTGTTTGGATAATCCCGTTGGAGGAAAAGCCGGTAGCCAGACTCAAGTCATTTCATGTGATTTTTGTGATGATTCTCTGTTGTCAAGGTCACAGCAGCAGTATTATTATGGGCTGTGGAGGTTCGGGTCAGGCCTTACGCGGGGTATTTTTAGGGCTAACAGGAACACGCGCTTCGCTAACGGAGAGCTTGTTGTCATAACAGACCCACGTTCTTCCATTACCACACACACACACACACATGAGAGAGCAATGGAGGTTACGCAAATGACATCGTAGCATTCTGAATGTCAGCAGTGAGTGGCAAAAATGAATGAGAGTCAATGGAGACAAGTTACTATCTCTCCTATAAGAAAAGTCAAAGCAACAGTCTGGCTTTATGATACTTTTGCCGCTCAGTCAGAAAGTGCAGGAGCATTTTTCAAATAAAAGAAAGTCTGTTCCATAGACATATAATTAGTAGACACTTAATGGTGCGTTCCAGGCAACTGGGAACTGGTATATTTTCCACTTCCCAGTTTGTAAAACTGCGCTGGAACACCACTCGAACTGGTAAATACTAGGGATGATGGGACAATTCACTTAAGTCATATTTAGTGTCCATATTTAGAGTCATTAATCCATCAGTTGTTAAAGCAACATAATAAAGCACATTCACTCAAGTTCACACTGTTTCTTCAAACATTGTGACTATACTTGTATTATTGTGTGAATTATGCAACTACAGAGTGTATGTGTAAGTCAGTGGCTGCAGGAGCAAAACTGATCGATTCTGGCTTTTCGATTCGATTGCTGCAAACTTTGATCGATTTTTGAAGTTTTTGAAGATTGATTTTCCATCCCTATTCAATACCACTTGTGAACTGGGACCTGCTCAAGGAAGTCCTACTTCAAATAAGAGATAAACAATCACCACAATGAATGAATCTGGGGGTTTAACCGCCACAAAGACAGTGTATACATTGATAACAGGTTATTTAGTGCTGCTTTTGTGTAGCCAAAGGTTAGCATTAGCCATAATGTTTACATACGAGTTGATTAGGTTGAAACGCTCTGAACTGGGAACTGGTATTTTTCAACTGGGAAATATCCCAGTTTCCAGTTGACTGGAACACAGCATTAGCATCTGAGCTAGCCTAGTCCATTATGTTTTGAAGAACTCTGGAGCGTTCTCCTGTTTGTTTTCCTATAGCTGTTAGCATTGGCCCGCAAAATACGCAAGTTATGAAAGATACAGACTACATTGCCAATACTGAACCGAACATAAATGTGGACCAATGTCTGTTTTAAATTTGATGTGTTAACTTTTTCATAAAGTAGGTTCACAGACAAAGACAAAGATTGATCTCATCAGATCAGCAAACATTTCTCTCCTGGTCCACACATCCACACAGATAAATGATCCAGAAGTCTGATTCCAGTCTAAGCCATGTGATTTTACTGCCACAGGCTTTAGGCTTGAATCTAATTGGATTATTCATGCACAGACATAGTTAAGACCTCGAGAACATGTTCTGAAATGCATGGGATTCATTCAGTATTTCAGCGCTTAGGCTTATGACAGATGTGTTCTTTATTTTTCCCACATGTGTCGTCAAAAAGCAAGATAATTTACACACAACTGACTGTTTTCTGGAGTCTTTTATGGTTGGGATTATATCATTTGTCAAATCAAAATATCTGTAATTTATGAGGATTTTGTCAGTTTTTGCAGTGTGGTTGCCAGGCAGGGCGGGGCGAATTCTGCCAAAAATTAATACCTTGATATTTTAGGCCTATTTCAATAACAATGTTCAGACAATGTTATGTCAGGCCAACATAAATGGTTCATAAACGCTTGAAATAAGTGGTATTTATTTTGTTCTGTTCATATTTTGACTGCCTTAAATATGATTTACAAATGGAACATGTATAAGTTAAGAAAACTATACTTCTAGCTGTAAATCTGAAATAAATGTCACTTCACTTGAATCAGAATTAGAGCTGGTCGATCTGGGAAAAAAAATATTTTTTTTTTCTCACATTGCTCGATCTCGATTTTTTTAATTAGATTTTTAACCTTTTCAAAAAACAAATAAAATGACATTCATGAGCATAAACAAAACAAATACTTTTAACATGTCCCATTTGTTCGATTTTTTTGATAATATATATCTCTAATGGCTCAGCCCTAATCAGAATAAAACTAGCTTTTTCTTATCAATATTTTATTCAATAGAGGTTATGCAGGTGACATCACAGCATTCTAAATGTGAGTTCTGAGTGGCAAGGATGCATTAGAGTCAAAAAGAGAAAATCAAGTCAACAGTTGTAGCAAAGCAGATAAACAACAAGACTTTAGCTTCTCACATGTATCAGACATTGAAATCACACACAGTTGAACTTATTACCTTTTTCTTCTTAAAAAAGATGTTTTTGAGTCCGTTTGTTGCAGTTAGGGCTGCACGATATTGAAAATTTCTGCGATATGGGCTCTGAGATTGCGATATTCGATATTTTTGCGATATTTATTTTTCAATTAAGAATTTCTCTGTAGATTTATTTAAAGTCGTTATTACACTATTAAAACGATGTGCGTATAAACCGCACACGTTCTGTGGCTTAGTAATTGCTTAATAATTTTATTAACTTATTTTTATTGAGGCGCGGTCATGTTTTAGGACGATTTTTTCCACGGCTTAGTTGCTGGTTGCTCTGAAAATCTGGCAACCGCAGTCGGTACCCCTACACACGTTATGCCTGACAGGTCACAGCTTTATCACAACTAGTTTTTGTGCCTTTTCAATCTTGTTTTAAACCAACCAACCATAAGTTGTTCTTAAGAGGAGAAGACGAGAACGGAGTCAAATCACTCGGTGCTAAAAACAGATGAATAATGCATAAAAATGTAATAAATTATTGCACATCCTTGCGATATGGATATTGCACGTGTCAATATTGCGATATCGATATTTTTTCGATATATTGTGCAACCCTAGTTGCAGTTAAAATGTCCTAAATCATCAACTGTTGTTAGCAGACAAGTCGTTACCATGACAACAAAGAAATACATTGAAGAAATGCCACTCATTCTAAATGTTGCTAAGCATTTTGGAATAAAATGATGTCAGTGCAGAACCTACATTTTTTCTAGCCTCAAATCACAACAACATTTAGCTCAGAGAACTTCACCAGATTGTTTATCTAGCAAACATAATTGTCAGAAAATCAAACAATGAACAGACATCGGTCAAACAGTCGGCAGTGCGTCATATTTGGGGGCGTGGCCTGCTGAGTAGAGATGTTAGGATTATTAGGCTAATCAATAATTGTGATGATTCAAGTCACAATATAATCGTAAAAACAAAATAAATAATTTGTGATGTTGGTTTCAACTGGTATTGGCAGGTGACACTTTGATTCCCAGATAAATATGTTTAGTTTTTATTTTTTGCTAAAGTGAAATAGCACATTTGTGGTTATGTGAGCCTTGTTATGGATTTAAAATGTCAAAGATTTGCCATTTTCAAAACAAGTCTTTTAATCTATAGTAAAAATAAATAAATAAATTAGAAGCAAAATTAAGTCTTTCATTAGAAGAATTTTTTTTAAGCACATTAGATATTTTCTTTCAGGAAGTTTGAATTGACAAAACTGGTCACAGACTTGAGGAAAATTATGTGTTCGACAATGAGAATGAAAGAAAATGACAGATTTCACTGTTGTTTGGTCAAGTCAGCTGTAATCATCAATATTCACTAAATCGTGATATTTTGTCTCGTAATAATCGTAATACTAAAATTCCATATCGTGACATCCCTATTGCTGAGGGAGAAAATTGTGTTGGAAATAGGCTACTGTGTTAAGGCATGGGAAGCTAAGCTTTTTACCTCTTTTAAAACATTTTCTGGCAAATTAAGTATATTTTTAGCACAGCTAATTCAAGTCGAAGCACAGCCAGGTTTAAATGCAGGTTGTTGACGTGGTTTTATGTCAGTAAGGTAAAATGAAAGTTAAAGAAAGATGTTAAAACACACCAAGCTGCGCAAGCATCACGTTAGCATTTAATTGGCAGCTACAGTTAGCACTGCATATATATTTACATAGTTGGACCGTTGGATCACTTTATTATTATGCGTTTAGTTTTACTGGATGCATCTGCTCTTTCACTGATCTGACATTTTTCAAAAGGCCACACAATTGATCCTTTTCTGTTTTATTTCCTGACCGTCTCCTTTTCTTCCTGCAGGCCGGTGCTTTCTACTCCACATGTCCGTTTTTGCACATGGCAGCGTGAGTGAGGAGCAGAGCTTGTCCATCACTGTGAGTTTGGATGTCCTGGGCCCAGTTTGCACACCCGTCCTGTGGCTGTAGGCCGTCCTCCACACAACAATCATGAGCACAGCCAAACCCAGCGGCCTCAAAGCACCCAGCAAGATCACCCGAGTGGCAGCAGGGGCGCCCAAGACCGCTTCTACTGCAGGTATAATCAGGAACAGTGACACAGTGAGCTCTCAGCGTGACTTTGAAATAAAACTGCAACTTAGTCTGGACGAAATGGCAAAAAAAATATCATCTCGATTTTCCTGGAGACAGATCCCAATTTCGATTTGATCACAATTCTTGTAGACTATTGTCTTTTTCCTTTGAGGTAAATACAATCATCTGCTTTTTCTGAAAGTTCCTACTTTACTGTGATTGGTTAAATCCAGCTGTCACTCACTCAGAGCAGAACAAAGACTGACCAGTGTGGACAGATTTTCAGCCCATAAATAAAGTTATTCAAATAATCTGTTAATTACAACATTGTGTGATAATACTTTTGGCAGGTTAGGGATGTTCATCGGCTCTTCTTAAAGTATTTATGAAAGCGTTTTCTTCTATATCAGACAAGTATCTGTAACAGATGGTTTATTACCTGACTAGTTTCGATGATCAACTTCCGTCTTCGTCAGAGGACGTGGAGCAGCCTTCTCCCGGCGGCCCGGTCGACCTTATGGGTCCGCTGGGCTGGCCATGCCTGGGAACAGCAGCTGATAAGACATATCATGATGTGTCTTACTTCTTCTATATCAGACAAGTATCTGTAAATGATTTTTTTTTTTAATTGACCTTTATTTAACCAGGAAAGCCCCACTGAGATTCAGGATCTCTTTTGCAGGGGAACCCTGGAGGAAGGGTCATGGGAGGCATTAATGGACACGGAGAGAACATGCAAACTTCACTTAGAAAGGCCCCAGGTCGACTGGGAATCAAACCCAGGACCTTCTTGCCATGAGGCCAGAGCGCTAACCGCTTTCCGATACTTGTCTTATATTGAAGAAAACGCTTTCAACAATTTTGGCATTTTTTACACTAATAACAGCTTTTGAAAATCTGCTAAAATCTATGTTTCATTCATAAATAGATATATTTTTGTAAATCACACCTGAAAATTTGCTGAAATTCACCTGAAACTTGACTTGAAGCTGCAGCACAAAAGACCTCAACACATGATCTTCAAAATGAGTAAGACTATAAAAACAAACACCCAAACTCATTATAAAGAAACAAACTTGGCAACTCTGAAACTAAGAGAAGTAGGCTGGCAATAACTGTCTGCATTTTAACAAACCGATGCATTAAATAGAGAAATGGGAAATCACAAAAACCTGTCCACACTGGTCAGTCTTTGTTCTGCTCTGAGTGAGTGACAGCTGGATTTAACCAATCACAGTACAGTAGGAACTTTCAGAAAAAGCAGATGATGTATTTACCTCAAAGACAAAAGACAATAATCTGCAAGAATTGTAAAATCAAAATCGTGATCTGTCTCCAGGAAAATCGTGGCCATATCGCACAGCCCTGTTTTTAAGTTTTCTGCTCCACCAAAAGTTGTCCAGAGTTGAAGGAATCAGTCATGGGCCATAAAAGATGGATTCCTGGAGTCTGAAAACTCGCAGTACAAAGTTACACATTTTTAGCTTTTCACAAAAACACAAAACTGGCGTTATCCTTCCCTGGCTCGATGCCTGTTATTTTCCCGCTGCTCTGCTTCATCTGCTCAGGGCGGCTTGACATCTATAAAAATAGAAACATTTTGTTTGTGGCAGCGCGCTCTGCACTGAGTGAGGAATAATGTTGGAATGCTGAAGCCTGGGCGTCATAGCAACACATTCACCTTTTTGGTTTGTTCCTTTGAGATGCAAGATGGATATTATACTGTAAGCATTTTTACCTCACTGAGCTTCTTAAGTTGTATCTTTTTTATGCAAAGATGGCTGACCTTTTTAGTCACCTTATTACGCCCCGCCCACTTTTCTTGGCAGCACACTTTTTGTCTAGCTGCAGTTCGCAGCTCAAACATGGGTTTATTTTAGCTGTTGTTATGTCTATTTGAGATTGCCTCGCAAGACAGACAAGCTAATATGTTAGCTTAGCTACTCTAACAGAGCTAAACAGGAAGTGCGTTGCCAAAAAAAGTGGACGGGGGCAAAATTAGGTGACACAAGTAAAGTGCTGCTCCTTAAATGATGTGACATCTACTATATAGAACTACAGTATATAGTTTGTTTTTTCATTTCACGCCCACAGTGCATCAGTGTAACAGCTCCTTACGTCTAATGATCCGCCGCTCTCCTGTGACGTTTGTAAACTTGGTTTAACCCACTCACGTTTCATATATTATAAAATCAAATTTTCCTAATGAAAAATAAAGGGCTAACGTCACAAACACTTTTGTTTTATTTTAGAATGAATTGAAAAACTTTATATTGCATCTAAAATGTTAAAATGTGCATGGATTTAAAGACATCATTTTGCTTCAAATTGTTAGACTATTTTTTCTTTATTTTTTTTCTTAATTATTACTATTATTATTTTTTTTTTTTTGCCCATTTTTTATTTGACATGCTGTTTGTTGATACCAGTATTTTAATTTTTAAATCACAAATTAACTTTTCAGTGCAAAATAAAAACAAAATGTATATATTTGGAATATAACGTAACAACATATGTGACAAATATTAGTGTTTTTCTATAAATCTAGCTGTTGTTAAACTGTATCTGATATTCTATCCATCCCTAGTTTCTATAGAGTGAACTGTAAGAGTTTAATTTTACTTCTAAAACTGCCACGAATATAATTATTTGTTGTTACAATATTATTGTGACTTGATATTGTGACTTGAATAATCAGGATTATCGATTAACATAATAAACTTGACATCCCGACTTCCAAAAAGGACAGTGTCAAGAACAGACATTTCACTTTTCTCTGTAACAGTGACAGAAAAATGCCTCTGATTTTCACCAAGCATGTCTGACTCAATAAATACTTTACATCTGCAATCTCCATCATTCTAATTTTCACTAATGGCTGCTTTTTCACTGCTGTTTTCAATGGTTCAATGTTCTTTAGACACACATTTGGACAATTTAAGTTTACACCTGAAATTGTTCTTATCGGCCTGTTGCTTGTGAGTGAATTATAAGTTCCTCTGTTTTCTCTCTGTCAGGAGCCAAAGCAGCGACAGACAAATCAGCCCCAAGTGCCGGTGCGGGCGATGGAGGAGCGTCTGAGGAGAACTTCCAGGTCGGGGAGCGAGTATGGGTGAACGGGAACAAGCCGGGCTACATCCAGTTCCTCGGAGAGACCCAGTTCGCCCCGGGACAGTGGGCGGGCATAGTCCTGGACGAGCCAATCGGGAAGAACGACGGCTCGGTGGCGGGGGTGCGCTACTTCCAGTGTGAAGCCCTGAAAGGAATCTTCACCAGGCCCTCCAAGCTGTCGCGCACCGAAGGAGAGGCGAACGGGACCCAGACGGCGCCCACCTCCAGGGCCGCCTCCCCCACCCCGTCTGTGGGCAGCGCGGTCGCTCAAACGCCGGCGCCCAAGTCGGCCCAGAGCTCAGCCGCGGTGAAGAAGACTCCCTCAGCTGCTACAACAACACCAGCAGCAGCAGCAGCAGCTAGCTCTAACCTGCCTCGCACCAACAGCGAATCTGTGTCCAACCTGTCCGAGTCCGGCTCCGTCAAGAAAGGCGAGAGGGAGCTGAAGATGGGCGACCGTGTGCTGGTAAACAGACTAACAGTTAATGTGCTGACTAAAGATTTTACTCTCATAAAACCCTCATCATCAGAACTAGTAACAGAGATGGCAAAAGTACTGAAGTTCAATACTCAAGTACAAGTACAGTTACTTGTGTAAAGAATCTGGTAAAAGTGAAAGTCCTGCTGAGTAATGGCACAAAAGAAAACCTAACATAGAAGAACATAAACATATAATTAGTAGACGTGCAGTTCGACTGATGATATCAAACACTTGGCATCTGAGCTAGTCCAGAGCGTTCTCCTGTTTGTTTTTCTGTAGCCCTCAAAAAATGAAAGATCCAGAGAGTGTCAGCTGGTACAAACGAACTGACCACATTTAGCAAAGGTCTGAGCCTTGTTATAATTTATTGTTGAGTTTACAAACCTTTTAGTATTTTATTGTAGATAACATTTGTGTATAAAACTGCTAACGGCTAGCGAACTTCAACAAGAGATTTCTGGTCTTGTGCGTCTTTTAAGACTCTAATGCAGGGCTATTCAATTTTATTTTCCAGCGGGCCAGATTTTCCAAAGGACTGTGGTCTGTGGGCTGAACAACAGAACTGCCCTAAGAACTTATGTTTAATAAATTGAAAATAAGTCTAAATTGCACTGTCCTATAACAGGCTTAACTAGCAGAGATAAATCAAAACTAGAACAAAACTGAACAAAGCAAATATCAGTGGCATTTTAGTTGATTAAGTTGATTTAAAAGTACTGCAGGCTACTGAAGACCAGATCTAACCAACAAATGTGGCCCAGTCCATGGCCCACTTTACAAGTGGGCAAGTCTTGATTGCTTAGTCTTATGTTGCTGTATATCCACCACTGTTCACTGTAAATCATATACGGAGTGTTTCTCAGGCTTCTTTACAATATGGTCCAGTTCCTGGCTCATTTTACCATGGTGGGCCACATATTGCTTAGTGGGCCGCTATTTGAATAACCCTGCTCTAATGACACCAAAAGTCCGCTTTTACATGTTACTAATGAGAACAGCAGAATAAAAGTTTTAGCTTCACTTCTCTGTGGAGCAGAGTCTGTCGCATCGGCAGTGATGGAGCTTTTCCAGTCTAAGAATATAGTAATTTGAAGAATATAATCACATCGCCAAAGTTGTTTAAAAAATCTTCATAAGACACAAATCAGTCTGTTTTGCTCATGGTTTTGCTGAAATTGCTTGTTTCAGCTCGTTTTATCTATAAAAGTGCAACTTCTGCCATTGACTTCAATTGATTTGCGTCGTCACCTCTACAGGAGGAATATGGTGTTGCGCTGTTTGTGTTGTAGCAACAGAGCAGAGCTGCTAACTGCACGTCTACTAATTTAATGTCTATGGTTCCGAATAGTCAACCCTAACCCTTGCCTTAAAATGCTCATTACTCATCTACATATATTATAGTATTTATTCCTAAATACATACATCATCTGTAGAACGGCTGAACCAAACATTTGCGCTTGTTGCATGATGGCTCCTGATCCATATGTGTAGATGTGTTCCCTCGGCCTATCCTCCTCAAACAGCTCTCATGTGAAGAGGAAGTGCTAGTTCTGCCTGCTGAGCTGCAAAGGAAATGTGCTCATCACCACGGCCCGACGCTGCAGCTGCCCAGTCCAGACTCACACCAGAGGAACTTTATTATGTCATACTAGTAAATCCATTGTGTTCAAGCCTCTTTTAGCTGCTCTGATGGAATCATTTATCCCAGGTCCATGACTCCCAAAGCTGCTTATTGTATCACCACTTTTATCTGTGGAGGGGGGATTATGATGAGTAGGCTAATGCTGTGTAAACTGATGCTACAGTGTGTGCTCCGTCCCTCTTCAGGTCGGCGGGACAAAGGCCGGAGTGGTGCGCTTCATCGGAGAGACTGACTTTGCCAAAGGCGAGTGGTGCGGCGTCGAGCTCGATGAACCTCTGGGCAAAAATGATGGAGCGGTGGCCGGCACAAGGTACACCAAAAAAACAACTTCAATGTCAATATGTTTAAAAGAGAACTATTATAGTGTGACCTTGCTCATTTCAATCAATCATTTTATTTCAAGCTTGTTTGTCAGCAGAATTTACACCATTTTTATATTTCATCCATCAAATTTACTTAACAAAATCTGTTTAATAATGTATACATGTCTTAATCAAGTGGGAAGAAGTTAAACCTTTTTTCAATCCCACTCCCATTGCTACATAATTCTTATGTGGTTGCACTAAACATTATCATGGTTGACACATAAATTTGCTGTATACGTTTTTAAATTGTGGAAATATACTTAATTAGATACCACGAGCTCACAGTATTAACTACATCGTGCATATTAAATCAGTGCGAAAAATACAAACAACAACACACTTCAGTCCTTTGCTAGCCAAAGCAGTTTTGCATTAATTCAACCTCATTCTATTATAGTATATTGAGACAAAATGATTTCTTTATATTTAGCAATAAACTAGTAAATTGTTGAACATTTTTTAAGTTGTGACTAAACTATTCCATAGACGAACACCTCAAACAGAAACACACACACTTTTTCTTATGATTCGTACAGCCTGTGTTTTAAATTGGCCATATTCCTTTAAAGGGTAGCAGCTCTTATTTTTTTTTAAAAGATTCTGAATATTTACTGGTAGTGCTTTGTACATCAGCTGAGCAGTATAAAATTTGACTAAATCTGGTAATTTTAATAGTCTTGATTTCAAAAATAGTTGATTGGTGTGATCTAGATATTCAGCTTTATGAATAATTCTAATTGCACGCTTCTGAAGTATTAACAGTGGATGTAGTGAACTTCTGTAATTGTTACCCCAAACTTCTATTACATAAGGAAAAACAAGACTAAAATACAGCAGTCGAAGAGCATTAATATGCAAAACCCACTTAGCATTATTGATTATTGAAATGTTTTTTGATCATTTCTTTTGTATGTAAGCAATGTAAGTTTTCTTGGTTATTTTTTTTTTATCAATAATAATTCCCAAAAACTTAATTTCTGACACTTTAATTTCTGACATCATCATTATTTTGATGATTAAACCTTGCCTCCAGACTGCAGTTCAACGAAGAAATAAATGTAGCCCTGTAGATTTTCAGCTTTATTGTAAACACCTAAAATTAGGACATAGTGTAAAGGTGTGCAGAAGTAAGTTTTATCTCAAATGTTGCAATTCAAGCTTTCCAATTTACGCCATAATGATCAACAGGTGTCATAGTTTGAAGACAGAAGCAGAATCGGGCTTTTATAAAATACTCATTTACCACTTGGACATGGCTTGTTAACTCTCTGTGTGCAGGTATTTCCAGTGCCAGCCCAAGTACGGCCTGTTTGCCCCGGTGCATAAAGTCACACGCATCGGCTTCCCGTCCACCACCCCGGCCAAAGCGAAGACCACAGCGCGTAAGACCACCACCACCCCCACCACCAGCACCACCCCGTCAGGCATGAAGAGAAGCCCCAGTGCCTCCTCCATCAGCACCATGAGCTCTGTGACGTCTGCGGCCAGCGCTAAACCCAGCCGCACCGGACTGGTACGTCTGTCTCTCCTACTGCTTTAGTTTTAGTCAAGTCATGTGCACAAAATATGTATAAGGAATAGTGTTCTTTTAGCTCTGTGAACTAAAAGGGGACTTACAATTTTCCTTTTATTAATATAATAAATTTCACCCATTTTCATTTCATCTACAACATTCAAATCCAATCTTGAGCTGGATTGTTTGTCCGTTTGATCATTTCAAAACTTAAAGGCCAAATCTGAATGTGAGGCTGTTCTAAAGCTGGCCACACACTACACGACTGTTGCTAATTTTACCATGTTATTTGCAGTCGCACTTAGTCACGTCTAGTCCAGATTAGTTGAAGCTAGTTGAAGCTAGTCGCAGTTGTGTCGCTCGTGTAGTGTGTGAGTGTCTGCGACTGGACTGACGTTCCAATCGTGTTGTTTGTGGCAGGTCTAGACTAGACTAGACTCCGGTCGCAGGTTTTTAAGCATTTTTGAATTATAAGCCAGATTTTTGCAGTTCTCCTGTGCTGTTTACTGTTTATAATCTTCCTCTGGGCAAACACAGAGCCCAGCGGCCAATGAAAAGAGTCAAGGAGGTGCTGGAAACAGCATCTGAGATTAAGCTTTCTGTTTACGTCTTTTCAGGAGAAACGAGTGCAAAAACAATGTTAACTACGAGGCACAGAGTGAAATTTGTCCCTACGTATTAAATGGACCATGTTCAAAATGCACAAACACTAGTTTTTACACCTCTGATGACCAAAACAGCACACTCACCTCCTCTCTCGTCTCTTTCCTCTCTCTCTCTCTCCCCCCTCTCTCCTTCTCCTCCTCTGTCCACGAGGCGCTGCTGACGTTCTCCCAAACAACACAAGCTTTCTTCTGATAAAATCTCATAAAAGTAATGCATCCACGTAAAATCTACAAGGGAAAATATCCAACTTTGTCACCTCTGTCGCCATTTCTAGTGTCATTTTAAGAAAGCTAGCTAACTAGCGCTGTTTGTGCCGGTGCTATTTTGGCATAACGTAAGGACGTGGAGGGTCACATGACCGATTTAACCAATGAAAAGTGTCTGCTTATGGCAAAAATAAATAAATAATAATTACCTTAAAACAAAATTTCTATCTTGTAGAAATCAGAGACCAATAGATGATATTAGCTAAAATAAGTTAAATAAGTTTTATTAAAAAATAAAAAATAAGCACTTAACTGAACTCTATTATAAACTGTGTTGTATTGTTGTTTTGTGCATTATTAATTGTTCTGCCGATAGAGTAATCCTGCTTTTAGTTGCCAGTCACAGTTGTGTAGTGTGTGGTCTCAGTCGTGTAGTGTGTGGTCACAGTCGTGTAGTGTGTGGTCACAGTCGTGTAGTGTGTGGGCTCAGTTGTGTAGTGTGTGGTCTCAGTTGTGTAGTGTGTGGTCTCAGTCGTGTAGTGTGTGGTCTGAGTCATGTAGTGTGTGATCACAGTCGTGTAGTGTGTGGTCTCAGTCGTGTAGTGTGTGATCACAGTCGTGTAGTGTGTGGTCTCAGTCGTGTAGTGTGTGGTCTCAGTCGTGTAGTGTGTGATCACAGTCGTGTAGTGTGTGGTCTCAGTCGTGTAGTGTGTGGTCACAGTTGTGTAGTGTGTGGTCACAGTCGTGTAGTGTGTGATCACAGTCGTGTAGTGTGTGGTCTCAGTCGTGTAGTGTGTGGTCTCAGTCGTGTAGTGTGTGGTCTCAGTCGTGTAGTGTGTGGTCTCAGTCGTGTAGTGTGTGGTCACAGTCGTGTAGTGTGTGGTCTCTGTCGTGTAGTGTGTGGTCTCAATTATTCTAGAATCACTGTCAGTCCAGTTGTGTAGTGTGGAGCCAAGACTTCCATTCTAATTAGTAACACTGGAAAGTCATGTAGTGTGTGGCCAGCTTTCGATCAGTCAGTGTGGTGTCCCATGTCTGCAGAGTGTTCAGCAGTAACCCCGTGTCTTGCTCTTCAGCTGACGGAGACCTCGGCCAGGTACAACCGTAAGATCTCCGGCACCACGGCCCTGCAGGAGGCTCTGAAGGAGAAGCAGCAGCACATCGAGCAGCTGATGGCCGAGAGGGACCTGGAGAGAGCCGAGGTCGCCCGGGCAACCAGCCAGGCCGGAGACATGGAGCAAGAAATCACTCTGCTCAGGGACGACCGCGACGAGGTGGGGATATAGAAACAGTCTGCACAATTATTATCCAAATGCTCAAATATAAAGGAATATGGCCCTCTTTAGATTTTCTGACTCAATTTGAAGGAGATTTTTGGCAACATTCTTTTAACAGTGGGGATGACAAGGTTGTAAGTTGATCTAAGCTTAATTTAGCCTAAATTTTCAGCATTTTTTTTCTCCTGGAACAGTAGTGATGGGAGCTTTATCAGTATCAGTATTGGTATCGAGCTGATATTTATTATATTTTGATGAAAATATCGTCACTAGGATGTTTTCTAGTCTCTGTTTGACACGCGTCAGTCCCAAATTGTCCTCAAAACATCAGCTTTGTGAATGACCAGATTAAAGATTTAAAATATTGAACTTACTGGGCATTGGCTAAAAACTAAAATCCATATCGGTCAATTCTAACCCTGGCTGCAGTTTTTTCTCCCATCAAGGCACAATCCAGAATTTACAGGTATGTCTCAAAAAATGTGAATATCAAGAAAGAAAAAGTTTGATATCTTTTGTAATTTGATTCTCTTCAAGTCAAACCAGTGTATAATTTATATTTTTATGCATTAATATTTGGTTGTGTCGTTTTGCATGAGTTACTGTATCAATGTGGTAAGGGTCTGGAGGAGATCAGTCTGTGGCTCTGCTCAGGTCGACCTTCAGATCATCTGCAGCATTAGGTTTGGTGTCTCTCATCTTCTTCTGGACAAGACTTTATAGATTCTCCATGAAGTTCCGCTCAGGTGAGTTTGCAGAGCGAGCAAAAACGGTAACACTGTGGTCAGTGAAGCAGATTTTGGTCCCTTTGTCTGTAGACATGAGTTAAGTCCTGCTCAAACATGAAAAAAGCATCGTCACAAAGCCTGTCAGCAGACAGAAACATGCTGTACTCTAAAATGTCTTGTAAAAAACTCAGTGGACCAACAGCAGCAGATGATATGGATCCTTAAGTATTTAAAGGCTCAGGAAACATTTCCAGATGTTTGGACGTCACTGCATCTTTATTGTCACCAGAACTTTGCAGTTTTCAATCGATTCAACTTGTGAGATGCTGATTTCATGTTTGAGCTGGACTTAACTCAGATCCACAGACAAAGGGACTAAAACTTGCTTCACTGACCACAGTGTTTCTGTGTTTGTTTGGTCTACAAACTCACCTGAGCTGAACTTCATATAGAATCTATAAAGTCTTGTCCAGAAGAAGATGAGAGACACCAAAGCCTATGGGCTCCAGGTCGACCTGAGCAGGGCCACAGACTGAGCTCCTCCAGACCTCACCACACTGATGCAGTAACTCATACTTTCCAGAAAACTGATCTTTCTTTTAAAAAATATCCTTGTTTGTAATAATCTTGTACAATATTCTCATTTTTTGAGGCAAAATGTCAAAAATAAAGGCATGAATTATTTCACTTCATGTAACACAAATATAAACTCTACACTAGTTTGACTTTCAGACTCAATGTACTAAAAAAAATAAAACTTTTTCCTGATATTGTAATTTTTTAAGACATACCTGTATATTTAAACGTTTTGTCTCACAGTCCTGCAATTGTCTGTTTGGCTAAAACTCATTTTTTCTTCAGTAGGTCGTTGTGGTCGACCCTCACAGTCATGCTCACATATACAAATGTGAGGTCAGACTATAACTAAGTCCAGATGGTGGGCAAGAGCCACGTTATATATTAGAGATCACACCTTTTCAATTTGCTCATTTCTGTTAGTGACTTAAACAAAAATCTGCATTTAAACAAGATTCTTTTAGCTGCCAAACGTTTGTATTAAATGTAAACCTATTCAAGTTGTTTGTCTGTGTTTGTTGTAAAGATGGAGACAAAGATGGATCAGTTACGTGCCTTGGTAGAAGCAGCAGACAAAGACAAAGTGGAGCTGGTCAATCAGTTGGAGGAGGAACGCAGGTAAGAACTTACTGTAGACTCTATTGTTCAGAACAGTGGTGAACTCTGTGGAGATGACAGTGTTTGTTTCCTCTTCAAACAGGAAAGTGGAGGACCTTCAGTTCCGAGTGGAGGAAGCTTGCATTACCAAAGGAGACTTGGAGGTAACTAGCGTATTTTCCGGACTATACGTCGTAGAAGCCCCAAAATGCATATTTTCGAAGAAAAAAATGTATATAAGTCGCACCGGAGTATAGGTCGCACTTTTGGGGGGAAATTAATTTAACATATGACACTTAAAACAGACTCAAGACACGTTTTTCCATTGTGCACCTGTCAAGGATCGCTGGCATGAGGCAACACTACAAGATGCAGATCAAAACGTGACTAAACTTTGCTTTAATCGGTTCTTATATTATCACTAAATCATCTGCAATAAGCATTGTGTCCATTTGACTTTCAACAATCGCGATGTGACTCGAGTGGAGCTGTTTCTTACCTGCAGCAAGTTCCACACATCTCTTTCCTCTAAATCCACTGCCTGTTTTACCCAAACTCCATTTCCGTCTCTCCTGCATAAACAGCAGTCCTTCTTTCATTCCTCTGGAAAGTTTTCCTTCGCGCTGCTTCTTAGATCTGCAAGTTCTCCGCGTGAAACAAGGAAATGCAGCTGTGAGTTTTTGTTGTGCAGTCACCAGACAAACATCAGTGTTTGTCTTTCAGGCGATCATGATCAAGAGAACTACTCCTCTTTAAATCAGACCAAATCAACGCTCTCTGTCTCGTTATTTTCATTGAATGAAGCCCTATGCGCTAACATGAGAGTCAGTGTGGTTCATGAGACGGCAGCCTCCAGGTCTACAGTTTTATAAATGTTAGCTCCAGGTCTACAGTTTTATAAATGTTAGCTCCAGGTCTACAGTTTTATAAATGTTAGCTCCAGGTCTACAGTTTTATAAATGTTAGCTCCAGGTCTACAGTTTTATAAATGTTAGCTCCAGGTCTACAGTTTTATAAATGTTAGCTCCAGGTCTACAGTTTTATAAATGTTAGCTCCAGGTCTACAGTTTTATAAATGTTAGCTCCAGGTCTACAGTTTTATAAATGTTAGCTCCAGGTCTACAGTTTTATAAATGTTAGCTCTGCTCTTACACAAGTGTCTGCACCTCGGAGGCGACAGTGTCACGTCTCACTGGAGGAACAGCAGCGAATGAAACGACATTTGTCCCTCGTTTGAGAAGCAGGAAGAGCTTGAGTCCAGTCAGGATACATAATATATTAATAGTTAATCACAAATTCACATTTATTTTATATTTATAAGTCGCACCCCCTGTCAGACGATGAAAGAAGTGCGACTTATAGTCCGGAAAATACTGTACTTCTCCTTTCACATTGGCACATTTTCTCCAGTTCCAGTACAGTCTCAGAGCAGTCACATGTTGGGGAAAATACTAAATGAATTGGCAGCTTAGTTGCTCTGCTTTAGTTGTACAATTGTAATATATACAGTATATATTCAACCACTTTAATGGCACTGTACTTGATTTTTTGGTTCTTTTTTTTTGGTCATTTCGTTGTTTCAGTATTGACCACATGTTCACGTGAGTGCGCCATGACGGAGGGCAAAAGGCCATCTTTTTTGTAAAGAAAGAAATGGCTTCTTCTAGTGCATCTTCAGTACAGTTGTCCATGGAAGTAGAACATCTTTTAGGCACGCACAAAGCAAGTCCAACACCCCTGTTGTTAGCTGATCCTTATCTTCTTCCTCCTGACGATTTAATCCAGTCTACAAGTTTGCCTGACTTTACCTTTGTACTTTAGATGCTCATTACGTTTTTTCCTGTGAAATATCTTACTTTTTTTCACATTAGCATTGACTTACCTTATAAAGTGTTCACTGCAAATGCGTGAAAACGTCTTCATCAAAAGTTGTACTATAAAAAGCTACATTAGGCTTACAATCTTGCCTGTTACTGCAGCTAATCGCAAGAACAAGATACAACCATTTTGCAATTGAAATGGATAAAAATCAAACTTAAAAGCTGGATTTTTTTTTCCATAGCACACACACTGATAGAGCTTTTGCCCTCCATCATGGCAAAGGTTTATAAATTTGTGTTGTAAGTCGTATCAGAATCCTTGTATACGCATATTTATTGATTGCACTATCGATCTACTGAGTAAAGCTGTAACGGCTGCGCTCTTCATTATTATAACTCCATAAACAAATATTAAGTCTTGAAACATGACAAACTATCTTACGCCTGAATAGATACTTTAGCAAATATCTATTCTAGAGAATTTTTTTTTTTTAATCAGGTACAGTGCCTTTATCAAATCACTGAAACCCTTAATAATTCTTTTCTTTTACATCTTGATTTTCCAGACAGTCTAAGTCTAATTACAACAAACACACTTCTCTACTCATCCTTGTACACTTTTGCATTATTTCCATCTCATTTGTTTCCCAGCAGAGACAGACACACTTTAGGATTGGAGCGAAAGCCAAAAGCTAACCTTGTGTTCTGATTCAGAGCTGTATTAAACTGCATGGAGGTGGCTTCCTGGTTAGCCTTGTAACATAATTGCTATTTTTTTTCCTTTTTTTCCCTTTCTGTGGTTATGTTGGTCCAGTATTTAGCATGGAAGCACTTAAAACATCCTCCCGTTCCTCCACTGTCCAACACAAAGTCAGTGTTTATTAAAGAGCGTTTCCACTAGCCCTACTTGGCCCTACTCTACTCTGACTGGCCCTGGTTTGGTGAGTTTGTCTGGGACCAGGTACTTTTTAGTCCCTGCTTGGCCCTGGTTCAAACCTGGACTAAACTGTACCACAGTCTAAAGCAGAAGTCTCAAACTCGACTTACTGTTACATCTGTAGTGTCTATAAAACCTCTAAAGTTACATACAGTTTGTTTTCCTGTGGAGAATGGTCTGATGAGAGTTACCCACTTTTATTACCACAATGTTTGACTAAATAATAAAAAAACTAGAATAAATGTAGACAAATATTATCTGTTGCATTAGATTATATAGAACCTAATACATTCAGGTCTATACTGTATATAATTAATTGTGGCCCTTGATTAACTCTGATTTGGATCATTTTATCTCAAGCTCCAATTGAGTTTAAGACCTTTGTTCGAAAGAGTAACCCCGGGCTCACACTGCATCCAGTCTACTCTCCGTTCCAGCCATCGGACACTTTTTGTTTCTTGCAAAGTAAGAAGAGGCACACACACGACAATCCATCAGGTTGGTGGGGAATCCGGAGTGCCCGGAGGAAACCATCCAGACACGGGGAGGAACATGCAAACTCCACACAAAAAGGCTCGGGCCGAGCGGGAATCGAACCCGCAAGCTTCTTGCTGTGAGGTCAGAGCGCTAACTTCTCTGCCACCGTGCTTTCCAGTCAGGCAATATTCTGTCAGGTCTTGCACAAGTTCAGGCTTTGTTTCTTCATACAGCGTGGTTATTACTTTATTATGTATAATATGTGTGTATTATACAACTACAGAGTGTTTGTGTGTAGGTCTGTGTCTGCAGGAGCAAAACAGATCAATTCTGGCCTTTCGATTCGATCATTAAATACTTCAAACGATCGATTTTTCATCCCTACTATATACACATAATTGTAAATAAACATCCCGTGCTTATCCATTGTGTGGCAAAAAATCAAACAGAAAAAGAACTAACGTGAAATAAGCCCAAAACTCAACGCAACTGTTCTTTGTTTTTCCTACACATCAGTGATCACGTAAACTTCTAAGTTGAGCATCATTCTCCATGAACTCATGGTCTCGCAATCCCAGCAGTCTCCGTACCAACGCATGCTCCGGTCTCAGTGTGTGGCCTTTGCGCCCAGACGGATCTGGAACAGGAACTGGATCTGGATTGGAGGCAATGTGAGCCCAGTGTAGTGGAAGGCCAAGTAGGACCAAGTAGAGCTAGTGAAAACACAACACTAGTTCATATTGACTAAGATGGAGAAAGATTAGCTACTGTTTGTACTGCACATTTAGGATTAAGTTATTCTATGTCTGTTTTGGTTATCATTTCCTTTTTCACACATGGATCTTACAATTTACAGTAAAATCGTTCTTTATCTGGTGTGGACAATGACCTCATCACCGACAAGAGAAAACAGCGCAGCAGCAGTTATGATTATGTTCTATTTTAACTCAAAACTTCACAGACGATTTACCGAATATTAATAAAAAGTCGCTGTTTTGTGCTTGTTGGTGGTGAGGTCATTGTCCGGTAATGACGGCTGGCTCGACACACGTCACATGTTTTTGTACTTTAACAATCGGTTGTGCTTGAATTCACCAGGTGTACTGCATGTTTCCCTCTCCACATAACCTGCTGCTTGCCCTGTAATCCGCCTTCTCCTCCCTCAGAAACAAAAACAGGCAAATAAAAACTAAACAAATGTGTGCATGGGGTGTTATCGTCTAGGTTCTGGTTTAAGAGCAGGTTCTGTTTGAAGTTAAAGCAAATGTAAAAAGGGCTAAGTACTCTACAAATCTGTGTAATCCCTCATTCGTCCAGGAGTGATCGAGAGTAGAAAGGCTTCAGGGTTGTCATCTGGACAGCGTTTTCGAAGGAGACTTTTTGACTGTCGGAGGAGTTGAATCATCTTGATCCTCGAAAACATAGTCCGAATGACAACTTTGAAGCCTTTCTACGACTTCTCTACAAGCCAAAATAATTGCTTGAGATCTAGAGCCAAGGCCTCAGCAAAGTGTAAAGAGTGGGTCTAGTCACCTCTTCTGTATTTTTCCATGTATTTTTTGTTGTTGTAAGCTGTTAGTTATTTTTCATTCGGGAGACGATGTGAGTCACTAATTGGCTAATTAAAGGTGCAGCTGAAAAGTCATCTTCACAATTCAATACAAATGGAGATAAAATCCTTCTTTAAAACAGTTTTATGCGGGATAATACATTGTAGACTAGATTTGAAAAAATTTAGTTAATAAGTTGCTTTTCTATGGATACAAACAGGAGGAGGCTCTCCTCTTGGCCAATTACTCGTTAATTTGTGGCCATGTAAGTTTGCTCAGAGAAGAATTACACATTTTTACTATAAAGGGATTTTTTGTTTATCAACACTGGCGATGCGCGCACTCGACCTGCAGAAAGAGCATCCGCTCATAGACACAAACAGTGGAAACAAGTCGAAAAAATTCCGTTGTCAGGTAACTACATAAGTTTATCTCAACATTTGTGAATGAAATTCGACCCTTTAAAATTTACATTAAGATGAGTGAAAAAACATCAAGAGAAACGCTGTCTCAAGCTTCAGGAGACAGACGTCTGTCAGACCGGTTCAGACCTGATCCAAACAGCTGCTCTCGTCTTGTTTCGAGGTTTTATTCAAAGAAGTTTCCCCATGTAATCGAATGGAGAGCGGGTCTTTCTGCATAACACATGTGCAGTAGAGCAGAAAGTGACGTCGACCGAAAATCCTCTATTGAGTGTCACAAAGACATTTTAACTAGGAAAGCATGCTTTTATTTAAGTTTATTTTTTTATCAAAAGTTACATAATCTACCTTTAATCTGTTCATCACACCCACTGAAATTTGAAAGAGGAACACGGTGACCAGACGATATAAACAAAAACAAACAAAAAATATTTGCCTATGGAGTAAAACACTTTTACTTACACTGTAATTTGTTAAAATCTCGTGTAAATTTTCTTTAAACCAGTGAAATATGTTACATTGCTTAACGTCCATGATATGGCATTTTTCCAATTTTGACTTAGTTTGGTGTGATAGTCTTTGTGAGAGGTATATTTATGAATTTTGGCCTTTATTAAATAATTGCACTTACAGTACAGTGCAGTACAGTCTGTGCTGACGGCAGCATGAGTTGAGCCCGTTCCAGGGACAATAAAGTGACTCTTGAATCTTGACATAGTTTACAGGAGTTACGTAAGTGACAAATAAAACCTGAAAACAAGCAAAATATTTGGTGAAATCTTAACTATAATCATATTTACTATGTTTTACTGAAAAATTTACTCTCACACAGCAATTAAAAAATTAAAATGAATAATCTCAGTTTGTTTCCTTTTAACCAAGAATAAAAATGTTTTGTAAAGCTGCTTCTCTCAAGCCAGTGTAATATGCACCAGAAATAAAAATCTAATGACTCAGGCAGGAACTCTGTGCATCCATTAGAGCTGTAATGTCTTTTTATTGATCTTGTTATAGCTCAGTGAAAAGATGCTACAAATGCATCACGTGAAAACACACTTTTACTAAAGGTAAAAGGCTTTAAAGACACCTAAACAAGGAAACTTTGTCTTTTCCAACAAAAATGATGGCGTAAATTCTGGCAAAATCAAACAACTGTGCACTTGCTGAATCAAAACCAGGAATAAGACAAAAAATAAATACAAAAACAGGATTAAGCCATAATAAATCCAATGTCACCAAACAACCAGACTTGAATCAGAGCAGGCGCGCTACCAGATACTCAGGGCGTTTACATAGAGGCTAGGAAACCCGGATAACTAGTCCAATTTAAACCAGTTTTCCAAAGCGCAGAAAAGCTCCTGCACAAAGTAGCAAATGCAGCCACATATTTAACTCCGTGTTTACCACTGTCTTATGTTTAAAACTGTCCTACATGTTCCAGAAAGATCAGTGTGTCATTTTACAAACAATATTACAAACACTTACTAATAATAAAGTGTTTAGGTAAATCAACATAATGCAGTCTTAATCCTGCAGTAGTGAATCTGACACAGCAGGACATGTCTCTCCAGGATAATCGGTTTACTCTCTTGCATCTAAACAGGAGCTAAACTGGTTTGAGGGGAAAACCAAATAGAGTCTGGTTTTCTATCCTAGTCTGATTTCCCTGATCATGTAAACGCACCGACTGTTGCAAACCAAGACTACCTAGTTTATATCTGAACCGGAACTAAACCAGGTTTATACGGTTTTAAACATTTATATTGCATAACAGATTCTGGTTCCAATGATGCACTGTACAGTAAAGCTAATGAAAGTCAGCTGACACAGTGCGCTAAGAACAACAATACACAGACCAGTCTATTCTGCCTGTCAAGCAATACGGTCTAATCCAGTGTTTCCCAACCAGGGGTACACGACCATTTGTCAGGAGGTACTTGGGATGATTGCAGATTTAAAAGAAAGGTAGAATTGCAAGTATAGAGGTTCTGCAGGTGACATGACATCTTTCTAAATGTTCATGTTGAGAGAGTTAATGGAGAGAAAGGACATTTTCTCTTGTAAGAGTTCAATAAACAGCTAAACAGGACAAATAAACTACAGTTTGATAACAAATTCAACCCACCACAAGTCTACTGAGCACTGGGTTTGTAACTGACATGTAAAAAGAGAAAATCAAGTCAACAGTTGTAGCAAAGCAGATAAACAACAAGACTTTAGCTTCTCACATTTATCAGACACTGAAATCACACACAGTTGAACTTATTACCTTTTTCTTCTTAAAAAAGATGTTTTTGAGTTTGTTTGTTGCAGTTAAAATGTCCTAAATCATCAACTGTTGTAGCAAACAAGCCGTTGCCACGACAACAAAGAAATACATTGAAGAAATGCCACTCATTCTAAATGTTGCTAAGCATTTTTGGAATAAAATTATGTCAGTACAAAACTTATATGGTAATGTAAAAAAATGTTATTTGCAGCACATTTTACAGGTTAAGAGGCAACAGTTTGACATGAAATACATGAAAACAATAAAATGCAACGTTTATACATGAAAACATGTGAGTAACGATAAAATACCCCTAGAAATACATACGTGCAGTGTTTTTCAACCAGTGTGCCGGGGAACACGAGTGTGCCTTGAAAAATAAGCCAATATTTAATCTATAAAATAAGGTTAATCAGATTAAATATTTTGATTTACAATGTGGAAGTTATTTACAGCAAGAAAAAAAGAAAAAACATTCAGCATTTATGCATTTAAAGACATTCTATGTAAAAATGTATATATTTGTGTTCCACAACAGCTTAATTTAGCCATATTTCAACAAAAAAAATTGCAAAAAAGTGTGCCGTGACGTGAGTTGGGAAAGACTGACATTGTGTGAGATTATGATTATGGTGTACTCAAGATGAAAAAGGTTGGGAACCACTGGTCTAATCCAGAGACAGTTTGAAATATTTTATGTTTGATTGGGTGAAAAATCAGGCAGCCCAGTTTCATCCGTCAAATAATATAAATTCTTTTAACATTTTCTTTTCTCTAAACGATCCTGCGTCTTAAACCAGAACCCAAAGCAAAACGACTTGAACTGACTCGCACAGCACATGCATCCCCCACAGAAGCAGCCGATCGTTTGTAAACCTGCCCTCACCCCCTGTCCCCGCCCCCTTCCTCCCCCCTCCCTCCTCCTGTGTTGGGCTAGCATGTGATGGTGGCACTTTGGTGTGTTCTCTTCCTCTCCCTCCTTGTTTACTAACAGACGCAGACCAGGCTGGAGCATGTCCAAAATGTGGAGCTTGAAAAGGCGCTGCTCATTGAAAAGACCAAAGCAGAGAAACTCCAAAGAGAGTTAGAAGACACTAGGGTAAAGACTTCTGCTCTGTACGGCGCTGGAAACACGTGCGAGGGACCAGGAAGTGTTTGGACTGGGGTTTAATAACACTGGGTTTTATCTAGTCTTGTGTCCTGTTCACACGGCATAATATTTACCTCGGGACGTCTGTAAACTTTAATTTCCCCCATGAGTTTTTTTCAGACATTTTACAGACATTCACACAGGGAGAATCAAGGCTGTAAATAGTTTTAACAGACTTGTGACAAATACAGCTTGACTTATGACAACATTTTATTTCATTCATGACTGTTCACATTTCCTGTATTTTGTATTATGACCTGAGCTGTGGCAGCGTAAATGTGACTCTAGTTACGTTGTATTGATCGTCAATCAGAATAACATTCACATTATCTTGCTAAACTGTCTCTCTCTTTTAATTCATTGACAGTGACAAAATCCTTGCCTGACCAGCCAGTCTCTACACGCTTTGACAGACACTTTACAGACCGTGAGGGTCTGGGATCAGAGCGCCGAGGTTCAATTTCGAGGGCGGGCTTTCCGAGCGCTGAGTAAACCAATCACAAAAACCTGGAAATTCCACCAAAACAGCGACACTCTAAATCGGATGTTTTTGTAAACATGTAGCGCAAGTATAAAGCCTTTCAACACGGTTTGCTGCTCAGGTTTTAAGGAATTGATATGTTCATTGTTCAAAACCGAAGCTCGAGCCGAATCAGCTACGTTCACCATCTTAAATCTTTTGAAATGGGGCTTGAAAGCAACTTCAGACTTTTTAGTGTGACATGTCAGAATCGCCGTGCTTGATTGGATCATCCTAACATTGGCCGAGGCTCCGGTTTCAGACCCTTCTGCATTCAAACAGAATGTAACAGAATGTAGGAGGGGGTGGCTGGTCAGGCAAGTAAAATCCCTCCAAACTTTGCACTACTCTGTCCAAACCCCGGCGATGAAAGATGGCTGCGCTCAGTTTTAGCTAACCTCCGTCCATCGAACATGCGCAGTACTTTCTCTCACGCGGACGTTACACACATGACCCACACATCAGAGCTGAAGTTTGCCAGAGAGAGCAGAGCTATAGTCAAAGCTAAAAATTAAAAAGCTATTTTGATCAAAGCTGAAGACTTTTGAACCAGGAAAAAGTTAAGGATCTGACACTCGGTAAGATTTGTCACAAAATCTGACCTTTTTGATTTTTCCACTGCAGAAGCAGACCTGACCAGATTTTTTAATAGATCCAAAGCTCTGTCCAGATTTCCCCCAAACAACTTTTATCTTCTTGACCCTCCATTATAACAGAGTTTTACTTTGAAGCCACAGATTTTATCGTAGTTTGTTTAATTTTTTGCTAAAGAGTCATTTTTTATTCATTTGTAAACAACTCATGGACAGACATACACATTCACAGGGGACTAGAATTATACATAAGGACATCTGACTTTTGTGAAGTACCGGTGTTTTGTCGAGATATGCACCCCTCACTAGCTTTTGTGACTGTGCGTGTCGTAACAAGCTTCCCGCGGTAAATAGTTTACAATTAATTAGGCTAAGTTTAGGCATAATTCGAAGGCTAAGTTTAGGACTGGGGCTTGGGTGAGGGTTAGCAGAAGTCATTTGAAAAAAAAAAAAATATGACTGATTTTCTTGCACTTTAAACAAGGGAGTCCCATCTTGACAGAACATCGGAGGTAAATTTCAGGGGAAACTTTGCAGATATTTTAACAGACATGGACGCATGACACAGGACCAGAAACGTCCGTAATTACATTATCTATTATGCCGTGCAAGTAGGACACTTGGCAGGGCTATCCAACTGTATTTTCTTCTGGGCCAGAGGTGCACATGGCAACACACCACAGTTAAGACAATTTGGATTGCACTAAATATACCCACCACCAGATCAGATAACATATTTTTGTGAAACAATAGTATCAAGATTACTGTAAAAAATAGGGCATGACTAGAATACTAACCAGCTCTGAACTAAGACTAACCCAGAGTTCAATGTCTTAACCAGAAACAAACCAGGTCTAGACTTGTACCAACCCCAAATTAAACCAGTAAAAACAAAAAAGAAAGAATATACAATCATTTCTAGTGTAAAAGATGGGTGAGGGGCCAGATATTCTTAAGTTGAATAGCCCTGGTCTTAGGATAATTTTCAGACAAAATTGCCGCATCTAAAGCTTATTATTATGTATAAGTTAGCCCATGTTTGTGTTCCCAGACCCTCCCAACATCCATGTGTCTCGCTTATTTAGTCCTCTGCTAGTCTTGCTTCAGATATGCATTAGTACACACATCCCTAGACTCTGCAGTCCAGTTAACAAGTCAAGTTTACAAAGCTAATTTTGAAGAAAAGATCCTATATCAAACAGAACACCTCTCATACAAGAATGGCTCATATTTTTGTATTTTATGATTCAGACTACTGTAATAGCAATACTTTAAATACATGTGTTTTGTGGCTATGGTAAGTATTGGAGATTCCCCTTAATTCTAATTCCCGTGTGTATTCTTGAAGGTCGCGACAGTTTCGGAGAAGTCTCGTATTCTTGAACTAGAGAAGGAGCTGTCTCTGCGGACCAGAGAAGTGTCCGACCTGCAGCTGCGTCTGGCCGCTCAGCAGGACTCCGGAGACCAAAGCTCCAACATGGCGCCGCTTCTGCAGGAAATAAGCACTTTGAGAGATCAGTTAGCTTCCCAGGAATCCAAACACCAACAGCAACTAAAGGGCTACGAGGAGAAGCTGGAGGAGAAGCTGGAGGAGCAGCGGAAGGCACACGGCGAGGCTGCGGCGAAGCTCCAGGCCTCGTGTGTGCAGGTGTCCAGTGAGAAGGACCAGCTCCAGGTACATGCAGGGATGTTACTGTTACTATTACTGCAGTGAATGAATGAATGGTTTATTACACAATACACAAAAATTACAGTTTAGCCATAATTCACGAGTACTAACTAGGGATGTCACGATATCAGATTGTACTACTGCAATTATTGTGATACAAAATATCACAATTTAGTGATTATTCATGATTACTATCGCCACGACCAAACAACAAACAACAATCATTCTCATTGTCTAACATGCTACTTTTTATTAATCTAAACTTTCTGAATGAAGCAATATTAATGTGACAAAATATTCTACTGCAATTGTTTTAAAAAAAGATTGTAGCCTATTTGAAAAAATAATTTAAAGGGGCACTGTGTAAGATTGAGAGGAATTTTAATTATCACTTATAGTCCACAAACATTTAAATCATATTTATTCTTTACAACATGAATACTTAAGAGAGCACTGTTAACCAATCCACATCAATTGTGATACATTTATACGTATTTGAAATGTTTTATTACGGGCCGGAATGTGTATTATTGACGCTAGGCGGCAGCATGCTTAATAGGCAAAATGCATGTGAATGGCTCCCTCTAGTGTTCAAAAGTGGAAATCACTTTGTTTGTTTGTTTTTCTTACATAGTGCCCCTTTAAATGTAGATTCTAAATTTTGTGTTATTTTTTCTATGTTTTGAAGGCAGACTTTTGCTTCTAAAATGGCCACATTTAGAGATAAGTTGAGACTGACAAAATCATAAAATTTACTTACTATAGCAAGAAATGTTTTTATCTCAAATAAAAAACATCTGCAGCAATAATATATCGTCATTTTCTCTAAGTTCAATATTTTAATTCATTACTAGGTTCAGAAGAGTTACCGAAAATGAATAGTTTTGTTTCTAATATTGTAATTATTATTATTCCTAATATTTGTGCGATATGGCAAAAACATAAACATAAAATTTTCTTGGAGCCAGATCACGATTTCGATTTTAACATGATTCTTGTAGACCAAAACCGGTCCACGGGCCATTGGCTACCGGGCCCTAAAGGATTCTTCAGTACTTATTTTTATTTTATAGTCTATCACTACTTCCTTGTGTTTTACTATGACAAAATAGTGCCACTTAATCCTATAAACAGCAAATGCAAGCAATAAGAGACCTAAAAGTATACACAATAATTGGTTGTTTGCATTTTAAATAGTTGTTATCTGCACAAAGAAATTTGTGACTTTACCGGTCCTTACAAGAAAAAAGGTTGGGGACCACTGTTGTAGACCATTTATTTTCCAATTGTCTTTGAGGTAAATACAATTCACCATCAACAGCTAAATCCAGCTGTCAAAATCCGACCAGTGTTGCCAGATTTGCAGAGAGAAACCTCAAGCCTTCAATAAAAAGTTAATAAAAGAGTTGATCATTTAGAATACTTTGTGTTGCTGCAAATCAAGTGTATGTGTTTTTCCTCAGTCTTTTCTCAGTTTCGCAGTCCAAAAGAGAGATCAAAACAGTCACAGAGATGAGCTCACGATTCGATTTTTATCACAATATCGCAAACCACTAATCAGCCTTATCAATTAACCTAATCTTGACATTCCCAGGTGCGTCTGAACCAGGTGGAACGTGAGAATTCCGACACGCTGCAGCTGTGGAAGTCCAAACTAGACTCAGCCGTATCGTCTCACCAGCAATCCATGGAAGAGCTAAAGATGTCGTTCAGCAAGGGCACGGATTCACAAACGGCCGAGCTCATTCAAACCAAAAGTGCACTAGAGAAGCTGAAGTTAGAGCACAGTAGTTTTAGAGAAGAAAGCGAAGCCAAACTCAGAAGCGAAGAATCCGTCAGAACTCAGGAAACCCAGGCTCTGAAGGCGCAGCTGGCGACCGTGAGCGAAGAGAAGGAGAAGCTGGAGAAAGCAGAGGAGCAGCACCTGGTGGAGATGGAAGAAGTCCTGAGCAAACTTCACACCGCGGAGCTCAAGCTGAAGGAGAGAGAGGCAAAGCTCGCAGCAGAGGCTCAAGGCAAGGACAGACAAACCAAAGAGATGTTGACGCAGCTGGAACTTCTGAAAGACCAGGAAGCACAAAGCAGAGAGGAGCTGAGCGGTGTGAGGAAGCAGCTGGAGGAAGCTCGCAGTCAGCAGGGGCGAAGGTAAAAGAGAATAATGTATAGAACTGGTGAATGCTTTTATCAAGTCATGTTGTCGTTGCCAATTCGAGAACCGGTTCTACTTTTAGCAATATTTTAGAATCATATGTCTCCTCTCTTGATTGATTCTTCTTGTTGATGCCACTGGTGACTCTGGTCCACGTTTAGTCCTGACTCTGGTCCGCGTTTAGTCCTGACTGTGGTCCGCGTTTAGTCCTGACTCTGGTCCACGTTTAGCCCTGACTCTGGTCCACGTTTAGCCCTGATGCTGGTCCACGTTTAGTCCTGACTCTGGTCCACGTTTAGTCCTGACTCTGGTCCACGTTTAGTCCTGACTCTGGTCCACGTTTAGTCCTGACTCTGGTCCACATTTAGTCCTGACTCTGGTCCACGTTTAGTCCTGACTCTGGTCCACGTTTAGCCCTGACTCTGGTCCACGTTTAGTCCTGACTCTGGTCCTTGTTTAGTCCTGACTCTGGTCCACGTTTAGTCCTGACTCTGGTCCTTGTTTAGCCCTGACTCTGGTCCATGTTTAGTCCTGACTCTGGTCCGCGTTTAGTCCTGACTCTGGTCCACGTTTAGTCCTGACTCTGGTCCACGTTTAGCCCTGACTCTGGTCCACGTTTAGTCTTGACTCTGGACCACGTTTAGTCCTGACTCTGGTCCTTGTTTAGTCCTGACTCTGGTCCACGTTTAGTCCTGACTCTGGTCCACGTTTAGCCCTGTTTGTACCTTTAATCGGATGTAATAAGCCTCATTTTGTAGATGATGTTAATGCAGAACCCTTCATAATGTTTAAGAAACTTTTTTTTATGTGTTATGGAGCATTTATTTAAACTTTGACATTAACTCAAGACCCACTGTAAATGTATTTTTTTTAATTCAGAAAAGTAGTTCACACTATATGTTCTTTTCTTACTTTGGCTTTAGGTGGGTGAGTTGGGTTCTCTTCTGGAGGTAAAGGAAAAGCAGGCCCTGAGTCTCCAGCAGACTGTGAACACACTACAGCAGCAGAACGATGCTTTACAACAGGAGCTCGGAGAACTAGTGAGTATTCTGCTTTTCTATAAATGTTACACTCACGGCGTTATGCAAACTACACTTACGTTTACCTGTTTGAAACCACAGAAACAGAAAATGTCCGAAAGCACAGAGGAACGCACCAAATCCTTAAAAACTATGCAAGAGACGAGTCAGAAGCTCCGTGAGAAGGAGGAAGAGCTCGCCGCACTAACCGCACAAACTGAAGCACTTAACGGTCAAATTACAGGTGAGAAAAGACTGAATCTTTTAAATTTACTGTTCCGTGTGTGGGCATTCTCACTTCGTACTGGCACATTCTCTCTTCGCTCTGGCAGAGAGAAACAAATGTACACTGTATTTTAAATATTTCACTTTAATAAGGAGCTTTTGTGTGTTCTCCTTCAGGTTTGGAGAGAAAGCAGAAGGCTGCAGATGAAAAGATAGAACAGTTAACACAGGACAAGTGTAAGCTACAGAAAGACATCTCCGACATGATGAAGGAGTCTGGAGACAGCTCGGTGCAGCTCACAAAGATGAACCAGGACCTCATGCACAAAGAGAGGTACTGCATCCTCCTGATTACTGACTCTTCCTGTTTAAACTTTACACTGAAACCACATGTTCTTCTTCTGTGTGTTGTGTTCAGGAGGCTGGAGGAGCTGCAGGCTCTTCTGGCTGAGGAGAAGGAGAAAGTGGCTCAAATGAGTGAAAAGCTCCAACAAGAGACAGCCCAGAAAGAACAGCAGCTGAAAGAGAGCACAGACAACCATCAGAGAGAGATTAGTCTGCTCCAGGAGAAGATCGCCACACTGGTCAGTAGTAGTAGTTAGTTTATTTGAAAGGGACAGAACATTAAACATTGTTGCCACATTCATTGGCCATATAGCTCAGAGCTCATTTGCAGACCCAGTCCCTTATCACGAAGAACAAAGACATACAATACAATACATTAAAAAAATAAATGACATAAAGTATTTACAGTAACAAACACACAATTCTAATGTTCTAATGTTCACACTTTGACTGGCTTAATCTTATGGATCTGTGAGAGCTTTCAGTTCCAGATCTGTGAACCTGTTAACGCTCTGACCATATGAGGTCTTACATGTGTCCAGTCTGCTGTTTCCGCTGGTCGTGCCTCTGGTTTTGACCCCAACAACTTCCCTCTTTTTGATCAGATCCCCAACAACAACTGGAGCTAAGCCATTGAGGCATTTAAAAAACTGTTTTAGAAACTACTTAAATTATCCAAACTATATATAAATATATATATTTTTCTAAAATCTTTCAGCAGTGCCACTTCATGGGCTTTTGTTCCATCACTTTCAGGGCTTGTTTATATAAACACACTGCACTTTTCATTGCCCCGTGACTGGCCTGACCCCAGACTGTAATACAATATGAAAAATAGGATAAAATCATTGCATGGAAGACTTTGCAGCTTTTAATGACTGACAAGGTCTTATCAGGCGAAGCAGTTTAGATTAGTCCGTACCGTCTTTGTTAGTTTCTTTGACCCTCAAATTTTAGTTGGGAGTACTGGCGTGTAACTAACAGAATTGAGAACTGGTAATGTTTTTTTGCGTCTCCTCCCTTGTCAATTTTTCTTATCAATGCCGCTTTAAGCCACTGTTCTTTTTAAATGAGCAGCTTTGAGAAGTGTGTAAATGTGGCAAAATAGCAGCAATGAGATGCATGCCTCTGCCTCTTACAGTGTTTGTTTCTAATTGAACAGAAACAAATAGATTGGCGCTTCATACTCAATCTTGCATAAGTCATGTACACATTTATAAAAGCTGTAATGATACGTTGACTGTCTGTGTGCAGGAGAAGTCAGCTGCCGAAGGAGCCGCTCTTGTGGAGGAGCTGAAAGCGTCCCATCAGAAGGTCCTGCGTGAGACGACAGAACTGCACAAACAAAAACAGCAGCAGGTCCAACAGGAGCTGAGTCTGTCCCAGCAGAAGCAGGAGGAGCTGCAGAGGCTGGTGACGGAGCTGCAGGAGTTTAAACAGCAGGCCCAGGTATGCACGCGCCAAACACACACCATCACTGACCGACTAAATGTGTGTGTCAGGAAGGATAGAGTAAGTCTAGAATCATGATCAGAGCAAATTATATTATTATCAGTTCATATTTTTTATTGTGATTGTTACATTAATGCAGTTGATTTTATTTAAGATATTAACATATTTGTATCTGCTAAATATTTAAGAGGAGGATTTTCATTTCTATTGGTTTGTTAGTAGTAACCAAATCAAAATGGAGCCTTTTAAGACAGTAAAAACTAAAGGATTTTGATGAGATATTTACACTGAATAAAAATGTAAACAACAAACAACAAAAGTGAAAGAAAAGTTTGTTGGAAAATTCTACTAAAAAACTCAAATTCAGGAAGAGAAAGTGGAAGCTGAACTTTTATTTTTTACATTTTCTCTTAATATACTTTGATAACTTTTCTAATTTGTATTTTTAGAGAGATTGCTGTGAAACAAACACAGACCAATGGTTGTGGCAATATAATGTAATGACACACAAATATTGTTAAATTCTTCTTCAAATCCAGCCCAGTGCAGTGGTCTTAGTCTGAAAAATGTGTACTCACAATGACACAGACGGAGTGTTGATGAAAGAGAATTTCTCTAGTTTCAGTGTCAGAAAATTCTTTATATTTTGGTTCAGTGTAAATGCTGTATTGTTTTAGTTTATCTGAAAATCAGCACAGTCTTATGTCCTATTTGCACGGCAGAATATTTACCTTGGGACCTCATGTAAATTGTAATAATCCGGACGTCATCTGAGTTTCTACTCTTGTGCGAATAGTCCATATCTCTAAAAATGTGTGTAAAGTTTCCCCCAAATTTTCTCTCCTGTAATTCAACAAACTCAGACGTCCTCACGTAATTCTAGTCCAGTGTGATTGTGTACAGTACAGACCAAAAGTTTGGACACACCTTCTCATGCAAAGATTTTTTTTTATTTTCATGACTATGAACATTGTAGATTCACACTGAAGGCATCAAAACTATGAATTAACACATGGAAGTATAGTACAGAGCCAAATGTGTAAAACAACTAAAAATATGTCATATTCTAGTTTCTTCAAAGAAGCCACCTTTTGCTTTGATTATTGCTTTACACAATCTTGGCATTCTCTTGATGAGCTTCAAGAGTTGGTCACCTGAATTGATCTTCCAAAAGAACTCAAATTAGTTCCCAGAGATGCTTAGTACTTGTTGGCCCTTTTGCCTTCACTCTGCGGTTCAGCTCACCCCAAAACATCTTGATTGGGTTCAGGTCTGGTGACTGTGGAGGCTCATCACTCTCCTTCTGGTCATTCATAGTTTGGAGGCCTTCAGTGTGAATCTACAATGTTTATAGTCATGAAAATAAAGAAAACTCCTTGAATCAGAAGATGTGTGCAAACTTTTGGTCTGTACTGTGTGTTTTCAATCTATGAACTGTTTATAACTTAATAATAATGACTGCAGTCTATTTACTATTCAACATGCATCCTTCCTCAATGAAATTGGCCTTTTTTTTTCTACAATAAAGCTAAAAATGAAACTAAAAGCTACAATAAAATCTGTGATCTTGAAGTACAACACCAGTGTCATTGGAGTGAAAGGTCGAGAAGACAAAATGTGTTTGGGGAGAGTTTGGACAAAGTTTAGATGGAGAGACTTTATCAGCGTAAATTGATTAAAAGAGAGAGTACTACCAGAGCCACATTTACGCTGCCACGACTAAGGTCATTCATGATAAAACAAAACTGAAAACACAAGAAATGCTCAAGTCATTAATCAAGTTGTATCTGTCGCCGTTTCAGAATAAAGCCTAAAAAAACAAGTAAATTACAGCCTTGATTCTCCCCGTGTGAATGTCTGTTAAAAAACTCAGACCTTGTGGGGAAAATTCAAGTTTACAGACATCTCGAGGTAAATATTATCCCGTGCAAATAAGGACATTAGAGGCTCATACACAAAACAGCAAATGCCTAGTAAGAATTCTAAAACCATTAGTAAGATGAAGTGAAACTGCTCCTCTTAAATGTGACCTTGTGTGCGGTGTCAGTCGTGGTGTAATCTCTGCCTGCTTCTGCATTTTAACTTTTCCAGCGGCATACATCCATATCTGCTCTGTTTGGTTTGGTCCATTTTTATCCCCCTCTTTATTTTTGCTTGTTTTTTTTTTCTCCTTTTGACTTGGTTTTTCCCCAGTGTCTTTCTGCTGAGCTCCAAACGGCCAAGCTTGACATTGAGCGATTTTCCCAACAATTGGAAAAGCAGAGGTCAAATCAAGAGCTCGCGCAGAACGAAAGCGAAGCCGAGAAGTTAAAACTACGGGAAGAACTTTCGGAGATCCAGGCCAAGCTTTCCAGCGTCGAAAGTAGTTACAAGCAAATGAAGGAACAGAATGAGCAGCTGCAGACGTCTAAGGAAGAACTTTTAAAACGGTTCAACGACCTTCAAGCGCAAAGCAGATGTTCGGACAAAGAAAGAATCTCTCTTCAAAACCGCTTGGAGAAAACCACGAAAGATCTAGAAGCGGCGCAGGCGGAAGGCAAAGAACTGAAACAGGCTTTTAACGAGCAGCTAGCCAAAACGCAGCAGCTGGAGAAACAGAATGCGGAGAAGCAAGGTCTTGTTCTAAGTCGCGAACAGGAAATCGAGCAAGTTAAGGCTCAGCAGAAGCAAACGCAAGCGGATTACGAAGGTGTTTGCAAAGAAAAGAGTAGACTTGAAGAGGACTTTGAGCAAAAACAGTCCAAGCTTGTGTCAGAGAAAGACAACCTCAACTCGGAGCTAGAATCTGCCAAAAACGCCAAAAAGTCCCTTGATGCGAAAAACAGCGAACTACAATCCAAACTGAACTCGCTCAACTTGGAAAAAGAAGATCTCACGATGAAGAACAGCCAGCTCCAAACTCTTAACGAGACGCTAGCGAAAGAGAACGCCAAGCTGTCCGCCGACGTCAGTGCGGTTGCGTCGGAGAAAGCTAACGTCGAAAAGGTCGTAGATGAAATTCAAAACCAGCTCGAAGTCGCCAAGAAAGAGCTGGAGGCGACCCGACGAGAGTGCGAAGAAGTTAAGGTTTCCAAAAACGGGTTAGCGCAAATGTTGGAAGAATTTAAAACCAGCAGCCAAGTCACCGATTCCGAGAGGCTACAACTTTTGCAGGAGAAGGAGGACTTGCTCAGCGTTCAGAGGAAAGCTAGCAACGAGAATCAAGAGCTGCTCAAGCAAGTGGAAGAGCTAAAAACGAAGGTTCAGGCGTTGGCAGATCAGCTAGCTCAGGCTAACGACAAGTGTAAGGAGCTAGCTCAAGCTTTAGAACAAGACAAGCTATCTTTCCAAAAGCAAAGTTCTGACGCTGAAATGGTCCTTCACGCGTTGAGAAAGGAGCACATGAGAGTAGAATCCGCGTTAGAACAGCAGAAAACCGACCACGAGAGGCTAGCAGTTGAGAAAGGGGAACTGGAAGCCAAGGTATCCAAAGTTCTTGCAGAAAGAGACAAGGTTTCAGCGGAGAGACAACAACTTTCTTCCGATTTAAGAGCAGCTACAGATCAGCTAGAAAGTGCCACCAAAGCCAACGCAGAACTTAACCAACAGAAATCAGAACTATCAGACAAGTTGGACGATGTAAAAAGACAAAAAGACGAGGCCAAGGCTGTAGTTGTCGCTTTGAAACAAGATAAAGTTGAGTTTGAGAATCAGACGAAGACGCTAAAAGAGGAAAGGGACAATCTAAGGAAAGGAAAGGAGAAGCTTATTGAGGAGCATGATGATTTCAAACGGCAGCTAGAAAAGGTAAACTCTGAGCTAGTGCAGAAGGCAGAGAAGCTCACGAATGATCTAGAAAGTGCCTCCAAAGCCAACGCAGAACTTAACCAACAGAAATCAGAGCTATCGGACAAGTTGGAAGACGTAAAAAAACAAAAAGATGAGGCTGAGGCTGTAGTTGTCGCTTTGAAACAAGATAAAGTCGAGTTTGAGAATCAGACGAAGACGCTAAAAGAGGAAATTGACAATCTAAGGAAAGGAAAGGAGAAGCTTATTGAGGAGCATGAAGATTTCAAACGGCAGCTAGAAAAGGTAAACTCCGAGCTAGCGCAGAAGGCAGAGAAGCTCACGAACGATCTGCTTTCTGGACAGAGCGACGCCAGCAAGCAACTGGAGTCTGTAGGTTTGGAGAAGCAGGGTCTGCGTCAAGAAATAAACCAATTACAATCTCAAATTCAGACATTGGTAGAAGCGAAGGAGAGTCTTGAATTACAGCTCCAGACGGAGAGAAGTCAGCGCGATGAGGTTGTCGCCGTTAAAGATGGCCTCTCCAGCCGGACCGATGAGCTGGAGCAGATGGTGCTTAAGCTGAAGCAGGAGAATGAGCAGGTATCTTTGAGTTTTCAAAAGAGCGAACAGGAAAACAAGGAAAAGCTAGAAGAGATGTCCAAGCAGTTAGAGAGAAAAGGGGAGGAGTTCGGTTTGCTGACAACTGAGAAGGAAAATCTCAAGAATCAAATCGAGGGGCTTAACAAACAGATGAACAGTCTGAACGCAGAAAAGGCGCAATTATCTACAGCGCAGCATAATTTAGAACAAGACCTAGCTTCTGTGCGCGGCGAGAAGGAAGAGTTGGAGAAGCGGTACCAGCAGGAGGTCACCCGAAGCGTCGAGGAGAAAGACAAGATGAGCTCCGGCCTCTCGGAACTAACGGCCCAGAGAGACGCAGCCAGCAACAGGCCGCTCTGCTCCAGACCCAGCTCTCGCAAGCCCTTTCTAAGCAGCTCGAGGTACCTTTTCCCCCCCGCACTAACCCGCCACTGAGCCCTTTTTTTAGACGGCTGGGTGCAATGTCTGTACTAAACTAAAAAGCATGTGTGTTTCCCCGCTTCCTCTCCTCACTGCTTCACTTTCATCTTCATTCACTGACATCTCCCAGCCTTTTTTTGTTTTATAGTTCTTTTTCCTGTGGGTTTAGAACGAGTTTGCTATTTGCTAAAGGACATGTGTAATATTTAAAGGTGGTGTAGCTGATTTTTACACGATGGAGTGGTCTAATTTTTTCCACATATTTTTCATAGACTTTTTAATAGAATAAACAAATGACACTACTACTACTACTACTACTTTTCATCGTGGAAAATTAGCAACATGCAGACAAGCTAAAAATAACAACAAATGCTTCCTGGGTTTCAGAGAACAAAATGGCCTTTTAAGATGTAGATGGGACTGAAACAAATTTACTCCTTTGCATTGACACTGACAAACGATGAAGCTCCTGGAAATGTTAAAGATAAAAATCACAGTGTTCCTCCTATTTAGAGTCAAATCAACCTCAGTTTCAACTGTAAAGGGATTAAACTGTGCAGATACTGAGACATCCAGGAGAAATATAATCCAAAACGATAAAAAACTGGTTGCAGTTACTTGAAATCGTTTTTGATCCGTAAACTGACAAATACAAAAAAATCCACTAAACCAGCGGTCCCCAACCTTTTTTCTTTTAAGGACCGGTAAAGTCACAAATTTATTTGCCAGGGACCGGTCGAGCGTGGGTAGCGCCGATAAGAACAATTTAAAATCCAAACAACCAATTATTGTGTATAATTTTAGCTCTCTTATTGCTTGACTTTGCTGTTTATTGGATTAAGTGGCACTATTTTATCATAGTAAAGCACAAGGAAGTAGTGATAGACTATAAAATAAAAATAAAATTAATATTGAAGAATCCTCTGGGGCCCAGTAGCCAATGGCCTGCGGACCGGTTTTGGGCTCCGGACCGGTGGCTGGGGACCCCTGCACTAAACTTCAAAATTTTATGAGTATTTTTAGTTCCCTAAAACTAATTTTTACCTCAGTTACCTTCAGCATTTGCAGAGGAATGGTCAAAACCCAAAATATGCCAAATCTAGAGTCATTCAGGTCTCAGCCGTCAACACAAGCTTTACCAATCTTTATATTTACCAACATTAGATTAGTTTCTGCTTTTCTTTTGCTTGGAGAAGGTTCTCACTTCTGATCAGAGCCTGTTAGTGTCAGAAGCTAAAACTACAGAGATACTGAACAAGATTCTGACAGCCCATGGAGAAAGATTTAGTCAATATTTTATTCTAATTCCAAAATGTTTGAGGCCAGAGAAGCTGTATGAAGGGTTCAACTCATATTTGTGATTTCATTTCCAGCCTGTTTAGTCCCTAGAACTGTTGTGGTTGGCTCTTTGCACAGAGAATCTAAATTTCTGATCAAGTCAAGTCACACTTTTCATACTGACTAAACAGTTTTCTCAGCCTATCCGTTCTAAGACCACAGGAGATATTTTGTAGAGTAGATTTAGTTGACTGTAGCAATAATTGACCTGTAATTTGAAATCTCTCAGCATGCAGAGTTAGTTTTAAATGGACGAAATCTTCTAATCAATGTAAACTGTAAAAAACAAGCAGAGGCTGATGGTTTGTTTTTGACACAATCAGGCTTCTGGGAAAACATCCGAAGCTCTGGAACAGTTGTCCAGTGAGAAATCTGCTCTGCTCCAGGAGAAATCTCAGGCCCAGTGTCTGTTAGAAGAGCTGCGAGTGTCCAAGAGTCGCCTGGAGTCCGAGGTGAGACACTGCACATGACCGTTGCAGGGATAATCAGCTCAAATAACGCTCTGTCTTTTGGTTTAGATGGAAACACTAAAGGAAGAGAAGTCCAAGCACCAGGAGCTTCTGAAAACAGCCAAAGAACAGCTGAGCTCAGAAGGCCAGAGGAGCCAGAGCCTGAGCCAGGAGCTGTGAGTATTTTGTCAACTAAAAAGCAAACACCGAGCTTGTTATTGAATAACCAGGAAGTAAGTGAGTGCTAACGGGGTCTGAGGATAGTAAAGGATCCGTGGAAATAGGAACAGCTAAAGAAGGAAAACTGAGGCACTTTGATGTACAAAAGTATAAAAATCCTTTAATTATGCAGGGACATACCGACGCGTTTCGATCACTTACGGGTTTTCCTCAGGGCAAACAAGGCAACACAAAATCACACAGGTGTTTTAATTAGACAGCGGTCATGTGCTGCAGTCACATGACACGCAAACTTGATCAATAGCCCGCCTTACAATTGACGTCACTAATAAGTGCTGCTGGGAGCAAAATTCAGACAAACAAATTGGCACGTGTTTGTTTAGTACTGCGGCATCATTTTTTAATGTCCTAGGTAAAATTTTTGCTCCAAGTACATACTTTCAGTAGGTTGTTTGCGTAGCTTTGTCTACAGTCTTGACTCAAAGTCACATTCAGGCAACTTGTCCTCAGACTCACGTTGCCTCACTAGTCTCATGTTCCCATGGTAACGATGTGCTTTCGTTTAGGCAAACAAATGTACGTGTTGCTAGTTATCCTCTCCACACTTTGGAAATCTGACCGACCACATAAATACTGCCATCGTTCTGCTTTCTCTGTCTTTACCTTGGCATGCTCTCGTTCCCACTGTTTCATGTTGTCGCGGATATTCCCGGGTTTTGGAAACGGGATGAAAACTGTTCCCTCTGGCAGCCGCTCGGAATATCTTGAATCCGAGTTGCACAGTCCCCAACAGCAGTGTTTTGTGCCTCCTCGTTTCATCATGATTTGGTTGTTAATTGTGAAAATAACCACCTTTGCACACACGCAACCACACTGCGCTCGCGTTTGTTTGTTCGCAGTTTGCACCCACAATGCTTTGCGGTGTGACGTCACAATCTATTTTTAGGAATCTATTTTTAGGAACTATTAGCACTATTAACAGACAATACAAACATTACAATAGTACATAGATGATTACGGGAATAATCAAAATTTTACCCATGTTTAAAACAACAGACTGTCAAAGCAGAGTTGTTAGAATTCATAGATGAGACCAGACAATCCAAAACTTTTTCCGAAAAGACCATAAAACCCAGCAGAGGATCCAACATTAATATTGAATTGTGATGAGTCTTAAAAGGTCATTACATGCTTTATTCTTTTTGAATTAGCCCATGAACATTTCATTTAAACAAAATCGCACGTTAATGTTTTTATAGAGAAACTTTTTGTAAAAAGGCCAAAAGCCAAGTATAAGAAAGGTTGACAAGTATACAGTTACAGGAAGACCGAGAAATCCAGTTCATCATTCAGACCAGGGAATTGTGTGGTGTCCATAGGTTTCACGTTGATAAAGTTTACGGATTCTGTCTCCGCCTCGAATGTTTGTGGGGATTACTTCCAGCACCATCACTTTTAGTTGGCTGACTTTGCACTGTGTAGAGAGCATAAAATGTTTAACGATTGGCTAGACTTCATTCCTTGTTTTGATTGTGTATTTATGTTCTGCAAATCTGTCTTTATTTATCAACAATATTGCCAAGCCCTAATGTATATTTTGAGTGTGTAATAAAAAGACAAAAGCTTTTTCTCGTGTTGAAATGCTTGATATTAAAGACTTTCATGTTTGTTCAGAGAGACGCTGAAAGAGCAGCTGTCCACAAAGAGCCAGTCTCTACAGCGTCTGCAGGAGGAGCATGAGCAGCTGAACAAAGAGCTGAGCGACAGCCACAAGGACCAGACCAACCTGTCCAAGGTACGACAGTCTCACATCTGAACTGTTCAAACACACGTCTAATATGTGACCTGGTGTTTCTCTGCAGCTCAAGAACGAACACTCCAAACTGAAGCAGCAGGTGAAGGAGCTGAAGCAGAGGTAAGTTTGTACTCACACGTGCAGCTGTCCAATGAAACATGTTTAACCAGAGCATCTTTCTGCCCTGTTCTCTCTAAAGCCTGCCTAATAATACCTTCAGGTACAGGCTACTTTCACTTCGGCATGTTGTCTCAGTGCTGTCCCGTTACAGTCTGCATGGGATCACTAAAGTCTCTCTCATCATTAAACTTGTCTTCCTGTATTTTCTTGTAAATCTCTATCTCACCACATCAACACCTCATTTTCATAATAGTCACAATTATCATTTTTAAATCATTTTATGTCTTGTGTACACTGACTTTTAGGAGGGTTTGGTTTAGGACACAAGGTTTCTTGCAAACAGACTGTTACTCCAGCTAGTTTAGTAGTGCCGAGATCGCTTTTTTAAGGTCTTGATCCCATCTCAGAGCATTTTTGGTGCTTGGGTTCAGTCTCGTCTTGGACTCGGTCTTGTTTTGAACATTACCACCAGGCTCTGCTAAACTTGATCACTGCACCAGGAGTGCAGTGATCTGTCCCAGGGACAGTTCGTAATAAGCACTGCACAATAAGATCATCTAGACACTAGGGACTCAGTGTATCGATACAGGGATACATTATGACAAACTCATTGGCAATACGCGTATCGTTGCAGGGAGGTGTATCGGGTTACGTATCGGGATACTTAAATTCATATAATTTATGAATCTGGACTGCAGCTTTAAGTCTGAAACTATTGAGCTGAACAATGATGTATTTGTAAGACACTTGTATTTAAGTAAGTAAGTAAGTAATCTTTATTTGTATAGCGCATTTCACAGACACAGAGTCACAAAGCGCTTCACAGTGAGATGAACCCCTCCCCTCCCCACTCAGTGACAGTAAGCTGCCCTCAGCAGAGGCGATTCACCTAACACCTGGCGCCTCAACCTCCGACTACCACCAAGTGTTCCCTACATGCATGTTATCAGTTGGTGGGGAAACCGGAGTGCCCGGAGGAAACCACCCAGACACGGGAAGGAACATGCAAACTCCACACAGAAAGGTCCCGGGCTGTGCGGGAATCGAACCCGCGACCTTCTTGCTGTGAGGCCAGAGCGCTATCCGCTCTGCCACCATGCCGCCATTTAACATAAAGAGCAGTTTAAAAAAAAACAATTCCTCTGCCTTTTGTTTTTCTACCTCATTAAATTTACATTTTTGACAATGATTTTAGAGACGATTATACACAAAAACATGTTTTTACAGCTAAGATACAATACTTGTAATTTTTTTCTACGTAGTGGATAAAAAATAAATATCAATGCACTGTATTTTTTCTGCATTATTAAATACTTAGCAGATTTTTATGATTTTTTTTTCTAAAATATATCATGATACATGACATATTGACATATCGTACCGTGACCTCTGTATCGGGAAATGTATCATATCGAAAGGCTTTTGGCAATGCCCAGTCCTACTAGACACTGATAATTGTCTTGAATTACCAAAGCGGTCTTGATTTGGTATCGTTCCATACAAGTCTTGGTCTCGATCTTGACTCTGCGGTCTCTGAAAGGTCTTGGTCTTGATTACTGCAGTCCTGACTACTAGACTAAAGCTTCAGTCTTACTGCAGATGCCTGTGAGAACGTTAATATAATGACCTGAAACTTCTGCTTCGCGTAGACGATGTGTGGTTTAGGTCAAATATTTGTTCTGAAACGCCTGAGCTTGGACAAGTGTGGACAAGGCCTAAGAAGTAGAGCCTGGAATGACTTGGTGCAGAATTACTACTTTGACGCCTAGAGGCTTAATACTAGATGTATTCAGTAATTTGATCAAAAGACAAAACAAGCAAAAATGAGAAGACTTGGACACAACTTGTGGCTTCTGACTTGGAACGTGACTTGGACTTGACGCCATACATTTTTTGTGACTTTGTTCCATCTCCGGGTTTATATTTATTTTCGCTGTGTTTTCCAGCGAGAACATCTTGAAGGAGCAGCTGGACAAAGAGAAAGCGTCCCTGACTAAGAACAGTGCCTTAATCAGTGGTAAAGAGCAGCAGCTGGAGGAGCTCAGGAGAGAGGTGAGTCATGTCCACGTCCTCAGGTCCTCAACAGATGAATAATACAGATACATATGTGCAGCTGACAGCGCTACAGGCCCAGAGCGCGTCGGCTCGAGATCTGGAGGCCACGGTGGAGGCTCTGGAGAAGGACAAGGCCAGTCTGAAGGAACGCCTGCACAAGCTGGAGAAAGAGAGAGCATCGGGAGGAGGAGGAGAGCCGGGCTCAGGTAAGTCTCTCACTCTGTCTCATAGAGCTAATGCACCCACGTGACTAAATTCGCTCCGGCCACCTTTACAGCAGTGACGCTACCATTGAATCTAATGGAATAAGCCAGAAATGTAGCTTCTGTGACTCATCTGTGGCATTAAATTAGGCCGTAAATATCCGTACGTCTAAAACACAACGCAAATAAACATTAGCGACCATTTTGTGACCAGACTTTACTTTTCACAACTTAGTTTAGATGGCGTAAACCGAACTCTGAATCTGCCATTCTGTTCATCTGATTCACTTTTCACCTTCCTGTATCATTAAAACGCTTCCCTGATGATGTTTGTGTGAAATATATTTGACTCTAAAGCCCTGGACATAAAACGCTTACTCATACAAACCATTTAAACATTCTGATCTTGAGACATAAAGTGAAAACATGTAGACAGAAGCTTTAGTGTGACAGAAGCTAAATGGGATCGCCACTACAACTGGAATAAAGATTTTGAATTGTTTTAACACAATAGTTACATTATTAACCAGATTAAAATACTAATCAATACATCTGTAGCCTAATGAACAAGCTTGACTCATTTTAGCGGCACAAATACACTTTTTTCGTCAAAATGGCGTCAGTCATAGAAATGGCCTGGCTTTCTTCTGTCTTTGATCCTTTGTAAGTCCCAGTGAGCAATAATAATCCATATTCTATAAAACTCCGATAACGTTTGATTTTCCGTCCGCCAAGACTATATTTTAGGCTGAATGATTGAATAATAATAATTAACCAGGATTAACTTTACCCTTGGCAAAATAAATGTAATTCTGACTTACCCCATTTATTTTCTTGAATTTATGTCAATATTTCTGTCACCATGAGGTCTTGTACTCTCTCCGTAAACATCAAGATATTTCAAAAACTATTCCGAATGAGTATCAAAACTTGTGTTCCTTCTTCCTCGTCCCGCTTTAGGAAACTCAGAAGTGGAGGAGCTGCAGGAGGAGAAAGCGTCTCTGGAGTCTCAGGTCGGTATTGAGGACGTAGATCCTGGTCTTGGGTTTGAGATCTTGTGTGTTTCATTGTTTTTTTTCATATCACATTGAGTAAATCTCTCTGCTAAAATGCTCTTGTACTAACAGAGCTCCAAGGATGTAACCGATTTGTGTTATTCATAAGAAAGTTACAGTATAATGCTTTACGGAGGAGGTCGCACAGTAAACGTGGGCTGGGGGAAATTGTAAAATGTTTTAGGAGTGAATGAATCTCACCTAAGCGTTCCTCCTCTGTGTCATGTAAAATGTTATACTGTCTGTGCTGTCAGACCTGGGCCCTGCACTAGATACTTTTATTACACAATATATCCTGAGTTTTATGCTTTTGTTTTGAACTTAAATAATGTATTCATTGAGTAATCATGTAAAGAGGTTATGCCCGGACTTAAATTTTACGCAAAAATAGAGCTCAACTTGGGCTGTAATAAGTTAAAACTTCACAATGTAATTTGGACCAGTTCTATACAATGTTTTGCTTTGATAGCAGCCGTACAGTTTATATTCCAAGACACAAAGTCCTGAGTCCAGACTTTACTCCAGACTTGACTCCAGACTCAACTCGACCCCAGACTTGACTCCAGACTTGACCCCAGACTTGAGCGTGTCTGTGTCAGCGCTGGGTCCAGACTTGACCCCAAACTTGACTCCAGACCTGACTCCAGACTCGAGCATGTCTGTGTCAGTGCCAGGTCCAGACTTGACCTCATACTCGACCCCAGACTTGACCCGACTCGACTCTAGACTTGACCCCATATTTGACCCTAGACTTTACTCCAGACTTGACTCCAGACTCGACCCCAGACTTGACTTCAGACTTCTTCCAGACCTGACCCTAGACTTGACGCTAGACTTGACCTCAGACTTGAGCGTGTCTGTGTCAGTGCCGGGTCCAGACCTTAGTCCAGACTTGACCCTAGACTTGACCCTAGACTTGACCTCAGACTTGACTCCAGACTCAACCCCAGAATCGACCCCAGACTTGACCACAGACTCGACCCAGACTCGACCCCAGACTTGTGCGTGTCTGTGTCAGTGCCGGGTCCAAACCTTAGTCCAGACTTGACCCTAGACTTGACGCTAGACTTGACCTCAGACTTGAGTGCGTCTGTGTCAGTGCCGGGTCCAGACCTTAGTCCAGACTCGACCCCAGACTTGACTCCAGACTCGACCCCAAACCTGACCCCAGACTCGACTCCAGACTTGACTCCAGACTTGACCCCAGTCTTGACCCCAAACCTGACTCCAGATCTGACCCCAGACTCGACTCCAGACTTGACTCCAGACTTGACCCCAGACTCGACTCCAGACTCAACCCTAGACTTGACCCCAGACTTGAGCGTACCTGTGTCAGTGCCGGGTCCAGACTTGACCCAAGACTCGACCCTAGACTTGATCGTGTCTGTGTCAGTGCTAGCTCCAGACCTTAGTCCAGACTCGACCCCAGACTTGACCCCAGACTCGACCCTAGACTTGAGCGTGTCTGTGTCAGTACCTGATCCAGACTTGACCCCAGACTCGAGCGTGTCAGTGTCAGTACCGGGTCCAGACTTGACCCCAGACTCGACCCCAGACTTGAGCATGTCAGTGTCAGTACCGGGTCCAGACTTGACCCCAGACTCGACCCCAGACTTGAGCGTGTCTGTGTCAGTACCTGATCCAGACTTGACCCCAGACTCGACCCCAGACTTGAGCGTGTCAGTGTCAGTGCTGGGTCCAGACTTGACCCCAGACTCGACCCCAGACTTGAGCGTGTCTGTGTCAGTGCCGGCTCCAGACCTTAGTCCAGACTTGACCCCAGACTCAACCCAGACTCAACCCCAGACTCAACCCTAGACTTGTGTCAGTGCCGGGTCCAGACCTAAGTCCAGACTCAACCCTAGACTTGTGTCAGTGCCGGGTCCAGATCTGTGCGTGTGTCAGTGGTTGTTTCTAACTTCAGCTGTTGTTGATTTTTTGTTTCTTTTTTCTCTTTTTTTCTTCTTCTTCTTCACTGCCCTGTCTCTGATGTTGGCATGGCAACCCCACCATCAGGCAGCGGTTTGTTCATGTTTTACATCAGCTTCACTTGTGCATGCGCTCACCCTCACTGTGGTTCTGCCTAGTGTCCAGCAGGGGGCAGTAGGATGTTGATAGTTGACTCTAGAGCGGGGCTGTCAAACTTCCTCTCCTAAATCCTTCAACACGTGGTTATTATCAACATTTTTGGTTGCAATTATGACTTTAAAACCACTTATTATAAACAACAAAGTGAAAATGGAGAGAACCACTCAAGCTCAGCCAATCAGAGAGCAGCATTAGGCTCTTAATGAGAACTAAAACTATTTATTATTCAATTTGTCAGTAATTTAAGTAGACAGTATTCAGTGGTCTTTTATTTTATTTTATTACAAAGTGCTGCATGTGTTATGTGCTTTTCAGTAGAAAATACAAAAGTTACAATTTTAAAATAAACAAAGAAAGTAAGTTACCCCAACTTTAACATTTTAAGACATTTTAACTGCAAAACTTCAAATAATATCCTCATCAAACACTCAAAATCATCTTTTTTCAAAAAAGGTAATAAGTTTAACTGTGTGTGTGAACCCAAAGTCGTGTTATTAATCTGCTTTTCTATAGAGAGATTTTTTTGTTTATCAACAGATACGCGTGCACCCCGCGTGTAGAAAGAGCCGCCGCTCATAGACACAAACAGTGGAAACAAGTCGAGCCAGTGCTGTTGTCAGTAACTATAAGAGTTTTATCACTGTGTGAAAGCAAAAGTTATGCTGCTAAGTAGAGATGCACCGATCCAGCTTTTTCAGTCCCGATCCCGATATTTTGGCTTTAACTAACTGTCGATACCCGATATCAACCGATACAAGTGTAGGAACTGAAATAGCTTTTTTAGCCTATAAAAACATACTAAATTTGGTCATATTATGTGGCGTAACTGTTATTTAAAGTACAAATAACTACTTAACAACGTAATCTGAACAAAAAACCCAATATTATTAGACGTTCTGGATCAACACCAGCCAGTAAATTAATCTTATTATGTCCAATTCATTGCAAAACCTTGATATCGGCTGAACCAATATCATGAAGTCGATACCCGATCCAGCAAAATTTCCTGGATCGGCATCGATATCCGATCCCAGTATCGGATCGGTGCATCACTACTGCTAAGTTAACATTTGTGAATGAAATTTGATCCTACGACCCTTAAAAGTTACATTCAACAGCTGCTCTCGTCCCGTTTCGAGGTTTTATTCAAATAAGTTTCCCCATATTAACAGATGCAGTGGGGCTGAAGTGACGTTGACCAAAATATAATATAGATTTTTTTTCTTATATTAATCGATCTCAATTTTCGATTCAACTTTGTTTAACCTTTTCAAAAACAAATGAAAAATGCCATTCATAAACGAAACTAAAATGTCCCAACTATTAGATGTTTTTGAAACTATATTTCAATATTCTGCCTCAAAGTTTGACTCCAAACCACACATTTTACTGACAAAAGATGGGTTTTCGATCGTTCAATTCAAAACACATCACCAAATAATTGACGATTCGCTTCTATTCAATCTCAATTTTTTGTTTAATGGCTCAACCCTACGTTTCTACCACTGTTTACCTGAATTTTTCTTTTTTCAAACTCAATATTCAGCAGAATATGTAATGAGTTGAATTTGTTCTCAGAGTATATCCACTTTTTCTGCATAACCTCCATTGTTCAGATGTGTGAGGGAGCTGGCCAACGTGGTCAAAGTAGGAGGCAGAAACAGTTGAAATAGTCTCACCAGACTTCGGTTGTAACGTAAAATAAATCAAGCACCAAACAGAAAAAGGTGGAAGGTAAGTGAGGGTAGACAAAATTAACAGTTTTAACTAATCTTGAAAATAAAGCAAATGTAAAATAATCTGTGTGCGATGTGATACTTTAACCTAAAATATACAAAACAAAAGAATAAATAAAACAAACCCTGGATGATTAAATTTAACTGTCTAGTTGGATATGGAAAACTGAAAATGCAAAATAAATGTGGACATGTATTACAGCCTTTTATACAGAGTGAATTTAACACAGGTAGAGTTATATTTTAAACTCAGCTCCGTTTGAGTTTGACAGCCCTGCTCCAGAGCCTCACTGTTAGAACTCAGTCACTTCACAAACCAAATCTGCTGCTAATGTTTGTAGATGAATGCTCTAGTTCAGGACAGTCTGATGCCTCGTGTTAAAACTGTTGACGAGCTCTGATGCCTCGTGTTAAAACTGTTGACGGGCGCTGCTGACATTCTGTGTGTTCTCGTAGATTGATTTCCTAAACTCTGTGATCGTGGACCTCCAGAGGAAGAACCAAGAGCTGAAGGAAAAACTGGAGAAACTGGCCACGGCGTCGCTCAACGGGAACAGCCCCAGTGAGATGGACAACTACGAGAGGTCAGCTGTGTATGCTTTTCTGTTCTCATTTTAGGCTTTATTTACACGAGATAATACTTACCTCGAGATGACTGTAAACTTTAAAATAAACCACGACGTCTTGAGTTTGTTACAGACATTTATACAGGAAGAATCCAGGCCTGTATTTAGCACACTTTACAACTGTTTTTTGAAACTGCTAGACTAGAAACTTGGACATGTTTATAATTATTATAATTTTCATGAGGTCCTGAGGTAAGTATTATGTTGCGTGAGTAGGACATATCTTGAATTTTCTTTAATTTTTCTCTCAAGCTGCAAATCTAAACTTAAGCCTTGTTATTACTGAACAATGAACTTGCTCATTAGTCTGAAATTCAAGTGTGATATGTTTGTATCTGTGACCCGTGTGTTCCACAGTGAGGCCCAGAGCACAAAGAAGAAGCCTCCTCCTCGTCTCTTCTGTGACATCTGTGACTGTTTCGACCTCCACGACACTGAGGACTGTCCCACGCAGGCCCAGGAGCCCGACTCTCCCCCTCACACCGCCTACCACGGCTCCAGAGACGACCAGCGGCCCTACTGCGACATCTGCGAGGTGTTCGGACACGACACTGAGGCCTGCAACGACGACCAGACCTTCTGAGGGGTCCTGGGACCTTCTGAGAGGCTCCTGGGACCTTCTGAGAGGCTCCTGGGACCTTCTGAGAGGCTCCTGGGACCTTCTGAGAGGCTCCTGGGACCTTCTGAGAGGCTCCTGGGACCTTCTGAGAGGCTCCTGGGACCTTCTGAGAGGCTCCTGGGACCTTCTGAGAGGCTCCTGGGGCCTTCTGAGAGGCTCCTGGGGCCTTCTGAGGGGCTCCTGGGACCTTCTGAGGGGCTCCTGGGACCTTCTGAGGGGCTCCTGGGACCTTCTGAGGGGCTCCTGGGACCTTCTGAGGGGCTCCTGGGACCTTCTGAGAGGCTCCTGGGACCTTCTGAGAGGCTCCTGGGACATTCTGAGGGGCTCCTGGGACCTTCTGAGAGGCTCCTGGGACCTGCTGAGGGGCTCCTGGGGCCTTCTGAGGGCTCCTGGGACCTTCTGAGAGGCTCCTGGGACCTTCTGAGGGACTCCTGGGACCTGCTGAGAGGCTCCTGGGGCCTGCTGAGGACTTCTGCACAATCAGCACACGTTTGCACATCATGTCGGCTGCTTTGGGAGGAGTTTTAATCACCTGGGGCTGGATCTCTGTACAATCTCTTGCGTTTGCTGCTCTGATCAGTGTCTGGTGTGTGCTGTGTGTGACTGGGAGCACTGTGTGATCAATCAAGTGTCTTTTCTTATCATTAATTTATAAATCTTGGGCTTGCTCCGCCTGTCGGGTCACAAAGAACGTTTATTACAAGATTGTCAGTTGGGGGCGCTATAGTTTATTTTTTTATGCCTGTAAAAATACTTTTAAGATTTGCTAAAGCGCAGCAGTACTGAGCTGGTGCTGTTGCCATGGATACTGTGGAGGAGGAACTGCTGCTGATCAATATAAATATCTTTAAGCACTCAGTTCCTTTCCTTTTGAAATGAAACACTTTCTGTATGAAGCATAATGTATTGAAATAAATGGAGTTTATGGATGAATTTACTAAAGTGTGAGTTTGTTCATCCTGTAGTTTATTTACAGATGTGTGAGTTCGTTCATCCTGTAGTTTATTTACAGATGTGTGAGTTTGTTCATCCTGTAGTTTATTTACAGAAGTGTGAGTTTGTTCATCCTGTAGTTTATTTACAGAAGTGTCAGTTTGTTCATCCTGTAGTTTATTTACAGATGTGAGTTTATTCATCCTGTAGTTTATTTACAGATGTGTGAGTTTGTTTGTTCATCCTGTAGTTTATTTACAGATGTGTGAGTTCATTCATCCTGTAGTTTATTTACAGATGTGTGAGTTTGTTCATTGTTTCAGATGTGTGTTTCATCCTGTAGTTTATTTACAGATGTGTGAGTTCATTCATCCTGTAGTTTATTTACAGATGTGTGAGTTTATTCATCCTGTAGTTTATTTACAGATGTGTGAGTTTGTTGTTCATCCTGTAGTTTATTTACAGAGTGTGAGTTTGTTCATCCTGTAGTTTATTTACAGATGTGTGAGTTTGTTCATCCTGTAGTTTATTTACAGATGTGTGAGTTTGTTCATCCTGTAGTTTATTTACAGATGTGTGAGTTTGTTTGTTCATCCTGTAGTTTATTTACAGAAGTGTGAGTTTGTTCATCCTGTAGTTTATTTACAGATGTGTGAGTTTGTTCATCCTGTAGTTTATTTACAGATGTGTGAGTTCGTTCATCCTGTAGTTTATTTACAGATGTGTGAGTTTGTTCATCCTGTAGTTTATTTACAGATGTGTGAGTTTGTTGTTCATCCTGTAGTTTATTTACAGATGTGTGAGTTTATTCATCCTGTAGTTTATTTACAGAAGTGTGAGTTCGTTCATCCTGTAGTTTATTTACAGATGTGTGAGTTTGTTCATCCTGTAGTTTATTTACAGAAGTGTGAGTTTGTTCATCCTGTAGTTTATTTACAGATGTGTGAGTTAGTTCATACTGTGTGACGGTACAAGCCGGAGCTGCTCTGAGGCTTCGGCTGCAGACTTCCAGCGGTGCAGCTCCACACACAGCTCCAGAGACAGAGGCTCCTGAGGGCCACACACACGAGGAACGTCCACCTCCTTCCCTTTGGCTTTTCCTGACACAAAAAAACACCATTAAACCTGCGTTTACAGTTTACAGTCTCAATCGCTTTGACACACAAGTTACTGTGATTTCCGCACTATTGAGCGCACCTGAGCCTCACCAATCAATCAATCAATCAATCAATCAACCTTTATTTATATAGCCCTTTACAACACAAAAAGTGACCAAAGTGCTTCCCATTAAAACATAATAAAATACATAAAATCAGTGCACAGTAACAGTAGGTACAAAACAGACACGTTTCATTACTGAATGTTAAAAGCCATCCTAAACAAATGTGTTTTGAGCCTTGATTTAAAAAGGCCAAAGTCTGTGATTGTGCGAATATCAGTGGAGAGTTTGTTCCAAAGTCTGGGACCAGCCACAGAGAAAGCCCAATCACCCCAGTGTTTCAGCCTGGTTCTGTTAACCTTGAGCATGAGCTGGTTTGTCAACCGTAAAGCCCGACTAGCAGGGGTGTCGGACTGGGGGGGTAAATGGAACTAGTTTCCCCAGGGCCCAGAGCAGGAAAGGGCCCCCATAAGTATACTGCTTTTTGTTTTTTAGTATACATTAATTGCTTGTAAATCATTTTAATCATTGATATAATCACCAGCTAATTTAGTAATTAAGATCGCTATTCACAAACCAGAAGAAGTTTTATGACCCAGACACAGCAATAACTACTCAAAAAAACACTAGAAATGTGTTTTGTTTTTTAATGAGGAAGCTTTTTATTAGTGTAGGCTATTTATTTATTTATCAACCTTAACTTAATCATTAAAACCGAGCTAGTGTGAACAGGTCTGTCGTGTGAACAGGTCTGTAGTGTGAACAGGTCTGTAGTGTGAACACGTCTGTGTGTGAACAGGTCTGTGGTGTGAACGGGTCTGGGTGTGAACGGGTCTGTAGTGTGAACGGGTCTGTAGAGCTGGAGAAACAAACTAAAGTCACTGAACATGTGAGTTTATAAATGAAGCTGTGTGAAAGAGTCTGAAAACTGAGAATGAATGAAAACTGTGGCAAATGTTCTGTGTATCTCAGCCTTTGTTCAGATAAATGTTGGAATCAAGTGATCAAACTAAACCAAGTCAAAGCGATTGAGAAAAACTGTATCTGTGAACATGAAGCAGAGACAGACCTTTGGCTGTGCTGCTCTTCTTCCCTGAAGCTCCTCCCTTTGAGTCTTCTTTCACTGGTTTTCCAACGTCCTGTGTTTGTTAAAAACATGTCACTATCAGAAGCTGAATTCACAGGACAAACGTTTGACCATAAAGATGGAGGGCAGCAGATCTTCTGATGATTCAAACATTTGGAGCTGGTTATTGGTAAGACTGTGTTATTACTGATGGTGTTGAGTCGACATTAGGACTAGGACAGAGCTCAAAATAACGTCTGTGCACGTTACATCAGTTGGCTTGTTTATATTCAAAACAGCTAATTCTGTACATGTGCATTTCCTGTTAGCGTTAGCATTAAGCTACAAACACGTCACTTTATGAAACACACTTTGGTTTTTGGTGAAGTATTCTTCTGCTTTGTAAAGTTTTTAAAGGTGGGGTAGGTGATTTTCACACTGCAAACACAATTTAGGTTTTAAATCTGACAACTTTCTCTCATCAATCCTTCTACTTATTGTTAATATGTATTAATTTGGTTAGAATTTCTACTTAAAACACTCTTTTTTTCTTCTTTTAAAGTGAATCTGGAGAGGACCACAGAAGCACAGCCAATCAGAGAGCTGCATTTTGCTCATGATTAGAACTAAAATGATTTATTATTCAATTCAGACAGTACTCAGTGGTCTAATTTTTTCATAAAGTGCTGCATTTATCATAGACTTTTTGGTGGAAAACAGAAAGTTGACTTTAAATATTTACTTATTTAAAGTTACTGTAGCTACCCCAACTTTATCATGTTTTTTGAGCCATAACTCACTGTTCACTGCCTGATTTTCTGAATATTTATTTCTTTTAGACTGATGCAGTAAAAACCTCATAGAAATTTAATGAACAGGAAATACTCGTACAGAAGTTAGCCATTTTGAATATAAACAAGCCAACTAACATTCTATGCACAGAGCCTGTTGTCAGCTCAAACGGACTAAGGTGAAATAACGCGAGTGTTGTAGCAGCTTTTTACACCGAGTCTGGTGTAAGGCTGGACAATGTTGTCTTGTTTTAAGAAAACTAGATTAGTCAAATTTTCTTACTGCACTGGCAGATTATTTCACTTAAAATTAGACATTTTTTACCTCAAGAAAAGCTGAATGTTTTTGAAAAGCCTTTTTTGCAGTGTTTTTGTCTTGGTGGGAAAATGGGTTGAGGGCCAGATCCAATCTTTGGAGGGCCTGAAGTTGAATAGGCCTGATATAGAATGTATAATTGTCTTTATGAGCCAAGTTAATTCCACTGCCCTCCATCTCACACAACAGAACACACACATGCCTGGTCTGTGCTGTTGTCTGCCTCTGCTGCTGAAGCCCCTGATCCCTGCGGTCCAAAGTCACAGCACAGCGCCACCTTGTGTCCCCGCAGCAGCAGCGTGTGGAGGGGCACGTGCACTGAACCCAGCACTCTCCTGACGGGACGGTCCTGCACCAGCTCCACTGCAGCAGCCTTCAGCTTCTTCTCTTTCGTCGGAGCGGCTTTGTTCGGAGTTCCTTTGTTTGGAGTGCCTTTCTTCGAAGTCTGAAAGATGATTATATTGAAGATTTTAGGAAACATTTTGCTTTGTTTTCTCTCAATTGATAGTTTGATTAAGTGTAAAATTGTCTTTTATTAACAGTTAGAATATAATACAAACGTGTCCATCTGATTTGGTGATAAAGCAGAACATGGACTGGGTTTCTGTTGTGACTCTATACGTCGGGGCATTTCATTATATATATTTTTACAATAAAACTGTTTCTGCTGCTGCTGGTCTTAAAGCAACTAGGAACTGGTATATTTATTTTCCACTTCCCACTTCACGCCAATCGAACTGGTAAAATACCACTTGTGAACTGGGACCTGGTCGAGGAAGTCCCATTTCACATACAAGATCAACAATCACCACAATAAATTAATCTGGGGGTTTAACTGCCACAAAGACTGTAAACATTGATTACAGGTTATTTAACGTTGCTTTTGTTTAGCCATAATGTTTACATACGAGTTGATTATGTTGGAATGCTCTGAAATGCTTTTTCAAGTGGGAAATGTCCCAGTTTCCAGTTGCCTGGAACTCAACATTAAAATACAAGTTTTCAAATTCCAATAAAAAATTAGCTTTAAAAATGTATGACTTGCCATGACTTTATGCTCTCGGAGTGACTTGTCTTACTTTATCCTCGTTTTACAGACAGCAAAGTGAAACTGGTATTTGAAGCATGTGTCGGCTCTCTCAGAAACTACAGCGACTGCAACCTTCCTCCCCCCTCCCTCCTCCCAACACATTCTCAACCTGAAACTCTGTCCTGAGAAACCCTGGCTCTTTGATTTTTGTATTAAGCCGTGCAAAAAATTTTGTCTTTTGTGTGTATTATGTGTACATCCTGGCCAGGATTGTGCTAAGGTCACATGACTGGGTGGGCCTATAAAAGCCACCTGATCTTTGGTGTTTTCCTTTACACGCCCTGATGAAGACACGAAGGTAGGTCGTCCATGTAAGAATAAAGGACTTTTAAGGTAACAGAGTGCCTCGGACATTTTCATGACTGCATTTTTACACAGAAATACTTTTTACTATTTTTGATATGCCAGTCGCACTTTCTTCCTAGTATTTTTGCCCATTGTCTTGAAAGAGCACCTGTTTACCTGACATTTTTTGGCTACAGTTCCTCCGATGCACTCTTCAGCACTGTTTCTGGACAAAATACTAATTGATGATGATTTAGTGATAATATAAGAGCCGATTAATGCAGAGTTTAGTCACGTTTTGATCTGCATCTTGTTGTTTTGCCTCATGTCAGCGATCCTTGACAGATGCACAATGGAAAAACGTGTCCCGCGTCTGTTTATGATGTCAATATGTAAAATAAATATCCCCCAAAAAGTGCGACTTATAGTCTGGAAAATACGGTACTTACTAACTTACTTACTCCTGCGCTAATGTTTCAAAGTATAATTCCAAAGGTCCTTACTGTCTCCTTTCCCTTTGCTCCTTTTGCTTCTTTAGCGTTGTCTTCAGCGGCTGCAGGCCAGCACTGGATCTACACACACACATGATTCAGCAGCACGCACACGTTTACGTTTGCTCTGTATCTGAGCTTCTGTCCCAGACCTTCTCCTCCTCCACTCGCACGCACATGCCCCGCAGCAGGAAGCCCTTGAGCGCTCTCAGGTCCGACACGCTGTGGTGCTGGCTCTCGCTGAAGTCCTCACACTGGGACCGGGACAGTTTGGACGAGCTGTGGGCGGAGCCTGAGCAGACACACCAAAACAGGACTGGAAATGATGAGAGGAAGAAGAGGAGCAGGAAATAAGCTCAGATATATATAAACCAGTGAATAAAAAAGCATGGTCCCAGTTAGGGCTTGACAAAAATGAATAGCTCGATAATTTTTTGGGCGAATCTCGATCACAATATTTGGTCGATATTCTGTCAGTTCAACATAAATGTGTTAAAATCTGTGTTCAAGTTAGTTACACTGGAAAAACGACAACCTTAAATATTCTCATAAGTTTCAAACTAAAAAAGTTTGGCTGCAGAAAAGAAAAACAGTGAGAGATTACCATGAGCTTCACAGCAGACTTCACAGACTCCTGGTTCCTCGTGGTTCTTCTCCAGCTGTTTCCTCTGCTCACAGTTCTTCTCCTGCTGGTTCCTCTGCTCACAGTTCTTCTCCTGCTGGTTCCTCTGCTCACAGTTCTTCTCCTGCTGGTTCCTCTGCTCACAGTTCTTCTCCTGCTGGTTCCTCTGCTCACAGTTCTTCTCCTGCTGGTTCCTCTGCTCACAGTTCTTCTCCTGCTGGTTCTTCTGCTCACTGTTGTCCTGTCCTTTCTCCTCCTCTGTCACGTCTGCTTCACTTCGACACTCATCCTTCATGTCCTGTCAGAAACAACAAAAACCTATAACTGTAGTTGAAGTATCATTATTTGACCAGTTACAAAAAGCGCATAAATATCAAATTTCTAACATTATTTGAAAGTGTAGAACATAACACTTTTATTTACAAATGAGTTTGACACCCCTGGTCCACTGGAAAGCGTTGTTTTGAGGCAGCAAACCACATTTCAGGCTTTGGCACTGGCCCTTTAAGTTTTATTTACATTTTTATTTTTGATAATGTTCATGGATCTGGAGTCGCTTGTCGTTTGTTTAATTGAGTTGTGTTTTTTTTTACTGATAATGCACCTGCGTAGCTTAAAAAACCTGGGACTGCCGCACTACCAGTTTGCTCACGCAGCCATCTTGTTCACTAACAGTAAATAGGTCTATAGTCAGAATACTAAAGGCTGTGTTTCTTACCTCCAGAGCAGAGACTGGGAGGAACATGTATGAGACGTGGTAAGTGAAGACCGGAGGGTAGTCGGAGGTCTGTGGAGGAGGGTCTGGGAGTCCTCTGAGGCGGCTCATGTGAACTGTGACCCCGGCGCACAGATCCTGCTCTCCTCCTGCGGCACACACAAGCAACGACAACACACTTTAACCTTTGTCTTTTGAAACTTAAAGTGAAGCTCTCCCTCTAAACTCCACCCACAAACACCTACAACGGTTCCAACTCAAATGGAACATACCATCAGAGTAGATTTCATCCAACCTGTGATGTTCAACAAACACAAGTTAGGATTTCGTGAATGGAGTTGCTTGTTTGTCTTCTAACCATGTAGATCAGGTCTCCAAGCTGTAGCTCACCACCACCTTCCAAGTAGCTCACAAATGACGCTTTATTACTTAAATTTTATTTATTACATGCCTCTTTCTACCGTAAATGTCGATGCCTAATTGTGTCCACTTCTAAATAGATATTGGCTAAATTTTCATATAGAGTTCTTAACTATGCCACAGTTAACTTAAATTTTTGGTCATCGCTAACAGTAGTAGCTCGCCGCCAGTTTTCTATTGCAAAAGTTGGAGACCCCTGATGTAGTTGGTACATGAAGCTATTAAAGCTAACTTTGTTAGTTTTGGACTTTTGAAATGGTTAGTGCTAGATAGTCTGGTCCGGAGGGACATATGTGAGCTAGTTGCCATGGTAATGAGTTTATTTCGGTTACTAATCGAGCCTAAATTGTTATAGTTTTTATCTTAACCTTTATCCTAACCCTTTTCCTAATCTTTGACATTCTCCAAAACTTAATCACCGACAATCTGGACCCGACTCTCTAGCACTTACCTTTTGAAATGCTACAGAACTTTTACATCTGCTGCAGCCGAAGCGTTTGAAGAGGAAGATTTTGTGGAGACTGAAATAACAAATGTTCACCTGCACCACCTAGACCTGACTGTGATGTGTCTACAGAATCCACTTGCTCCACCTGCACCAGACTGTCATCTGTCTTTCACTCCAGTTTCCACCTCCAACTGCACCTGCTCCTCCAGCTAAGGCCCTGACTAAGCCGAGTACAAAATTATAGAGATATCTATCTATCTATCTATCTATCTATCTATCTATCTATCTATCTATCTATCTATCTATCTTGTTCTTGCATTTACATTCACTTCACATCAAACAGACTCGCAAAATTGGGAGCTGCCCGGAGGCTTGTTAAGGGACGCTCAGTGTGTGTGAACAGACAGTGATTGACAGTATGAAGTATGAACAGTGAGCTTGTGATGCCAGTTTGTGTGGGAGCGGTCCTGACGTGAGCTGAGGTTTACAGCTGAGGCGCAGCACAGGTCTAATGAGGCTACTTCTTGCACTTCAAGATTCCTTTCATTAACTTTGCAGACACATGAGCTCACATATAAGCACCTGAGCTCATGTGAGTGCTTTTAAAATTTCAAAATGAGAAAAATGAAACACGGACGCAACCTGCAATCCTTTCACCGCACACCACCTGCTTATTCATCTGAGCCATATGACTGATTATGATGTTATACAAACTCTTTAAACTGAAAATGCACTGACAGTGTTTGATTATCGCAGCAGCACAGTGACTGTTTTGCACACGTAACTGCAAAATTAACAAGTTTGCAAAAAACAAAAAAAAGTCCAAATTAGGCCCGAAAACAGTAGATAATTGAATTTTGACCAAGGGCTGGGCGATTGGCAAAATATTATTATCATAATTTTCCTGGAGACAGATCACGATTTCGATTTGATCATAATTCTTGTCGACTATTGTCTTTTGTCTTTGAGGTAAATACAATCATCTGCTTTTTCTGAAAGTTTCTACTTTACTGTAATTGGTTAAATCCAGCTGTCACTCACTCAGAGCAGAACAAAGACTGACCAGTGTGGACAGATTTTCAGAGAAAAATGTGACAAAGCCTTTGAAAAAAATCCCAAGACAAGCGACCTCAGTTATTCAAATAATCGATTAATTAGAACATTGTGTGATAATACAGATTTGGCATTTCGAACATTAATAGCAAAATTAAACCTGAAAATTTGCTAAAATTCACCTGGAATTTGACTTGAAACTGCAGCACAAAGACCTCAACACATGAGCTTCAAAACTCATAAAACTATTAAAAACAGACACTCAAACTCATTATAAAGAAACAAACTTGGCAACTCTGAGGCTCAGAAAAGTAGGTTGGAAATAATCAGGTGTGTTCAAGATGGTCAAGACGGTGCAGTCGGCTCGAGCCGGTGTCGGGGGGTCGAGGGCTACGTCAGGGCTACGTAGGCCCCGGTGATCTCGAGAGATCAATCCGGCTCGAGTCGACTTGACAAATCGTCGAGGCGAGGAAAGAGCAACTGCTCCCGGCTTCACCGCCTCGATGACTACAAAATCAAGATGCATGATGGGAAATGTAGTGCAGTGACTGACCGCTGATTCGCTTTGATCAAACGTGACGCACTGCAGTTCCTCCTCCTCTGTCTTTATCGTATTTGTGACTTTTATAACATCACACGTGTTTAACATGAGTCAGAAAAGACCCAGACTGTTGTACATTACACACAACAACATTAATACATGATCCTGATGAGCTGAAAGTCACTTTTACAAAGGCAAATCTAAAGTGTGCCAACTTTATCATGAGCTCTTTATTCATTGTTCTGGTGATGTGTGAGTGAAACAGAAATGCGTTTACAATGCTGTACGTAGTTTTATTCAGCGCAACACTTCAAACAAACGCGAGAGCTCCGTGAGTCTGTGAGACCTGAGGCTGCCTCGTTGCTCTCAGGCTCAACAAGTGTCCAAGTTGAATCTCCTCCTCTTTGCCTCAGCCGCCTGCTCTCGTCTGCAATCCAGGCAGGGATTTTCGAATCTTGAACACACCTACTGTCTGCATTTTTAACAAACAGATGCATTAAATAGAGAAATAGGAAATCACAATTTGACAATTTCACCAAAAAAGCAGATTGTCACAACAGGGAGGTCACGATTCTATTTTAATCGCGGTTTTGCCCAGCCCTAGTTTGACCCCAGTGTGAAAGTGAAAGTCACTTTAAATTATAGATGTGCATTTTAGACTGAAAACAACTGTGAATCTGAGTTAGTTGGCTAGCCCGCAATGTGTCTTTAAACTCTTAATAACTGAAAATGTGAAAATCCTAATGGGACTTTATAATGGGGCACTGTACTTCCTGATCTTCCACTATTGAGCCCCACAGCTGAAGCAGAAAGTTCCTCTAGAATACAAAAGAGTCCATTTTAAGGAGATCCGGTCGGCTCAGAGTAAATACACTTTTGTAATGTTTTTAGTGTTCTACGTAATAAAAAAATGATTTGGTTCAAGTCCAATTTATGAGTAAAAAAAAAACATGTTTCTTTTGCTTTAAAATCAGGCCAGTGTTTCTGAAATGAGTCACAATCAAATCTGTTCCAACGTAGTTTACAAAATAAATCCACTTGTAAAATCAAAGTGACAAATGACTTTCCGTGTAATGAACCACACCCTAAACATTCACTAATATTAACATCAGCTGCGGGACAATACAAGATTACTCAACCGTGAACTTGTCAAAAGCTGGCTCGCAACCGGGGCTTTTTCCTCCGCCCACTTACATGTCGACAGCTCTTCTCTCTTTTGTCTCAGCTGTCTAATGAAAATGTATCAGTTTTCATGTCTTATTGAGAAAGAATTCTGCAATTGTGTGATTCAGTCAGACCAAACAATGACATAGTGTAAGGCTCCGCAACGAGTCGTTTCCTTCCAGGAAAGCTCCAAAGCAGTGGTGCCCAAAGTGAGGTCTGGGGGGTTCAATTTGGCCCACGACGGAGAGCTCAGGTTTGTTAGGAGGACTATTGTTTTAAATAAATTTTGTGTTAAAACGACTGTCAAATAACACCAAATAAGGTGTAATCTGCTAAAACATGTCAATACAAGACAATTTAATCTTTATATCTTCTCAAAAACGTTACGGTAGCAGAGTCAGGGCCTGAAGTCACTTGTTTTGGGTTTTTTCAAAGGCTTGGTCACTTGTTGCTCTCTGAAGATCTGGCAACCCTGCAAGTCTACATAAAGTGTGAAAAAATCAAAATGATCTGGCTCCAAGAATATTGTAACATAAATATTTTGTGACATTGCCCAGCCCTAATCCAATCCAATGATTTTCACAATTTTATACACGATATAAGTTTTAAATCTGACAACTTCCGATCATAAATCTTTCTACACATGGTTAATATCGACGACATGTATTCATTTTTAATGCTGTAATAAACAATAAAGTGAAACTGGAGAGACCACCCAAGCTCAGCCAATCAGAGAGCTGCATTTGGCTCACGGTGAGAACTAAAATTCTTTATTATTCAGATCAGACAGTACTCAGAGGTCTCATTTTTTCACAAAGTGCTGCATTTATCATTTACTTTTTAGTGGAAAGCAAAAGTTTACTAATTTAGAACTAAAAAAGTTAGCTACATCAACTTTAAGGATTGGTAAAGCTGGTGTCACAGCTGAGACATAAATGACACAAGATTTGGACTATTTTGGGTTTTAACAATTCCTCTCCAAAAGCTGAAGGTATAACTGAGGTAAAAATGAGTTTTAAGGACCGAAAATTACTCAAAAAAATGTAGGCAAGGCCTATTAAAATGTTTGAAATTTTGGGGGAAATTTTATATTTGTCAGTTTACAGTAGAAACTGAGTCTGATTCATCCAGAGGCTGATTTGACTCTAAATAGGAGGGATATAATGAATTTTTTAAAATTAAAATTTCCAGGTGCTTCATAGTTTGTTTTTATATGATATTGAACAAACAGGAATTTTTCAAGAGAAAGTGGGACGGCCCTTCGAAGGTACGCCAGAATGAGAAGGGGCTAATGGGCTAATGATGACCGGCGAACACTGTCACAACATGGCTGCTCAGAAAAGTGCATAGATCCAATTTAAGTGAGACTAGAGGTATTTGTTTGTTTTCACCTGTGAGGTTGGCCAGGCCCCTGAACGCTCTCTCTCCTCCGCTCTGACCCACTCTGAGTCCAGATACAACAGCTGTGGCAGGACGTCCAGGGTGAGCCCAGGGTAAGACCAGCTCAGGGAGCAGGGGTTCCCCTCCAGCAGCAGGCTCTTCAGGCAGGGCAGAGAGGACAGCGCCCCCAACAGGACACGCTGCCTCTCAAAGTCACAGAAGGACAGGTCCAGACAGCGCAGCGCCGGCCTGAGATGAGAATGTCACATTATCAAATGTTAAAAATAACAAACTATGCCATAAAAAAAAGTTTTATTAAGAATTATTCCTGCATGTTTGAGTAATCTTGTATTGTCCTGTAGCTGATGATTGACTGCTCAGGCCTATTATCATCTACCACCTATCACCATCGCTAAAAAGAGGTGGGGCTTAACGCTATAAAGAGGCATGGGTTATTGCTATAAAGAGGTAAGGGTTATTGCTATAAAGAGGTAAGGGTTATTGCTATAAAGAAGCAGGGGTTATTGCTATAAGAGGCATGGGTTATTACTATAAAGAGGCAGGGGTTATTGCTATAAAGAGGTAAGGGTTATTACTATAAAGAGGCAGGGGTTACTGTGTTAAAGAGGCTTAGCGCATATCGATGTCATTGGCTCAGAGCGATGTCATCACTTAAAACATGAACAGTGTTCAAAATGGCTCTCTCATTTTGTTGCACCAAATAACACGGGTTTTGGGAACAAATGTTATTTAAAATTTAGACAAGGTTCAGTTGGTTTAATTTTGAAAGTACTTTGATATGTTAATGCGACAAATATTCAAATTATGCCACAGAAAAAAGTTTGTGAATTTATCAGTTTTTATGTTTTCTATAAGCAATAGTCATGTCTGATTCTGTTTCAGTGATACATTTTAAATATGTAGGGTTAGGTTATATCCATAAATGGTGCTTTCTTCTTCCAAATGTGTATTGGAAAAACTAAAGAGGAATCAAATCAACCACTTGGAGCTTTGTCCACCCAGAACTAGAACATTTGTATCACCTGAGCACAAAAATGTCACGTCACTGACCCATTTACCTTAAAGGTGTGAAGAAAATAGACAGTCTAAAACAGAGTGAGACAGATAATATTTAAGTTGAGTAATGACTTTTACTGTTTACCTAACTTTCTCCGTGTTAGATCATCAGTGTTGTAAATCTGTCAGAGACAACTGCTGTTGTGATTTGGGGTTTTACACAGGTTAGTTCTGAGTCAGACCTTTCTTTCATCTTTTCAAAACTCCACTGTAATGAAAAAGATAAACAGGAAACAGCACAATCACACTGCTCATCGCTGAGTCGTTACAGATTAGCTTTACACTACTTCCTTTTGGAAATTAACTGACAGGCTTTAGCCCTGGGCTGGTTCATCGTGTTCTCAACATTCCACAGCAGCAGCCAAACCACCACTGTTTACACACATTTCCTAATCATTATTTTAATAACAACAGAGTGACATAAAGCACAAAGCCTGAAGTGACCCTGAAACCTGGGAAACAGTCCAGGAAGTTTCAACATTTACAAAGAAAGACGCTTCAAACCCGGAACTCCAAACGAGATCAAATCACATTTATTTAGATATAATAACACGCTTTAGGCTGCCATTATAGTTCACAAGAAAGTTTATTAATACCACAACACATAAACAGCAAATGATGAGCACGATTTCCTTTTCTGTGTAAATATGTTACACCGTATCGAGGGATTATAACACGGTTTCTCAACACGGGCGATGCGTGGACCTGGATGGGGACAACAAGGGAGAGAAAGATTCAGAGAGGAGAGAGAGAATGAGAGGGAGGGAGAGAGAGGAGAAAGAGGCAAAGAGAGAGAGGGGGCAGAGAGAGAGAAAGACAAAGAGAGAGGGAGAGAGAGAAAAACAAAAAGAGAAAAGAAAGACAAGAGAGAAAGATAAAGGGGCAGACAGAGAGAGACAAAGAGAGAGGGAGAAAGAAAGAAAGACGAAGAGGTACAGAGAGGAGAGAGACATAGACATGGAGAGATAAAAAGAGAGAGGGAGGGGAGAATGAGAGAGAAAAAAGGGACAGAAAGAGGGGGAGAGAGAGGGAGAGATAGAGGCAGAAAGAGAGAGAAAAAAGAGACGGTGAAAGGAAGAGGGAGACAATGAGGTAGAGAGAGATTCAGAGAGGAGAGAGAGAATGAGAGACAGGAGAAAGAGGCGGGGGCAAAGAGAGAGAGAAAGAGAAAGACAAAGAGAGAGGGAGGAGAGAGGGAGAGACAAAGAGGGAGAGAAAGAGGGGGAGAGAGAGGGAGGGATAGAGACAGCGATAGAGACAAAAAGAGATGGTGGAAGGAAGAGAGAGAGAGATTCAGAGAGGAGAGAGAGGAGAAAGAGGCGGGGGGCAAAGAGAGCAGAGAGGGAGACAAAAGAAAGAGGGAGGGAGAGAGAGAAAACAAAAAGGGAAAAAGAAAGAGAAGAGATAAAGATAAAGGGGCAGACAGAAAGAGACAAAGAAAGAGAGAGAGAGAAGGAGGGAGAGAGAGAGAGGGAAAGAAGCAGAGAGAAACAAAGAGGGAGGGAGAGTAAAAGAGATTCCAAGTTGTCTGTTGTAAAATGCTTTTCGATTCACAAAGAAAAGTTTTGATGGCTTTATTGCCTGTCCTGTAGTTCGACTCATTCCATCCAACGATTTGGCAGTGTTTGCATTCTCGTGCAGGCGACGCCAACAAGCTATGTGCGGACTTGTGACTATCCAGGCTGCACCGACAAAAATGTGTCTGAATCTCCGCACACATTTCAACGTTTTCCCTTGACGGACGTTGCCTTCGAGGAAACTTTGGCTTCTTGCTCTAGGTTTGAATGTGAACAGCAAACTGGCAAAGATAAAAAAGCTTCGTGTTTTCAGTGACGACTATGTTTCTTCATGCCCAGGACAGAGGAAGAAGCGTGTGTTGAAAAGTGTGCAACAGGTAAGATCAATGGGCCTTATTCATAAAAGTCTTCATAAAATCTGTGCGTAACTTCCACTTTAAGAAGCTGCTGCGAAAACTCTACGTGTGATTCAGTTCGTAACGAGCTAAATTCCTTCCTAACAGCCTTTACGCCAAATTCACCAAACTCCAGCTACGAACGTTTATTTACATAAAAATGAATAATGCATACTTCCTTATATGGCAAATCTGGGCCGGCCGCACCGCGTCACAGACAAGACTTGGAGCTGGGGAAATGATCAAGGAAGAAGCTGCAGCAGCACGTTTTCCCACTTTCGCTGAGTTAATACTTCAGCGTCTTTTAAAAATCCTGGTCCTGGGGGGGACACAGGGCTCGAGTCCTGTGGGGGTTAGAACACAGAGGCTCTGAGGCTGGGACAGGCTGCTGCAGGTTTACTAAAGGTGTCATTTTTTTGCATAACTGAATTTTTTTTGTTTCTAAATTATTTTATATACAATAATTTATAAAAATACATAACCTACAATCATGTAGGAATTGCAATTTTTGACTGAACTAAATAAGAAATAAAAATCTAAAACAGATGATTTTTTGTTCTTACGAGTGCTCCTCAGTGTTTGTAGGATTTGTTCTTACAGACGAACATTTTCCGTTAAGAACAAATTTTGTGAATGCCGAAGTACAACAACTTTGTGCCACTTGTTCCACTTTGCTGTCCATCTTCTCTCTCGCTCTCTCTCTCTCTCTGCCTGTTCTAACTCCACCTGCGAATTTTGGCATCGGTATATTCGGGTTAATAAAGATATCCCCTTGGTTGTGTGCTGAAGTCAATGTTTTCGTCGTCGCTGTCGTGGTCAGACATGTTGTCACTAACTTTTACGGGTAGTAAACAAAGTGAAACGTGCGGCTGTTAGCTGCAGTGATATGAAGGGAGAGAAAATAGCGCCAAGTGATTACGAGGTCTGACTTTTTTTGTGATCAACAGTTTTGTCTGCACATACAGTATATCACTCTTTTGAACACATATTGTTTTGAGAAAAAAAGTCTTTATTTTAATGTCCCCAGTAAACTTGCCGGACTACTTTCATCTGGACCTAAGTGGACAGAACTGTACTCACTGGACACTGATGGGGAAGTCATACAGATTCATGTCAAAATCCCGAACTATCCCTTTAACAACAATTTAATCAGAGAAGACAGTTTACAAAGCTGATACCAAAAGGGTGTGAGTGGAAAAAACACAAGCTCATTATAATTTCATTGATCTGATTTGATTTATCGGTCTGTCAAATCCGTAGTAGGAAATGTAAGCAGAAGTATTTCCAGAATGTTACTCATGCCCTTTTGATTGTCCGCGCCTTACAAATGTGTTTTATTACCCGGAACTCAAACGGGACATTAATCACGGCTGTTACTTTACTGCACTATCACTCTCGCCGGGACCATGGCCAGTGTTGCCAGATTGGGCCTTTTTCTACCCAATTAGGCTCCTTTTTTGGCTCACAGTGGAAAAAATAGTGCATTGGAGCTGGTTTTAGATAACTCGTATTTTTTTCATAAATGTCTTTGTATTAATGACTGATATGTAAAATAAAATGTATGTATTCATTTGTAATTGTGCTGGTTGTCAGTCAAAAGGTTTATTAACCTCTGATTGATTACTAAAAATGCCAAGTGTGTGATATTAAATAGTAAACACTGGTAGCACTGATCAGATGCTGGGAACTGATATCGGCACGCATGTGTAATGTACTGTCACACATTTTACCTTTTCAACTTGATGAAATTCTGTGGCTGTAAAGCTGTGCTAACCGGTCTAAATTAATCAAAAAGTTTGCATCATCAGAAGTTTTATTTAATACCTGCTGCTCACCCAAACAAAAACAAGGCCACAGCCTTTTAAACTCCTTGGATCCCAAGTGTTTGACCTGACCAGAAACAATTATGCACTTCAAATCTTTTGAAGGCTTTCATTTGTCTCAGTGCAGAAGGACGTCTGGAACACAGATCATCATTATATCTATGCCCTCACCGTGGCAAATCTTCCAGATGAAAGTCTGTCTTTTTCAAACTGTAGGGGTCAGAAGCTACATGTACAGTAATTTTTCTCACTGTCCTTCACAGAGCTGTGTTTTGAACATTCGAACAGAAGAATATCATCCCTCCCAGTCTCCAAACCTAAGAATATGACCTTTCTTCTAACGAGTTAGCAGAATTTCAGAACGAGGTTATGCCGGTGACATGACAGCATTCTAAATGTGAGTACTGAGAGAGTTAATGGAGAGAAAGGACAGGAAAAATAACTACAGTTTGATAACAAATTCAACCCACCACAAGTCTACTGAGCACTGGGTTTGTAACTGACATGTAAAAAGAGAAAATCAAGTCAACAGTTGTAGCAAAGCAGATAAACACAAGACTTTAGCCTCTCACATTTATCAGACATTGAAATCACACACAGTTGAACTTATTACCTTTTTCTTCTTAAAAAGATGTTTTTGAGTCGGTTTGTTACAGTTAAAATGTCCTAAATCATTACTGTTGTTAGCGACAGTCGTTGCCACGATAACAAGGAAATACATTGAAGAAATTCCACTAATTCTAATGTTGCTAAGCATTTTTGGAATAAATGATGTCAGTGCATAACCTCTATTGATTGTCCACTGCTGTCAACTAATCACACTGCTGCTCTCCACCCCTCCTTCACTTCTCTTCACGCTTCTCCAGCAGAGAGTTTGGCTTGTAATGTGTTTGTGTGGTTATCAAAATCAGCATGTGACTACTGACCAGTGCTTTCCCGTCAGGCTGCACACGTCCGGAGGAGAGCCCAGCGGGTTGGAGGCCAGGCCCAGGTAGAGCAGCCGTGGAGGGGGTCGAGAGGTCAGAGGGCACAGGGAGGTCAGACGATTGTTCTGCAGCTCCAGCACCTGACGCAGACACAAACAATCATAAAAAAATAAACTTTTCACATCAACACTGCATAATTCAGGTGTTTATTATGACATGAGAAAATAAGCTTCTGTCATGTACAAAAGCTTCACATTTTCACTTTTTTTCTCTCTTTGAAATTTCATGCATCAGAACCAATAAAAACAGTGCTGTAATCAGTCACAGTCATGTGTTTCCCACATCAAAAATTAAGCTTGACCTATATCTACAGAATGCAAAAAAAAACTACACAGGGAACACAAACAAATCGATTTTTCCTGATTTGCTAATGCTGCAGAATTGCTCAAATTGTGTCTGGATGATTTATAGAGTTAAAATCAGAGCAGAAGATCTCAGAGATTTATCTATGACATCACAGATCAGGGACATTCAGAACAGTGTTATGGGGGAATTAAACATTTCTCACAGACAAACTTCAGCAGTGTTATTGATGAAGAAGACAATTTAGAATAAGATTAAAAACTGAAAAAAGTTGATTCAGCATAATATGTGTCCTTTAAAGTGAACCCTGACTATAATCACATGTTTACCCTAAAACTCTTATAATATCATCACTTATATAAATACAGGACAAATACCTTGGAAGTATTTGTAGTTTTATTAAAATAGTAGCTTAAAGAAATTACATGGAGCTGCCATTTGCTTTGGGTATGACATCAAATGGTTGTCCGTGTCTTCTGGTGGTTGTCAAGGTAACAGCCTAGGGAGCAACTCCTATATCAGGTCTGCCCCTTTCGTACCGGCAGACTCGATCCGTCTGGAAGTGTGAACAAATAACGAAAAGAGTTGTTTAAGAAATCACCAAAAATTATATTTTTTTCGAGCCACGTAAGGTCACGTGTGATGATGCGTTCAAAGGTTGTACGGAAAGATCAAACTCTTGTATTACACTAAACTGCTAAAAGGCAAATATCGGCTGTGGGTAATGAATATAGGGCTTGTGGCTGACGATAGTATTATGTGTTTAAAGAAGAACAAAAAACAGCCCTTCATTTACCTTTTATTTAGGAAAAAAGGGAACTTCCGGACGGATCGGATCTACCGGTACAAAAGGGGCCGCGACAGCAACCATTTGACATCATCAACCCAGAATGCATTGCGCCTACAATGGCTGCCCCAGTGGCTCAAAAATGAATTTTAAAAATAGTAACGGTTATATTGTTGCGTATGACTGCCATTGCCAACGCATTTATTTTTTATATATTTTTTTTTTATAAACATGCCGTACTATATTATATTAAACCATATTTATCTTCATAGTCGGGGATCCCTTTAAGACAATGCCAAGTGCAAAATTGAGTCAAAGACAAGACCAAGAAGACCTTAAAACAAGTCTCGAGTCCCGGTCTCAAAAATCCCCTACTGGCCCATGTCTAAGGTCGAGTGAGTGTGAGCACCTGGAGTGAGGCCGGCAGCAGCGCAGCAGGGACTCCTGGAGCTGGTTTGCACTCAGCACCAGCTCCTCCAGGTTGGACAGTTTGAGCAGCGTGTCGTCCAGCTCACACACCTGCACACATGATGAAGTTACACATAGTTTAACCTACAACGTGAGAATGTGCAGCGAGTGTACTTACGCTCTTGTCGGTCAGTCTCAGTGCTGTGAAGGTTTTGTACACGGTGCTTTTACTGAGCTGTTTGGGACTCAGCACGGCCCGTCTCCTCAGAGCAGCAGCCTGTGGGCTCCAGTCCGGCTCCTGGTGCCACGGAGAGGCCGGACAGTCCAGGAGGTCCAGCAGAGACTGAGGGTCTTCATTCTGCTTCTGACGGAAAGAGGAACAAGTAACCAAGCATTTTTACTCAAGTACTGTATTTAAGTAGTTTTCTTGAGTATCTGTACTTTAATTGAGTTTTAACAAAATTTGGTGACTTTTTACTATTACTTCTTACATTTTTCTAGAAGTATCTGTACTTTCTACTCCCTATATTTTTAAAACAGGTGAGTTACTTTGTGACAGACCTGGGCAAACTGCGGCCGGGGGCCAAATGCGGCCCACAACCTGTTTCAATCAGGCCCCTGACATGTTTTTGAAAAATGCAAGAGACAAAAAAAGGATACGACAATAAACTTTTAACATTTTGCGATTAAATTCGTATGTTATGAGAATAAAGTCAAAGCCATAAAAAAAATATTTTTCAGCAATAAAGTTTTACAGATTAAATTTGTAATTTGGGTCATGGAACATTTCTATAAATATAAAATCTCTTGTGTGTTTTACGCAACATTTGACTCATCTAAGTACAAGTGCTGATAATATTTAATTTCTTCTTGTTTTTTTCTTGTAAATACACCATAATAAACTTAATAATATACATTTCTATTTTATAGATTAAACTTGAAGTTTTATCGGATTAAAATAATAATTTTATGAGAATAATTAAGATTTTTGTTGGACACTATTTATTTGTACTCATCTTTTTTTTTAAAGAAATGTGTTTGTTTGTTATAGCTACCAGACAGATATTGACAGATATTTGCTGATGCAGAATCACAAGTTTTTTTACTTTATTAAAGTTGGGGTACCTAACTTGTTTAGATGTAAATAAGTAAACTTGGTCGGAATTGAATAATAAAGAATTTTAGTTCTTATCAGGAGCAGAATACAGTGAATAGCAAGTTAGCAAACCCTTCCTTAACCAAATTAAATTAACCTAGGCACCCTAATCCAAAGTAAATATTTTAAATAGGTATAAACTTTTGCTAGCATAGCCACCAATGCAAAGTGATGGCAGAGTGGTACAAAATCATGGACCCACTTCTGTATCTACGTTAACTGTAGCTGTGTACGTTACTGTCGTTTGTTGCAGCTAAAGTAGCACTAGTGCAGTGTGAGAGGGAACTTACCCAGGCTCCAGGACCACAGGGGAACTCCCACAAGCCCAGTGTTCGGACGAGCCTTCTCCAGCACTACACTCACAGACACCATTATCCCTCTGCGACAGGTGTGCTAACATGCTAACGCTAAGCTAAACAAGCTAAAGGCTGTGTTTGCACCGGGAAACTGTTGCTAGGCGACCAGGCACAGCTCAAACCTGGCTCATGGACCAAACTAACCTCTGTGGCTTTTCAACCTTTTTTTTAGTCGTGACCCCAAAATGTGATGAAGTAGTCTTTAGGATAATATTAGATACTATTTTGAAACAATATGTCCAAATAAATTCATTGATAGGTTTGTTTGGAATCTACATCTATTAGCGTCAAAAGTGTCAAAAGGTGACCCCCAGAAATAATTTTGCTCAGATTTTTCCTTGAGTTGTAAAAGTAGGTCCCAGACTGTTTGTTTACATACATTTACCACGGTCCATTTTTATAAGTTAGGTTCTGCAGTTGACATGACATCATTGTAAATGTTCATGCTGAGAGAGTTAATGGAGAAAAGGGACATTTTCTTTTGTAAGAGTTCAATAAACAGCTAAAATAGAAAAATTAAACAACAGTTTGATAACAAATTCAACCCACCACAGTCTACTGAGCACTGGGTTTGTAACTGACATGTAAAAATTGAAAATCAAGTCAACAGTTGTAGCAAAGCAGATAAACAACAAGACTTTAGCTTCTCACATTTATAGACATTGAAATCACACAGTTGAACTTGGTACCTTTTTCTTCTTAAAAAAGATGTTTTTTAGTCTATTTGTTGCAGTTAAAATGTCCTAAATCATCAACTGTTGTTAGCAGACAAGAAATACATTCTAAATGTTGCTAAGCATTTTTGGAATAAAATGATTTCAGTGCATGACCTATTTCATATCATCTGGTCACTCTCTACATTTCAGGAGCGCTAATGCTCTACAGTCTCTCCAAGCAAAATAATCGTTTATTTTATTTATTCTTTAAATAATTGTAATTTTTATTTTCATCATAACGAGCTAAATTGTTCCAGGGGTGCCCAAACTGTTTTCCCTTGGTGGGCCAAAATGCTATTTTTTTTTTTTTTTTTCGAAGCGAGATGAGGGCCAAACCTAATTGTTTTTGCATTTTAAAAGTTTATTTAAGAGAGATGTTGATTGAATTGTCTTTGATCGAAGATTTTGCAGATTACACTTGATTCATTCATTCATTTTCTCCGCTTAATCCCGTTAGGGTCGCGGGTGACTGGAGCCTATCCCAGTGACTTTGGGCCTTAGGCGGGGAACACCCTGGACAGTGGCCAACTTGCCGCAGGGTTAGACAGACAAACTCACTCTCTCATTTCACTGAAGGAATTAAAGTGATGCCCAATTACCCTAAAATTCATGTTTTTTGAGGATGGGAGGAACCGGAGTACCCGGAGAAAACCCACTGTGACACGGGAGAACATGCAAACTCCACCAGAGAGATCGTGAGATGTTGATATGGTCCGACCCGGGAGTCGACCCACGATCTCCTTATTGGGAAGACAGAGCTCTAACCACTTGGGACTACGTGCATCCAGATTACAACTTGATTTGTTTTTTCAACACAAATTGAATTAAAAAATAGCCCTAGAAAAAACCTTAGCGCAGGCAAAACGACATTCCAATCCACTGTGAGTAAAGTAAGAAATGATCCGAAATGTGGTTCTATGACAATATTTTGTGCATTTTAATTTATGTCCTTCCAACAGCCTTCACTCATAAATCAGATGTTAGTTTTCGTCTGTGATAAAACTTTTACAATGAGGAAGTTCAGACACCTTCACAGTCTGCAGTATGGGTGTTTGTTTACACGCCGGTGAAATGACTAAATGTTCCTTTCACATTCTAATGAGGGTTTGATTCGGTGCCAGCAGGAACCAAGAAGTGCACAATCACAATTAGTAAATCAGCCTTTCCCACATGAGCGCTTTTGCAAGTCCCTGTTGTCTAAAAATCCTGCTCTATAAGTAGACCCAAAAATTACAACGGCACAAAATAAAATGACTACTCTGATCAAACAGGTGACTATACTTTTACTTTAGCATAAAAAGGTAAATGAAGGATACCAAAATAGCTGCGTTTAATGCCACACTGTGTCACAAAGGGCAAAGTGCACTGTAAAAAGTTGACTAAGTAAAATGATGAGTAATTTATGTGCAGTTTACAGCAGTAAGTTATTATACTGCGTAAGTTGTAAATGTAAAAATGATGCATACTCACTGCAGCTTTTGATATAAAGAGTACATGGTTAGCCTGATTTGTCTGTTATTCCTGACTCTGTTCATGTTTAGTCCTGACTCTGGTCCAGTTTTAGTCCTGACTCTGGTCCATGTTTAGTCCTGACTCTGGTCCGTTTAGTCCTGACTCTGGTCTGTTTAGTCCTGACTCTGGTCCGTTTAGTCCTGACTCTGGTCCATGTTTAGTCCTGACTCTGGTCCATGTTTAGTCCTGACTCTGGTCCCTGACTCGTTTAGTCCTGACTCTGGTCCTGTTTAGTCCTGACTCTGGTCCATGTTTAGTCCTGACTCTGGTCATGTTTAGTCCTGACTCTGGTCGTTTAGTCCTGACTCTGGTCCATGTTTAGTCCTGACTCTGGTCCACGTTTAGTCCTGACTCTGGTCCATGTTTAGTCCTGACTCTGGTCGTTTAGTCCTGACTCTGGTCCATGTTTAGTCCTGACTCTGGTCCACGTTTAGTCCTGACTCTGGTCCACGTTTAGTCCTGACTCTGGGTAGTCCTGACTCTGGTCCATGTTTAGTCCTGACTCTGGTGGTCCAAGTCCTGACTCTGGTCCGTTTAGTCTGACTCTGGTCCACGTTTAGTCCTGACTCTGGTCCATGTTTAGTCCTGACTCTGGTCCATGTTTAGTCCTGACTCTGGTCCCTGAGTCCTGACTCTGGTCGTTTAGTCCTGACTCCACATGTTTAGTCCTGACTCTGGTCGTTTAGTCTGACTCTGGTCCCTGACTCTGGTCCCGTTTAGTCCTGACTCTGGTCCGTTTAGTCCTGACTCTGGTCCTGACTCTGGTCATAGTCCTGACTCTGGTCCCGTTTAGTCCTGACTCTGGTCCACGTTTAGTCCTGACTCTGGTCCACGTTTAGTCCTGACTCTGGTCCTGTTTAGTCTGACTCTGGTCCACGTTTAGTCCTGACTCTGGTCGTTTAGTCCTGACTCTGGTCCACGTTTAGTCTGACTCTGGTTTAGTCCTGACTCTGGTCCACGTTTAGTCTGACTCTGGTCCTGACTCTGGTCGTTTAGTCCTGACTCTGGTCCACGTTTAGTCCTGACTCTGGTCCACGTTTAGTCCTGACTCTGGTGTTTAGACTCTGGTCCACGTTTAGTCCTGACTCTGGTCCATTTAGTCCTGACTCTGGTCCATGTTTAGTCCTGACTCTACTCCCCTGTTTAGTCCTGACTCTGGTCCATGTTTAGTCCTGACTCTGGTCCACGTTTAGTCCTGACTCTGGTCCACGTTTAGTCCTGACTCTGGTCCATGTTTAGTCCTGACTCTGGTCGGTCCGTTTAGTCCTGACTCTGGTCCGTTTAGTCCTGACTCTCTGTTTAGTCCTGACGTTTAGTCCTGACTCTGGTCCATGTTTAGTCCTGACTCTGGTCCATGTTTAGTCCTGAGTCCTGACTCTGGTCCTGTTTACTGACTGGTCCACGTTTAGTTGACTCTGGTCCTTTAGTCCTGACTCTGGTCCACTGTTTAGTCCTGACTCTGGTCCATGTTTAGTCCTGACTCTGGTCCGGTTCTCTGTCCTGAGTCCTGGTCATGTTTAGTCCTGACTCTGGTCCACGTTTAGTCCTGACTCTGGTCCACGTTTAGTCTGACTCTGGTCCACGTTAGTCTGACGTTTAGTCCTGACTCTGGTCCACGTTTAGTCCTGACTCTGGTCCACGTTTAGTCTGACTCTGGTCCGTTTAGTCCTGACTCTGGTCCGTTTAGACTCTGGTCCACGTTTTAGTCCTGACTCCTGACTCTGGTCCATGTTTAGTCCTGACTCTGGTCCATGTTTATCCTGATCTGGTCCTGTTTAGTCCTGACTCTGGTCTTTTAGTCCTGACTCTGGTCCATGTTTAGTACTCTGCCTTGTTATTCTGNGTTTAGTCCTGACTCTGGTCCATTTAGTCCTGACTCTGGTCCACGTTTAGTCCTGACTCTGGTCCACGTTTAGTCCTGACCTCTGGTCCATGTTTAGTCCTGACTCTGGTCCACGTTAGTCCTACTCTGGTCCACGTGTCCTGACTCTGGTCCTGTGTCCTTAGTCCTGACTCTGGTCAGTTTAGTCCTGACTCTGGTCATGTTTAGTCCTGACTCTGGTCCACGTTTAGTCCTGACTCTGGTCCTGTTTAGTCCTGACTCTGGTCACCCTGTCTGGTAGTCCTGACTCTGGTCCACGTTTAGTCCTGACTCTGGTCCATGTTTAGTCCTGACTCTGGTCCATGTTTAGTCCTGACTCTGGTCCGCGTGTAGTCCTGACTCTGGTCCAGGTCCATGTTTAGTCCTGACTCTGGTCCACTTGGTTTAGTCCTGACTCGGTCCATGTTTAGTCCTGACTCTGGTCCACGTTTAGTCCTGACTCTGGTCATGTTTAGTCCTGACTCTGGTCCATGTTTAGTCCTGACTCTGGTCCACCTGACTCTGGTCCATGTTTAGTCCTGACTCTGGTCCATGTTTAGTCCTGACTCTGGTCCACGTTTAGTCCTGACTCTGGTCCATGTTTAGTCCTGACTCTGGTCCATGTTTAGTCCTGACTCTGGTCATGTTTAGTCCTGACTCTGGTCCATGTTTAGTCCTGACTCTGGTCCATGTTTAGTCCTGACTCTGGTCCATGTTTAGTCCTGACTCTGGTCCACGTTTAGTCCTGACTCTGGTCCATGTTTAGTCCTGACTCTGTGTTCACTGGCTTTAGTCCTGACCGTCTGGTCTCACTGTTTTAGTCCTGACTCTGTTCATGTTTAGTCCACTCTGGCGTTTAGTCCTGACTCTGGTCCTTGTTTAGTCCTGGACTTCTGGTTCATGTTTAGTCCTGACTCTGGTCCACGTTTAGTCCTGACTCTGGTCCACGTTTAGTCCTGACTCTGGTCACGTTTAGTCCTGACTCTGGTGTCCAGTCGTTTAGTCCTAACTCTGGTCCACGTTTAGTCCTGACTCTGTTCCGTTTAGTCCTGACTCTGGTTCATGTTTAGTCCTGACTCTGGTTCATGTTTAGTCCTGACTCTGGTCAGTTAGTCCTGACCTGTCCTGTTTAGTCCTGACTCTGGTCATGTTTAGTCCCTCTGGCCACGGTCTGTCGGTCCATGTTTAGTCCTGACTCTGTGTTTCATGTTTAGTCCTGACTCTGCGTAGTCATGTTTTAGTCCTGACTCTGGTCCATGTTTAGTCCTGACTCTGGTTCTGATCATGTTTAGTCCTGATCTATCTGGTTCATGTTTAGTCCTGACTCTGGTTCATGTTAGTCCTGACTCTGGTTCATGTTTAGTCCTGACTCTGGTTCATGTTTAGTCCTGACTCTGGTTCATGTTTAGTCCTGACTACTGATGGGCTAAACGAGCTGAGGCACCGAGCGCGTCGCTTTAAGAAAAGTCACGTGACCAACACAGCTAGGGTATTGAAAGGTATCACTCTGTATCATGTGTTATTGAGGCACCAGGGCCCAGTTTTTTCAAATGATTTAATCTGGATCAAATTGATCCAGATTTCGTAATCCATTTTTCTTCTATCCCTGATCTCTTATCTTTGAGCCAGTTTTTCAAAACAACATAGGATTGGATCACTTTGATCCGGATTCAAACTTTTTTGGATCACTAAATCTGGATCACCATGCTGGATAGGCTGTCACGTGTCATGAAGAACAAAGAGGACTGAGCACACCAGTGACTCTTAACACCTGTTGTATTTTTTTTTTAATTTTGAAAATAAAGATTTGACAAATTAATAAAATTTTATTTTGAATATTTTAAACAGGTTTCAAAAACCGATGTGTCTAAATGGAGTTCTGAAGAGGCGTTTTGCCTGAACTACTGAAGAGCAGAACCACAAAAAGTGTGCAACATAACAGTTGCATGTGTCCTGCACAACACTGTTACCAAGCGCAATGTCCTTCTATAGAGTTGAAGATGCTGCAGGTCCTACACCTGAGCCTGTTGAAAACCCTGATCAAAATGAGCAAACAAGACGTGCAATAAGAGAGGGAATAGTTAGACATTATTCTTGAAAGATTTAGGAAACCAGTGATGCCTTTGCTTTTCTATTGTTTTATGTTGATTTGAACTGTTTATCAAATGTGATCATTTCATTTCAAACCTTTATTTTCATGTATCAATAAAAAAAAAAAAGCTCGTCTAAAAACCAAACTAAAATGGGATTAGCTATGATAATTGTGTCAGTGTTGTGAATATACAGTAGCCTAATAAGTGACATAATTAAATATATTCATTTGGTGAATATATTGACAGCTCTTTGGGGGATTCTTTTAGGCCGAAGTCTACTTTGCTTTAGGTGACTAAATGGCTGAATATGTTCTAGTCTATTTAATCATTGCAGCCTGATGGATGAACAAATGAAGTGAAAATATTTTTAATAAATAGGGCATCTCATAGGCTATACTGTTTTATTTTATTTGATACATTTTACTTAGAAAAAATTACATTTTGGGTCTTAAATCCACCCTTCCACTGGGATCAGTTTAATCCTGATTTTTTGGATCAAAGTGATGCTAATCCACCGAAAAAGTTTTGAAAAACCCAAACTGGAAGTTTGATCTGGATCAAAGCCAAGATTAGATTACCTGATCTGATCCGATCATGTAATCCTTTTTTTCCTTTTGAAAAACCCATTTTCAAGATTTGATCTGATCCCCTATCCAAAATCCGAGTGGATTAGTTTTGAAAAACTGGGCCCAGGTGTTTAAAACACCAGAGAGCAGCGACGAGCGTCAGAAGAGGCACAGCTTCACCAGGCCTCTTGGAGAAAAAACAAACAAGACTTAATAAGAATTTCTTTCAACATGTAACATGGGTCGTTTATGTTTTCTAAGACGATTTTCCTTGATTTTCTGTAAATGTTGTAATGTAAAGACGCAAAAACTACCTGGATTCGCAAATACAAACATAGTGTGGTTAACAGTTATTTGGTCCCCTGCACCCCAACAGAGTCACTGGCTGTTTAGTTTGACTGGCTAGGCTGTAGGCTGTAGGCTGTGGGCTGCTGATGCAGAGTGCAAAAAGGACGTGGGTTTGAGACCCGTGGTGGTGTTTTCTTTTTCTCCACTTCAAACTTGTGTGTGGAGACCTATATTCATATAAATGTATGTTATTCTGTAATTTCAATGTTTTATATGCAAATGTTTCAAGCACAATGTAAAAAACGTTCTCAAACTCATCTGCAACAAGAAAAAAAAGTATTAAAAATATTGATTGAATATTGCTAAGAACAGAAATATTAACTCTAATTTCATTTTATTGCATATTATAGGTTATTGAACATACACTCAATTGTTCATACTGTATGTGAAAAAAATACCTTGCACTCGAGTAAACTCATTACAATGTAGGCCTGTGATGTTTCTTTTGTAAAAGGCTAAGGCTGCAGTACATTTTTAAACCACCATCACACACTAGATCACACAACACTGTGTGATCTAGTGTCGACACAGTGAGGGAAAAGTGTGATACACACCTCGAGGTATCATCTACCTATCACTAGTCTTGACTCTGGACCATGTTTAGTTTTGACTCTGGTCCATGTTTAGTCCTGACTCTGGTCCATGTTTAGTTTTGACTCTGGTCCATGTTTAGTTTTGACTCTGGTCCATGTTTAGTCCTGACTCTGGTCCATGTTTAGTTTTGACTCTGGTCCATGTTTAGTTTTGACTCTGGTCCATGTTTAGTCCTGACTCTGGTCCATGTTTAGTCCTGACTCTGGTCCATGTTTAGTCCTGACTTTGGTCCATGTTTAGGCCTGACTCTGGTCCGTGTTTAGGCCTGACTTTGGTTCATGTTTAGTCCTGACTCTGGTCCGTGTTTAGGCCTGACTCTGGTCCATGTTTAGGCCTGACTTTGGTTCATGTTTAGTCCTGACTCTGGTCCGTGTTTAGTCCTGACTCTGGTCCGTGTTTAGGCCTGACTTTGGTTCATGTTTAGTCCTGACTCTGGTCCGTGTTTAGGCCTGACTCTGGTCCATGTTTAGTCCTGACTCTGGTCTGTGTTTAGTCCTGACTCTGGTCCACGTTTAGTCCTGACTCTGGTCCACGTTTAGTCCTGACTCTGGTCCACGTTTAGTCCTGACTCTGGTCCACGTTTAGTCCTGACTCTGGTCCACGTTTAATCCTGACTCTGGCCCATGTTTAATCCTGACTCTGGTCCGTGTTTAGTCCTGACTCGGGTCCACGTTTAGTCCTGACTCTGGTCCACGTTTAGTCCTTACTCTGGTCCATGTTTATTCCTGACTCTGGTCCGTGTTTAGTCCTGACTCGGGTCCACGTTTAGTCCTGACTCTGGTCCACGTTTAGTCCTGACTTTAGCCCATGTTTAGTCCTGACACTAGTCTTTGTTTAGTCCTGACTTTAGCCCATGTTTAGTCCTGACACTAGTCTTTGTTTAGTCCTGACTTTAGCCCATGTTTAGTCCTGACACTAGTCTTTGTTTAGTCCTGACTTTAGCCCATGTTTAGTCCTGACACTAGTCTTTGTTTAGTCCTGACTTTAGCCCATGTTTAGTCCTGACACTAGTCTTTGTCTAGTCCTGACTTTAGTCTTTGTCTAGTCCTGATTCTAGTTCATAAGGCACTAACATGTCAGACTTGTACTTGTACTTGTACATGAAGCCGCTGAACAGATACATTCCACATTCCTTTTCTAAACTGCAGAGGCGACTCACTCACTCAACAGGAAGCAGTCCACGGCGATGGGATAATTTACACACCTACACCTGCTGATCTCACTGGCTGATTACCAAACCGAACCTACATGATGCAACCGTAATGATTTCAGACCAGTTTCTCTCTAATTGCGACTGAGATAAAGATCGTGGTTGCTCAGTCACAGCAGCGGCTCGGCAAATGTTTCAGCCACTCTTCCATGCATCAGAGGAACCCAGCGGCGTCATCTCAGAGCAGGACAGAAAGCCCCACAGCCGGGTATAAACGCGGTTCTTATTCTGGCGCAGCATGGAGGGGCGAGGCCGAGATGGGGAGCAGCAGCAGCAGCAGGGTGGCAGGTGGTTTTTTTACCCTGGTTCTGCTTCTTCTTCTTCTTCTTCTGGGTGTGAGCGGCTGCGGTGGGACGCCCCTGACGGCAAAGGACAGACTTCTGCTCCACCTGAACAGGATTTCGTTCAGCCTCATGAGTCTGGAGTTAGCAGAGCAGGATTATGTGAGTATATATCAAACACAAACTTACAAGTACACAAGTGTTTCTTTAAAGGTGCACTGTCTGTATAACTTTCTGGAGGTGAAAAGAAAACACAATTTGAATCAATAGAAAGATAAAACCATACTTTGGGACATTCTGAATAGGAATAAAAGCGTTTTAAGGCCCACAGTGTGAAAATATAAGGAATACAAGCAAACAATACAACCTCAAAAAAGCTTAAATTCTCACTTTGTTTCTTTGAAGATGCATTTTGTAACTTTCTGGAGGTAAAAGGGAAACATAATCCGAAGTAATAGAAAGGTAAAAACATACTTTGGGACGTTCTGAAAAGGGATAATGCGGGAACAAAAATTGGTTTGTTTGTGATCACACAAGGCCAGTTAAACAAATATTTTTTTATGTATTTACTGCAACAAAGCCATCTACATGTCAAAATAAAAACTGGAAGCAGAAAACCTTAAATGTGTTGAAAGATGCAGTGTGTAGCTTTCTGGAGGTGAAAAGGAAACACAATTTGAAGCAGGTGAAAGGTAGAAAGAACCATGCTTTGGGACATTCTGAATATAATAAATGCGTTTTATGCCACAGTGTGAAAATATATTGATAAAGGAACATTTTTTGTACTTCAACAAAACCATCAAAATGTCAAAATAAACACTGGGAAAAAAAAGAAAAGAAAGAATGACTCTAAAAAAAAATAACTTTCTGGAAGTGAAAAGTCAAAGTGCAAAGACAAAGTTAAAATCATACTTTGGGACATTCTCAATGGAAATATACATGTTTTACGTCATAGTATGAAAAAATACAACGAAAGCAGACCTGGGCAAACTGCGGCCCACGGGCCAGATGCGGCCCTCGGGCTGTTTTTATCTGGCTCTCAGCACGTTTGTAATTGAATGACTTACTGTAGCCATGAAGCATGTTCTGCTGTGTTCTTAATGGAGATCACTATAAATTAACTAAATAATATATTCAGCTAGAAACATTGCAAAAGTTGTATTTTAGTAAAAATCGCTTGATTCTTGGATTTTAACCTTAAATTCAGAAATGCTGACACACTTTACGTCTAAGCTGTTTTGAACTTTTTTCAAAACATTATTTCTTAATTTGAGGAAAACTATTTGCCAATTGGTTATATTTATTTACCCTCAGTAGGCAGGCAATGTATTTATTTAAATTTTTGTTTTTAAGCCAAATTTTCTTACAATCAGTCAGAAATGTTTTCAATCCAGTGAAATAGTCGACAGTATTTAAACAAATAAAAAACAATCTAATTACAACAACTCAAATCCAGATTAAAATTCTGAATCCAAGTTATTTAGGGCTATATTTTTCTTGTAAAATGTTGTTTGTTGCACCAAAGATCACGGCCCGGCCCTTTGCCACTTGTAGATTTGAATAAGGCCCTCTGGTAAAATAGTTGCGCACCCCTGAGCTAAAGGAACTGCTTAATTATCAGCTGTTAATTATTCCGTAGGAACCAGCCTTTCCATGGAAACTTGTGTGTTTCCATGGAAAGACTGGCTCCGACGGGATAATTAACATCCATTCTGTGGCAGTGAAAGTGAAAACACGAGTATGTATTATTTATTTACGTCAACAAGGACATGTAAATTACAAAAACTTGTTTGGTCGACTAAACTAAGTCATGTCACATTGACTGATTGATCGAGTAAAAAGTGAGCTGGGCAAAAAATGTAAAACTAAAAAGTATCATTTTTAGTCTTAAAAAATGCAAAGCAACAAAAACAGCAATTTGAATAAGGCTCAGGAAGCATCAACTGTTACAATGGAAATAATGTTTCTTGTCAGGTTTGCAGAACTTCCACAGGAATTAGGGATGTCAGGATTATTAGGTTAATCGATAATCGTGATTATTCAAGTCACAATATAAACGTAAAAACAAAAGAACAATAACTGTACCAAGTTTAAGAAGCAAAATTATGTTTTTTTTTGTTCATAGAAGGAATTTATTCCAGTTTTGACATTGACCAAATTATATTAAAAAAAGACTGATATTTAGCGCACACTTTGTGATTATGTGAGACTTCTTGAATTTAAAATTCCACATATTGGTAGAAACAAGAGGTCTATAACCAGTGTTGGGAATAACTCAATACAAAAGTACTTAATTTCTGGCCTATAAGCCGCTACTTTTTTCTCAAGCTTTGAACACTGCGGCTTATAAGGCAATGCAGCAAAATTATAGAAACTCATAGACTTACTATTAACAAGTGCGGCTTATATATGTACTTTATCATTTTTCTTAGTCAAATCTAGTGGGTGCGGCTTATATTCAGGTGCGAGAAATTACAGTACTTAATTTCTGCCCTATTGAGCGCACCTGAATATAAGCCGCACCCATTAGGTGTGTTCAAGATGCGAAAATCTCTGCCTGGATTGCAGACGAGAGCAGGCGGCTGAGGCAAAGAGGAGGAGATTCAACTTGGACACTTGTTGAGCCCGAGAGCAACGAGGCAGCCTCAGATCTCACAGACTCACGGAGCTCTCGCGTTTGTTTGAAGTGTTGCACTGAATAAAACTACCTACAACGTTGTAAACGCAATTATGTTTCCCTCACGCATCACAAACTCACTCACACATCACCAGAGCAATGAATAAAGAGCTCATGATAAAGTTGGCTCACTTTAGATTTGTCTTTGTAAAAGTGACTTTCAGCTCATTAGGATCATGTATTAATGTTGTTGTGTGTGATGTACAACAGTCTGGTCTTTTCTGACTCATGATAAACACGTGTGATGTCATAAAAGTCTACAAATACGATAAAGACAGCGGGTCACGTTTGATCAAAGCCAATCAGCGGTCAGTCACTGCACTACATTTCCCATCATGCATCTTGATTTTGTAGTCATCGAGGCGGTGAAGCCGGGAGCAGTTGCTTTTTCCTCGCCTCGATGATTTGTAAAGTCGACTCGAGCCGGATTGATCTCTCGAGATTACCGGGGCCTACGTAGCCCTGACGTAGCCCCCGACCCCCGACACCGGCTCGAGCCGACTGCACCGTCTTGACCATCTTGAACACACCTAATAGATTTAAAGGAACCGTATGTAAGATGCACAACTAGTGGCTTTAAAAAGGTATTACAATCACAAATGAACTTGGGTTGCCAGATTGTGAAATGGCCCACACATTGAAGAAGCTACTGACCAATCAGACACCAGACTCTTTGTAATGGTTTGTTCCCAAATATTGCTTTTCAACACAATGTGGGAGGAGCCTAATGAGAACTGTGTAGAAACAAGTGCATGAGCCAATCACAGTTGTGTCTGTGTCCTGGTGCAACATCAGTTCAAACTCAAACATGTTCCTGACTCATGGTTCAAAATTCACTTCAGGTTTTAATTGGATAATAAATGTAAACATTAACAAAGGGACATCGTGTCCATTGCTTTTTGAATTAAGAATACCTCAGAATTACAATGACTTTTAGTAAAAATAATAGCATATTTGGACTTGTTGACCTTGTATCTTTGGACACATATAATTCATGTTTATGAAATCTGACATCAAAATCTTACATACGGTTCCTTTAAGTAAGAAAAATGATAAAGTACATATACAGGCCGCACTTGTCAATTGTAAGTCTATGAGAATCTATAATTTTGCTGCATTGCCTTATAAGCCGCATAGTTCAAAGTTCATGAAAAAAGTAGCGGCTTATTATCCAGAAATTACGGTAATTACTGTAATATATTCTATTTTTCAACTCATTACTTATAAAAATGTTGATAATATTACAATCTCGATAGTTACAATAGTTACAATCTCAAGTTACTTTCCTATAAATGAATTGCTTTTATATTCTATTGAGAACGACGCTTCAGAACCATTACATCACTGAAATATTCTGTTGGCTTAAAAGTGAATCAAATATTATGAGGAACATGTGTTGTCCATAAATTAACCAGTAATCAGGTGTAAATGTAACAGGATTAGTATTGTGTCTTAAGAAGCTCATTTCTATTCTTCAGTTTATAGAAAAAACACAATTTTGCAAAATGTTCTTCTCAACAGAAAAATACAATTTTAGAAGCAAATGTATGTTGTTGTCATATCAAGGTTTTTACATTCATTAAGTTTCATTTCATAAAATTAGACACAAACACAAAAGTATACAAATTAAAAAAAAATCACTTGTTTGGTTGTGGTGGTTATAATCGTGAATAATCTCTAAATTGTGATATTTTGTCTGGCAATAATCGCAACACTAAAATCTGATATTGGGGGTATTCCATGAAGCGAGCTAAAGCCAAAGCCTGGCTTATTTGGCCAATCTAGGCTTATGAAATCTCCATTTCCGTTCCACTAACGCGGCTAACCAGAGGTGACGCTGAGTTGCCGCAGTAACAAGTGCGCAGACATAAACCTGGTCTGGACCAGGCTAACAGTCAAGATTATTTTAGCTTTGTCTCAAAAAACGTCTTAAATCACATGTTTATCCCCACACACTTCCACAACTGTGTGAAATCTCTTTGTCTGTCACAACACAACTTATAAAGTCACTTTTTATTCACTTTTATTTACTTGGCGTTGGCACCAGAGAACCGCTCTGACCGTTTCTTTTCATCCTTTTTTGAGCCGCTCTTGCTGTGGAGAGACGCGTTTGTAAGAGCCAAATTGGCTGCACAAAAAGCCACATATTTAACTGGAAAAATAACTTGTAGGTTACTCCTACGTGCATCTAAACTACGTAAGATTTCCCACAGACATGCAGATATTTCTCTAAAGCATGAATCAATGAAAGCAGGACTAAAGTGTGAGAGCCGTGGAGTCGTGCTGCTGCTTTTGCGCACAAAAGCGCTTCATCGCACCTCCTTCCCTCGTCTCTCCTCACACCACGGACACACATCCTCTGCTCTGATTGGTTAGTTCTGGTTGTGAAGAGTTACGCTACAACTTTGTGACAACTTTACGCAGCAGGACTAGTTCCACATGCGGAGTGGAAAACTGTGCATTGCATTAAAAAACGATGAGTCTACTACTCACAAATACGATGATAAATCCTCTGGATCTCCGCAGTAAACTGCCTCGTCTTTCTCCAAGCGGTGAACAGGTGAACCTCTCGCTCCCCGCATCAGAATAAACCACTATAAACTGAAAACTTTTGCGATGCAAATCAAACTCTCGTCCGTGTGCACTTTGGCTCCTCTCGTGTTTCTATCAAATCATGTAAAATAAGTGTTTTTCTCTCTCATTCTCAGTGATGTCTTCGCTCCATTGATCTGGTCTCGTCACATTCAGCGGGAGCAAAGCTCACAGTCAAGATTAATCTTCAAGCTTGAATTATCGTTGTTCAGACCCAGGCTTACTTCTTTCATGGAACGACTTGAGGCTTAAGTTGGAGATGAAGTTAGTTTCAGCTCAAGATTTTAGGATAAGCCTAGACTTGTTAAGACACTTTCATGGAATACCCCCAATGTGAGATCCCTGATAGGAAAACAAACAAAAGTGAACAAAACAGCCCAAGAAACTGCTGGATCAAACTGATACATTTATCACTCTAGTGTCTGAATATGCTTTAATAAACGCTATTTTTAGTATTCAGCAATTTAAAATCTCTATCGGTTTAAGTTATTATAAATAATAACACATCTTTACATTCGCCCTAGAAATGAACTGGGGCTGCAACACGTGTCATGTTTACGCAAAAATCGTGCTAATCATGCGCTACTGATGTTGCGTTTGTCTGTGAGTGATCCTAAAGTCTGTGTGAGTGAGACAGAAGTGCTGGTGTAGTTTTTCTGCTTTTCTGCTACTGTTTACCAGATTTTCTCTTTTTACACTTCGCATACAAATTCAATATTCAGCTGGAGTTGTAGCTGTAGTTGCTTTTTCCTATATTTGGAGGACTTAAAGGGGAACATTTCTTTTCCATTTCTCTCCATTGATTGATTCCTTTTTGCCACTCACTGCTGACATTTAAATGCTGTGATGTCATCTGCATAACCTCTATTCAAAACTTTACTTTTGGTTACCAACACCATAAAGAGAAGCCCTAAAGTGTCTGATGTGGCCCACCACAACTCTGCTGATCCTGGGTTTGTAACTGACAAAAGAGAGAAAATCAGGTAAACTGTGGCAGAAAAGCAGACAAACAAGACTTAAGCTTCAGAGAAAGAGACACAGGAGAGAGAGAAAAGGAGAGAGACCGGTAGAGAGGGAGAGACAGGAGAGAGACAGGAGAGAAAGAGAGAGAAGAGAGAAGAAGAGAGAGAAGGAGAGAGAAGGAGAGAGAGAGAAGGAGAGAGACAGGAGAGAGAAGAGAAGAGAGAAGGAGAGAGAGAGAGAGACAGGAGAGAGAGAGAAGGAGAGAAAGAAAGAGAGAAGAGAGAGAAGGAGAGAGACAGGAGAGAGAGAGAAGGAGAGAGAGAGAGGAGAGAGAGAAGAAGGAGAGAGAAGGAGAGAGAGAGAGAAGGAGAGAGACAGGAGAGAGAGAGAAGGAGAGAGACAGGAGAGAGAGAGAAGGGAGAGAGAAGGAGAGAGACAGGAGAGAGAAGGAGAGAAAGAGAGAAGGAGAGAGAAGAAGGAGAGAGAGAAGGAGAGAGGAGAGAAGGAGAGAGACAGGAGAGAGAAGAGAGAGGAGAGAGACAGGAGAGAAAGAGAGAGAGAGAGAGAGAGAGAAGGAGAGAGACAGGAGAGAGAGAGAGAAGGGGAGAGAGAAGGAGAGGAGAGAGAAGGAGAGAGAGAAGGAGAGAGAAGGAGAGAGAGAGAGAGAAGGAGAGAGACAGGAGAGAGAGAGAGGAGAGAGAAGGGAGAGAGAAGGAGAGAGACAGGAGAGAGAAGGAGAGAGACAGGAGAGAGAAGGAGAGAGAAGGAGAGAGACAGGAGAGAAGAGAAGGAGAGAGAAGGAGAGAGAAGGAGAGAGACAGGAGAGAGAGAGAAGGAGAGAGAGAAGGAGAGAGAAGAGAGAGAGAGAGAGAAGGAGAGAGAAGGAGAGAGACAGGAGAGAGAAGAGAGAGAGACAGGAGAGAGGAAGGAGAGAGACAGGAGAGAGAAGAGAGAGAGAGAGGAGAGAGACAGAGAGAGAAGGAGAGAGACAGGAGAGAAAGAGAGAGAGACAGGATAGAGGGAGGGACAGGAGAGAAAGAGAGAGAGGGAGAGAGACAGTAGAGAGACTGTAGAGAGGGAGAGACAGGAGAGAGGGAGAGAGATGAGAGAGTGATAAAAGAGCAAGGGGAGAGAGCGAGAGAAATTAAGAAAGAGAGAAAGAAAAGAGGATATCAGACAACTCACATACATTATATTTTTTACAGTAAACTTTTTAGCTTTTTCTTCTTAAAAAAACAAGCTTGTGAAACTTTACACAGTTGTCAGTTTCCATTAGAACAAAAACTCCAAGGATAACCCACAGAAGTACTTTTTCCTTTAATGTTTTACGGTTTGTCAGTCAGAATGTTGAGAAGCGTGAAAGTAAAAACCACAAACCAGACGCTGCATGTTCGATCTATCTTTGACTTGGATCAGTATTTGAAGAAGCAGCCGCAGCCTTTCTGAGAAGGTTTGAGGAAAAGACTAGAGTCAGAATCTGTGTTTGACCGTGACGACGTCGTGTGAGTCTTGTTATCGGTCTGTGCCACTTCTGCTTCCTTCTCACTCAATCGCACTGATTCTTATCTTCAGTCAGATTAGTTTGTCACTTTGATGCTGAACCAGTCCTGAGTGGGGCGGTCCCTGTGCAACCACAATGTATTAATGGGACATTTTCTGCTAAAAGGAGGGGAGAGTGGGGTTGGTTGTCACAGTCTCTGTATCTCAGCCTGTGATTGGTGCATTTGAAAAAACGTCAGAATAAAATGTGCATTAAATGAACCAAAATTCACTCGCTAAAACATTTTTGTAAACATTTGTTCAAGATTGTGATAAGACGAAATTTCTTTTTCTTTTCTATTTTTTTTCCCAAAAATTGTGTTGAAAGCTTATGGAGCTCAACAGTGGAAGCCCGCCCTGGTTCCGGAAGAGTTTTGCCCCATGTTATAGTGCCATAGGCTTTTCGAAAAAATCAAATTTTAAGAGTTTAAAGACATACCGCGGGCTATCCAGCTATGTGCTAACTCAGATCCACAGCGCGGTTGTTTTCAGTCTAAAAAGCACAACTATAACTTAAAATTCAGCAAAATGTCGTAATAACTTCATAGTTTACAAAGCTGAAAAAACGGCTTTTAAACAAAAATGTAGGTCTTATACTCGTGACTCACCACATAGCTGCTTAACCCCAAGGACGTTTCCAAACTTTTAATATATTTTTTTTATCGAATTCCCTATGGCAATTTAACATGGGGTCCGAGATTTTGGAACCAGGAAGTGGGCGGTCACTGTTGAGCTCCATAACCACTGACACTATAGAGGGATTTTGGGTCGACGTCACTCTCCGCCCTACTGCGCTTGCGTCCTTCAGAAAGCGCGCCTCTCCATTTGTTTACATTGGGAAACTTGTTCCAATTAAACAACGAAACGGGACGACAGCAGCTGCTTTCATCAGGTCTGAACCGGTATGATAGACGTCTGTCCCCTGAAGCTTGAGTCAGCGTTTTTCTCGCCGTTTTTCTCACTTACCTTAAAGTAACTTCTAAGGGTCGTAGGATCGAATTTCATCCATAAATGTTAGCTTAGCAGCATAGCTTTTGTTTTCGCAAAGTGATAAACTCTTGACGTTAGCTGACAACGGAGCTTTTTTGACTTGTTTCTACTGTTGTGTCTATGTGCGGAGGCTCTTTCTACAGGCGGGGTGCGCGCGCATCGCCCGTGTTGATAAACAAAAAATCCCTCTATAAAGAGGGGAGTCAGAGTGACAATTAGGACTATTTTTTTCTGAGATGAGTTTAAAAATGTAGAAGAAATCTGAGGTGAGAGTAAAACAGTCCAGTCGGGGTTGGTTGTCACACTTTTACAAAAGACAGATTTTCTCAAAAATACTGTATTTTAAATATTCAAATTCAAAGCAGGAAATCAGTGTAAAGTTTCAACTAAAATATAAATCTAATTATTGTCATGGAGCTTATTCTGTTCAAAAGTATTTGATCACTAATTCACCTTAAAAATATAGTTTTACATTATCATTAGAATCTTGACAAAAATGCATTTTTTTTTTTATTTCCAGTTGCCTTTTTCTTGTAATTTAACGTCTCCTGATTCAGAAAATGTAAAACATTCTTAAATCAAAATGAAATCCAACATAAAAAATCAAACCAAAGACAAGACACATTTGTCATCGTCTCTCATCGACAGAACATTGTGACAACCAACCCAGACTTGGGGTTGGTTGTCACAGGTGAACAATTAACAATAAATGATCAATAACTTTTGATCAGAATTAACAATTAACAATAAATGATCAATAACTTTTGATCAGAATAAGACAGAGAGAGAAACCGCGATAGAGCGAGGGACCACTGTATCGCTTTGTGCTCGAAGTCACAGCGTGAGATTCTTTTTACGAGCATTACACACGTCATCTCCAACACATCTGCTCCTTAAATGATGTGAGAAGCACCTGTAGAAAATTGCAAACATAGAGTTTATTCAAGCTTTTCATTTGATGCCCACAATGCATCAGTGTAACAGCCCCTTACTTCTAATGAAAGGGCTATTCAATTATTTTGACCAGTGCGCCAGATTTTCTAAGTTGTATGGCCTGAGGGCCAGTCAACAAAACTCAACTATACATGTGTTTTACATTCAATATCCACATATTATTTATGCCATTACTATTTCCTAAAAATCTACTTAATACTTTGTCATAGGCAGCGTTCCAAACCAAGACTAATCCTAGTCTACATTTGGATTGCACAGACGCAAACTACATCTTAAACAAGGCCACAAGATTACTAAATCTGAGCTGAGACAAAACCACGAGTACAGTATAAGGCGACACGGTGGCGCAGCGATTAGCGCTCTGGCCTCATAGCAAGAAGGTTCTGTGTTCAACTCCCAGTCAACCCGGGGTCTTTCTATGTGGAGTTTGCATGTTCTCCCCGTGTCTGTGTAGTTTTTCTCCGGGTTTTCCGGTTTCCTCCAACAACTAAATAACATGTCCATTAATGCCTCCTCTGACCCTTCCCCCAGAATTCCCCCCCTGCAAAAGAGATTCTGAATCTCAGTGGGACTTCCCTGGTTAAATAAAGGTCAAATTAATCAATTAATTATAATTAACCATTTAAATGAGATAACAGAATCTGAATCAAATGATGCATAGACTACTGAAGAACAGTAACTAGATTTCCCTTTAACAATGGCCATTAAGAACAAGAACACTAAGAAAAACCAAGAGGAACAAAGACAACAAACTCAAAAAATATGATCCCGTCCATGTCTTATATTTCATTATGCTGGGCGGCGCCAGAACATACTGGTTAGAGGTCCGCATTTGAAGAGGCCGACTCTAATGAGTCTCTGCTCTCCTGTGACCTTTATAAACCTGCTTTAATCCACTGGTGTTTCATCACTGTTGTTGTTGTTTCACTTTTATAACCACGCGCACATAAAAGAAAACACTCTGCGCTCGATCCCTACACATGTTCTTCTGCTTCTTTGTGAATGTCTATGGCCTGTTCTTTTTTTGACACGACTCAAAATTGCTAAAGACCTAAAACTCCTCTAATGTGCAGCCGGTTTAGTCTGTGTAATCCTACAAAAGTTTTCATTTTACTCACTTTTTTTCTCTCTGTAGGTGACACATGTTTACGGTGGAGAGCCTCCGAAGAATTACGCGACAGACGCCTGGGAGTGCATACCCGGGATCTTTTTCTCCACGAACGGCAGAGAGATGGTGGAGTCCCTGTGCACCATCTCACAGCTGTTAGACCAGGACTTACCCGCTCTAGTGAAGGCCAGCACGCAGAACCATCAGAGCATCCTGGGCAACGTCACCGAGTTTAAACACGTTTTCAGACAGGCCCTGAACGCAGCACAGGAAGCAGTGAACGCACCACAACAGGCCCTGAACGCAGCACAGGAAGAAGTGAAAGCACCACAACAGGCCCTGGACGCAGCACAGGAAGCAGTGAACGCACCACAACAGGCCCTGGACGCAGCACAGGAAGAAGTGAACGCACCACAACAGGCCCTGAATGCAGCACCACAACAGACCTCGAACGCAGCACCACACCAGGCCCTGAACACACCGCAGCAGACCTCGAACGCAGCACAGGAGCAGCTGTGTCCGAGGAGAAACTTCTTCATGCCCAAGAGAGGATACAAACGAAAAGAGCGCGGCCTGAAAATACTGTTTTTCACCAGAAAGTGGCTCATGTGTTTAACAAACAAGACTGATTTAAAGTGTCTATGACGTTCATGTGAATTAACTTATTTATTGATGCCATTATTTAATTTATTTTTAATGTTATTAGAATGTATTTATTATTTATTTTTGAGTAAGTTTTATTATTAAAATAAATGAAGTTATATTTTGCAATAATGTTTTGCAAATCTCTTTACGGCTCCACTAACATCCCCAAATTCTAATAGTTTGGTTAAAAGAAAGGCAAACATACAGCTACAGCAGCTGTGGGGAGCTGCAATCAGCAGCTCTGTTCAGCTCAACTCGAACAGCGCGACGCCACATTCCTCCTGTAGCGGTGACAATAGGTCTGGGCGATATGGCAAAAAAATATTATCACGATTTTCCTGGAGACAGATCACAATTTCGATTTTATCACAAATCTTCTCGACTATTGTCTTTTGCCTTTGAGGTAAATATAATCATCTGCTTTTTCTGAAAGTTCCTACTTTACTGTGATTGGTTAAATCCAGCTGTCACTCACTCAGAGCAGAACAAAGACTGACCAGTGTGGACAGATTTTCAGAGAAAACTTGATGGAGCCTTTGGAAAAAAATCCAAAGACAAGATACCTCAGTTATACAAATAATCAATCTGAACATTGTGTGATGATACAATTTTGGCTTTTCTAACACTAATAACAGCTTTCGAAAATATGCTAAAAATAAATAAATAAATAAATAGGCCTAAATAAATAAATAAATAAATAAAATAGATATACTTGACTTGAAGCTGCAGCACAAAAGACCTCAACACATGACCTTCAAAATTCATAAAACTATTAAAAACAGACGCTCAAACTCGTTATAAAGAAACAAACTCGGCAACTCTGAGGCTAAGAGAAGTAGGATGGAAATAATTGTCTGTATTTTAACAAACAGATGCATTAAATCACGATTTGACGATTTCACCAAAAAAGCAGATTGTCACAACAGTGAGCTCACGATTCGATTTTTTTTTTTACAGTCAAAATATGCATGTCTCAACACAACCATCAGACAAATGTGCCAGATTCAGCTCTCACAGGAGAATGATAATTTTTCTGTTTAACTTTAACTCACTGTGAATGAAGCTCCATCTTCAGCCTGAAGTTGGTCCATAGTTTGTTGTGCCACCACTGAGTTCTGTCCAACTCATTATAGGATTATTATTATTATCAGAGTTGGCAAGTAACTAAGTATTTTTACTCAAGTACTGTACTTAAGTAGTTTTTTTGAGTATCTGTACTTTACTTGAGTGTTACAAAATCTGGTGACTTTTTACTTTTACTTCTTACATTTTTCAAGAAATATCTGTACTTTTTACTCCCTACATTTTCTAATCAGGTTAGTTACTTTATAAGCTCATAAACATTTGTTATTCCTTTTACATATCAGGCCAAACCTGCTGCTGTCGTGTATCAGAGCTTTGTGAACAAATTAGCAAGTGAAAATCTTCAAAAACCTTTGAATTTGTAACAAAATTGACATGGTATCACATGATAAAATTATAATTAGTTTACTGTAAAGCCCATCTCTCACACCACAACATGACAAACCAACTTTATGCACTGCAAAAATGCATTTCGAGCGGTTAAAACCTGGATTTGGGGTATTTTTTCTGGTTCAGATGTGCCTTGTTTCAATACATTTCTTCTTAATTCAAGCCAAATTATTTGCTAATGAAGCCAAACATTTTTGCTCACTTCATTGGCAAATGTGATTCAAGCTCAAATCTCTTGAAAACATCAGAAATGTCTTGAAACAAGTGAAAAAAGCTGACAAAAATCTAGTGTTCTAGTAGTTTTAATCAAGACTAGAGAATAACTTTTGGCTGTGTGATTCTACTCTTTACTTCTTTTACTTAAGTACATTTACAGTTGTTTACTTTTGTACTTTTACTCAAGTAAAGCAGTTCCAGCAGGACTTTGACTTTTATCAGAGTAGTTTTTTACACAAGTAACTGTACTTTTACTTGAGTAGTGAACTTCAGTACTTTTGCCATCTCTGATTATTATTGATCACTGACGTCTTCATAAAGCAGGATGTCCAGTTGTGACAGTTGATAGCAGCCTAGCCTAGCTTAGCTTAGCTTCTCTCTCTCTCTTTTAGCTCTTGGTGCTTGCCGTAGCGCTAAAACTCCACAGGTTTTGAGTAAAGAGTAGTCCTTTCTGATATTTATGTCCAGAGTCGCGACTTTAGTGCAGGTAGACACACTTTTTCTCTTGTTGCTTTTGATACAATCCGAAAAGTGCGTACACACACAGGAACACAGACAGCCAATCAGAGCGCAGAGGAGGCAGACCATGCGTTAGATAAACCAATGAGAGCAGCGCTGGAGCTGAGTATTGGCCAATCACAGCGCCTTTAGCTCACGTGCGGCGCTGCTGCTGCTGCTCTGTCGAAGAAGAGACGAGTTTTTGCGGAGGATAATGAACATTCGGTGAAAATAAATATATATTCTTATGCACTTCATGGCTCATTGACACTCACGTAATTTTACTGAAACTTCTGTCACGGCAAATTGGTGCATTTTTTTCTCATGTTTTGGTCATTTTCAAGCACGGTTTTCTCTATGTTGACCAAAAAAAGCAATTTATTCCCTCCTTCACTGTTGGAAAGTGTTAAAGTGGTCAAAAATCAAATCAGCCGGCCCGGGACGTCTTGTGTAAAACTGGGACAAATAAGCGGATTTGGATACATTTGCTAGGACATGGGACTCAGAGCTCAAAATAGGGGCTGTCCCGGGTAAATGAGGACATCTAGTCACCCTTGACGATGAAGCCGAGGAGACCTGAATTGAACGTGTTGCAATATTTGAGTGAAAGATGTTAATGAGTCTCGTCACGTTTTATTGAGTCTATAGAACAAACTAAAAAAGTTTCTTATTTTGCTTCTAATTGTCACGATTATTATTCTTTTGTTCTTGCGATTATATTGGGACTTGAATAATCACGGTTATCGATTAACCTAATAATCTTGACATCACTAGGAGGGACATGTTTTTCCTTTCAGCTCTTCTGAAAGGAAAAACAAACGCAAAAGTTTGTGAAATCACACTTTTATAGAGTATTTTTAGAGCAAAAACAAAAAGTGTTTATGATGGAAGTCAATGAGGAAAATGGCTCCAACAGAAAAAGTGAAAAAACTACAAACTGCTTCGGTACAAAAACTACAAAGTCAAAGTTGATTTTTAACATGTCCAAGGCTGTGATAAAAGGTCCAAACAAATCCAGTTTAGACAAGACAACACAACACATGTAGCTTAAGAAAATATCTTTAATTCCAAGTTGTTTTTATTACTGCCTGAACTTTGTCTTGTAAAAAACCAGCAGAACAGTGGACACAGCAGCCGTTTGCGTAAAGAACAGTTCAGTGATTGGAGAAGCTGCATTCGAACATGTGACTGCTCATTATTAGTGTCACTTCAAATGATTCAGAGACGAGCAGAGTTCAAAAACAAGGCGTCTGATCTGCACATTCAAACAGAAATAACATGTAAACGTGTGTGTAATAGTGCAAGAATCCAGAGGAGAGGAAGGACACTTTGTGCACTGGAGTAAGGCTGTTTCTGATAAGGCTGAGTGATTTAAACAAGTTCAGTTTGACATTTCAGATATGACCAAAAAAAGACCATCTACATTTACAGCAGGGGTGTCAAACTCAAATAGAGCTGGGGTCAGAGTGGGTTAAGGGTTACATTTTAACTTTGTTATAATCAAATATGACAATTAAGGTGAAAGAAGCTTAAAATAACACATACTCTGTTCAGATTTACACTGTATAACATTATATTATGAGATACAAAAACAAAAAAGGGATTTACAACAATTTTCTGCATTCCAGTGCATTTTAGAGGTTTTATCGTGAGCAATATAAATGTAATTTCAAAGGTGTATTGTATAGAGATAGTTTAGATTGAACTTGGATATACTATCTCATCTCAGTTATGTCTTTTAAAAAACTATAATAAGAAAATCGGCCATTGATATTGGCATCGGCTGACAAATTTTTTAAAAATAAAAGTCGTCATCGGTATCGGCCCAAGAAAATCTCATATCGGTCGATCTCTAGTATTATACATTCTGGCCTATGTGGCTGCTCTTGTCCATGCTTCACTGTCGTGTGGCGCCACCTACTGCCTAATCTCGATTTCACTTCACTCCAGCTCTAGGTCGGGTATCACAAGACTGCAGACGGTTCCCAAAAGCAGGAAGTACGATTGTACAATCAGAAATCAGGAGCAGAGTGTGAGGTAACAGACTGTATACATTCTCCTCTTTTGACCTTGTGTCAAATATTAATTTAGAATATAATATTGTACCTTTAAATTTGCAAGTTTATCAAATAGAAACGGTGTCACCGACACAAATGAAGCGAATGAGTCCCAATGATGCGATGAAACCAACTGTTGCATGCTTTTATCAGTAATAATCAGAAATCATCCTGAGGACGGCATTTGGCCCCTGGGCCTCCAGTTTGACACCCCTGACTTACAGGATAGTGCTTCATAAGCATTGAGTTGTACAGTTTAAACAGATTTTAAAGTGCATATGACAGGGTTTTAAAAAACTTAACGTGGGAGATTATTTGCTGTAAATATAAATGAGTGTGTTTTAGTGCAGTACACTATAACGTTTTGGCAAAAAAAATAAATATGGTTTACTTGTAAACATGTTTTTGTAACACTAAATTAATAAGAAATGTGACTTAAATTTGAGCGGGTTTGCATGGTCACAAAATAAACCTTTATTTGACTAAGAGGAGTTTCCTTCTGTTTCCATAAAAAAGCAGTTTCTTTAGCTGTAGTTCTTCACATTTGGGCATTAAATCTTTTTATCCCCAATAAGAATGTTCTAAAGAATAATTTCATCTTCCTATTTGTAGTTAATTGTGTCTAATTGACTTTTGAGTTACATGAGGCACCTTTGAGCTTTTCACACCAAGTACCACTTAATATATAATATTTACCACCTAAATTAAAGCTCAAAATAGGTCTAAAACGGGTTAAGGTTAAGGTTACTTTCTGCTTCAGCCTCTGGAGCAGTGACTCCACATCTCCAGATGTTCTTACTTGGTCAGGACTGTAGCCAGAGGATTTTCTCTAATCTGCGTGTTTTTACTCGGAGGGAGAAACCGGAGTGCCCACCCAGACACGAGGAGAAACAGCAGACTCCGGGCTCCCAAGAAGATAGGACAAAGTGGCTTGTTTTTTATTAAAAAACTTCACTTTGGTTCTAAAACTGTCTCAAAAACTCACAAATTTACTCTGGTAATAAATAAAAACAAAATGTTTTTTTCTGCTATATATAATTACTGCACCAAATATAAGGTTTTATATATTTTTCTATTCAAAACTAGTCGTAGCTACAGCCTGTCTGTACATGCGAGCCAATCTCTTCTTTACTGTGGGTTTTTGAGTTTTTCCTTGGTCTAAGGACAGGAGAGGCTCTGGGACAGTCACATCCTTGATTACTAAATGTTATTGTGGTTTTGGGCTACATACAAATAAACTGATTGGATTTTGATTGGATTTTTCTATAAACCAATTCTGAAATCAATATATTGTGCATCTCTCGTCGAGTGAAGTAAAAGCTTCTAAAACTTCTACAATTCTTATCCGTGTGTTCTTAATATATTAATTATACTGTATTGTGTTTGTTTTAGTGAAATGAAAAGTTCCACCTGTCATAGGCACTTTAAATGTTCTTTAAAGTACATGTACCATAAAAAAATCCTTATTTATTTGTTGATTGTAAAGGACATCCTGTTCTTTTTAGCCCTGAGTGATTGGAGCTGCTAACCTCGTAACAAATACCTCCAGGAAGAAGAGCTGGGTACGACTGAACATTACATCTCTACTAATAAAGGATTTTAGTTATTATTACCTCATATAGGAATATTACCTCAGGACCTAAATTGAAATAATTACAGACGTCATCTAAGTTTCTAGTCCTGTGCGAATCGTTCACGTCTGTAAAAATGTAAAGTTTCCCTCGAATTACACTGTAATTCAGCCTGTTTCAAAAGAGATCTGATCATGTGGATGTGATTCTGATCGACAATCATTACCGTGTGACCAGAGCAACATTAACACTGCCACAGCTCAAGTCATTCATGAGAAAACAAACTCAAAACACAAGAAATGTGAACAGTCATAAATGACGCAAAAGGTCAATAATAAATAAATCAAGTCATATCTGTCGCTCTTTCTGAATAAAGTCTGTAAAAACAAACAATTACAGCCTCAATTCTGCTTGTATGAAAGTCTGTAAAAAACTCAGATGTCCTGGGGTATTTAAAGATTACTAACGTCCCAAGGTAAATATTATTCTGTGTGAATAGGTCAATAGAATAGTCACCGCATATAGAATAAGTTATTCTTTTACTTATTGTATTTAACATTAGTACAAGGTTCGTATAGATTTTAACTTATGGTTTTCCATAAATTTTCAGTGGGGCTTTGCAATTAATCAAGAAATCAAATCGTAACGTCAATTATTTGGTTTGGAAGATTGAAAACCAATCCTTTATCAGTAAAAATGTGTGGTTTTGTCTTAAAGTCAAACTTTAAAGGGGCACTGTGTAAGAAAAAAACAACAAAGTGATCCAAGTAATGTCCACTTTTGAACACCAGGGGGAGCGTTTCCAGTGCAGTTTGCCTAACTACCATAGTGACATCTAGCGTCAATATTCACATTCCCGCCCGTAATAAAACATTTCAAATAAGTATAAATGTATCACAATTGATGTGGATTGGTTAACAGTGCTCTCTTAAGTATTCATGTTGTAAAGAATAAATATGATTTAAATGTTTGTGGACTATAAGTGAGAATTAAAATTCCACTCAATCTTATACAGTACAGCCCCTTTAAGACAAAATGTTGATATACAATTTCAAAAAAATCTAATGAATGAGAAAGTAAAAGTTTTTGTTCACGTTCATAAAGGCCATTTTTCTTTTGTTTTTGAAAAGGTTCAACAAAGTCGAATCAAAACTCGAGATCAATTAACATTAAGAAAAAAAATTGTGATTAGATTTTTTCCCAGATCGCCCAGCCCTGGTTTTCAGTAACTAGTTAACCACATAATTTTAAACATATGTGGAAAGAATGTTAAAATGTTTCTGTTGCAAATTTATAAATTTAATAAAATCACTGCAACACATCCAAATTTTTTTTATGGGCACATTTTTTAATAATATGTTTTATTTGCGTCTTAGCCAAAGTAGTAGTAAACCAAACCTCTATTTTTTTACTTAAATTTTTATAATTTTCCCAAACTTTTCCAAAACCAGAAGAATTCCAAAACTTTTCCAGGTTTTCCATGACTGTACGAACCCTGTTAGTAGTTGGTTTTATAACTGTCGCTCATGATAATCACAGAATAAATACTGAACAATTATAACAAAACAAGTCAATGTTTGAAGTGTGGCTAAAGCTGCAACAAATGTCGTAAATTGCAGTCCTAGTTACGGGAGAACTTTTTCTTTTAGGTTAAAAAAAAGACACTCGGGACACTTTTAAATCCATAAATCTGTCATTTTTCTGGTCTCAAACATGTTTTCTCTTTCACGTACCCAGCTCTTCTTACGATGGTGTAACACTCGAAAAACAGAATTCAGCAAAACTATCTACTAAACTAACAAAACAGACTCCCTGAGCAAATAAGGGACGAAATTACAAAATAAAGCTCGTGATGTTGAACAGAAACAAACGTTACAATCCCATAAAAAAGTTTTGGTTTGAAAACATCGGCCGGTAAACCATAAAAACAAAGATAGTGACATGAAACTTCCCTTTTTAGCAGGACAAAAGTCTTAAATACATCGAGGCGTTCATTCTTCTTCGACTAAACATCTTCAGTTTAAATTAAATATAAAAGGCGTTCTGTTTTTGCTTCACGTAGAGAGAGCGCGAAGCAAACCAAAGAGGAAGACTGGAGGAGGGAGAGTCCAGGGGGAGTGATGCATGCTGGGACGTGGAGTCTTAAGGGTCTGCCTGGGCCACGGCCTTCAGGGCTTCGTCGGGCAGCAGGCTGGGCTCGGTCAGGATGGAGGTACTCGTGCACAGATGACGAAGTGTTCTCAGCACCACTGCAGCACACAGGACAGACACAACAGTTTAGTTTAGTTTATTTGACAGGGACAATGTGCAAAAACATTAAAGTGGGGCTGAACACTGACTTCCTGTTCAAAACTGCAGAACTGATAAGCCCCAGCACTTCATTGTAAAATTGAACTTTAATAAGCCACAAAGTTGAAAATTTTAATTTTTTTGTTACATCAGGGCTATTCAATTATATTTTAAAGCGAGCCAGATTTTTCAAAAGACTATAGTCTGTGGGCCGAACATCAAAACTGCCCAAGAACCTATGTTTAGTAAATTGAAAATAAGTCTAAATTGCTCTGTAGTATAACAGGCTTAACTAGCAGAGATAAATCTAAACTAGAATGTGAGCAAATCAGAACAACAGATAAAGAACTAGGCTAAACCTAGAGTTAATCCAACTCTATGTTTCTAGGTCTACATTTGTGCTACTTCAGGGGTTTTGGAACAGGACTAGAGCACAATTTGTCAACCAAGACACAACCGGGACAATAGCCTTAGATATCAGTGGCAATTTAGCATCAGATACAATTGATTTTAAAAGTACTGCAGGCTACTGAATAACAGATCTAACCAAGAAATGTGGCCCAGTCCATGGCCCACATTACTATGATGGGACAGTCTTTATTGCTCAGCATTATGTTGCTGTATCCACCACTGTTCACTGTAAATCAGATACAGAATCAGGCTTCTTTACAATGTGGTCCAGTTTATGGCCCATTTTGTCATGATAGGCCACATCATATTGCTTAGTGGGCCGCTATTTGAATAGCCTTGGTCTACATGACAAGAACATGCACATGTGCGTGCAGGACACAGAACGAGAAAAGAGAGAGTTGGTCTGCACAGCAAATGTAGCTCCCAAAGTCATTTATTTGCTTTGCTCAGTGACTATTTGACCTGACCCGATCACAGTATTTTGGGACATATTACTGTGATCACAAAACGCTGACACTGGCTTTAGGAGAGAACAAATGCTTAAAAAAGCAAATATCCTGTTTTTAAAATGCACGGACTAAATAGGACAGATATTCTTTGAAAAAGTAACAAGTAAAGGTAAAAGTCCCCATTTTTTTTTATAAATACTCAAAGACAGTGTACAGTCCTTGGATAAAAATACTTCCTATCTAACAACACAGAATGATGAAGAGTACTCACTGGGCCTGAGCGCTGGGAGAGAGCAGTGTCGGTCCAGCCACTGCAGCGTCGTCTTGCACAGCTCGGCCTGGCTCGTGGTCAGCACCATCCCGTTAAACGACTCGAACAGAGGCTTGATTATGATGCTGAACTGTAGAAGGAAAGGTCAAGGCTCAACACAACACAGATTCACTAAAATAAAACCGAGATCCAGACCTGCACAAACTATAGCCCGGATTGTAAGAATAATTGTTGCTTCTTATTTTTCTTTTTTTGATTGACCTGGCTGCACTTGTGTTCTTATATGACACCTCTTGTGTAAATCTATTTTTCTAAGTTTTCAATCTTGTTATAACTGAATTCACTCATTAGTTTACTCAGTTTTATTAAGAATGAGTGTTACATGTTTGAGTAATCTTGCATTGTCCTGTAGCTGATGATTGTTTGTGTTTAATTGTGATTACAAAAAATACATCACCAAATTACGAAACTCGAGCGTCTTTGATGTGCGAACAAAGCGAATGAATCAAAATATTCTGTTGATTTCCAAATCGATTTCCAAATAGGAACAGTTTTCAGGTGGGACATTAAAAGAACGTTCTCTATGTTTTCTATCATGACTGATAATATATATACTGTATGTTCATATATATTCATTTTTTTTATTATTCATTTCAATTGTGTGTTCTTATACTTACAATTTCATAACAAAAAATCACAACAATCACAATTAAAAAGGAGCAGAGAGAAGAAATAATCTTAGTGAATCTAAAAAATATAATTATTTCCACTATGTTTTACTGGAAAAAGTAGCTGTAGTTGTACACTGAACATATACACTTCAAGTAAAGGATACGACCCAGAACTTCCAGTTGTGGAGCGTGCGCATCTTGACATACTCGTTGAACTTCTCCTGCATGTGGTCGTATCTGTGACGAGTGACTGGGACTCCGGTGGCCGGGAGCTGCTCCTGACACGAGCTGTGAACAAACAAACACAAACACACAGGTCAAATACAAGAGTGTGTGAGGTCTTTGCAGAGCAGCACAAACGCGCGGCACACACTTGATGGAAGCGTTGAGTTCCTCGATCTCCTCTCTCAGCCTGCGGACCTCCTCCTGCATCTGCTGTCTCTCCTGCTGAAGCTTCCCAATGTGCTCCACGGTCTTCTGCAACGTGACGGCATTACTGATCTGTGAAAACAAATGCATCGCTGCATTAGAAGTGCTGCTGTGCCAATACGCCCACAATAGCACTGTGAGGTTTGTCTGAGAATAGCATAAGTTAACTTCAATGTCTTCTACAACAGGGGTGTCCAAATGTTTTTCACAGTGAGCTGCATTTTCAAAATCTTTGGAGCGGAGGACCAGAATGCTGGACAAAGAGAACGACCATAGACAGTTAAAGCTGAGATATCTGAAAGTGTAAGTAACTCTTCCATGAGCTACAAGTGGTCATAGTAAGTAAAACTACTGTATTTCTTCATGTTTGGAGGGTTAAATATAATCTATGCTCCATGAACGAGGCTGAATCTATATAGAATCTGCATCAGAAAGTAGAAAAGTGCTGCTGCCTTCTCGTCTGTAACAGCTTTTGTTGGTTTAAAGATAAAAAAGACACTTGTCCTCATTGTTGTAATCATGTAAACCTTGTATTTTTTATTCTAAAGACATTATTTTATTGTAGAAGCTCATATTCCTTCACCAAAAAGTAAAACAGAGGAAAACAACACTGACATGAAGTTTGTTTTTCTCCACTTTTTCTATCTAGTTGCTTGATTCTAATTAAAATGATGAAAAAGTCTAAAAAATGAACAGATTCATGTAAAATTACCAGTGAAAGTAGACCACTTGTTGGTCTCATTTGATGTACAGCACAACATGTCTTGATTCCAGTTGCACAAAGTTTTTTTTTGGGTTGTGAACTTGTGAATATTGTTTAGTTAGCAAAAAATTCTGGCAAGGTACGGCGCACAAAGTGAGAAAAGAGTTAAAAGAAGTAATACCATTGTTCTTTAACCATTAAATATCTAAGATCATTTGATAAGTTTTTAATCTGGTGATTCGTCACATGAACAGAATCTATTTCAAACAGAAGTTGGCAGCTAAAATTATTATAGTCTAAAGTTTTTTCTGTAATACAAAAAGTGAATAGGTCTCGTCAGAAACAGAAATCACCCAGATAAAAATGTATAAGATGACGTACACTTACATTGGACTGGGACATGAGCGGCGGCACCAGAGTACAGAGCGTTTTGAAGCCGTTGTTGATGTTGCAGCGTCTCTTCTGTTCAGCGGAGATGTGTGTGGACCTGCGACCCTGCCGACAAAACAAACCATGGTAAGAGAATCTAATACATACAACACATAAGACTAACAGTACTTATATACAGTATGTAGAGCAGCTGTCGTTGTAAGAGGACAAACCTGATGCTGTTCATTCTTCACTAGTGGTGAGCCGCTGTTGCTGATGGAAGACTGGGGACTGGGCACCTGGTCTAAGCCACAAGGAGAACCAGAGCCCGACTGACTGTGAACTGGACACACAAAGAAGCGTTTAAAGTGAGGCTAAAAACGCGGTCAGAGACTTACTCCGCCCACAACTGAACCTCAAACAGACTCGTAAAAGTGGGAGAAGCAGCCATTGAACAGACATTGATTGACAGCACCAAATATGGACAGCGAGCTTGTGAGTGATGTGAGTTTTGTATCAGAGCGATCCTGATGTGTATCTACTTCATGGATTTAGTTGGCTGATGATGGCAATAAAAAGGACATTTTCAGTTTCTTACCAGCACTGGGTGAGCCTCTAGAACTGCTGTGGCTGGAAGAAAAGCAGTTTTCATTTGATATTAAGGCCTGTGGTGAGTTCTGCGTTTGAGACACCACGTTAAAGCTTGGAGACTAGAACACACAAGAGAAAACCACACTGTTAGGTTAAGTAGGATAATACAAAAATTACATAATGAAGATGGAGAGACTGACCCCAGCAAGAGGAGAAGAGGCTATGACGACTCCTGTGGTAGGAACCACCTCAGCTTTCAGGTGTGTGGGGGTCACAATCACAGCGTTACCATGGCTGGAGAAGGGACCTGAAGCACAGAGGAAGCTTACAATGCTACAAGAAGATATACGTGTTGTTAAAAATGAAAGCCAAGGGTCTAGTCCAAGGGTCTCCAATCTTTTTCACCAGGAGATTTTCTTTTTCAAAACAAAACTGGCGATGAGCTACTGCCAGCACAAGAAACTGACATTAAATGGGTCACTGTTACATGTCTATGAAACACTAGCTAATCTCCCTTTAGAAGATGATAAAACTAGACCTCTTAATTTACAAGATACACTGTTGAGTATTCTATGAATGCAACAGCCTTCATTTCTAAGAACAAGAATAGTCTGTTGAGTTTCACACAAAAGTTCTCTTTTTCTGGTTATTTTGAGCGTTTAATCGACTCCACAAATGGGATGCTCCAGATACTGAACCTGCTCAAAGGAAAGACCAGCTAAACTGTTTTCAGCTGTGCTGCCATGATAGCATAAGGGTTTTCTAATCATCCATTAGCTTCTGACAGAATAAGCAAACACAGTGTACAAGTAGAACACTGGAGTGATAGTTACTGAAAATGGGCCTGTGGATATTAAACCAAAAACAAGACATTTTACATTTCATGTTATCTTGAATGAAGAAAAACTTCAAAACTTTTCTTTCAAAAACTGACCCCAATCTTTTGAACGGTAATGAACATACAGTATACACTAGAAAATAGGTGCTAAAATAAATAAAATTTGAGTAATAAAGTTGTGCAACATGAATCCAAAATGCAAGTCTCAAGACTTTGGCCTCAAGTCGCTAATGTAGCTAATGTGCGTCACCCACCGTAGCTAGACCGCTCCAGTGGCTGTGCCAGAGTTGGATTAGATGCAGTGTGAGGCCGGGTTAGTCTACTCTATGCCATCAAGTAAGTCTCAAGTCATCAAAATAGTGACTTGAGTTTGACTTAAGTCCAAGTCCACACCTCTGCTACGACTTCATGTGCATAATCTCTACAATAGCCTAAATCAATCCATAAATCCAGCCACGAAGAACAGCTAACATACAGTACCTGCGAGGATCAGGTGTGAGGCAGGAAGCGTGTTGGCCGGAGCGATGCGTTTCACTGGACGGTTTTTGCTTGTGGAGACTGGATGGTACGGCTGCGGGAGTGCAAAAGTCTGGCCCACAGAAGGAGAGGGCATCGGGGCTAGAGCTGGGAGCTGAGGAGGAGTGGGCTGTCTGGGGACGGAGCTGTAGTCCGACACCGGAACGCCATTGTGGGCTGGTGCTTCGCTCAGATCTAGTGTGGGAGCGGGCGGGCGGGGGAGGACAGGTCTGTAGGCGGGAGGCACACCGTCAGAGGGTCGGAGTTCAGAGGAGGGGCCTGGGAGGAGCTGCTACGGTTAGGCTGGACAGTGTCTGGATACAAAGGCATGTAGCTGGGTGTGAAGTGAGCCCCGGTGTCGCCTCTGCCTGGGCTGCCGGTCTGTCTGGCAGGAGCAGGGGCCCGGGAGGAGGAGGGGACATGTGCTGCTCAGGAGGGAGCTGCAGGGAGGGCAGCAGCTGGGCCTGGAGCAGAGAGCAGGGCAAGGATAGAAACAGTGTAGAAACAAAGCAAAACAAATTGTATTTTAGTACGATTCTTGTAGGCTTGTAGATTCTTGTAGTTTTTTTAAGTTCCAAGCCACGTCCCCACAGGTCTATGTCAAGTCCCAAGCAAAGGCTCCTCAAGTCTAAGTCAAGTCCCAAGCTAGGGCTCCACAAGTCTAAGTCATGTCCCAAGCTAGGGCTCCACAAGTCTAAGTCATGTCCCAAGCCAGGTCCCCAGAAGTCTACGTCAAGTCCCAAGCCAGGTCCTCAGAAGTCTATGTCAAGTCCCAAGCAAAGTCTTCACATGTCTACGTCAAGTCCCAAGCCAATTCCCCACAAGTCGACGTGAAGTCCTAAGCCAGGTCCCCCATCAGTCTAAGTCACGTCCCAAGCCAGGTCTCCACAAGTCTACGTCAAGTCCCAAGCCGGTCCCCACAAGTCTACGTCAAGTCCCAAGCCGGTCCCCACAAGTCAGCGTCAAGTCGCAAGCCAGGTCCCCACAAGTCTAAGTCAAGTCCCAAGCCAGGTCCCCAAATCTAAGTCAAGTCCCAAGCCAGGTCCCCACAAGTCTACGTCAAGACCCCAAGCCAGGTCCTCAGAAGTCTATGTCAAGTCCCAAGCAAAGTCCTCACATGTCTACGTCAAGTCCCAAGCCAATTCCCCACAAGTCTACGTGAAGTCCTAAGCCAGGTCCCCCATCAGTCTAAGTCACGTCCCAAGCCAGGTCTCCACAAGTCTACATCAAGTCTCATGACAGGTCCCCACAAGTCTACGTCAAGTCCCAAGCCAGGTCCCCACAAGTCTATGTCAAGTCCCAAGCCAGGTCCCGACAAGTCTAAGTCAAGTCCCAAGCCAGGTCCCCACAGGTCTAAGTCAAGTCCCAAGCCAGGTCCCCACAAGCCCAAGTCAACTCCCAAGCTAGGTCCCCACAAGTCTAGGTCAAGTCACAAACCAGGTCCCCACATGTCTAAGTCAAGTCCCAAGCCAGGTCCTCACAAGTCTACGTCAAGTGCCAAGCTAGGGCTCCACAAGTCTACGTCAAGTCTCAAGTCGGATCCCCACAATTCCAAGTCAAGTCCCAAGCCAGGGTCTCAAAAGTCCAAGTCAAGTCCCAAGCCAGATTCTCACAAGTCCAAGTCAAGTCCCAAGCCAGATTCTCACAAGTCCAAGTCAAGTCCCAAGCCACGTCCCCACAAGTCATCTCAAGTCACAGAGCCCCAAGTCCAAGTTGAGTCCCAAGTCTTAGTCCCTTTTATCAAGTCAAGTCAACAAAATAGTGACTCAAGTCCAAATAACAACTTGCAAGTCCAAATCTTTTCTATAGTTATGCTTATACAAAAAAGTGTTTTTTGACAACAGTGAGTTAGACCTAGTAGAATACATAAAATGTGACAAATTTATTTATCTACTGCAGTTAATAACACAGTATTAAAACTACTAGAACAATTAGATTTCTCTATGTGATGTGTTGTGTTCTCTAAATCGGGTTTAGGCCTCGTCCACATGAAGACAAAACTGTGATAATTTTAAAACTTGCACAGACATGGAGCAGGCTCAGTATTTATGACCAGAAGCTATTATTTTGTCAGTTTATTGTGATATTTTTAAGAACACAAGTGCAAACACACCCTTCATATCCAAGTCACTCAAAGAAAAATACAGAGTAATAAAAAATGTGCCAGAGCCTGATTGAAACAGGCTGAGGGCTGAGTTTGGGGGTCCTTAAAGTGTGACGCTGGATGTACACAGACTGCGAGGCGGGTGCGGGTCGGGACACGTGCGGGTTCTTCCAAAGTGCCTGTTACACCAGATGCTGTCAACTGCGGTCCGGTTTCGTCCAAAGCCACGCGGAGTCATGTAGATTCCCGCGAGAACGCTCGTATAATGAATTGAAAGCTGCACCAGACCGCTGCGGTGTCCGGGAAAAATAGACTTCATGCGGATTCTTTCCGCTGACCCGCGCGGCTCCCGCACTCGCATCCGCACGCCTCGGAGGTCCGTGTACATGGGCGCATTGGTTTTAAGCACTTTCTAAGTTCTGCGGGACCCGCGCGAGTCCCGACCCGCACCAAACTCGCAGTTTGTGTACATCCAGTGTAAGATAAATGTCTTGTTCGCACAGCATAATATTTACCTGGTGACCTCATATACATTGTAATAATTACTTATTCATTGAACACTTGTATCTAACATTAAAAGCAGTGTGAAAATACAATGCTTCTGCATTTACATAATACATAATCAAAGTCACATCCTTGACATTGATTTCAAGGAGTTCTGTTCTCAAAAACATGTTGAAAACATTTTTACAGGTAGTAGACAAAACGTTTCTATAGTTTTTTCTACTTTTTCCTAACTTTGGTCTCTTGGAGGTTTTGTGTTGAAAATATCAGATCATTGGATAAAAGCTTTCTGACTTTCTTGAAAGAGTATTCTGATTCTCATTGTGGTATTGAGAATCAAGTTTATTCCTTTGTATCAAAATCGAGTTGGAAACTTTAGTATTCTGGCAACTCTGCAAGAAACCTTGCTCCAAAAGACTAATAATATTATGTAGTTCATGCAAAAACTATAGTTTATGCAGAAAATGAAGAGGAAACTGTGTGTTTATATAAAAAAGGCAGTTCAGACCAATGATTCTGTTACTGTTGAATACAATCCTTATAATCTAAATAAAAGAATTAGTCGACTAATAAAATTTTGGTCAACCTAGACTCCATCGACCGATTAATTGACTAAACGACTAAAGAACTACAGCCCTAATTGGACCCAAAACAAACATCATAAAAAAAAATAAATAAAAAAAAAAACGGAAATATCCTGATATCAAAATAACACCCACTCTTAATTTATTTCAAAACCCTTTGCTGAACCGCCCGAGCTTGTCTTCATGTGGACAGGATTGTGTGTCTACAGTGAGTGAGTGTGGCGTGTGTTAGCGCCGGTTTTACCTGTGAGGGGCAGATGTTGCTGGGTAGAGAGGGGACGGTGGAGGCAGTGGGGGTGCAGAGGGGTAGGCGGGCGGACGGAGGCTGTGAAATAAGTCTGCAACAAGAGTCTATGTTAGCGTCAGGTTAGTCCCACCACACTAGCCCCGTTAGCAGAAGCATGCAGTGTCGTCTACGGGAAGGGAGGGGTCTGGGGGTTACCTTGGAGGGGGTCAAAGGTTTCCATGAAGCCCAGGTTAGGCTGCAGGGGGATGAGGCCCGGCTGGATCATGTCTGCGTTTCCTGCGTGTGCTGTGGAGAGAACAGGGAGGTCAAGGTGATAAGGTTACTTGATTGTCATGATGATTCAAGTCACAATATAATCAAAGGACAAAATAATTATAATCATGGCAATACTAGAAGCAAAGTAAAGTTTACTCCAGTGCTTCTCAAACTTTTTTTTACCATGCCCCCACCTCGTAAAACCCTGTTAAATAAGTCTGCAAAAGCAAATGTCTGTCTGTGATATTTTGTCTTAGATAATATTTTTAGCACCAAATTGTATATTTAAAATTGTCTATTTTGTAGTTTCTATAAATGTAGCCAATTACATAATTATAACACCAGTGTTCATCAGTTTGAATGTGATTAGGATCTGAATGTTATTTCATCTTGTTTAAGGTTAAACAGGTATTTATATATCCAAGCTAATGTGTTTTTCTCACTGATGGAAGAGTCTAGTTTGGTCCTGGGTTAGTCCTGTTTTAGACCTTATGAAAACCTGGTCCAGTTCTGGGATAGTCCTGGTTAAAACCACCTGAGTGCTCACTAAATACACTGTGGGAAGTAAAACAATCCAGTTTCCAAACTTTTCAAAGTAGACATCACAGACACGTGTGTAAAAGTTGATTGAGCGCTGATTCTCCGTGCATATTTAATGAATATTTTCAATGCATGTTTTGCTTTTTCAGAGGGACCAAATTTGTGCTCTTTTCACTTCAGAAATTTCACAAAGTGCATTGTATTTAGTACAATGAGGCACATCTGACTTTCTCCTGATTTCTCTCTTTATTCTGCAGTCATCATTCATTCTAAACTCTTTTTTTTCACCTCTCTCATGAACTGTTAACAAAACGCTTTACAATCCTCCAGTCATTGGTACCTAATATTTCTACACAGCCAGTGGATGTGTGAATGTGAGAGAAAGTTAGATTGTATATGCTTATGAATGAATGTTTGCAGATTTTAGATTGTGTTTGAAGGAAGTGACCCTATGAAATAGCTTTTTGTAATTTATATTATGGTCTTTTTTGCTGTATACATCTAATCTGTATTTTCACTATTTAAAACCAACCTGCTCATGGACTACAGGTGGAAATCACCATTCATGCTTTAACCTGGCACCAGCATCTCTCCTATGACCTTTGTCTTGGATAATGTATTGTTGTGCACTGTCCCTGTACAAATAAACGCATACCATACCATACCAAGTAAAACATTTGACTATCCAAAAGGTTTTAAAATATGACCACATAAAGGTGAACACCCAAATATGTGGGTGTATATAAAACTTCTGCACGCGCTGTACTGTATATACTGTATTTTCCGGACTAAAAGACGCTCCGGAGTATACAGTACGTCGCAGAGGCCCAAAAAGCCTGAAGCACCTCTTTTCTGCGCTGTAGCTCCATCTGATGCATTTGCCAGGGGGTACTTGGGATGATTGCAGATTTAAAAGAAAGGTAGAATTGCAAATTTTGTACTGTGAAAAATGTTATTTGCAGCCGACTTTACACGTTAAGAAGCTGTTTTTTGACAGGGAATATATTAAAACAATAAAATGCAATGATTATAAATAAAAATATATGAGAAAAGATAAAATACTCCTAATAAACACATGACATAGGGGGTACTCTGTGTGTGAGATCATAAGGCCTTTTCCCGCTGCAGGAACTTTTTTCAGTTCCTAGTACTTTACACAGAACAGGAACTACGGACTGGGGCCACACTTCAGGGACTTTTTTAGCTCTTGCTCTGGGGCAGGTACTTTCCAGTCAGACAAGGGACCTTTTGGTGACACAAGCACATTGTCAACGCTAACTTTGTTGCTAACATGTTTTGTATATCCTCACATTTAGATAACCTTTTCTTAACCTTAAGAAAAAAAGATTTTGAGCAGTGATTAAAGCAGTAACTCCCAAAATATAGTTATTTAATTTGTAAATATTAATAGGAATTACAGTTAGTACCAGTAATTTTGTTTTGTTGTTAATTACATGTCATGTTTTTGGGTTTTGTAAATCATAATTTTATGTGAAATCGAAAAAGACGACTTTCATTTTCCTAACATCACTTAAATCACTTATTTAAATATTCCAGACTTTACAAATGCTAATGCTAAAGCCACTTAGACGCACTTTCAGAGACTCTTGCTGTATGAACACAAACATGGGGACAGGGTAGTTCCTCTGACTAAACAGGGACTGGAGGAATGTGGGGAAAATGCCTATAATTAGGGGGTACTCAAGACATAAAAGGTTGGGATCCCCTGATGTAGCATATCTCACCTATCTCGCGGGGGTTGGGCCAGGCGATGTGCTGGTGTGATGCCAGCGTGGAGAAGAGCGTGTCGGAGAACTCAGACATGAGCACGTCCATGTCGAACAGCGGGTCCATCTCCATGGGGGCGGGCGAGCTCTCCAGGCCTTTACGGGACACTCGCCGCATGGCCGCGTCTTCATCCTGGTAAAGGGGCAAACGCAGCATGTCTGGAGACACTTCCCCGAACAGACACAACTGCTCCTCTGGGTCCTTACGGCGGGTTAACGACACACACATGCACGGATGAGTACAAGCCAGTGGGAAACACATCTGTACATGCCATGCACTCATTATAAACACCATGATATGAAGGTCACACTCAAAAGTCAGCAACACTTTTGTGCTCAGTGGTTTTAAAGTGCACTGCGTAACTTTTCATGTCGAGGGGATGTGACCTGCTTGTCCAAACAAAGAGACAGTAACCGTAGGCATTACTAATCATTATAAGAGTGAGAGAAGATAAGGGTTTGGATCTTGTGAAAAGGGCGGGGGGCAAAATGGTGTTCATTAAGATATATCAGAAAATATCTACAATAAGGATAACACTGATGATGTATCTACAACCGGGCTGGGCAATTATTTTTACTTCAGGGCCATATTCAAACCCAGAATAGTGGTGGAGGGCCGGACCGCCAACATTGGTATATCAAATCCTCATTATTGCAAACGCATTTCTTCAACAAAATATAAAAGACCAGCACAAATATAATAGTGTCCAACAAAATCTTAGGTACCACTTTATATTCACTACACCTAAACCATGAATAAAGCATAAATAAAACCTTAATTATTCATGAACAAATGGTTAATTAATGAATAAAAAATTGTATTATTGCTTAGTAACTACTTACCTAAGGACCTAAGGTTAGGATTTAGGGTTAGGGGGCAGGATTGGGAGTAATTAAGCATTACTTAGCATTAATAAACTTTTCATCTGTTAATTAATCATTTGTTCATGATAAATTAGGTCTTTATTAATATGTTATTAATTATTTATTACGTCAATTTTTTTGTAGTTATTCTAATGTCTTACCAAATCTTACAATGTCTTGTAAATTTATCATTTTAATCTCATAAAACTTCAAGCTTGATCTATAAAAAAAGCTTCTTTTTATGGTGTCAACTTTAATATGACTTTTTTTTCTCGTATTAATTCGTTTTTTTCTTGTAAAATCGTAACTTTCTTAAGCTAAACTTTATTTTCATTAAATTAATAACTTAATCTCAAAATGTTAAAAGTTTATTAGGGCCTTTTTTCAAGTTAAAAAAAACCTAAATATGATCAGGATTTGGAATTGGAGGAGTCAAATGTTTGCATAAAAACACACAATAAATGTTTATATTTCTAACAATGTTCCATGATCCAAATTACAATTTCAGTCATGTAAAACTTGTTTATTATTGAAAAATATAACTTTTCATGGCTTTGACTTTATTTTCATAACAATATGAAATTAATCTCAAAATGTTACAAGTTTATTGTTGTAGCCCACGTTTTTGTCTCTTAAACTTGGTCATGCATTTCTGTTTCTCAAAAAAATGCCAGGGTCCTGACTGAAACGGGACACAAGCCGCATTTGGCCCCCGGGCCGCAGTTTGTCCAAATCTGATCTACAGCTGGCATGTCAAAACTGCAGCCCGGGGGCCGAAAGCGACCCTTGGACCAATTTTTTTTGGCCTTCGGACAAAAAGTATAGTTTTTAATGTCAATTTTGAGCAATTCTTCCATCGTTGTTGAAATAACAAACATTTTGATGTCATATAAACTAAAATGAATGTTTAATGCCTTATTAAAAAGTTGGTGGTTCATTAATATTGAGGTCAAATGCAAAATTTTGATTTGGATTCACTTCACAGCCGTGTATTATAGGGCCCTCCACGTTTTGTAGGTTTCAAAACCTTTGTAGGTTTTTTGTATTTTTGTACCTATTGTTTTTATAAGCTGTGATGTGGCTGGGTTTTCTTTTTCCAGCAAGGGACAAAGGATAACAAATTAGCACTGGCTATAATCCTGCATATTTACAGGTGTGGGATTTGTTCCCCATGCCTCTGTTCTTGATATGCATTATCCCTTCATTAAATAATAAACAAACAAACAAACAAAATGTGGCCCACGGTGAAAAAAGTTTGGACGGCCCTGATCTACAGTGTATGTGTCTTTACTTGCTTGATTTTGCAATAACAATACTACCGGTAATCGAACAAAACAAAAGTTATTTTAAGCTACGTAGAAGAGTGAAAAGTCTCTGTGAGGACAAGCAGATAATATTCCCTCCATGAGTAAAGTAACGATACAAATGTTTGTATGCTTCATTACATTTGGTGTATGACGCCCTCTGCTGCTGACAGTGAAGAGCTAAGCATGTGTAGAAGACAATAACAGCATGACTCTCAAGCAGTTTGTGTAAATGGAGCACTTATTGATTTCAGATTGAAGCCAACAGTGACATTTGTTCAAAGGATTACTTCAACATACATGAAACCCTCTCCAGGTCTGATGTAAGGTGTGTAGAGCAAAAGTGTGACAACAGGTCATGTGAGGCTGAGGTGAGGGTTAATGACACGAGTAAGAACCACAACATTCATGTGCATACCTTGAGTAAGCTCGACAAATCCTCATCTTTGTGCTTCTGTAACTGGAAAACATACACACTTGGATTAATCTGAGAAAAATACGCTAAAACATGACTATTCTTTTGACTTACTCTCTTTTTAAAATACGTCCTCCATTTGTGATATTCTCTAATGACTATTTCTATTCTTCTTTTCCAGCACTTGCCCTCGTTTGCGATGACCTAGAGTGGACAGACATTAGCTTTAGCAGTAGCAGTAGTATGGAGCAGAGCAGAGACCTGAAGGACGTACCTCTGCTGGGCGGTGGACGTCCAGCTCGATGCTCCCGTCCAGAGGAGTGACGAAGTGACACACAGGGTTCTGCCTCTTCTCCACGTCTGGACAAAAACATTTTAAGTGTTAGAACAAGTCGGGCTGTATGGCTTGGGAAAAGAATTGGAATTAGATTTAAAAATAACGTTTTAAAATTTTGATTCAGTGATTCAGAGTTCACTTTTTAAATGTGTTAGGGAAACTTGGCCAGAAAGATAGATTCTCTCATGTGATTGTGATAGTGAAGAGACAAATCCAGCAACTCTTTGCCGTTTTGTAAATAATGCTCATGTGTAGGGCTGTAGTTCTTTAGTCGTTTAGTCGATTAATCGGTCGATGGGGCTTTAGTCGACCAAAATTTGTATTAGTCGACCCAGCCCGAGCCCGCGCACGTCGTGTCAGAACCCGACCGGAACCTGTGCCTAAGCCCGAGCCCGAAGAGAGCCCGCCCCGCCCACTCACTGAACTGTGGCATTTTAATGACAGAAAAAGCTTCTTATGATGTCCAACGTGTATGTAAGTGTGTCTCGCCGCTTCCTCCACCGCACATTCCTCTCTTTCTCTCTCTCTCTCTCTCCCTCCCTCTCTCTCTCCCTCCGTCCCTCCCTCTTGATCCTTCTTTTCTCCCGAGCGCGTAATGTGCGCACTTTCTCTCTGCTTCTTCCTCACCTTTTACTTGATCCGCGGTGATGAAACGAAAGACGTGCCTTCCCCGTCTTTCGTTCTCCTTTCTCTTTTACCGGCTCCACGCTTATTCACAAGTCTTCTCTCTCACTCAGTCTTGCGCCGTATAGTTGGCAACTTAAACACTGACTTTTTTTATCACTGCGGTGGTTTTGCGCTGTGTTCTGACGCGACTGTCAATCATCCGCGAAGCGCACGTGTTCAGTGCGGCTCTGCGTCTTGGCCCGAACCCGGCCGGCCCACATTTCTTGTCGGGCCTGCACGGGCTCGGGCCCAGAATCTAAACTCTGCCTCTGTCATATTAATTTTCTGTGTAAATTGTTGTTTTTGCATGAACTCCATTGCACTTTTGCCTTTTTGCGTCAGAAAAATTGTCAGATCAAACTATATTTTTTTTAGCTTCAGAGCTTTAGCCACGCCCCCTTTTTAGTCGACTAATCGGTCGATGGGACATGTCTTTAGTCGACCAAGAATTTCTTTGGTTGACTACAGCCCTACTCATGTGTTCACCGCTCAGAGATACGCCCTCCACCGCTGACTGGGCCAATAAATTACCGTAATCTCCAGGTTATAAACCGAAACTTTATGGCCTGTCCACACAAAGCCAAGCTCAGGCGTTTCAGCACTAATATTTGTTCGAAACCACACAAAGCAGGAGTTTTAGGACACTGAAAATGAAGATTTCTGAAACCATGTCTCAGGGTAAAGAGATTTCAAAACTCCGGTTTAGTGTCTCCGCAGTTACGCTGTATCCGGCTTTTTTTTTCCCTGATGACATCACTGAACCAGAGTCACGTCTCATCTACAGAATGTACTGACCTTTACATGATGTTCACTGTGAAAATCTGAGTCTCATTTCACCGTAAACCACAGAAGACATGAAGAAAAAAAAAATCCCTTACAATCTCATTTAAATCCGTATTGAAACGTTTCTGTGTCTCCTCTGGAGGTTTTAGATCCAAGTTGTTCATTCATAATGTTTGCTACGTTTAAAAAAGTTCTCTGCTAAGTTTATGTTTAGGTAAAACTTTTTTTTTTCCTTTAAAAACTTTATGTACAGTGTAATTTCTACTTCCTTTCTGTGCCAGTGTCACAGCGCCACACTCTGGTCAGTTACTGGCATTAAACCGGCTTCAGGCTGGTTTTACTGATTCATGTGGACGGTCACAAATTCTGAGGCAGCTCCATGTTTACGCAGATTGTTTTTAAAACTATCCTCGTTTGTCTTCGTGTGGACAAGGCCTTAATCTCAAGCTTCAGAACCTGGTCTTTTCCAATATTATCTTTATGAACATTCTGCCCTCCTTATGACAACAGACAGTAAAGCTCTTAATTCCTCTGCAGGTTGTTTCTTGTGTTTAAGCTGTAAACCACAGACTCAGTTCTTCTTTATAACAAACACTAAAAAAAGAAGTTGTCTGGATTTTTATTAAGAAGAATGAGATTAAATTTTATACGATTTTACTAGTGAGTTGCATTACAGTGTGTTTCACATTATAGAAACCTTTTGTTGTCCTGTAACCTTTTCAACTCTGGTCCGCTTTTGTTGTGCGTTTCCACATAAGACAAGCCAAGAACTAGGGAGGCCAATGTAAAAGGCCAGCTCTGAGAAAATTATTTTTCTTTTGAACTCAGAACTTTCTAGTGACATACAGTACCAATGTTGTTTAACATCACTGATTCAAGTTGCATCTGTGCGATGCACATCAACATTGGAGGGATTTGTAGATAGGGTTGGTGGGTTTATTTTTGAAAACATTAGCTTTATAGCCTTGGAGTCCACCAGCCAGAAGAGCAGTCTCAGTTCTGGGATGTCTGAATGCTAACCCCAGTCTTTGCTCTCTCAGCTGCAGCTGTTCATGTGTTGGAGTGGTCCTCTCACAGAAGATAGCTCACACGTTGGTTAGTAAAGCAGCAGGACAATGTGGGCTACAGAAACATATGAGTTCAGAAAACTAGCATCTGAGGTAGCGCACAGCAAAGCAGCCATACAGGACCATCTTATGCAAAAACACCTGTTTGTAATATTTAATTAGTCTAAGAAAGACCTCTTATTAAAATATGAAACATGTACTTTCTGCAGCTTGAAACAAAACTTACACTGGATGTACCAGGCTCTCCAGATGGCATTGTTCAGGCGGATCTTGTCCCTCCACAGCAACTTCAGGCCCTTAAAGTTCTTCCACTTCGGAGACACCAGCTTCCCACTGACACAGAGAGAGAAACAGAGAGAAGAGAGAGAGAGAGAGAAAGAGAGAGAGACAAAGACAGAGAGAAGAGAGAGAGAGAGACAGAGAGAAGAGAGAGAGAGAGAGACAGAGAGAAGAGAGAGAGAGAGAAAGAGAGAGAGAGACAGAGAGAAGAGAGAGAGAGAGAAAGAGACAAAGACAGAGAGAGAGAGACAGAGGAGAAGAGAGAGAGAGAGAGAGAGAGAAAGAGAGAGAGAGAGAGACAGAGAGAAAGAGAGAGACAGAGAGACAGAGAGAAGAGAGAGAGAGAGAGACAGAGAGAAGAGAGAGAAAGAGAGAGAGACAGAGAGAAAGGTAGAACAGTTCAATCACATGTGAAAGGAAAAGGACTTCAGCAGAATGTGCTTCGTGTCTGTACAGGATCGCTTATATAAACACAAAAGTGCTGACTCAAGTGTCTGTGTCACACTGGCAGCAGAAGAGGAGATATTACACAGTGTTTTTGCTCCAAGTGTGGCCTTTTGACATAATATATCATGAATGTTATTTTGAATTCATGCAAAAGGTAATTAGCAAATCCATCGCTTGTCTTGTGAGGACAGTTTGGGTCAAATATTTGGTCAGAACATTGAGACACTAACTACTTTTGAGAAAGGGGGACATTTTAGTCGACTAATTGATAGCACGTGTCGACCTAATTTTTCTGATGATTAAACTTCAAACAATACAGTTCATTTTTCTAGTTGGTAATATCGTCTGAATATCGAATGACAAAAATTATTGATAAACATTTTTGTCAATATATCGCTCAGCCCAAACACATCAGTGTTGGATTGACATGTTATATGCACCCATACCAGGCTGGCAACGCCTGATCTCAGCAGAAGATCAGCATGTTGGGCCTGGGCAGTACTTGGATGGGAGAATGCTGGAAGAACCTCAGGCGCCACAGAGGAGAAACAGAGTTGTGTTCTTAAGCAAGACACTTCACCCACATTACCTATTCTGGATCTGGTGTGAGGGAAGGATGGAGCATGAGATTGAGGCAGATCAGTGCAGCATCAGCAGTGATGACGTCACTTTATCGAATCGTTGTAGTGAAGAAGGAGCTGAGTTGAAAGGCAACGGTCAATCTACGTTCCAACCCTCACCTATGGTCATGAGCTTTGGGTAATGACCGAAAGGACAAGATCGCGGAAACAAGCGGTCGAAATGAGTTTCCTCCACAGGGTGGCTGGGCGCTCTCTTAGAGATAGGGTGAGAAGCTCAGTCACACAAGAGGAACTCGGAGTAGAGCCGCTGCTCCTCCACATCGAGAGGGGCCAGCTGAGGTGGCTCGGGCATCTGTTCCGGATGCTTCCTGGACGCCTCCCTGGTGAGGTGTTCCAGGCATGCCCCAGTGGAAGGAGACCTGGAGGAAGACCCAGGACACGATGGAGGGACTACGTCTCTCGACTGGCCTGGGAACGCCTCAGGATTCTGCCGGAAGAGCTGGAGGAGGTGTGTATGGACAGGGAAGTCTGGGCCTCCCAGCTCAGACTGCTGCCTCCACAACCCGACTCCAGATAAAGTGGAAGAAAATTGATGGATCTGGTATGTGTGAATGGTTGGTGGTGGTTGGAGGGGCCGATGGTGCAAAATGGCAGCCTCGATTCTGTCAGTCTGCCCCAGGGCAGCTGTGGCTACAATAGTAGTGAATGCATAATGTGAAGAGTCTTGTAATCAAACTCATTTATTTTGTGAACTGCACAATTGACATACTTTTATTTTCCGTAATGCAGCTATTCCATCACCAAGTTTCCATAACTTTTCAAAATTCCAAAACCTCCTAAACCAAATTAACATAACATACAACCAAACCCTAACCTTCCCTAATATTTTAAAATATAAACTTTTGCTAGCATAGCCACCAATGCAAAGTAACGGCAGTGTGGCATAGCTGAGTTTACTTCAAGAAGCAAAAACAAATAGAAAGCAAAACAAAGTCAGACTGTGTCAAGGTCAGAGAGAAACTCCATGTGAAGTGTGCAACAGAGAGCCGGAGCTGTGGACAGTAAACAAGCGTTCCTTTAGCTTGAATGTCAGAGTTTAAAATATGTGTGATTCATGAGCTAAAACCATGAGGACAAACTTTCTCTCTTCCTGCTCTACTGTAGTTACACATCAGGCTTAAAGAGAATATGATTATTGATCTGGTTTAATGTTGTTGTAAAATTCAATATATCACTCAGCTCTAGTTGACGCTGAGTGATATATTGATCAGTGGATAACTTTAACAACCACTTGATGACTTGATCACATTTCTACATATTGATCGCCTAACTACTTCTAGATGTACAAATGAAATAAAACACAGCTCCAGGTGTATGTTTGATGAGGTAACGACAGCGGTCTATCAGGGCTAAAATCTCACACAGTAAAAACAAAGGCCTGGAGCAGCAGCAGCAGGGCAGACGTGGGATTTGCAGGTTTATTCTTAGCGCTCACCCTGAATTCAGGCCGGTGTCGAGTGCGTCTGAGTCAGAGGGAATCCTCCACAACATAAACAGTTTAGTGCCTCAGAGCCCTCGTACTCTGCTGCAGGTACGGCTGGGAAACTAATTGAAAAATTGCTAAACCCAGATTGAACCAGATTGAATTGTCAATTGCAAACATTTTATATCGAGTATATTCAAACATTTCAGGTTTATGGGGCTGAGCAATATCGTGATAAAAACTGTGATCTCTGTGAGAATCAGCTTTTTGATGAAATCATATCTGCTTTTCCAGACAGTTCCCACTTCACTGTCAAAGGCTCAATCCAGCTCTTAAAGTCTGATCAGTGTTACCAGATGTTCACAGAGAAACAAGTCACCAAAAAGCATCACGCAGTCAAAGCTAAAATAGTTTAAAAACATGTTTCATTAAAAATGTCCTTTTTAATTTGAGATGCATAATTAAGTTCATAGTAATTTAAGTTAAAATGTACTAAAAATGGGAGTCATTAATTTAAAATGCTAGAATGTTGCATTTGTTAACATTTTAGATAAAATCTATTTATTTTGCCTGTATAAATAAATAAAAAGCAAAAAAAAAAAGCAAGTTGGGGAGTGAGCTGCCACAAAATACAACTTGACAAATATTGTGAATGTTGTTTTGAAGTCATAGAGTAATTTTCGGTCGACGTCACTTTCCGCCCTACTGCGCATACATCAAGCAGAAAGAGCCGCTGTCCATCTGCTTAGCTGGGGAAACTTCTTTGATTAATTACTTAATTTATTTATTGTTCATTTGATAGGGACAGGTACAACAAACATAGATAGGCATGGAGCTCTCTTATGTAGGTACCATAGTGTTAGCCAAAGGCTACTTCGCAACACCGGTCCCTAGAAGGGCTTTTAAACAGATTACAAATAACAATATAAAAAGTAGTGGGAGAAAAACCAATATAAGATAAATACAGTGAATATGTCACAACCAATAATCTCATATTTGCACTCACTCGTATATAGGCAGTACAACAAAACAGAACAAGAGCAGCTGTTTCCATAAGGTCTGAACCGGTCTGACAGACGTCTGTCTCAGGGTTGCCAGATTTTCAGAGAGCAACAAGCGACCTGGCCTTTGAAAAAAGCCCAAAACAAGCGACTTCAGGCACTCAATAAAAAGTAGTTAAAATAAGCAATTAATTCAACATTATCTGTCACGGCAAAACGTTGGTAATGATTTTTTTGCATAGTTTAAATAGTATTTGATCATAAATAGAGATTTTAAAACATGAAAATATGCAAAAACTAAAATATTTTTTGTCATTAGTGGGTCATTTTCGTGAATTTAAATCTGAAAAAACGTAAAAATCACCTTGTTTATGACGTCAAAGGGTCGCTCAGGAGCAAGCCCAAAAAACCGCAACCCGCGACTGTCAAAATTCACAAGCGACTTTCCAAAATAAGAAGCCCAAAGTCGCTATAAAGAAGCGGACTTGGCAACTCTGGTCTGTCTCCTGAAGCTTGAGACAGTGTTTTTCACCTGAATGTAACTTTTAAGGGTCATAGGGTCGAATTTCATTCACAAATGTTGATTTAGCAGCATAACTTTTGTTTTTGCACAGTGATAAACTCTTGTAGTTGCTGACAACGGAGCTTTTTCGACTTGTTTCCGCTGTTTGTCGGGTGAGCACATCTCCCGTGTTGATAAACAAAAAATCCCTCTATACAAAAATTCAATATCGAGGATTTGCCCTGGGTCTCCAAATTTCTGGCCTGAGTCTAAAACATTCATATTAATCACTAACTTTAACTAATACTTTTAAAGGAAACCTATTATGATTTTTCCATACATGGCATAAGTAGATCAGTAATTCACATTTTGTTCACTGCAAAACACAAAAACGATCCAAAAGGGCTTAGAAATAGAAACTAGGGCCATTGACTTCCTGTTCAAAACACTAGTATCAGCTGAACTGATAAGCTCCACCTCTTCTTTGTAAAATGTTTTTGTTGTTGGAACAATTTTGAACCTCACATGTTTTAAGTAAGTAAATACAGACAATTGGGTGGAGATAAGTGGTTGGTGAGGATTTTCTGATCACTGGAGCATCTCTGCAGAACACTCATACTCAAACATGCATGAATCAATCCAAACACAATTTCAGGTAAACTAATGATGAGAGAACACTGTTGTGACATGGTAATAACTCAGAAAAGTAGGTTTTACATAATAGAGATCAGTTTTATCAGCCCTAAACTTCCTACAGTAGCTTTAAAACGCATCTGCCAATGTGTGTACAAAGGTCACGTCCTAAAACGAGCCTGCCCTCTCACCCACCTGGCCACGGTAAATATAAATCTCATTCATTCATTCTGCTCCGACAGCTGTTACAATATGACCTCACTTATCCGACTGTAATGGAGCTAACACAATACAAACAAACATCTATTCCGACGCGGGAGGAATGCTGCCCGATCTGTCTGTGAGGAGCTGAGGAAGGATATCTTTAGGCAAATTCTTTCAAGCACTCTCTCTCTCTCTCTCTCTCTCTTAGCAGTATACTTTCAAACAGTTTACAAAGAACCCGTAGAAAAACAAGGGACAGGGCTGACTGCACGTGTATGAAGGAGGAAGTTGTCCCTTAAGAGAAGACTTGTGACTGCGATTTGACTGTAGCGAGCGTAAATTCAGCTGATGGTGCGCTCCGGGTCACCGCTCAGTCACGTGAAGACGATTGCAGTCATTACCAACGGTTGGTGATGATAAGCTCGGCTGTTTTTTATGGTGGAGAACAGAAGTAATGCTCTGTTAAAAGCTAAAAGCATGAGGAAGTTCAAGCTAGGGCTGGGTAAAGTCATATAGTATCATATATCACAATATTCAGAGTGAGTATATGTCAGGGTCTGTTTACACAAGCTCAACACTTAAAAAACATTGTATTGCACTAAGAGCCTGCATGAAGAGGACATACGTCAGTGTCTTTTCAAGCGCAACAATTATAATATCAAAACACTGTACTGTACTTAAAACCCGCATGAACAAGACATAAGTGTATGTCAATGTCTATTCACACAAGTTAACCCTTTATAATAGAGATGGGACGAGATCTTGTGTCACGAGATCTTGCAAGATCAACCTGTCACGATACTGTGCGCACACGTACAGAACTATTTCGTGAGTTTTTCCTTATACATATGTTTTTTCCTATAACATGACCATGTTATCTTTGAGCAGCTGCAGTAAAAGTCTCCTCCACACACAAACTTGTAGCAGACTTATTCTGACAGAAAACAGTCTAAACTCTGTCACAGTTTTATTTCATAATGATAGGACCAATATTGACACAGATAATTAGTCCTAAACACTGCAAAAGTTAGCGCGAAAAATATATAATATGCACGTGGACATCACGGGAACAGCGCAGTGTTTTTCACATTTAAACATAGTTTAAAATAGATCCACAAAGAGTTATTTTGGCCTATGTGATCAATAACTTTGCAAAAGTTCAAAAGTGTGTTTCCTTCTCTGTCTGGTCCCTGTCAGCAGCTGCAGAGGCAGGAGAAAGGGGGCGGAGCCTGAGCTACAACAACTACTAACAATAATAAATAATACAAATGTAATTTTGTAATTTGCCTTGTTAAAATTCTGAATTAAAACAAATAATGTAATTTTTTTTTTTCAAAATCTTGTGGCTCATCTAGTGAAAATTCTGTCTCGTCTCATCCCTACTTTATAATAAAACATTGTACTACACTTAGAGCATGCATAAACGGGGCATAGATGTACAGTTTATGTCTGTGTCTGTTCACACAAGCTCTGACAAAACTCATATACTTTCTGTTTATCTGCACTCTTGTTTTCTTGTTTAGTATTTTTTATTTGAGTTTGTCTTACTTCTTTGTAGATTTCCTGAATTATTTTGTGTACGAATTGTGTTAAACAAATTAACTTGTCTTGCCTATTCTCTTTACTTCACTTCTCCTGCTTTTTTGTAAAGAATATTTCATTAACAAGTTCAGATGTTGTCCTTTGTCCCACTGCCCTTTGGAGACTGTATCTGTTTCTGCTGCTCCAGTGTCGAAGTCTGGACCTCGGATGACCCCGACTATTGAGAACTGGGACCTCCTTCTCACCTCCCTCTCTTGGATGACTGTCTCATTGTTTGATTTTCTGACAATTTTGTTTGTTAAAGCATCAATCTTGGGAAGTCCTTTGAGATAATTGTTGTTCTGATTTTGGGCAATACAAAGATAAATAGAACTGAATAATCATATTGAAAAGTTACTATATGGTGACATAATCGTTGGCACAGACAAACATTGTGTCTGATTCCCAGTACTGCCAGATTATTAAAGCAACTAGTGATTAAGTATCAGAAAAACAAACAAAATAAGCATCCTCTGCCCTTCAGACTTTAAACATGAACTAAAGAAAGCGAATTAACACAAGATTTGGGACTAAAATATTGGTCTAATCTGCCTTTTAAGATATAAATACATTTATGCTTCTTTTTCTGTACAAATTGTTGTTTTGGCGCATAATGCTTTTTCACATTAGCACACAGTTTGGGTTAAATAAATAGTTGGATCAAAAAGGTGTTTGCGGTCCCCCCTTTCAGTCAATTAAACAGTGGATTGGACGTCTCTTTAGTCAATCAAGAATTTCTTTGTTCGACTACAAGTTCTAAAAATGTGTCACAGTGTCTCTTCTACATCCAGGCTAATAATATGTTGTTTGTCCACTAAAATCAAGGACGTTTGTTTGTATTGTTAGCATCTAGGGCTGCAGCTAACGATTATTTTGGTAATCGATTAGTTGGGCGATTATTCTTTCGGTTAATCGATTCGTTGTTTAGAACACAAAAGTGACTTGAATGCAAGATTTTTGCCAAATCTGAGCTGAGTTAACGTCTCTGGAGGACGTCCTGGAAATGTAGAGTTTAGGTTTGTCAAAAGTATCCGAAAGTCTGATACGAACCTTCGATATTAAAACTGAATTCAAATTTGAAATCTGATCATTGTGGTATCATGATTAGGCTTCATCAAGAATCAAGCCTGTTTAGTATAACAATTTTGTTTAAAAATTTAGTATCATAAATACACTAGTCTCAGGCAAACTAGTTTTTTACAAAAAAACACAAATTTACACAATTTCCACGTAATTTCAATTAAATCTGAGGCTTTTCCACAGCTCATGGATGTTAGGAACCTGTAAACAGACCAGTTAACGATTATTCGATTTCTAAATTATTCATTCATTCATTCATTTTCTACCGCTTAATCCCATTAGGAGTCGCGGGTGACTGGAGCCTATCCCAGTGACTTTGGGCCTTAGGCGGGAAACACCCTGGACAGTGGCCAACTTGTCACAGGGTTAGACAGACAACCATTCACTCTCTCAGTCATTCACTAAGGGAAATTTACAGTGATGCCCAATTAACCTAAACATGCATGTTTTTGGAGGCGGGAGGAAACCGGAGAAAACCCACGGTGACACGGGGAGAACATGCAAACTCCACCCAGAGAGATCGTGAGATGTTGATATGGTCCGACCCGGGAGTCGAACCCACGACCTCCTTGTTGGGAAGCCAGAGCTCTAACCACTCTGCTACCATGCACCCCCGATTACTAAATTAGTTGACAACAATTATTCGATTAGTTGCGATTAATCGATTACCTTGTTGCAGCCCTATTACCATCATTGTGGTAATTAAATATAAGTTCAGAATGTAGCAGGAAAGTTAAAAAACAGCCTTAGGCTACGTTAATTTGGTTAAATTTAGAGTTTTGTGAAAAGTTAAGTTCAGTTCAGAAAACTTAATTTGTCCTCAAGGAGGCAATTCTGTCAACATCACGGAATAGAAACACAACTAAAGTAACTGAGTCTGTTTGTTTACATTTTTTAAGGAGACCTATCTATTTTTCAAACTTGTTATAACTACATTCTCTCATCAGTAATGTTTGAATAAGAACAAATCCTGTATGTTTGAGTAGTCTTGTATCTACCCACAGCTGATGATTCAGTGTAAAAACTATTTACACACAACTGACACACTTTCCTGGAGTATGAACAATCATTTAACAAAATTAAAGTGTTACGAGGTTTATCATTTGTCAAATCATTGTGGATTTTGACCCTTATTTACATCGTGGAAGTAAGTAACAGCTGTGGAATTACCTGTATTTATGTCATGTTTACTGGACAACAAACAATTATAAACCTCATCAAAACAGACAAATTGGGTAAAAACAAGCAAAATGTGTCGTGACAACAACGTATATATAATCATGTTCACAATGTCTGACAGAAAAATGCAGTTTACCTTGTTATATGCACGTTAATACTTACCTTATGTTGACCTGGTATGGTTTTATACTAGTTTCCTACTTAAGTAAAAGTACAGATACATGGGGCAAAAGTTTACTCAAGTTAAAGTGAAAGTGTCACACACAAAAATCTACTTAAGTTAAAGTATTAGTTGAAAAATGTAAAAAGTAAAAGTATTTCCTACAGATTTTGAGATGTTTAATGTGGCACTTTTTGAGGTGAAAAATCAATTATAGAAGCAGAAACTGGCATTTTTACTTTGGAACATTCTTGATTGAGATATCTGTTTTTTATGCCTTAAAAATATGGCTTTTTTTTTTTTTATTTAAGTCTAATTTTTTTGGTCCAAAACGTTACTTAAGTCAGATTATTTGGTCAGATGAAGCAACAGAATTAGTTTATTTAGCTAGTTTATTTTTTTTTTTTTAAATTGCAAAATTGCCTAAAATGTATAATAATTAGGGAAGATGTCACCTTTTCAGACACTCTCAAACCTACAGAAAAGTACTTTCACTTTTTAGTCCTTTTCAAAAATGTAGCGAAGTAAAAAGTACAGATACCTGCTCTCAAATGTAGTCAAGTAAAAGTATCCAGAATGAAATATACTAAAGTAAAGGACAAATACCTTATCAAGTTACTTACCCATTATCTAAAATCTACTTTTCTGAGTTTTTAACCATGTTACAGCAGTGTTCTCACCTCATTAGTTTACCCAAAGTTCTATTTGGATTGCTTCATGTATGTTTTAGTAATCTTGGATTGTTCTGCAACTGATGCTCCAGTGTTCAGAAAAACTTTACCTACCACCTATCCCCGCCCACTTGTCTGTATTTACTTGCGATTACTCACAAACTGAGATGGCGAGTAAAACACGTAGGGCTCAAAACTGTCATGTAGACACTTTCCAACAGCAGAAAAAGTGTAATTTTTAAACCTTTGGCCTATTAAAGTTACATTTTAGAATGAAGAGGCGGAGCTTATCAGTTTTGAACAGGAAGTGAATGGACCTGTTTCTATTTCTAAGCCGTTTTAGAAGATTTTTGTGTTTTCCGGAGAACAAATCGTGAATTATTGATCTACTTATGCCATTGTTTCTTCTTAAATATAGAAAAAAACACAATAGTTCTCCTTTAAGCAGAGTTGGCAAGTAACTAAAGTATTTTTACTCAAGTACTGTACTTAAGTAGCTTTCTTAAGTATCTGTACATTACTTGAGTATTACAAAATCTGGTGACTTTTTACTTTTACTTCTTACATTTTTCAAGAAATATCTGTACTTTCTACTCCCTACATTTTAAAAACTGATTAGTTACTTTATGACCCCAAAAACAGATATATTTTTTCTTTCAAAACACTATAGAGCTGCTGCGCTTTGTGAACAAATGAACAACTGAAAATTGCCAAAAATTTTGAAAATTCTAACTATTACATATTTATCACAAGATAAAAGTCACAATAATTATAAATATCACACTGTAAAGCCCAACTCATGCTTCAACATAGTACAAAACAACTTTGTGCACTGCAAAAAAAGTATTTTTAGATTGGTGAAATGTCTTAATACCTGGATTTTAATCTTTATTTTTGGTATTTTTTCTGGTTCAGGTGGTTTTACTTGATGGACCTAGATTAAATGACTTGGTTTGATGTGTTTTCTGTCTTGATCTAAGCTCAAATCTCTTGAAAACATCAGAAATGTCTTGAAACAAATGAAATAAGCTGACAAATGTATAGTTTTAACCGAGAGAAGAGAATAACTTCTGACAGTGTGATTGTACTTTTTTTACTTAAATAAATTTATGCATGCTTACTTTTATACTTTTACTCAAGTAAAGAAGATTCAGCAGGACTTTGACTTTTACAAGAGTCGTTTTTTACCCAAGTAACTGTACTTTTACTTGAGTAGTAAACTTCAGTACTTTTGCCATCTCTGCCTTTAAATACAGTACTTTTACTTTAGTACTTGTACTTACTTTCCACCACTGGTTCTGATACTTGTTTAGTATTTAGAAAACCCTAGTACACACTGAGTTACATAACGTGTTTTGGTGCTACTGTACAATGCTGACAACATGACTTGAGAGGACTCTTGCAAAGCGAAAGGTAAACCGTGTTTTTACGTAATTACCTGTACGCCAGCGTCATGCATTCAAACAGTTTGGTGAGAGAAGCGTCTATGGAAATGTGGGACATGCTGGCTTTCCCGAAGTGATACGTCTGACACGTCTGCTTGTTGACAGTGTCGAAGTCGTAGCCCTTCTTCGGCGTGTGCTCGATGTGCGGCGAGGAGACCATGAAGTGTCCGCTGTGGATGACCTGCTGCACACCGGGTCCGTCCGAGCTGCGGAGGGACAACGGCGGCTCCTCGCTGTCGGAGTCCTCATCTTGCTCGTGCAGCTTCACCGGAGGACGACGGTATCTCAGCCGCAAAGACGCGTCCGTGATGTCCATGTCGGCTCCTCATCAGACAAAAGCTAGCGTTAGCCAACGAGCTACAACAATAAAAGTCTCGCCTGCATGAGTCTCGGAGCGCGGGGGTCTGCTGTCCGCCGGTTAGAGACGTGCACTTTTGTCTTTGGCGCTAAAAGTTCCGCAGTGAGTCATTTTGAGAGGCTTGCTGGGGCACTTGTGGACAGAGTAAACTTGGAGAGAGTTTGACGTAGCCGAGTACCAGCTGACCAAACTGCTGGCGCTGCTCTGCTGCTGCTGCTGGGTTCAGTCCGGATCAGGAAGTGTTTCAGTCTGCGCGTCATCTGATTGGCCAGCGTCAGAGCCACACCCCTGAGGCCCCACCCACCACGCACTCAAAATAAACTTCAATACTTTTCACTTTAGCTGACAGAGGCAGACTTCCAGCTGTGCGCGCAAGGCAGCAGCGTAAATAAAATATAGATAAATAAAATGAAAGCAAACTGAGTATTATAGACTTAAAAAAAACAACTTTTTGAGTGCTTTTGTTGTTGTAAATCATATAGCCTATTTAAATGTGTTTATACTGGTGCAGACTTACAACTTCCCAAATCGATACATGGTCCGGTAAAAGACATTTTATTCCACTATGTTTTTTTTTTTGTTGTTGTTTTTTTTTTCACAGTTTGCTGTGAAACAGTGGTTCTTTGGTGGTTAAATAAATCTACCACCTAAATCTAAAATTAATCTATAACCAGAGTTTTCCAGATCTCTGTTCTATTGTTTTGTGTTATGGAATTATATATATTTGCTGTTATTCAAAGGCATTTGACTTTTTAAAAGTTGTGTATCACAAAATATCAACAAAATGCATGTGTACATTACAGCAGGTGACATTCCCGTACTTACCAATAAGAATGCAGCACTAATGTGACTGCATGCACTTGAATTTTATATTTATATTAATTTTAAATTAGGTCTAAACCAGGGTTAGGGTTAGAATGTGTAAGAATACACCAATGGCATATTAGTCATGACTCAAGTAAGATAAGTTGAATTAACATCGAGGTGAAAATGTATACAAGTATTACCAGAGGAAGCTCAAGTACCATGCAGTATAGACATATCACAGTTTGAGAAACACAGCTCTAAAACAATAACAGGCTGGTTACAGGGGTAAACATGTAACACATTTGTTACAATGTTAAAGATGGAGCATCTGATTTTCCCACTGCAAACACAATTCAGGTTAAATCTGACAACTTCCTCTCCTAAATTCTGCGACACATGATAAATATCAACATGTATTTTTTTTGGTTGCAACTATGGTCAACAAATTTTTTTTTTTTTTTCAACCAACAAAGTGAAACTGAGGAGGACTACCCAAACTCAACCAATCAGAGAGCTGCATTTGACTCCTGATTGGATCTAAAATTCTTTATTATTGAATTCAGACAGTACACCGTGGGGTAATTTTTCCACAAAATGATGCATTTACTATATATTTTTAGTGGAAAACACACAGTTTACTAATTAATAACAACTAAAAAAGTTAGCTTCCCCAACTTTAATGTCTCAAAAATGCTATTGAGTTACACTACTGTGAGTTACTTTGAGCCAATCACACATCTGTTAAGACACAAAACTAATCCTGTTACATTTGCACTTGGTTACTGAATATTTCATGCAAGCTACATATATTTAAAAAAAAGTTCCTCAAAATATTTTATTCAACACAGAAGTTAACAAAAGCTAACAAAAGTTAGCTATTTTGAAAATAAACAATCCAACTGACATGTGCCATGGCATGACAGTCAAGTCAATAAAGATGAGTCCACCTTTGATCATGTCCAGGTTTCATTCTGTTCACGTGGTGGTCTGGGTCTGTTGTGCTGGGCAATAAATTGAAATTTAGAAAATATTGTAATTGTTACACAGTATGTATAAAATGCTACAAAATGAGCCATTTAAAAGAACTGATGTGATACACTTCCCACGTAGCAAAGTTTATCTGGCTCGTTGACGACCCACATACGACGTTTCATCCGGCTGACTATACGCCCGGTTCCTCGGCACGCATCTGGGCAACACACAGGCGCTCGACACTTTCTGACAACTGTCTCTAACTAATTCGAGAGCGGTTCATACACCGCGCATCGACTCAAAATAATTACGTCACTTAAACAGTATACTAATTCGCATCTGGTTAACACACTGCGAGTCGAGTGAAAAGAAACGTGATCTGGTGGCGCAGAGGTGGTTTTTATCCTGCGCATCGAGTGAAAATTCTAGCCCAGATCCGGTTCATATAGGCTACTTATCTAATAAAAAGCAAATCTGGATCTACCCCGGATCTGGTTCATTGATGCTACTGTGTTTCCCATGGGTACTCGTACCAACAACAACTAAACAATAAAAGCATAGACAAACTTTATTAACAAATAATTTACAATATTTAATGTGTCAGAAGGTTAAGACAAAACATATAAAAAATGAACACACAATATTTAACTTATCACCAGAAATTAGACTTGGTAACAGAAAAAAAAGGCTGTCACACAAATCCTCTATTAGGGACACGACCAATTCACCTTTTTTGCATGATAATAAAAGTAATTTTTGCACAACAACAAAAACAAACATATTAAAACTTTATGAATTATTATTTCTCAATGGTCTTCTTCTTCTTCCCGGTCGTTTGCTAAATGTAACATTTTCCACATCACAAGCTGTTATTGTAACACAGTTCTTTCTCACTGAACCTAGTAAAAAAAAAACTGGAAAAAAAAAAAGTCTTAAAATCACTAACTGCTCCCAAGGTTTTCAGTGAGAATTAGAGATCCACGCTCCGACTGATGTTAAATTAGCATATTTATTTCACAAGGTGTATTTTTTCTTCATTGGACAACACCAACAAAGAAAAGACAAATATATATTTTCAATAAAATAAACACAAAAACAACTCAAAAATACAATAAATCAAAATATAAATTCCGTTTGCGCCTTCTGACCCTACATTCAGGAGTGGTTAGTCCGTATTAACCGTGTATTCCAGTCTTTTTCTGCAGATATTTCTGTGTCCACGCGTCTGTTCTCCTCGCTTTCTCTCACCGGACGAACATGTCTGGGCACAGCGCACGTGAACTGCGCATGCAGGTGTTATTACCTTCCTCTACCAGTAGAGGTCAGCGGCAAAACACAAACTTGAAGGCTTACATTTTTACCAAATAAAATACAATATTATTTCTTAAACAAAAACTATTTTCTGCGTCAGCTACAATCACTTAGTGTAGCAGAGGCACACTTTTTATGTGGCAAGGTTTTTTAAAGGCCAGTTTATACATCAAATTAAGAAGTTTTTTCATCTTTTCTATTCTAACAAATGTCCTTAAGCTACAAATATGTCATACTTCATCACAGATTCTGCAGCTAAAGTTTGAGTGCTCAGAAAAATCCTGTTTTCTTTATACTGTACTTGCTCCCCTCTTTGTACTTCTTCACATATGGCTGTGCAGTTAATAAAAATGAGTTATTTATGACAACTAATGTAATAATATATAATGATATCTTTAAAGTTCCTTCAGTGTTCACTTATAGTAAGTCTATGTTTCTGAATAAACTTAGGTGTTTTTGACACAGTCTATGTTTTTTGCCCTTGTTTGATTTATTGTTAATCTCTACAAATGTCATACCTGCAGAACAGCAAGACATGTTTAGTAAAATTAGAAATGTTCATTGCATTTTAGTAAACAAAAACAAATGTGTATGTCATACCAGTTGTATCAGTACACAGTTAGCCTACACAAATAACAAATCAATTTTTTATAACATGATCTTTTTGAAGACATTCACATAGTTTCCACTTTGGTTATCTGAACCAAACACATTGTAAAGGTGAAAAATTAATGGTGGTTTTTGTCGTCTTTACATTTGTGAAGCTCACATGACATAATTTACAAAGTTAATTACCGATAATAGCATTTTTAAGATGCAAAGTGGAGAATCTTGCTTTTTCATTCAGCTTTCTCCAGTTTGTACGTGTGGCTTGACTGTAGTCCATCAGTCCTCTCAGCAGCCTCCAAACGGTGTCTTTCACATCATTTCCTCCAAAAAGTCAGAATTGATTGATCTGAAATGATTTAATAAACACACATTAGTTTCAACTTAAAATTATTGTTTCACAGTGCACACAATTGAAACAACTATCTTGGAGCGTGAGCAATCATAAATCAAAATGTGTTACCAAGTATCAATTGTCAAATTGTGTGTCATTTAAGTATTTTTTAATTTTTTTACCCTTGTTCACAATATTGTTGATAGGAATTCTGGAATTACTTCTGTTATATTCAAGACTATTGTAAACCTCATGAATAATGCCAGAATAGATGAAAACCAGCTTGTTTGGAAAATTGGAGCTAAGCAATCACCAAATATTCAGCCTGGAAGACTAATAACTGCTTATTGCCAGGTTGAATCATCTCCTCAGTTTTCACTCAATTCATATTTTGCATATCAGTGTCAACTGTGTTAGATTTGAATTAATTTGAATTATTTCTCTTTAAATCTGTAACTTTATCATACAGTGGTCTAGTTTTTTAGGGACAATTGAATGGGTTTGAATTATTATTTCAACTAGAAGAGTTATTTAATGCCTGTCACTGCAAACTAGAAAGTAGGCCTATTTTCAATTGACCCGGAAATTATCACTAGGAAGTACCGTTACCAAGGCAACATGCAGTTTCTGCCAGGAACAAGCAAAATGGAAACGTTTTGTTTACAACTAACGTTAATTGTCAACATTATAATAATATTAAAGTGTGTTTGTTTGTTGCCAACGCTATCTTTCAACCTTGGACACACAAAACTAACTTTAACACACTACCTTATGATGCCTGTTTTGTTTTAACGTTGCCATTAACAACAAAACAGTTAACGTTCATTATTAGAGCAAAGCAAATAAGATATTTTAAGAAATACATTTGATTTGCAATATATTTGCTTACAGAAGATATTTAACGTTATATTTGCACACTTACCACTTTAGGAGCGATCCAGTGGGTAACCCGCGGTTGCAGCTGCAAATCGAGATGCTCGACGTAAATCAACGTAGACGTAAACAACGTAAGGAAAAATGCGTGTTGCCAGTAGTTACCAGCGACAACCGGGCGGGCGGCGATAAGCAAGTACGTGAGCCACACTCGTTGTGATGTTTGAGAGCCAAGCGCTGCGTTCACTCTACTGGCCCACTAGCGGTTTGACCAACGATTACAGGCACACGTTGTCATGTGTACAGTTCGAAAGCGGCGTAGTATCTGACAATCGAGTCGTCATTCAGCCAGCAGTGCCGGATGAAAGCCAGATTTGGCTGACACACGACTGCTACGTGGGTTTCAACATAAATATATTGTTTTTGTGATTAATTTCACATTTGTCTGGCAAGAGATTGCATTCACTTGACATCACAACAGAAACTTTTTATGCAGATGGGGATTGAGCAGATAAAATGTATTGTAATGCAAACAAGTTAATGGGTCTAGTGACTATAAACAAACATCTCCCGACTGAAACAGTGTAAATGTGTGGACTTATGATGTTATCACATTCTGCAACATGAATACAACCAACTGTCATAAACAATAAAGTTCAAAGACATGTTCAGTTGGGTTGATAAAAACTGTCCGAATATTGTTATCAAGATACGCCAAAAAAGTTCACATTTTTTGTCAGTCTCTCTCCCACAGTGTTGGGAATTAATGCTTTGCTTTTCATACACGTACAGCTTCTTCATTTCCACAGAACTGATGAGTTGCTGTTTTATCTTTCTCAAGGGAGGAGCTACTAATACTGAAACAAGCAGCTTGTGGTGTACCATTATTAATCTGTCTCACTCACACTCACACAGCGGACCTGGAGTGGTTTGTTCTGATAGCAGTATATATATATATACTTTTGTCTGTTAGCCATTTAGCTCAACATTCTTACTTCTCTTCTGTACGATGGTGCTGTGAAATAAACGACAATTGTTTCAATGTCGAGTTTCAGGCTAGTTTCAGTGACAGAAAATGTAAAATGTATTTTATTTTGGAGACATTGCTTTGCTGAGAATATTTCCCATAATAAACTATTCAATGACTCATGCTATTATTGCTCATATCACCATGAAAAAAATACAGTAATTTCTCCACAAATTTGTACTGTAATGTGACAAATAGACAATTTTTAAGCTGTGACTGGGCTAGTTCCGGTCTGAAAATAACTGTGGATAGTTCTTTTTATTCTATTCTATCACAAAGGTGAACTTGCTGAAATATTGTAAATTAATTTCATATTTAATAAACACAAAGCTTAACTAAATATAGTTACAGCCAGATAGTTATTTTCAGCATGTTTAGACTTCATCACATAAATATTTTTCTAAAGGGAAAACTCATTTGTTTATAAAATGTGCCGTTTGTCCCAAAGCTAATGCTAATCTATGATTAATTTAATTCTTAATGTAAAAATAACACTATAAACTGAACCAGTTTTTTACAAAAACAATCAACCTGGCATTTAATGTGTTTTTACCAATCTAAATTATGATTCTAAACAGGTGATAGTGTTGGTTCTACTGGATCTAAGCGCTGCCTTCGATACAGTAGACCACACTATTCTTTTACACAGACTCAAACACCTGGTCGGTCTCTCTGGTACTGTGCACAAATGGTTTACATCCTACCTCAGACAGATCATTTATGGTAAGTTTAGATACCTGCTCCTCTCAGGTTCATGAAATTACATGTGGTGTGCCCCAGGGTTCCATTTTAGGTCCTGTGCTTTTGAACCTGTACATGCTCCCTCTTGGTGGTGTCATCAGGAGACATGGAATAAACTTCCACAGTTATGCAGATGATACACAGCTTTACATCTCCATGTCTCCTGATGACACCAGGCCAATGGATGCTCTTTTTAACTGCATTTTAGACATCAAATCCTGGATGGCAGAAAACTTTCTGCAGCTTAACCAGGACAAAACTGAGGTTTTAGTCATCGGTCCTGAGGCCCAGAGAGAGAAACTTTTATTCTTTTAATCCATCCTCACAAGTAAGAAACCTTGGGATTGTTTTTAATTAACCCCTTTACATTCCAGCGTCCCTTCGAAGGGCCCTCCCACTTTTTCTTCAAAAATTTAATTTTGTTCAGTGTCTTAAAAATGCATAGGCTACTATGAAGAACCTGGAAAGGTTTAATATAAAAATACCATTGTATCCCTTTTATTTTGAGCAAAATCAGCCTCTGGGATGATCCAGACTCAGATTTCTACTGTAAACCTCCAAATACAAAAAGTCCCCAAAAATTCAAAAATGTTAGTAGGACTTTTGCATTGGCTCCGTCTAGATTTTTTTGAGTAATTTTGGGTCCTAAAACGCATTTTTACCTCAATTACCTTCAGCTTTCACAGAGGAATTGTCAAAATCCAAATTGTAATTTAAGTCTCAGCTGCAACACCAGCTTTACCAATCCTTATATTTACCACAAAAAAAATGTAGGAGGAATTTAGATTTTGTTTTTCTTTTGCTTGGAGAAAGTTCACACTTCTGATTTAGGTTTAGGTTTAGGTACACTTTATTGTCCCTGTAGGGAAATTTGTCCTCTGCATTTAACCCATCCTTCAATGCCTCTGGGGCATCTCCTCAGGAGCAGTGATCGCCACAGTGCAGCGCTCGGGGACCCATCTCCAGATGTTGTTGCTAGGCTTGGTCAGGACTACACTAGCTGGAGGTTATTACCCTAACGTGCATGTTACTGGTTGGTGGGGGAAACCGGAGTGCCCGGAGGAAACCCACCCAGACACGGGGAGAAACATGCAAACTCCACACAGAAAGGCCCGGCCCGTGCGGGAACCCGCGACCTTCTTGCTGTGAGGCAAGAGCGCTAACCGCTCAGCCACCGTGCCGCGAAGAGAGGCTGTTGGACATCAGAAGCAAAAACTACAGGGTTACAGCTTTAAAAAGACCCCAGCCTTTTGCCTGAGCTCCAAAGGTTTCATCAACAGTTTTAGTTTGAATTTTTACTGATTTTAGTCAGGCGTGTGAGGGGAAAGCACTTTGTGTAACATTATATGTATGAAAAGCGCTTTATAAATATAAGTGTGATTTGTTTTTGATTTGATTTACACTTTACACTTTTAGCCTACTTATTTGTTAGCATTTAGCATTGCGAAATAATATAGACAAATTTCCCTTAAGGAATGAATAGAACGAGAAGGAACTACAGGTATTACACAAACCGGAACCAGCCTAGCCACAGCGTGAAAAAGTCCCATAGTGGTGTTACCTGCTTGTCTGGACTGGATCACATCAGTTACATAGTTTACAACAAGTACAGTAATTCAGGAAACAACAACAGACAAAACAAAAACATTACCAGAAGAAGGTGTGCCGTGCCAAAAGCGACTTCCTTGTGCTATTCTTGTACATTATTACATAAACTCTTTAATTATGTGCGCTCAGATCAGAAAAATTACTACAGGAAATTACTTGTTTTTTATGATTACTAAAAATGTGCCACTGTGTTGAAAAGGAGCAACAAAACAATTATTTACAAAAGCAGATGTAGAGGAAAAGCTAAAAAGTTCTATTCTTACTTTATAACAAATTCAGAGTAAGATTTTATTTATTTATTTATTTATTTATTTATTTATTTATTTATTTATTTATTTATTTATTTATTTATTTATTATTTATTCATTTATTTATTTATTTTTAATGTATTTATTTATTTATTTATTTATTTATTTATTTATTTATTAGGTCCCAGGTATTACTAGGCTGAAAATTAACAAAAGAATCAACCAAACAAATCAACGAACGGCAGACGGAGAAAAGTTCTAAGTCCCGCCCACCTGCTTCCTGTTTTGACTACCACAATAAACGTCTTTCACAATTCAACTTAACAAAAAACGTGATTATGCACATATATTACTTCGATATTTTAAAACTTTGGTCTAAGTTTATCTATGTCTTACGTATTCGATGTGCATAAATATGTCAACGGGCGTAATGACAGAATTTAAAAATTTTATAGTAAAAATCTTACAATTCCACTTCCGTTCATCACAAAGCTGCTTACTTGTCCTCTTTTTCTCTACCTCTTCGAAGTTTGTCCGAGTTATCGCTACGAACTTTGTATTTGAGCCGTTTTTTTTTACTTTTAAACTTTAACCTTATCAGATGATGTTATATAAAAATATGTCGTCTATTCGATCATAAATTGTGGTCTCAAACCGCAAATCCAAAGTATTTTCTAATGAGGAAGTGAGTTACGTTTACGTCAAACAAGTGAGTACTCTCTCTTTTACGAGTATAACGAACTGTTATCTGTAGTATTTCTTTATTATTATGATTATTACGAACTGTATCTAAGATAAATAGCATGTGTCTCTGTTTATAAGATGTGTGTGCTAACATTAGCCTGTTGCTCTCTAATCCTGCCATCAGCTGACTGTCATGCTGGAGGGATTTAACCCTATTTTAGGGGAGAAAAAGTACAGAAATACATGTAAAATACAGATAAGCTAAACCTCTAGCTTGGTAACCTAATATGTGCTTATCGACCTGGGTTTGCTTAACAAAAAGGCTCAAGTGTAGAAGTAGTGAGACGAAATAATTCTGGGATAAAACTTAACCCAAGTGTAATATTGTAAGACTAAACAGCTGGATGTAAGATTTTGAACAAGATGTATTGTAAAGGTGCCTTTTGTTTTTGGCCCAAAAATATACTTACAAAAATCATGTTTTTGTCATTTATTTTTTTATTTATTTAATAGACAAAGTGCAATTACATTAAAAGATGGCTGCACCAGATTTAGCAAGATGCTAATTTCCATCTGTAGTTCAAATTTTTAGATCTGTAGTCCTAATTTAGATGTTTTACTTGCATTAAATAAATAATTAAAGTCTGTGTTTTTACTTTGAGCGGGCTTGTATGGTCACTAAATAGACTATCATTTGACCTCCACCTGTTTGTTTCCATAAAAAAGATGCTCCTTTAGCTATATTTTTTCACATTATGAAATAACACACAAATATCACCATTAATATTGTTCCAAAGTTTGATTTTAGCTGACTTTTAACCTCCAGAAGGTTACACATATCTAAAGAAGTGGTGCAAGAAACACAAATGTTGAAAACAGTTTATCACTTTAAACAAAATGTGTAAACTTATGCAACCAAAACACTGTGCAATTAGTCGAAATTCAAATAAATGTATGAATATTGCTCTAAATGTTTCATTGGGGGCCGGTTTTTGAAAATTATATGGTTCAGAGGGGCCACAAAATAGATAGAAATGAAGTGAATTCTTAAATTTTTGCATTTGGATTGGTGTTGATAAGCCACAAGACTTAAAATAAAGCTTAAGTTTAGGTTTGTATGACATCAGAAATCAAAATTGTTCAAATTGACTGAAAAAAGTAACACATTTATGTAATTTGGGGCAATTTAGTAGACAGTCTGAGGGCCGCAGTTCAGACATGCCTGTTGTAGAGTATCAACGCTGTATTTCTGGTAGATAAGTCCGCTAGAGCTACTTTTCATTTGTCCATTCCTTTTTATTAAATCACATGAATATTATTTTTCAAGTAGCAGGAAAAGTAGGCTATGTCTGTGTGTTGCCAAATCCCTCACAATATATTAAGTATCCTAACACAGAGTAAAGGATATGATATGTATCCTGATCCACGTGCATTCATCCAGCCGTTGTCTTCTGCTTTTCCAGGGCTGGGTCACTGACAAAAAATCACATTATTTAAAGGGGCACTATGTAAGAAAAACAAACAAACAAAGTGATTTCCACTTTTGAACACTAGAGGGAGCCATTCACATGCATTTTGCCTATTAAGCATGATGCCATCTAGCGTCAATGATCCATATTCCGGCCTATAATAAAACATTTCAAATACGTATAAATGTATCACAATTTATGTGGATTGGTTACAGTGCTCTCTTAAGTATTCATGTTGTAAAGAATAAATATGATTTAAATGTTTGTGGACTATATGTGATAATTAAAATTCCTCTCAATCTTACACAGTGCCCCTTTAAGCGACAAGATTTACTTTGCAAACAACAAATGGTGTAAAAACCTGCTAGGCTTAAAAAACAACAAAAACAAATACAAATACCAAATAATCTGAAACACATTGAATTTTTGCTTTAATTTAAAATTAAAATTTCTGATGTGAATTGGAGCTGCAACAAGTTAATTGATTAATCACAACGAATTGATTATTGAATTAATGGTAATAAATCAATCAATCAATCAATCAATTTATTTTTGTATAGCCCAAAATCACAACAACAGTCGTCTCTGAGGACTTCCCAAGATTATTAATTTTAGCAAATATGAATAATAGGAAATCAAAATAAAACAATACATATTCAATAAAACAATACACATTCAATGAAACATTTGATCAAGCAGATTATTAGTAGAGCAGATGAATGATTGTCCAGAACATCCCCTGTCCTTAGACCCTCCTTCTCGGCAAGGAAAAACTCAAAAAAACCCTAAGGGAAAAAGAGAAACCTCGAGGAGAACCACAGTGAAGAAGGGTTCCACTCCCATGGACGGACAGGCTGTAGATGTAACTAAGGCAAAGTTATAGAGTTTATGTTTGTGGAGCCAGAGTCCATAAGCAGAGGGAAACGACTCGTCTAGCAGGGTCAGGACAGGCCAATCCAGGAGAGGAAGGTGGGGCGGAGGTCCAAGCATCAGTGGTCCGGCCCACGTCACTGGAACAGCAGCATCTGAAACAGTTACACTCCCCGAGAGGGGAGTGGGACAGGGGACAACGAGTGAATAGCAAAGAACAGACTAGAGATGAACTGTAGTTTATTATTCTTTACAAGAAAGGCAGAAGTGAGAGGATAGTGCTCAAGTTGCCATACTTTCCCCAGTATAATTGCTCCTAGGGCAGCCTGACTAGAACTATGGGTTTAGAGTCTGTTCCTAACTGACCTGATCATAAGCTAATCCGAAGAGGAACGTTTTGAGCCTAATCTTAAATGTAGAGACTGTGTCAGCGTCTTTGACATGAGCAGGGAGCTGATTCCATAGCCAGGGGGCTTGATAGCTAAAAGCTCTGCCTCCTATTGTGCTTTTAGAGACTCTAGGAACCACCAGAAGTCCAGCATCTTGAGAGCGAAGTGGACGGTTAGGATGATAAGGAATTATTTCATCTTTGATATAAGAAGGGGCCAAGTCATTTAAAGCTTTATAGGTTAGAAGAAGAATTTTAAATTTGACTCTAGACTCAACAGGAAGCCAGTGAAGATCTTTTAGTACTGGGGTAATGTGTTCTCGTTTTTTAGTACCTGTTAGTACTCTTGCTGCTGCATTTTGAACTAATTGAAAACTTTTTATTGAGCTTTTAGGACACGCTGCAAGCAGGAGTTACAGTAGTCTAACCTCGACGTGACAAAGGCATGGATTAGTTTTTCAGCATCATTTTTAGGCAGTAGATTTCTAATTTTGGCAATATTTCGCAAGTGAAAATAGGCAGTTTTGCACGCTTGACTAATATGTGCTTTGAATGAGAGCTCTTGGTCAAATAAGACTCCAAGGTTTCTTACAGTCGAGCTGGAGGCTACACTGACATTGTCCAGTGTGATTATCTGCTCAGTTAGAGAGTCGCGCAGATGTTTAGGGCCGAGTAAAATCACTTCTGTTTTATCAGGATTAAGGAGTAGGTAGTTAAGGAGTCTTTCTATTTGACCAGTCTGATCTGGTTTCATTGATAAGTACAGCTGAGTGTCATCTGCATAACAGTGGAAGTCAATGCCATGCTTTTTGATAATGTTACCTAGCGGCAGCATATAGAGAGTAAAAAGAATTGGACCAAGTACAGAGCCCTGTGGCACACCGCAGGTTAATTTAGAACATTGTGAGGAGCTTTGGTTTACATTAACAAACTGATACCTATCGGTTAAATAGGATTTAAACCAGCTCAGAGCAGTTCCTCTGACACCTACATCACATTCTAATCTCTGCAGTAAAATATTGTGATCAATCGTATCAAACGCTGCGCTGAGATCCAGCAGAACCAGGATTGAGATCAGTCCGTTGTCAGCAGCTAATAACAAATCATTTGTGACTTTAAGGAGAGCTGTTTCCGTACTATGATGAGCTCTAAAACCAGACTGGAATGTTTCAAATAAATTATTCTCCTGTAGGTGGCGACAGAGCTGTTTAACTACAACTCTCTCAAGTATTTTGGAAATAAAGGGAAGATTTGAAATAGGTCTATAATTGGCTAAAACTTCAGGATCAAGGTTTGGCTTTTTCAAAAGAGGTTTAATTACAGCATATTTAAAAGACTGTGGAACATATCCACTTTTTAATGAGGTATTTATTATACTAAGAATAGGATCTAACATCAGAGGGAGAATGTCTTTGAGAAGCCTACTTGGGATTGGGTCTAAAATACAAGTTGAGGTTTTAGAAGACTTAAAAGCTGAAATTAAATCTGCTTTACTAAGAGAAACAAAGTTGTCTAATATTACAGGTGGATCTAAATGAGACCCTACTTTTACAGCTTGGATTTGTTCATTGCTAGTAGCAGGAGTGATTTCATCTATTTTATCTCTAATATTGATTATTTTATTATTAAAAAATGTCAAAAAATCATCAGAACTGAGAGTAACTGGGATTGATGGTTCTACTGCACTGTGGCAGTTGGTCAGCCTGGCTACAGTGTTAAATAGAAACCTAGGATTATTTTTATTTACTTCTATTAGATTTGAATAGTATCTGGTTTGAGCCGTGCGCAGAGCCTGTTTATAAGACAGAAGGCAAGTTTTCCATGCTTCTAGGGATTGCTCTGAATGGCATTTACGATACGGTCGTTCTAATTTCCTAACCTTTTGTTTAAGTGCACGCAGTTCTTCATTATACCTAACGGACTTATGTTTTAAGGGAGCAACAGTATCAAGAGCAGTTTTCAAGGAGTCCATGGTTTTGTCAACAAATTGGTCACTTATATTGGGATTAAGCTTATCCTCATCTGGGTCACATGACATGTCACTGAATATTGGCCCTATTATTTCTTTAAATTTTATAACTGTTTTTTCAGATATTGTTCTTTTTGTTATTATTTTATTCTGAGGAGCAGAGAAATCTTTTAGAGTAAACTGAAAAGTAATTAGAAAATGATCTGATAGTACTGGGTTTTCAGGGAGGACATTTAGATTAGGGCTGTGCGATATGACGATACATATCGTGGGGACGATAGAAAAGCGTCTATCGTGCCATTTCTCTTCTATCGTTTCTATCGTCTGTAACCTAATTTTATCAATCATTTCAGCAAATAAGTCGTGTGTGTGGTATTAAACGTGCTTTGTCTCACGTGTTATAGCGTAACTTCAACAAAACCATTGTTAAAGTGCTTTTTGTACATCGTCAAAGTCGCCCTTTCTTTCTCTCTCCCAGCGCACCAGCGCGTCTTTGAGCGCGTCAGAAGAGAGAGATGGTAAAGACCGCTGTCCGGAGGAAGGAGGAGTGGCCGGGCTGCAGTCAGCGCCGCAGTCGTGAACAGAGACAGCCGGTGTGGCTCGCTTTTTCCTTCGTCACTCGTTGTCATTCTCGCCAGAGTTCCACCGCGCCCTGCCTGCCGTGCGCACGTCCCGCTATATCTGTGTTCACTCTGCCTGTCGGTCCGCGCGCTCTCGGTGCAGGTCTGCAGCCAGAGCCTCGTGGAGCGCTCCGCCTGTCTCCATGTACGCATTGCCGTGGCCAATGACCCAATAGCGCTCCGTTAAACACCAGCGAAGCAGCGCTGATGAACGGGACAAAGCACTCCTAATCACTTTGCTCTGTAGTTTACTTTGGCGTGTGGCTGTTGTTGGCGAGGGGAAACTAAAGCGCTAACTACAGCCCCAACCTGTAGGTGTTAAAGGGCCAGTGCCAAATACAGCACAAATAAGCTATTAAATTCAATAAAAACTGTATATATTTTTTTGTTTTGTTTAATCTAACTTTACTTGATGAGTAAATTAGCAAATTGTATTATAAATGGATTTATTTTTATTTTACAGCATTTACACAATTGGAAAATTTTGTTTTAATACATAAACATGTTTTAATACAATTATAAACATAGAAAACATGACTTTTCTCTTTCCTCTTCACTATAATGAGTCTCATTTGTGACAGTTTAGTTAAATTCACTTCAAAATAAAGTTGAGAAAAGTAAGCAATGAAATAGTGTCAAACTTTACAGTGAATAATTGTAAACGTACTTAATTATGGTATATCGTGATATATATCGTTATCGTGATATAAAAAATCTATATCGGGATATACGTTTTTTTCCATATCGCCCAGCACTAATTTAGATCACTGATCTCTAAACCATATGTGAGTACAAGATCTAAAGTGTGCTTGTGACAGTGTGTTGGTTTATTTACATTCTGGGTGAAACCAATGTCATTTAGAAGAGCGCTGAAAGCTTTACTTAGGCAATCATCGTTCAGGTCTAATTTAATATTGAAGTCTCCGAGTATAATTATTTTGTCCCAGTCTAATACTAGGCCTGATATAAAGTTTGAAAATTCGGTTAGAAACTCAGAATAAGGACCAGGAGGTCGATAAATTATTATAAATAACACACCCTTTTGTTTTTTCCACTTGGGGCAGGTTATAGATAGTGTGAGGCTTTCAAAGGAGTTAGATGCATTATTTGTTTTTGGGCAGAGAAGTAAGCTAGAGTGAGCGATAGCTGCCACACCTCCACCTCGGCCTGTGCTCCTAGCAGTCTGAAAGTTATAGTGACTTGGAGGTGTGGACTCATTTAATCTTACATAGTCATCGGGTTGAAGCCATGTTTCAGTCAAAGCTAAAATATCAATATTGTGATCAGTAATCAATTCATTAACTAAAAGGGATTTAGAGGAAATTGACCTAATGTTTAGCAATCCGCATTTTACAAACTTATTTACTGATTTACTAGTATCACGCATTGGTATTTTTATTAAGTTCTGTGGTCTAACACCTGAGTTGGCTTTTTGGCGGTACATGTTTTGTTTTTACGAGGGACACACACAGTCTCTATCTGTCTAGGTTCTGAACACTTGATTTGTGACAGTGCAGGCGAGAGCCCAGCACCAGTAACAGAACAGTGCTTTACACAGCTGTTCTGCGCCTGGAACTCATGTTTACTCTGTCAATTTAGGCGACTAAGGCTATCGGCCAAATTCCTAACTAAAAGGGATGTGCCAGCCGAAGTCGGATGGACACGATCCCTGCGAATGAGCCCAGGCTTCCCCTCAAACGCCCTCCAATTGTCAACAAAGACTACGTTGTTTTCAGGACACCACCTAGACAACCAGCGGTTAAATGCTGACTGCCGGCTGTACAGTTCAGCATTGACCAGATTGGGGAGAGGGCCAGAAAATATTACGGTCTCCGACATCGACTGTGCCAATTCACACACAGCAGCTACCTGTATTTTGAGAACCTCTGATTGTCTCCGCCGGGCGTCGTTACCGCCTGCGTGAATCACGACTCGACGGAATCGCTGTCTGCTCTGTTTTAAAAGCCTAAGGTTTCCTTCGATGTCTCCCATTCTGGCCCCCGGATAACACCTAACTGATGCCGCTGGCAGCTCCACGTCTCTAACTATTGAACTGCCAATGACTAGCGTGTCTCTTGTCCAAGTTGCGGGTGTGCGGCCGCTGAGGGGTTCAAACCTATTGCTGACTAAACTAATTTAGTAATCGAGTAATCGTTAATTGGTCTTTATGCATTACTAAACCTGCATGAACTCAAAACAAAAAAGTTTTATAATTCAGTTTTTGCAGCAACGACATAGAAAATGTGTTAAATTTGCTGCTTTTACTAGAAACAGGGTTCGTACATTCATGGAAAATCAGGAAACATCATGGAGATCTTAAATCTAATTTCCAGGCCGTGAAAAAGTTTTGGAAGTCTACTGGTTTTGGAAAAGTTTGGAAAAATTATAAAACATACTGAGTTAAAAAATGGAAGTTCGTTCACTACAACACAATTCTGCTCGTGTTTAGCTAAGACAGAGAAAAAAAGTGCCCATAAAGTTGGGGTAACTAACGTTTTTAGTTGTAAATTCGTAAACTTTGTGTTTTCCACTAAAAAGTCGATGATAAATGTAGCACTTAGTGGAAAAATGAGACCACTGAGTTGTGTCTGAACTGAAAAATTATCATGAGCCAAATGCTGCGCTCTGATTGGCTGAGCTTGGGTGGTCCTCCTCAGTTTCACTTTGTTGTTTGTAAGACGACGTTTAGAAGCCGTAATTGCCACCAAAAATGAATACATATAGATATTAATCATGTGTCGAAGGATTTATGAGAGGAAGCAGTCAGATTTAAACCTACATTGCGTTTGCAGTGTGAATATCAGCTACCACACCTTTAATTTTAGGCTTTGTCCGGATCGAAATTTGTTAAAATCTTGTAGTCACGTGACTTTTGCATTGTAAACAATAAATCAAATAATCAAAAGAATAATTGCCGATTACCAAAATGATTAGTTGCAGCTCTAATGTGCATTCTCCTAGATGAATTTAACCGTAATGCCAGCATAGTTTCCACACACATACAGCCACATACGCACACACACACTTCTCCTTAAGCTCTTACACGGAGATCCCAAGTTTTTCCCACAGAGAGAGAGTAAGGTTGTCTCCAGGTTCTCTCTCAATGCCACAGCCCAGACATAAAATACGTATATGCACACACTTAATAAAAAGTGTAAGTGTAATATTTTCTATGTAGAACAATAAAACACATCAGAACACTTCTAATTTGGACTTAGTTTGGTCTGATAGTCCTTTAGTTTCTCACAGTTTTACAGCATTTTATAAAGAAAAACAGGTAGAAGTTAAAATTACAAGAAGCAACAATAATGTGCACATGACACATGACTGATCATTTAACAAAATTAGTGTTACCAGATACTGTAACTTCTTTGTCACACATGTGGATTTTGGCCCATGTTTTACAATGTGGTTGGTAGGTAACAGCTGTGGAATTGCCTCTGCATATGTTTTTTAATTGTTGAACAAAAGACAATCACCGTTGAGTTATTATAATGACTAGATAAAGTTTAGCCATTGTCCAGTTCTGGCGGCCATCTTGTGTAGGGAGAGTCTATTAAAAATGGCTTTGTTTTACATGATTATCAATTCAAATGTTGCTGCTTCTCCATTCATAGATGGCCGCCGCAACTACCACAACAGCAGGCCTCTCCTCTCTAGTCATTATAAAAACTCAGTGACAATAACTCTCATTAAAACACACAAACAGGGTGAAAACAAACAAAATGATTAATGAATTCTCAAATATAATTATGTTCGGTGTTTTACTGATCGAACCTGATGATTTATTATGAAACACTGGAGTAAATTTTTGTTCCTGAATCTGACATTTTCACTTACACAACAAAGTAGACGACCACTATCTTCAAAAGTCTTATAATTGTTGATGATCTATTTGATTTCAGTTGGCTAAAGAAGCTGAACTATGTGGGTCGACAAGCACAGACGACTCCGACTTTCCCAGCAGGAACTCTTGTGTAAGAACTCCTGCGGTTACTATGGAAACCCGGCGTGGCAAGGATACTGTTCCAAATGCTGGAGGGACCGAGCGCGTTCTCCGGGAGCGCAGCCGCAGGACAGCAGGTACTGAATATTGAAATATCAAATGTTACTGTTGAGATTTTTATTAGTGTATGACTGTCCATGTGTTTAAACTAGAGATTGACAGATATGGGTTTTTCTTGGGCCGATACCGATGCCGATTTTTAAAGACTTTGACAACCGATGCCGATATCAATGACCGATTTTCAAATTTCAGTTCTTTAAAAAAACATAGCTGAGATGAGATAGTCTATCCAAAAAAGAAAAAGTTCAATCTAAACTATTATTTTGTCTCATTGTTTAATGAATACAACATGTTTATGCACATTACAGAACATTTTAAAGAGGAATTCAAGTAAGTGCACCTTTTCGAAACACAGCAAAATGGAGATATATAAAACAAACCGTATAATTTCTCTCCAAAACTATAACTTGGAGATCAACTGATCACTGAGTGCAGCTTTACTGTGCGGACGACTGTTTAAACAACTGCCTAGTGAAATATTGGCCAAAATAAGGCTGATGGTCGATATGCAAAATAATCCAAAGATCAGCCTCAAAACATCGGCCGGCCGATATATCGTATCGATATATGTCAGTCCATTGAATAAAAAAAATCTGACTTTCTTGGAAGGGCATTCTAACTCTCATTGTGGTATCGAGAATCAAGTTTATTCCTTAGTATCAAAATTGATGTGGAAATGTGAGTATTGTGACAACTCTGCAAAAAACCTTGCTCAAAAAGACTAAAAATATTATGTAGTTCATGCAAAAACTATAGTTAAGCAGTGTGTTTATATAAAAAAGGCAGTTCAGACCAATGATTCTGTTACTGTTGAATCTAAATTCCTTATAATCTAAATAAAAGAATTAGTCGACTAATAAAATTTTGGTCGACCAAGACTCCATCGACCGATTAATCGATGAATCGATTAATCGACTAAAAAACTACAGCCCTACTTATTTCAAGTCAAATTGTTTGCTTCAAATAAGACAAATTTGAGTCAAGTCAAATCTCTTGAAAAGAATAAGACATTTCTTGAAACAAGTGAAAGAGGCGTCCAAATTTCTAGTATTAGTACACAAGTAACTGTACTTTTGCTTGAGTTGTGGACTTCAGTACTTTCCATCTCTGCTTAAATGTGAAGCACCGACTTTACTAGACCAACACAACCAACACTTAGCTTGACAGAACTCCGGCCAATTCCACCTGCAACCGATATATTGCCAATCTCTAGTTTCTATGAATGAACTACAGTAAAAAGAATTTATAATGCTTCTAAAATGGGCACAATTACTATTCATTTGTTCATGGCGCGGTTAAATGGTGACTTCAATCATCATCACGATAACGTTCGTACACTAGCAGTTCTACGGTAAATCCTAATCTCTTTCTTCTGCAATCTCTGTTCTACCCTACAGACCCAGTCACGATGGAACGCCCGTCACCTTCTCCAAGTTCGAGGAGAAGAAGAGCACGGAGAAAGGGCGACGCATTACCACCATGAGGAGACTCTTCTGGGGCAGCCCGACTTCACCCAAACAAGGTACAAGGCTTCGAGTGCCGGGAGAGCATGAAACGAGACCAGGATTTGATATTATCGGGGTTTATTGGAGTAATTAACTTTTTATTTTGTTGTTTTTGCAAGTAAATGCGCTTTATCCCTGTGCCCGTAATGTAATGGCTAACACGCTTTATTATCGTCATTATTATTTGAATGTTAGTTTTATCATTTGACTAAACTGAATGGCTTCTTTGATCAACTCTCTCTCTCTCTGTCTATCTTTCTATTCTTTCTCTCTCTCTATCGCTCTTTCTTTCTCTCCTCTCTTTCTTTATCTCTGGCTTTCTCTCCCTCTCTCTCCTCTCTATCTTTCACTCCTCTCTCCCTTTCTTGCCCCTCTCTCTCTTTCTTTCCTTTCTCTTTTATCTCTGTCTCTCTCTCTCTTTCTCCTCTCTCTTTCACTCCTCTGTTTCTCTCTCCCCTCTCTCTCTTTCTGTCCTTTCTCTCTCTCCCCTCTTTTTCTGTCTTTCTCTCCTCTTTCTCTCCCTCTCTCCCTTTCTCTCCCATCTCTCTCTTTCTTTCCTCTCTCTTTTTATCTCTGTCTCGCTCTCTCTTTCTTCTCTTCCTTTCTCTCCTCTCTCTTTATCTCTGTCTCTCTATTGCTCTTTCTTTCCTCTCTCACTCTCTCTTTCTCCTCTTTTTCTTTTTCTCCTTTCTCTCTCCCTCTTTTTCTGTCTCTCTTTATCTCTGCCTCCCTCTCTCTTTCTCTAATTTCTCCCTCTCTCTGTCTTTCCTCTCCTTCTCTCTCTCTCCTCTCTCTTTTTCTGTTTCTTTCTCTCATCTCTCTCCATCAGTCTTTCTTCCCTATTTTTCTGTCCTCTCTCTTTCTGTCTCTCTGCTCTCTCTCTTCTCTCTCTTTCTTTCTTTCCTCTCTCTCTCTCTCTTTCTCTCCTCTCTCCCTTTCTCTCCTCTCTCTCTTTATCTCTGCCTCTCTCTCTATTCTCTCTCCCTTCTCTCTTTCTTTCTTCTCTTTTTATCTTTTTCTCTCTCTTTCTCTCCTTTCTCCCTCTCTCTCTCTTTATCTCTGCCTCTTTATCTCCTTCTTTCTCTCCCATCTCTCTTTCTTTCCTCTCTCTCTTTATCTCTGTCTCCCTCTGTCTTTCTCTATTCTCTCCCTCTCTCTCTCTTTCCTCTCTCTCTCCTCTCTCTTTTTCTGTATCTCTCCATCAGTCTTTCTCCTCTCTCTTTTTGTCCTCTCTCTCTCTCTCTCTCTCTCTCTCTCTCTCTCTCTCTCTTTCTCTCCCTCTGTCTTTCTCTGTATGTATGTATATGTATGTATTTTTTGAAGTACTTTATAATAATACTACTAATGCCGCCCTGGTCTAAGTGTTACTGTGCCTTTCTTTCTGATTCCCAGAGTCTGCAGAGATCCACAGCGGTGCACTGAAGGCCTATCAGAGTCTAGAACCCGGAGACTTCCCTGGATTCCTGAAGATCCTGCGCAGTCCTCCGTCCCAGCGGCTGCAGTCTCGCTGTACTGCCTTCCTCAACACGATGGAAGCTTATCATGTACACGTCTCATTCTGTCGTTCTGTCTTTGGTTTGAAGCGTTGTGTCAGTTTGTAAAAAAGCCTTTCTTTACAGGGTTTGCCCGTGCAGAAGCAGTCGGATCTGGTCCAGGACTTTTACCAGTCTTTTGCAGAACATTTTGCAGGTGAGGAAAAGTGCAAAGGGATGGGACAGTTCTGTTCTGTCACGATTCGATTCATAGGTCACAATCCCATACTAATGCTAACTAAGTCCTGAGGTTAGAGGTCAAATAAAAATATAATGGAATCCATTGAAATACCTGTCTCTTCAATCTTCTTTTTGAAATTTTCCCAGATTTTTTTTTTCCGGGCAGTCTCAAAAACTGTGTGCATCGACACCAATATCCGATACTGTGATCGGATATTGGTGCCGATCGTGTGGTCTAGTATATCGGTACAGCCGATTTCAGGGTTGTGCCTTTAATTGGACATAATGAGACTAATTTACTGTTTGATGTTAATCCAGAACGTCTCATAATGTTTGACATTTTATTCAGATTAATAAGTTGTGACTTGCACTATAGAAGGATTTTCGGTCGACGTCACTTTCTGCTCTACTGCGCATGCGTTATGCAGAAAGAGCTAATCTCCATCTGCTTACATGTGAAACTCGAATTAAACAACGAAACGGGACGACAGTGAGCTGTTTGGATCAGGTCTGAACCGGTCTGACAGACGTCTGTCTCCTGAAGCTTGAGACAGACTGTTTGTGTCTATGAGCGGCAGTTCTTTCTACAGGCGGGGTGCGCATGTATCACTAGTGTTGATAAACAAAAAATCCCTCTATAAATGATAGTTTACATAACACTATATGACCAAATGTCTTACGTTTTAACAAGAAAAATAAGATATTTCAGTCCCTACACTCGTATCGGTTGATATCGGTTGATATCGGGTATCGACAGATACTTAAAGCCTAAGTATTGGATAGCTTTTTCAATTCCGATACTTTGTTTTTAAGTATCTGCCGATAACCGATATTAACTGATACTAGTGTAAGAACTGAAATAGCTTTTCTTTCTTATCAAAACATAAGACATTTGGTCACATTGTGATATTCATTCATTCATTCATTCATTTTCTACCGCTTAATCCCGTTAGGGGTCGCGGGTGACTGGAGCCTATCCCAGTGACTTTGGGCCTTAGGCGGGGAAACACCCTGGACAGTGGCCAACTCGTCGCAGAGTTAGACAGACAACCATTCACTCTCTCATTCACTCACTGAGGGAAATTTACAGTGATGCCCAATTAACCTAATTTTTGGAGGTGGGAGGAAACCGGAGAAAACCCACGGTGACACGGGGAGAACATGCAAACTCCACCCAGAGAGATCGTGAGATGTTGATATGGTCCGACCCGGGAGTCGAACCCATGAACTCCTTATTGGGAAGCCAGAGCTCTAACCACTCTGCTACCGTGCACCCCACATTGTGATATGTAACTGTTAATTTATAGTCCAAGTCACAATTTAACAACTTAATCTGAATAAAATGTCCAATAATATGAGACGTTTTGGATTAACATCAGCCAATAAATTAAGCCTCATTATGTCCAAGTAAAGGCACAACCAATCGGCTGAACCGATATCATGGAGCCGATACTCGATCCAGCAAAATTTCCTGGATCGGCACTGGTATCCGATCCCAGTATCGGATCGGTGTATCCCTATGCATGGTCTCTCTAATATGAAGTTATTTTATTGTAGAAAACCTGGTGTAGTAACTTTAAGTGCAGAAATCTGAATTTTATGTGTAAACCAGCTGAACACTTCTTTGTCTGTTTGTTTGCTGTTGGACAAAAGGGAATTTCACTGAGCAAACATGTGATGTCAAAACATAGGCGTGGCCGCTCACCGGCTGACAGAACCAAAACTAGCTCCCGTTGTTTTTTCTGTAGAAGCGTAATTGCCAAAATCCAAAGCTTTCTTCTTGGTGTAGGGTTTTTGGGAACAGAGTAGAAGCTCTTTGGGTTTCTCTTATCAAACCTGTGAGCAAACCCAGTCACACAGCAACATACAATCATTGTTTTTTTTCATGTTTGTTCAGTGTTTTAAATGTTTTTCCAACCAAAACATCACTTGATGAACATGTAACGACACGGTGAACATCTCTATTGGCTTCTTCATTTTTGACCAATGACATTGCTTAATTTTCTTCCGTCCTGTTTGCTAAATCAACAGTCTCGTGAAGTCCACAGAGACGACTGTTGTTGTGATTTTGGTTTGTACATAAATGAATGAATTTAAGTTGAATTTCTCCTTTGTTCTTGTCCTCAGAGTTGCCCGAAGCTCAGGTCCACCAGGTCATGGAGCACGTGGAGAAGCTGATCATGACTCGACTGCACAAGTGGGTTTTCTGTCACGACTCGTGTGACGATGAGCACAAAGACCTGACTCTGCAGAGGAGAATACGGTACGTCTGACACACAGAAGGTCATGAATGAAGGAGAGACACTCTGGGGTGAGTTTCTTTCATTGGCAGTCTCCTGTCTCAGTATTCAGGAAAGTGGGGTGACTTGTGCCAGTTTTTACCTTAAACTCATATGACAGATTATTGACTATTTGCAGCTACGTCACATGATCACGTGGAAGTGCATGTACGCAGCATTACAGGAGCGCAAAACTGACAATTAGTCACATTTTTTTGTTTTTTGGTAAAGAAAGCAATGGATGCTTCTAGTGCATGTTCAGTAGGGCTGGGGGATATTGACAAAAACAAATATCTCGATTATTTTTTGGCATATCTCGATAACGATATTCAGGCGATAATGTGTTAGTCCAACATAAATGTGCTAAAACAATCATATTCCAATGAGCCAAAAAACTTGACTGATTTTGTGTTTATCGTGATTTTCACGTTTTGACTTACAAAATACAACAAAAAACGTAGCCCTTATTTCAAGAACTGAATATTTTTTAAATAAATTGAAGTCAGTTTGTATTTTTCTTATTTCATGTAAAACAAGATTTTAGTTCAAACTAATAAACAGACTCAAAACCGAAAAGACTACTCATTCCAAGCACATATTTACTTATTTTCAAATAGCTTTTAAAACGTATTTGTTTGTATAAATATCAAACAAATATTTGCCAAATTGCAGTGCAGGAATCTTTTATTAGATCATAATTTTGCTATTTTGTGAATTACTTATTGTACTAATTCTGATCGAAATAAAAACTGGTTGCATCGACAGTATTAGAAAGTTGATAGCATGATTTATTTAACTTTTATTAGAAATGTGTTCTTTTGTAGCATGTTTTTACTGCACGATATACTCGGTATTCAATTTTTGAATATCTTAGAAACAACATTCACGATATTATCTAAAATTTGATATATTGCACACCTCTAATGTTCGGTACATTTGTCTGTGGAAGTAGGACGTCTTTTAGACGAAGCACAAAGCAAAGTATTTGGAAAAGCTGATGAAAGCCGCTAATCCAGACCCTCTTCCTCCTGCTATGTTTGCTGATTTAATAAAATTTACAAGTTTGCCTGACTTTACTGCTCTTGATAAACAGGGTTTTGTCTTAAACTGGAGCAGATTTAAAAGAGTTTGGTTTTCAGTAACTTGGCTGTATATCATGTGAGGCAGTTTAAAATGTAGGTCCTTCTGTGTTGTATTCAAATATGACAATTGAGCTAAAACGCATGGAAAATTAGAAAAAACGCAAAATATTATGGAAAATAAAATGTTGTCCTGGAATATGGGGTGCATTCACAATACACTTTTGCACGTTCACAGTTACCCAATCGAACCGAACTATCCAGACAGACAAACTGGATATAGCGAGGAACTAAGCATGTATGGAACTTTGTTTATATCATGTTTCCAACAACGAACTGACAAAATACGATAAAATAAAAACACAAGACTGTAGAACGCAGTCAGAGCTTTGGTAAAAGTGATTTTTAACACTCGAAAATATGTCCAAATTCTCAAGAGTCAGTCCAGAATGAGGCGTGTTTCATTATAAAACTTTATTGTTTTATAATGAATACATAGAATACAGTGCCATGGGTAATGTTTTTGAGTCGTTTTGTGAAATGAGATGCTTCTGCCAGATCAGTTCCTTGAGTTTGCACATGCTCAGTTTGGTTCCATTGATGAGAAACCAGGTTATGGTGTTTACATGTCACAATATTCTGTATATTATCAGAAAACTCCAGTGAGAATAACCTGGTTTCTCATAACCAGGATCTTCGAATAACCAGGTTATTGAAATCAGAATCTGGTGTTTACGTGGAAACTCAAAACCAGGAGATTTAAAAATCCTGATCATAACCGGGTTATTCATGCTCATGTAAACACCCTTTGTGTGTGTTTGTTGACAGCTCCTTAAACTGGGTCACTCCTGAGATGTTGGACGTCCCTTTCCCTGAGAGAAAGACTGGAGTCACAGGAGACCCTTTTCTACCGGCCATCACAGGTAACAATCACACAAGTGCAGGAATATTACATTTATACCCGAAGAAGAAAGGTGCCAGGATAATTTTTCTATTCCACTTAATAATATTTTTTGCATCGTTCTAAACACCACATTTGTCCTTTGTTCGAATGGCATATTATTTATCTAGGGACCTTGTTCATGAGTGAGGATGGAGCGTGGATCGGTGCAGCGTCTGCAGTGATGCGATCGCTGTACCAAACTGTTGTATAGAGGTTATGCACTGACATCATTTTATTCCAAAAATGCTTAGCAACTTTAGAATGAGTGGCATTTCTTCAATGTATTTCTTTGTTGTCGTGACAACGGCTTGTCTGCCACAAGTTTATCTGCTAAAACAGTTGATGATTTAGGACATTTTAATGTCAACAAACAGACTCAAAAACATATTTTTAAAGAAGAAAAAGGTAATAAGTTCAACTGTGTGTGATTTCTATGTCTGATAAATATGAAAGAAGCTAAAGTCTTGTTGTTTATCTGCTTTACTACAACTGTTGACTTGGTTTTTCTCTTTTTACATGTCAGTTACAAACCCAGTGCTCAGTAGACTTGTGGTGGGTTGAATTTATTATCAAACTGTAGTTTATTTTTCCTGTTTTAGCTGTTTATTGAACTCTTACAAGAGAAAATGTCCTTTCTCTCCATTAACTCTCTCAGCATAAACATTTAGAATGAGTCATGTCACCTGCAGAACATCTATTGTGAGTCGAAAGGCAAAGCTCTCGATTTACCGGTCAATCTACGTTCCAACCCTCACCTATGGTCATGAGCTTTGGGTAATGACCGAAAGGACAAGATCGCAAATACAAGTGATCGAAATGAGTTTTCTCCGCAGAGTGACTGGGCGCTCCCTTAGAGATAGGGTGAGAAGCTCAGTCACACGGGAGGAGCTCGGAGTATAGCCACTGCTCCTTCATGTCGAGAGGCGCCAGCTGTGGTGACTCAGGCATCTGTTTCGGATGCCTCCTGGACGCCTCCCCCTTCTCCCCCTCCTCCTCCTCCTCCTCCTCCTGCTCCTCCTCCTCCTTCTTCTTTTCATGTACATAACATAATAAAATCTGGAGAAAACAGTCAGGAAACTAGTCAGAACAAAAGTGGATTTACAGATTTAAGCAAAAAAAGTTTGAAAAACAAATAACTTACTACATTTTTACAGTTAAAAAAACAAGATGGAATAAAAGGGCTCTAACTGAACATAAGAACAGCACATTTGTAAATGACATGACTCTGGGCTCAGGGAAACTGTGAGAGGATTTTTTGAAAATATGGCTCAAACTAAGGTTTATAACAAAAAATCATTTATGGACAAAACTAAAACATGGAATAAAACTCCCCAACAAGACACAAGGGTTAAAAGAGAGACAGCTGTTTCATCTCATGGTGTGGATGTGATTCTGAGCAATACAACATGACCAGAGCCACATTAACACTGCCACAGCTCAGGTTGTTCATGATAAAACAAACTCAAAACACAAGAAAAGCTCAAGTCATGAATGAAGCAAAAGGTTGTTGTCGCATCTGTCGCCATTTCTGAATAAAATCTGTAAAAACAAGACAATTACAGCCTTGTGTGAATGTCTGTAAAAAAAACTCTCATAGTAGCTACTCTTATATCAACACATCTCTGATCTCTTGTGTTTTTTGTGTTTTCATCAGCCATAATCGAGGTGGACGCCAAGCGAGCTCCTCAGGACAAACTGTCGTGCGTGTCCAAATGCTGCCACCTGATTTTCGAGTCCCTGGCCATCTCTAACAGCGAGCCGGCCAACGCAGACGACTTCCTGTCCGCGCTGGTGTACGTGCTGCTCAAAGCCAACCCTCCGCGCCTGCACTCCAACATGCAGTACGTCATACGCTTCGGCTTACCGCACAGTCTCATGGCCGGAGAGAGCGGGTACTTCTTTACCAACCTGGTGAGTGGGACTAGGGATGCCTCTGGTGAAAGATGGTGTTTTATTAGACCAGATTGTCTATGGGTTGACTAACTTTTTATGTAGTTGTAGATTTTGTGATTGGACTGGTGCAAGTTAATTGTTAATTTGCAAACTAATCAATTCTTGAATTAATGTCAAGCTGTGAATCTGCGTGTAAGACCACTCTGATACAGTCTACAAACAAAACATATCATTGTTTAATTCTGAAAATATATAACAGATTAGGTTATGACATTATGCTCAAACTGGCAGACTGTATGTTTCTTTATAAGAGCCCTGTGCTAAGTAGCTAGTTTTAAGGTTTAGCAAGGTAAGTTCTGGGTTAAGTCTGGTCAGAACGTCCTACAAAACTGGAAAACTTCCTTTTTGGGCAGATCTTTATGGCAACATGCGGTAAACTCATAACTTGCTTTGGACCAGGGCAAGTTCTTGAATAATGAATAAATGGTTTATTTCTATAGCACATTTGCACAGACAGATGTCCTCCAAAGTGCTTCACTCCCCTCACTCAGTGACAGTAAGCAGCCCTGGAGCAGCTCAGCAGGGGCGTTATGCCTAAACACCTGACGTCTCAACTTCCGACCATCACCAAGCGTTCCCTAACATACATGTTATTGGTTAAATAATTGGAATAAATTAAGAAGACGAAACACTGGCCTATCAGAAACAGGAATTCAGGCGTTTGTGAAGAGAGCGAGAGGAGGAAGAGAGGGCAGCGGAGAAATAAGGAAATGCAAAAGCTTTACCATATTCTATTATGTCAATGCAATGTGCACGGATTTATAAAGAGGGGGATGAGATCTTATGTGACCGTAACAAGGTAGAAGAATCCTATTGTCTAATCATTTTCTATGATGGTTAATAAACGCTTTCATAATCAAGAAAGAATGACTGCACTGTGTGCACATTTGGCTGTGTCTCTACACATCTCTTTGACTCAGACAAAAGACGTTCTCGGTCTAGGTTGTTCGGTCAGTTAAATGCTTTTTAAGAGACGTTTGTAGTATAGGGCTCTGGTTCCACAGGTGACCATAAATCCATCTAGAAAAAACACTTTTGGACAGAATGTTTTCTCCTTTCGGGCTTCTCAAACTTGGAACACAATCCCAGTAACAAAACATAAGCTGCCCACTCTCTGCTCATTCTCAGAAGAACTCTAGTCGTGGCTGTTAGACAATCAAAACTGTCCACATAATTATTACATTAGAGTGATTTTAGTGCTAATAATATATATTTGTCTGAGTCAGGACATTATTACATGTTATTTGTAAGTAGATATCTCTGTGAATGTAGTTACTACTGTATTATTCCATGCCATTACTGGTCATTTCAGCTGTCACAAAGCGGTTGCTGTTAATGACTCATGGGCCCCAACACCACATCACAAGTCACTGTAGCTCCAACATTAAATAATAAGTCTTTCTCTTTACAGTCTTGTGCAGTGGCGTTCATCGAAAAGCTGGACGCTTCTTCTCTAAACCTGAGCCCAGAGGAGTTCGAGGGCTACATGCAGCATCAGAGAGCGCCCACAGCGGGACACCGGAGGAAACACGTGACTAAAAGCACGCAGCACTTACTGGAGGAGCTGAAGTCCCGACAGGAGAGCCTGGACCAGGGCGTGGATGCTCTGAGCACACAGCTGCACCAGTGGATGGAGACTGTCACGGCTCAGATAGACGAGACTACGGCCAAGTTTGCTTTGGTTCAGAAGGAGATCACTGCCCAGTCGTCCTGTTCTAACTCAGAGGATCACAGCGACTGACACATTATTTATCGTTTGGGATGGGACAAGATCTCGTGCCACAAGATCTTGAAAACTGCTACAGGATTGTACGCTGCACACATGTTGAACTAAAATGTGTCACTGATGAAATAACCCTTTTGTGAACTTGTAGTTTCGACACGGTGGCTCAGTGGTTAGTCGTCTGGCCTCACATCAAGAAGGTCTTAGGTTTAATTCCCAGCCTTGTGGAGTTTGCATGTTCTCCTCCGGGTACTTCGGTTTCTGCTACCATGAAAAACATGTCCATTAAAGTGCGTGTGACAGGTTAGACTACATTTTTAGTACTACATAGTAAACATGATTAAGATTTGACTGAGCATTTAGCTTGTTTTTACCCAGTTTGGTTGATTTGGTGAAGATCATCATTCAGGGCGTTTACAAGATAAAAGTGAATTATATTTAATTTATAAAGCTCACACCATAACATTATAGACCAACTTTGTACACTGCAAAAAATGTATTTCTAGATTGGTTAAATTGTCTTGTAAGTCTGGAGTTTAACCTTTATTATTGGTATTTTTTCTGATTAAGGTGGTGTTACTTTAACCTGGCCAGCCAGATGGTTTATCTCGCGGTATTTGTGAATTCACAAACACTAGAGATAAACCATCTGGCCTTCCAGCCGCCCGATTGGTTTGAGAGTCTGAAACAGCGGTGTTTTGACCCACTCACATCACAGCAGCGTGGTTTTGAGGCCCAATTACATTGTAGTGGGGCGGCACCGGAGCGCTAACAGTTCGTGTTAGCCCACACGGACTGTTAGCTCTCCGGTGCCGCCGCCGAGTCTGATTCAAGCTAAACAAAGATGGCTGCTCTCGTGGATGTTTCTGCTGCTTTTGATGCGGTTTTAGCAGAAATACGGAGTAATTTCTTTTTGAAAGAAGAGCCGTATGTGTGACATGTACTTGTTCTATCCCACGTGGACATTGGATACACCATTACGAGTTGTTGCTGTGATTGGCTAAGCACTAATAAGGTAGGCCACTCATCCAATCAGCTCGAAGTATTTCACTAAACGTCCCACCTTTTCTCGAACGCTTTCAGCTAGTCCCAGATTGATACAGTGAGAACTCAGACCGTAGTTCAACACAGATCCATCTGGGGTGAGCCAGGTTAGTGTTACTTAATATACCTGGATTGTATGACTTGTTTTAATAAATTTGTTTCAAATTATTTGCTAATGACTTAAGACATTTTTACTCACCTCATTGGCAAATTTGAGTCAAGCTCAAATCTCTTGAAAACATCAGAAATGTCTTGAAACAAGTGAAATAACCTGGGAAATTTCAAGTAATTTAACCAAGACTAGATAATCATCTTTGGCAGTGTGACTGTACTTTTTACTGTTTCTACTCAAGTAAATTGCAGTTTCAGCAGGACTTTGACTTTTACCGGAGTTGTTTTTTAACTGTACCTTTACTTGAGTAGTGAACTTCAGTTCTTTTGCCATCTCTGTGCATCACCATAACTAAAGAGAACACGGTAAAAGAAAAACCGTAAAAGAACACGGTTACAAACTCAGAAAAGTGGATTTTACATTACAGCTCCTCTTAAATGAAATTGTTGAAGATCAGCATTTGGAGCAAACGGTGCAACATACAGTGCAATGTTTGTCATAACCAATGTAAATAGATCTTAAATATGTGATTTTGCACTCGAAGATGAGTCTTTGTGAGACTATAGGGTTCACTGTTTTAAACACAGCACTTTTCCTCGGTGAAGATGAAGTTCATATGTGTGATTCTCGTGCAGCTGAAATCAGGACACTCGACAAATGTGATTCTTCTTCTGTGGTTTAATAATAAAGCCTCTGTGCCTTGTCTTTGTCTGTTGATGAATCCAAATGAGACGGATTTGTCAGTGTGTGATTTAAATGTATTTAATAAGTGATAAATCTTTGTAACTGACTTCTGTATGTTTCTGTTGTTTTATAACTAATAAATGTAAATAAACCGACTCTATTGACTTTGTCTCTGTTTTGTCTGAACTGTGTTTAATCTAAGATCAGTCTTAGTCTTAAGTCTTGAGTCAAAGAGAGACGAGTTTGAAGTCCTCTGACTTAAAGGGAACCCTGGATATGAAGACAAATCTGGCTAAAACACTAGTACTGCTCAGGCTTATTAAAATAAATTGTATACAAATATATAACTGCTTGCTATTTTTTATAAAATTGTCATTGTTTATGTTGTTTTCAGGCCACTGGGAGCCGCCATTTTGGTTGATGACATAAAATAGTGTTTCCATGGTTACTCCCACAGTTTGATCTGTGAACAGTTGAAACAAAAACACCACTGACAGTGTCCAGTTCTTGCCTCTTCCTCTTGATTATCTTCAGTTTTACTAGATTCCACATAATTGTTTTGTATTTGACTTTGCTCAGGCTCAAACAAAAGGTTTAACCCAGGAATTCATGTTGCTTAGTTACCTGCTAACGCCTGTTACCTAGCAACACTATTTTATGTCATAACCGCAGCAAAATGGCAGCCCCCATGTCATTTCTTTAAAACAGCATTTTAATAAAACCACAAATACTTCCAAGGTATTTGTTTTGTATTTATATAAGTGATGATGTTATAAGTGTTTTAGGGTAAACATGTGATTATAGCCAGGGTTCACTTTAAGTTTAAAGTTTAAATGCTCAGGTTATTGTAGTGTAATGTAAGACAAACTGTGAAAACAAAAACATTTTAAATAAAATGTTAGATATCATGTTCCTGAAAAGTTTGTTTTAACCTCCCTTACACACTTCAAATACTTTGACTTATTTTTTTAATGTTTAAATTATTTATTTATTTATTTATATTTGTAACACATTACATTAAAAACATGTTCTCCTTATTTTTTATTTAACGATTTGTTTATTATTTTAACATTGCAGAGTACAAATGATTCATTACAAACAAAACATAGTATTTACATAAAATAAAATACAAGCTGAGAAATACAACAAAAATAACATCCATTAAAATTAAGATTACATAGAATACAATTAGAATAATCAGTTGAGTAAAACATAAAAAAGGGGTGGTATCAGATGCAGTTCAAAGTAGAGTATACAATTTTTATAAACATAAAAATAACATAAAAAGCTTTTTTGTTTTTGTCTATCTAATGATTTTAAATAATATTTTAACATACATTTCAAAAGGCATATATTTGAGCTAGTATTATCCCATTACACCAATGAAAAAATAAAAAATGAATATACATAGAATACATTCATAACAAAACGACAAAATGTAAAATAAAGAAAGAAAGAAAGAAAAATAGTACGTTTCACATTTTTTAATGTTGTGTCACGTAAAGCAGCGTAATGACGTGATTCAGTGTTGTTTCGGAAGTGAAGCAGACTCACGCTAACAGCCAGCCCACGAAGATGAAGCTAACAGAGGAAGCGGCTGGTGGTACAAACGCAGATCTCACTATGGATGATGTCCGAAACCTGATTCAAAAGAAGGATGAGATCGAGGAGCAGATAAAAGCCTATTACGACGTACTGGAGGACGTAAGTGCGGCTGTAATCATGCTAACAGGCTAAGCTAACGTGGTTTAGCCTTTAGCCCTTCTTGCATTTTTACTTATCATTTGTTTTCGCAAAGCTGTATTTATATTGACTTCTGTATGATGAGTAGTCCTTTATTAAATTACTCTTTTCACCTACCCCCCAGCCCCGCCCACATCTTATCTAGTGGTCATTTAGGTTAGGAAGATTGTTATTGTAGGAATACTGTTTAGGGCAATATATTTAATTTTAGGTAATACAGTCAGCGTGCTCTTGAAGATATGCATAAAAGGGATATTATTGATTTATAAATGGACTTTTATTTAAATAAAAATAGAAAAAAACATTTTCTATCATATTCACTTTATTTCGCCCCACCCACTTTTGTTTGCAGAATACTTCCAGTTTAGCTGCCGTTAGAATTCAGTCACTGGGTTTATTTTAACCCTCTGGTAACCTGCAAAAAAAGGGTACGTTCGTCACCTCGGGGACCATTAATGGTCCCCATTTTTAAACGGCCATAAAATCCACATAGATTAATATTTTTTTCGTACTTTCAAAACTCAGATCTCTTCATCTACTTCTCCTCTGCTCATACATGTATAACTTTTAAATGTGTGATGTATATTTTTTATTTTACAAGGCTTTTTTGTCACAAAAGTGCACTCCAAATGAACTATAAATAAAATTAAAATGGCATATTTCCAAAATTAAAACAGTGAAGTGGAAAACTTGAGCTATTTTTATTAGAGCCTAGTATATGTCAATAATTTGTGGTGAAAAAATGTTGGTGCATTTTTGTGTTTTGAATGGGAGAGGTTCATGTACAAAAAAAAAGCATTGACTTTTTTTTTAACTTTTTTCGTACTTTCAAAACTCAGATTTCTTCATCTACTTCTCCTCTGCTCATACATGTGTAACTTTTTATGTGGATTTTATGGGCGTTTAAAAATGGGGACCATTAATGGTCCCCGAGGTGACGAACGTACCCTTTTGTTCAAGCTCTTTAACTGAAAGTGTCAGAAAAAAAATTTTGGAGGCATTTTAAAATTTGACTCGATTCATGAATCTGTGGACAATTTCACAGGTCTGACATAAAAACTGTCTAAAAGTTTGAAAAAATAAAAATTCTCAAAAGGACGATAAATGGTCCCGAGGTTACCTGAGGGTTAACAGTTGTTATTGACCCTATTTTGTCCCACCTACTTTTCTAGGACATGCACTTCCTTTTTAGCTGCATTTAACCTTTAGATTTCAGTCAATGGCTTTACTTTATCTGTCATTATATTTAATTAAAATTGCCCCACAAGACAGACAAACAAACACGTTAGCTACCTTAACAGAGCTAAACAGGAAGTGCATTTCCAAGCCAAGTGGGCGGGACAAAATAGGGTCAATATGTTTGAGATTGCCCAGCAAAACAGACAAGCTAATATTTTAGTTAACGGAGCTAAACAGGAAGTGTGCTGCCAAGACATTTATGCTGTAATAATAAAATACTGTGAGAATATTTATTAAGAAAAAATATCACAATTTAACTATTAATCACGCTTACACTCGCCACTACTAAACAGCAGCAAAATCTCAAATTTTTTTTCATTGTCAATGTCAAACATATCACTTTCCTTTGGTTTGTTACAGTTTTATCCAGCCATACTTTCTGAATGTAAAAATCTTAGTATGATTAAAGCATCTGGATACATTACCTTAAAAGTTGTAACTTTTTATATACAGTAGACCAAAAGGCTGTGGTTGTTTTAGCCAATACTGATGTCCTTTATTTGATTTCCAGCTGTGGTAAAAAAAATATGTGCTGCTATGTTTAGAATTTCAAATCCAGACTCATAAAAGACTTGCTTTTCACGGAAGCAAACAATAAACAAATAACATTTATCTATGATATGAAAAGTCTGTACAAAATATCAGACATTTTCTTTAAAGCCAAACTAGACCTGATCTAATGCTCATCCCTAGCCGTGAACTAAAAAGACTTGATTTTGCTTCTAAATTGACACGATTATTATTCTTTTGTTCTTAGATGATATAGTGACTTGAATATTCACGATTATCAACTAACCTAATAATCTTGACATCTCTAATCTGCACTTTATGAAGTAACGCCAAACTTTAAAACTATTGGTATGTTCCAGAAAATTGGGATATTTCCAGGATTTTCAGATTTTAAAAGAGCAACAAGCGACCTAGCCTTTGAAAAAAAGCCCAAAACAAGCGACTTCAGACCCTCAATAAAAAAGTAATTAAAATAAACTAATAATTAAACTTCTCTTCTTGTTGTGCAGCAGGGCGTGGGCACAGAGGGGTCCCTGGTGGATGAGGAGGGTTTTCCCAGAGCCGATGTGAACCTGTACCAGATCAGAACTGCACGACACCAGATCGCATGTGAGTGAACCGGACAGTATCAGCGCCGGTGGATCTGTTTTATTTCCCCACCCAAAAGTCACATTCAGGCGACTTGTCCTCAGACACTCTCGTTACCTCACTAGTCTCATGTTCCAATGGTAACGATGTGCTTTCGTTTAGGCTTTCCTCTGTTAAAAGCCATTTCCTTCCACACTTGGGTGGGCAGGCTGTTTGGTTGGGACGTTCTCTTGCACCGCTGCTTCTTCAAGAGCTCACAGTCTGTTAGCGTTGTTAGTTCTGGTTCGTCAGCCTCGGATCTAGGGCCTTTTCCACCGTTAAAGTGCAGAGAACAAATGTACGTGTTGCTAGTTATCCTCTCCACACTTTGGAAATCTGCCCGACACATAAATACTGCCATCGTCTTGCTTTCTCCGTCTTTACCTTAGCCTGCTTTCTTTCCCACTGTGTCATGTTGTCGCTGATCTTCCCGGGTTTTGAAAATGGGATGAAAAATGTTCCCTCTGGCAGCCGCTCGGGAAATCTCCAATCTGAGTTGCATAATCCCCAACAGCAGTGTTTTGTGCTTCCTCGTTTCATCATGAGAATTACTTTTTCGAACCAATTTTGCACACACACAACCACACTGCACTCACATTTGTTTGTCTGCAGTTTGCATCCACAATGCTTTGCGGCGTGACGTCACAATCTATTTTTAAAAACTGGGGAAAGCGCTATTTTGGTAACATTGGTCTGTGCTGTGGAACTACTCAGTTACCCCAAACTTTAAGTCTTACCACCCATCACACCGTCTGTTCTCTCCTGCAGGCCTACAGAATGACCACAAAGCGATCATGTCTGAGATCGAGGAGGCGCTCCATAAGCTGCACGCTCAGGAGAAGGAGAAGAAAGGCTCAGGGGTCCCACACGACGACCCCATGGAGGAGGAGGAGCCTGGTCTGCCCACGGCCTTCGCTCGAGTGGAGGCGGTCACTGCTGGATCGCCCGCTCACACTGCAGTCAGTCTCTCCCTCTCTCTCACATTGTTTTGTATTATTTCCTTTATGTTCACCATCTCATAGAAACAAACAATCAGGTTGAAATCTTCTAAATTACAGTACTCTGAACTTACAAATAAATAAAACAACATCCCCAAAATTCCCCAAAACTTAATATGACTAATAGTTTCCGCCTAAACTTGTTAAACGTTATTACAGGTCCTTAAAACTAATTTTTAATGAAAACTGCGTCACCTGTCCAAATTGTCATTCAGGCCCAAAGTGCAAACTACTCTGCTATTTATATTTATATACAGTATTTACCAAAGAAAATGTAGGTGAACTGTAAAATAAGAATTCCTTTTATGCAGAGCTTGTCAGAGTCAGAGGCCAAAACTACAAAGCCTCAGACATTTGTTTGTGCTCTAAAAAGCTTAGAAATACTTTCACTTTGAATCTTACGGCAGTTTTTGTCGGCACGGTGGCAGAGTGAGTAGGGCTCTCTGTGTGGAGTTTGCATGTTTCTCCCTGTGTCTGGGTGGGTTTCCTCGGGGCACTCCGGTTTCTCCACCAACTAAGACAAACATGTTAGAAAATATCCTCCAGCTACAACAGTCCTGACCAAGACTAGCAAGAACATCATGTGATACTGTGTGTCCCTGAGCTGCACTGTGGCGCTCACTGATGGGTCTTTTAGTTCCTTCTCTTTGTTTGCACACCGACCAAAATCCACCCAGACACAGGGAGGAACATGCAAACTCACAGAAAGACCCGGACCACGCAGGAGTCACACCCTCAACTTTCTTGCTGCGAGTCCAGAGCACTATCTGCTCTGCCACCGTGCCGCTGAAGGTTTTTCCCAGCGCCTGTCAAGCAGCTATTAGCTTGTACTGTGTGCAGCTGATAAACTGAATTTCCCTCAGGATCAATCAAGTATATATCTCTCTTTGTATATCTATCAAATGCAGAAGGCAAGCTTCCCTACCGTGACAATGAAATGCACCTTAAATTTAACCTTCAAGGGTTTAATAGTGCATTGGGCAACTTTTTGGCCAAAAATAAACTTGAGTAAATGCACATTTTTGTCATTTGGATGTCTTTGTTACACAAAATAATTAATATAAATCTGTGTTTTTAATTTGAGTGGGCTTGCATGGCCACAAAATAATCTATTATTTGGCTTGGAGGAACCCGAACACGTCTGTTTCAGCAGAAAAGCTGTTCCTTTAGCTGATTTTTTGATATTATGGCACAAAATGTATTCATCTCCATTCAGAAAATCCCAAAGTATAGTTTTAACTTTCTATTGCTACTGAATTGTGTAGATGACTTTACACAATGCACCTTTAAGTACAAAGAAAAAGTACTCATTCCTCACGACAATGAACATATTCAAACTTTTATTCTTTTTTTTTTTTTTTAGGAATCCCTGGAGAGATTTATAATGTGTAGTTCCGGAACAATTGGGTCACTTTTGTGTAAAACATTGATCAACATGTTAGTTTTAATGTAATATACATTTTTGTTCCTTAACCTCTGGACTATAAGTCACTTATTCTCTTCACAAGCTTTGAACTAATGTGACTAAATTATAGATTCTCATTGACAATGGAGGTCTGTAATATCTGTAAATGTAAGACTACTTTAGAACATTATATTTATTAATTTAGTTTATCTCTTGTGTATCTAGGGACTCAGAGTCGGGGATGAAGTCATTGAGTTTGGGTCGGTCAACTCCAATAATTTCCAAAACCTTCAGAATATTGCTTCGGTGGTTCAACACAGTGAAGGAGTAAGACCTTTACATCTTTGTACACGTGTAGAATAACATGTATGTGAAATAAACATGTGATGCGTCTGTGACAGAAAGCGTTACGTGTGGTGGTGGTCCGCAGTGGAGAGAGATGTCCCATGACTCTGACCCCACAGAGGTGGTCCGGCCGAGGGCTGCTCGGGTCAGTGCACTGCCATCACTCACAAAAACTTTACTTTTGGACTATAACATGATTGTTTGTTTGTTCCATGTTTCAGGTGCAACATAGTTCCAGTCCCTCGGTAACTGCCGTGATCTCAAGCAGAGTTTTCAATAAAATGTTTTTGTGCACTGAAGGAAATGTCAGTGTTATTATGTATGATTCCGATTTATCTGCAGTCGAGTCACAGAAGCAGCAGTCTGAGCAGGGAGTTCCAGACATCTCTTTCCTAGTCATTCCCAGACGAGACACAGGCTGTTTCCCAAAGCTTAGGTACCTTGCCTCGCCTCCAAAGTCAGTTCCTTCCAATCCAAGTCAAGAGGCTTTTCTCAGCCCAAACTAAGGCTAATGAAACAGACTTCAGGGGAACAACAGCTGCATCAAGTGAACAAAAAGCCTTTTCCCACTGTAGGAACGTTTTTTAGTTCCTTGTACTTTTTTTAGTTCCTGTCCTTATTTTGTGAGCGTTCACACAGAGCAGGAACCATGGACTGGGGCCACACTTTAGGGACTATTTTAGCTCCTGCTCTGGGGCACGTACTTTCCAGTCAGACACAAGCACATTTACAATTTTAACTTTGTTTAGAAATATGTTTTATACGTTCTCACATTTAGATAAACTTTTCTTGTCCTTTTGAACACTTAGCGCAGCGTAAGCTTTAGTGGTTTTCTGTAATGTTATTGGTCAACGGCACCAGTTCCTCACGACTGCGTCTGCCCCACTGTGTTGAGACTAAATGTAAATACACAATCATGTTGCATGAGCAATAATGGAGATACAGTATTGGACGAAGGAAACAGTGAGTGAATCAATGCTTTACTTATAATAAAGCATGATTGAGTTCTATTAATATTAGTTTAAATCAAATTGATTTGGGTGTGAAGAGGAGAAAGCTCATTGTGTGCATTGCACTAAACAAGATTATTTCACCCTCCCAAACTGAGTAGAACATATTTAAAAAATAATTTCTGGAAAAATTTTGCATCTTCTAAAGAGGTCTTTATCTCATACGAATTGCCCTGGCCCAAAATAGAACAGTTTGGATGTGCACGATAATTTTTAGCAAAAAATGATCATTTTGAGGCTCTAGTACGATAATTCAACATTTCCCATCTGGCAACACTGGTGGTAGCAGGATATCAGGTTTAAATCAGAACTAAAACTAATGGTTTAATGTGACCAAAACAGGTCTAAGGCTCACCAAAAGTTACCTTTGTAAACAGAAAAATATATTAGCAATATTGGAAGATGATCTGTGGAGGGCCAGTTTTGCCCTCGGGCCTTGAGTTGAATAGGTCTGCTGTACATTGTTAAATAAATTGCCCACTCTTGCTATAACAGGACTGTTCTTGGTCTAAACTTGTACTAAACTATAGCTAAAATACCATTACACCTCTGCCATACCATCTTTAACAAGGACTGGCCCAAAAGAGGACACAGCTGGAAAAATTTAATTCAAACAGACCTGCAGGAGAATCCACATTCACCTGAAAGAGCCCGCGCACCACAGTCTGAGAAACACAGCTGTCTTATGTCTGTACATTTGAATCTAAATGTCTAATTATGAATGATAAAAAATATAAAAGAGTCACACAAATCAAGTTTTTTTTTGTATTTGAATGAAAAAAGGTGAGTTACATTTACAAAAATAGGTTTCAAAGACAAATCTCATCACGACGGCTTCAGCTTCTTCTTCTTGGGTTTGACCATCTGCGGTAGTTGGATCTTGAACGCCGTCCTGCAAACAGGTTCAGTTATAGAGTTATCTGACTCTTAAACATTTCTCTTGAACTTGGTCCAACACCAGTCCTAACCCTAACCCTAACCTTACCTGTCTTTGAGGTATAAATGTGGGCTATAAATGATATACATTTGCTAACATCGCCACCTGTGAGATGTGACTATAAAGGGACTTTCGGTGTGAACGAAAAGGTGATTCTGATCTGAAGGAAGAGGTCTGCAGAAGGAGAAGAGCGGTACGTGTCTACAGCAAGACGCTCTGTATTTATACAGACATGAGTTTTAGTTTTTCGGCTACACTCAAACTCTGTTTGACCTGTTCATAGACTGGCTTGGTGGATCCTAGTTTTGATTGATAGGTCTGGGCAATATCGTGATAAAAATTGAATCATGAGCTCACTGTTGTGACAATGTGCTTTTTTAGTGAAATCATCAAATTGTGATTTTCCATTTCTCTATTTAATGCATCTGTGTGTTATAATACAGACTATTGTTTATGGCCTATTCTCTTAGCCTCAGAGTTGCCAAGTTTGTTTCTTTATAATGAATTTTGGCATCTGTTTTTATAGTTTTATGAGTTTTGAAGCTCATGTGTTGAGTCTTTTGTGCTGCAGCTTCAAGTCAAGTTCCAGATGAATTTTAGCAAATTTTCAGGTTTGATTTACAAAAATATATCTATTTATGACTGAAACATGGATTTTAACATATTTTCAAAAGCTGATATTAGTGTTAGAAATGCCAAAACTGTTTTATCACACAATGTTCTAATTAATCGATCTTCGTGAAACTCTGTCCACACTGGTCAGTCTTTGCTCTGCTCTGAGTGAGTGACAGCTGGATTTAACCAATCACGGTAAAGTAGGAACTTTCAGAAAAAGCAGATGTTTGTATTTACCTCAAAGACAAAAGACAATAGTCGACAAGAATTGTGATAAAATCGAAATCGTGATCTGTCTCCAGGAAGATCAAGATAATAATTGTTGTCAACCTGTGAACAAGCTAGTGTGACTTTGCCTAACTTAATCAATCACATCAATATATCCCTGGGACAGCACTAAAAAACTTTCCCTTTAGTCCATGGGCTAAGAGTGTTATGTAAACTCCAGGTTGTATCTTAAGCCTCCATTCCTGTTTAACGACGGGTTTTCTTTTTTCACAAAGACGGCTTCTTTTACACCGCTTTCAAACCATCTCCTGAACGATCGAAGGATTACACCGATGCATATTGAAATGTGAAAAAATCTAATTACTGAGCTATGACAACATGACCAGTTTTGTCCATCTCGCCCAGCCCTATATGTGGAAAAACTTACTCGCAGGTTGTACAGATGGGGCTGAAGTTGCAGAAAACTGGAGAAAAGAGAGACACAGGGCAGGTAAATAGATGGTTACGTTTTTCTTTTTAAAGCTGTAATCGTGATGAGTCTTACTTGACAGGCAGACGGAGCACACGTATCCGATCTCGATGAGGTTTCGGTGGCAGAAGCAGGCGGCTCTGTAGTCGACGTGAGCGGGAGGAGGCAACACCAGCTGACTGCGCTGCTCCGAGTCTGGCAAGAACACCCACTGTGGAGACAAAAAACACAAGGGGGGCTAGAGCTGGGCTTGTCAATGTCAGGGTTTTTAAAGGGGTGGAGAGGTCAAATTTAGGACTTTTTAGAGCCATTTTACGACCACCAAACACAAAAATTAAGACCTGCTCAAGTGCACGTAAGGGTGGACAATATGACAAAATATAGCCTGTATATTACTGCTTCTAGGATTGAGCAATGTGGCGATAAAAATTAGAAATTGTGATCCTACTCAGGGCTGCATTAAAAAATTTTGGGCCCCGGGGTTTTGTAAATTCAGGGGCCCCTTTCATCAGCCACGCATAAACATTTTGAGGGGCAAGTGCTCTGTGGAAAAAAAATAAAACAAAATGTTTTTGTTTAAACATAAAATAAATATGGTATTTACAAAAAAATATATGTATATCTATTTCAGAAGTGACTTTCTGATATGCGCAGTTTAACAAAATAGATTTACCATAAAAAGTGGGAAAAATAAGTGTTGGGGTCTAAGGTCATCCTCAGGAGATTTTGGCTAAAATAGATGTAATTTCCTGTGATTTGGAGTATGTTTCAGCTCCTACAGCTCCTAGTTTCAGCAGGCTTTAGTTCAGAATAAAGGGGCTATATTGTAGCCTTTATATCAGGGGTGGTGAACTGGTCAGAGGCCAAGAGCCAACATTTTCAGCTGTCATCTTTGAAGAGCCACACCATGAATCAACCTACTGCCACCACCAGGGGGCGAAATAATTTTTGATTGAATTACATTTAGACACAGACATTGTAAGCCCTTTATTACATATGTTTTTAATATAACATGGTTTTAATGTAATTCAGGGGGTCTGGGGGAATTCTCCCCCAGGAGATTTTTTTTTATTCTGTGCAATTTCCTGCTTTTTGGTGAGTTTTACATGTGATATTCTTATTATGTGATGTAATTTTACTATAATTAAAAAAGACTTGAGTCCGTTTATTAACAATTGCTGGGTTTCACATTCTAGAATTCTTGTCAGTTAAAGGGCAGGTTGGGGGCAAGAGGCAGTTTTCCTTATTAGTAACATTGGACTTTGCCATGAAAAAAAAAATAATTTACATATTTAAAAAGTGGTGATTTCTGGGGTGACTGGACCCATTTAACTTTTATATTACAAAAATAAACTAAATTTAAACAAACTTCATTTGCCTGCCCCAGTCTGATTGAAATAACATTGGCATGTGGAATGTTGCGATGTCATCTGAAACCCAGCAATATAATTATTATCATATTCTAATATCAGTTTAAACATTTTCATGTTAGATGGGCCCCCCCTTTAAAGGTCCTCATATTCCTTTAAACCGGCCCTGCTCTTCCCAGTGCAGACCGTGGAGGCACAGACGCAGCAGTGACAGTGAAGCAGGAGCTGTACAGGCTCTCAAAACACCACAAACTTCACAATCTTGGACAAGGACGTCTGAACTCATGTTTAGTATCACACATCTCCTGTGTTCTGGAACAATGAATGAAATGCTCCGCTATTTTCCCGCTAAATCGCCGTTCGCGAGCCCCATAGAGTTGAATGGCATTTTTCAGTAAAGCCAAAAACAACCACAACTTTGTGAATATAAGGCCTATCTTTGTGAAATAAAAAGTGTGTGAAAGCTTGTGAGTAGTAAAGTGTCACTGTGTGCTTCAAAACACACACAGGGCCCAGGATTTTGATGTTTTGGCTTAATTAGGCGAGATCAATTTAGTTACGAGCAGCAGCTTTACGCACGTCTCTCTCTCCCGCGTCAGGTGCCAGTGATGACGATCTGGAAGACTGACAGAGAGAGAGAGAAAGAGAGAGAGGGGGGGGAGAGAAAGAGAGAGCGCGCAGTGCTGGAGTGGCACGTTTGAAAGCGACTTGCGACAAATTTGAGAAACGGAAGGGGCCTATTTCGTGTGCCCACTGTATTTAAAAAAAAAACATCCGTGCGCATGGGCCCTTTGCGCTCCTGGGCCCCGGGCTGAAGCCCCGGTAAGCCCGTGCATTAATACGGGGTAGATCCTACTCCATGGAAAGACTTAACAGCGCCCGATTACCAGATTCTGATTTCAATAACCTATACAATAATTTACAGCATAATTCGAATATGCTGGTTATGAGAAACCAGATTATTTTCACTGGAATATTCTGATAATATTCAGAATATTGTGCCATGTTTACACCATAACCCAATTTCTTAGCTTATATCAATGACACTTATTTTTTTTGTAATAGATGCAGGTGACATGACATCATTCTAAACGTTCATGCTGAAAGAGTTAATGGAGAGAAAGGACATTTTCTCTTGTAAGAGTTCAATAAACAACTAAAACAGGAAAAATAAACTACAGTTTGATAACAAATTCAACCCACCACAAGTCTACTGAGCACTGGGTTTGTAACTGACATGTAAAAAGAGAAAATCAAGTCAACAGTTGCAGCAAAGCAGATAAACAACAAGACTTTAGCTTCTCACATTTATCAGACATTGAAATCACACACAGTTGAACTTATTACATTTTTCTTCTTAAAAAAATATGTTTGACAACAAAGATGAAGAAATGCCACTCATTCTAAATGTTGCTAAGCATTTTTGGTATAAAATGATGTCAGTGCATAACCTCTATATGTCATGATTATAAAACTATAAAGTAACTTGTAAATCACTTTTTCCCAAAACTCTGACTGTGATCTACAGTTTGATGTTCTTTTTTAGTTGTATTTAGTCAGTTCGTTGTTTCAAACATGTTAAAAACCATAAGTTAGCAAAGTTGCAGACATGCTTAGCTCCTCGCTGGTCATGCTGTGCATTGATTGCACATAGATTTACCAGTAACTCAAATATCCAGGATCCTCTGAAGTGCGCCCACATCCACAGGTGAAACACTTACCAGCAGGTACTGAGCCAGAGCGCCCTTCTGAGGGATCTTCAGGTACAAGCCACCGGTGATGTCACACGCCTAAACAATACACACGACAAACAACAACGCTATTAAGAAATTAAGATTGATCAACATGATTTTTCTTTCCACATCGCCCAGTCATAATCCAAACCACTTCTTCTCATTGACAGAGTATTAATTATAGACTTCTCAAACCCAAGTGGTAATGGCATTTGAACAAAAATCCAGACTTTCCATACCTGCTGCAGAAGTCCTGAGTCTGCGTCCAGCACACAGGCGTCGATCAGAATGTTCTGTTTGGAAACACGACGAGAAGCTGTTTATCTTTGTTCAACAAACACGGTAAAGAAACACGGCGGTCAGTGCTGGTCAAAACCTGTTTCTGCGCCGCGAAAATCACATTCATAAAGTTCATGTACTGCATGGCACAGTCGTCCGCTGCTTTGATCACCTTTACAAGCACAAGAAATGAAAACAGATAAAAGATGCTGACTCTGAAATAAACAGAAAAACAATACAAAAAGTATAGAAAAGAAATCTTGGAATGTAAATCTTAAAAAAACAAAAGCATTAAAAAATATGATATAAAAAATACAATATTTGCATAATTTTCTAAATTTACAGCATATACAAACACTATGCACTCACATCTCAATTACCTGGAAGGCAGGCCTATTCAACTTAAGGCCCGGGTGCCAAATTGGCACCCAAATTCTGATCCCCCCAATTAATTTTGTAAATATTACTAAAATCTATATTTTGTTTGCAGGTTTATGTCTGGGTTATTTCTCAGGAAGAAGTGAACCAACTTAAATTTCGTAATGTGTCAACAAGTGCTTGGCTTCATTATATTTTATTGTCTAAAATTAAGATTTGCCAATGAATCTAGTGTATTTTCTTGTTTCAATTCAACCTTCCATAAGTCCATAAATGCAAATGAGCTTGCTGAAAAAGCTCTTACTCACCAATATCCTGGACTTCATCTCCTGCCCGGCTGAAACAGAAAAAGAAAACTATAAGAGCAGTGCATCTCCAACAACAACCAAATCAAGTTTGTCCCAAGTCAAAGAGAGACAAGTCCAGGTCAAGTCCCAAGTCAAAGAGATGCTTTAGAATGTGGTACTATAGCAACTGCTCGTAACAAACTAATATCCATATTTTGTTCACTGTTTTGTAAGGTTAAGGTCACTTGTCAGTCAACAGTCAAATCAGTCAACTTTGATCAGTGTTGTAAATATTGTTCATTGCACTTGACTTTGGTCGTTACAGTAAGAAATTGATTGTTTTGCTTGTGTTTTCTGTTGAAAATGTTCTTCAGTAACCTGGCCAGCCAGATGGTTTATCTCGCGGTATTTGTGAATTCACAAACACGAGATAAACCATCTGGCCTTCGTCCGGCTCGATTGGTTTGAGAGTCCGAAACGGCCGTGGTTCGGCCCACTCACATCACAGCAGCGTGGTTTTGAGGCCCAATCACATTGTAGCAGGGCGGGTAACACGGGCTGTTAGCGCTCCGGTGCCGCAGCCGAGTCTGATTCAAGCTAAACAAGACGGCGGCTCCCATGGATGTACGTGTTTCTGCTGCTTTTTAGCAGAAATACTGAGTCATTCTTTTTGAAAGAAGAGCTGTATGTATGACATGTACTTGTTCTATCTCACGTGGACATTGGATACACCATTACGAGTTGTTGCTGTGATTGGCTAGCTCAAATAAGGTAGGCCCCACACCCAATCAGCTCGAAGTATTTCACTAAACGCCCCGCCTTTTCTCGAACGCTTTCAGCGAGTCAAGTCCCAGATGGATGTAGTGAGAACTCAGATAGGAGTTCAACACATATCCATCTGGCGTGAGCCAGGTTAGTTCTTCAGGAGACTTATATTTTTGAAGGCACACCTGGCAGCAGGGCCGGTTTTAGCTCACTGACTTTGGGTGGGCAAGCAGAAAGTTTGAGTAGGCAAATATAAATTAACACGGTTCGCGTTATTTACTTGGTTAATTAAGTTTCGTGAGTGGGACCACGCCCCCATCGCACTCCAACCACACCCCCACGTCACCGGAAACCTTCATATCCCAGCTCATGCTTGCGTCTCAGTTTGACCATGCGCCTCATCTCAGTTCAACTCTGTGCTCTCGACAAGTCAGACACGCAGCGCGTTCGGGTCACAAAGCCAACAACAGCAATTCAACATTAAGCAAGCGCGACATAGGCAGAGTTCCTAATCGAATTCTGACCTGCTCGGAGCGTTCGACGTGCAACGGATGTCCCCTTTCCACGGTAGATACAATCTCACTCGTCTTCCCATCGCCTCCACCGCCGCGCCATTCTGCAGAGTTTATTCGCCAACACACCTCCACAGCGGCCCTTGGATCAGTCCGTCGATTCCAGGTCGATTCATAGAACCAGCCCCGCTCAAGAGTTCCCGCCAGTTCATTCAGACTTCCGGGTTCCTCCCGCGCTCAGCGCACCTCTGCACGTTCTCCTTCAGCATCTACGGATCCGCCGTGACCAACTGAAGAACAACCCATTCGGATGAGTGCGGCAGTGCACAAGTTCCTCGGCTGTTCAGTCATCTTCGTCATACTAGGCCCCTAGGCCCGCGCTCGCTAGCGCTCCACTTCCGGGTTTGCGAGCGTGCGTCACGACGTCTCTACAGCAGCAGTCCACCGCAGTCACATGCTGCATCAGCTCCCTCTAGCGAAAGACATACGGTAACGCATCTGTTTGTATTTTCTCGTCCTTCATGTTTGCATTTATTCTATTTCTGTCAGATAATTTTCTCCCCATTCCAATTTCATTTAACCCTATCACTTTTCTCCATTCTCTTGTCTCCTTCGACCAACTGAACATGATAGTTTTATCTTATTTTCGGCTCATTGTACACATCACACATCGAGCAATTCACCTTCAAGATTTGGTTTCGTTTGTTTGTTTCGTCTGTCTTGATTCGTACAGCACCTCGTACAGTTACATAGTGCTTCTCATTACAAACAAAATGTAAATATAAACAATTAATAAGTGTAAAAAAAAAAAAAAAAAAAAAAACAATGTTTACATGCATACACTCCCGCATGCTGTCTTTTCTTAGAAGTGGGTTTTCAGTTTAGACCATCCTTCCTACCACCCTCATCCCACCCCGTGTCCCCCGTCCCCTTCCCCTCATCTCCACCACCTCTTCCCATATTTGGCTTCGCCAATCACTCCCCGTCCCTTCCCCATGCCTCCATCCCATCTTTCCTATCTTTTTGGTTACATCAACCCTTCCCCCGTCCCTTCCCCATGTCTCCACCCCATCTTTCCTATTCTTTTTGGCTACGCCAACCCCTCCCCCGTCCCCTTTCCTGCAATCTATTGTTTCTATTTCAGTGCACTCGAGCTACGCAGGCCACGCCTCATCGGCCTTGACGCAGGCCACGCCTCATCGGCCCCCACGCAGGGCACTCCTCATGAGCCCCCATGCAGGCCACATCTCTTCAGCCTCCACGCAGGCCACGTCTCATCAGCCTCCACGCAGGCCACGCCTTATGAGCCTCTACGCAGGCCACGTCTGATCAGCCTCTACGCAGGCCACGTCTGATCAGCCTCTACGCAGGCCACGTCTCATCGGCCTCCACGCAGGCTACGTCTCATCGGCCCCACGCAGGCTACGTGTCATCGGCCCCCACGCAGGCCACGCCTCATCGGCCCCACGCAGGCCACGCCTCATCGGCCCCCACGCAGGCCACGCCTCATCGGCCCCCGCAGGCCACGCCTCGCCCCACGCGCCCCTCATCGCCCCACGCAGGCCACGCCATCGGCCCCCACGCAGGCCACGCCTCATCGGCCCCCACGCAGGCCACGCCTTATCGGCCCCACGCAGGCCACGTCTCATCAGCCTCCACGCAGGCCACGCCTCATGAGCCCCAACGCAGGCCACGTCTGATCAGCCTCTATGCAGGCCACGTCTTATGAGCCCCCACGCAGGCTACGTGTCATCGGCCTCCACGCAGGCAACATGTCATCGGCCTCCACGCAGGCTACGTGTCATCGGCCTCCACGCAGGCTACGTGTCATCGGCCTCCACGCAGACCACGTCTCATCGGCCTCCACGCAGGCCACGTCTCATCGGCCTCCACGCAGGCCACGTCTTATCGGCCTTCACGCAGGCCACGTCGCATCGGCCTCCACACAGGCCACGTTTCTTCGGCAGACCACGCCTCCTCGGCCCCCACGCAGGCCACGCCTTCCCGGCCCTCACGCAGGCTACGCTTTATGGGCCCCCACGCAGGCCACGCCTCGGTCAACAACCTTAGTCTCCTTAACGCTTTTCCAGCTCTCTCCAGCCGTTCCAGCCTCAACACTGTTCCAGCCAGCCTCCTTAGCGCTTCTTCAGCTCTCACGAGTCATTCCAGCCCCAACGCCGTTCAAGCTCAGCCTCCTTAATGCTTCTCCAGTTCTCGCCAGCCGTTCCAGCTCATGTCAATCGTTACAGCTCAGGCTCCTTTCCGCTCCAGCTTAGGCTTCTTAATGCTCTTCAGCTCACGCCAGCAGTTCCAGTTCAGGCTTCTTAATGCTTCTCCAGCTCTCGTCTGTTGTTCCAGCCTCTACGTTTCTCCAGCTCACGTCTGTTGTTCCAGCCTCTACGTTTCTCCAGCTCACGTCTGTTGTTCCAGCCTCTACGTTTCTCCAGCTCACGTCTGTTGTTCCAGCCTCTACGTTTCTCCAGCTCACGTCTGTTGTTCCAGCCTCTATGCTTCTCAGTTCATGTCAGCCGTTCCAGCTCCGGCTCCTTAGAACCTCCAGTTCACGCCAGGCCTTCCAGCCTCAACACTCCGCCAGCTCAGGCTCCTGCGTGCTTACCAGGCTTATGGCAGCCATCCCTATTCAGCTTAGGTGGATCAACACGTCTCCGGCTCAAGCGCCATCATATACCATCTCATGTTTCCATCGCTTCTCCAGGTTATGCGTCTTTTCACTCCCACTTGTGACACCCTGATTCATGTCCTTCCGACTCGCGCCATTCCATCCATACCATCTCTGCTAACTTTCCTGTGTTTCACGCTTCTACCTACGCCATCTCATCTCATGTCATTCTACATACGCCATTCCGTCTCACAGTATTCTATCTATGCCATCTTATGGTATTCTATCCTCATCGTTTCGCCTCACGTCATTCCATCCATGCCATCTCTAGTCTCACGTTATTCTATCTACGCAATTTTGTCTCACGCCTTTCTATCCATGCCATCTCGCCGCATGTTATTCTATTCACGTCATTTCGTCTCACGTCATTCTATCAATGCCATCTTGTCTCACGCCATTTCATCCACGTCATTTCGTCTCACATCATTTCACCTCATTTCATGTTATTCTATTGACGCCATCTTAACTCACATTTTCACCCACATCATTCCAATTCTCGCCCTTTAACTCACGCTCCAGGCTCCACCTCATACAGATCAAGACTTCCGTATTCCGACTCATCCGAGGTGCCTTCTCATCTTCCACCTTTCAGTTCATATCGCTGATGCTGTTCCGGCATTTCAGCGTTCCCTCTATTTCGTCCTGGTACTTCACCCATGCATCGTTCCAACAGGCCATCCACATTGGCTCTTCAAATCTTTGGGGGTTCGAGCTGTCAACACTAGGACACGTCTGGTCGCAGTCAGATCTCAATCTTCACCCCCGAGATTCGAGTCTAGAAACCACTTCCTGCACTTCCCCTATTCTACCTCATCGTCATCCAGCCAGACGTAGTCAATCTTCCTCGAGCATTTCCATCAGATGACCTTGCCTATCCTCCGTAGTTCTGCATCGCTTCCCTATCAAGTAAATCTCAATCGTCACGTTACGTCTTTTGGCAGGAGTACGAGTCAATCGAGCTGCCTCCACACAGTCGGTCTACTTTGTCCATCCGCAGTCTTCTGCATCTTGTCCTCGTCTCATTTCCGCTTCTCCTGGATTCTCTATCAGCACGCCCATTCCACGCATCGCTATCCTCCGACCCTCTACGTTTACTTCCACCAGCCATTTCTCTCAAGATTACGCCATTGTGTTGCTCCTCTACCTTATTCGTATTCGCTTCCAGGCGCAGTACCTCGCCTCTGCAGCCCAGACGATAAGCCTAGACCAGTCATTACCATTATAGCTCACCTCGACAACTTGAGATCATCTCTTGACGGCCGTCGGTTCACCTTCCTTACACCCTTGAGTACCTCAGTTCCTGGCCTACTGCTTCTACAGTCAACATTAACATCACTGTCTACCTCGATAAGATATCCCGTGGCTCTTACCTCATTCCTACACTACTATTCGCTTCGTCATTCAATCGCCACTCAACTCTTACATTTTGGGGTCTTGAATCGGCCGGGCAGATTGCTGAGACAGGACCCCCACACTGAGTCTCCTTGCCTGGTCATCGCTCATCTGATTCCATGGAACTTCAACATCTACATCTATTCAATAAACAACGTATAACTATCTCTGTTTTGGTGTGGTCCTTACTAATGAAGCGTTATTTACTTGGTTAATTAAGTTTCGTGAGTGGGACCACGCCCCCATCGCACTCCAACCACACCCCCACGTCACCGGAAACCTTCATATCCCAGCTCATGCTTGCGTCTCAGTTTGACCATGCGCCTCATCTCAGTTCAACTCTGTGCTCTCGACCCACCCGCCCTCCACTTTTTCACAACATTCCTTCTAGCACCCATTTAGGAAGGGGGTGGGGGGTCTTGAATCGGCCGGGCAGATTGCTGAGACAGGACCCCCACACTGAGTCTCCTTGCCTGGTCATCGCTCATCTGATTCCATGGAACTTCAACATCTACATCTATTCAATAAACAACGTATAACTATCTCTGTTTTGGTGTGGTCCTTACTAATGAACAATTTTTTGTGGAAAAAGTAACTTGTATCAATCAAACAGCACAACAGTAGGTATTACAAACTATTCTTTTACACAAATGCCAGGCTGGCAGTATCTGAAGGCGCACTGTTTGAAAACCACTGATATTAATGATCCTTACCCTCCAGATCTTTGGACATCCGGTGAATATCTGAGAGTTTAGCATTAAGGAAAAGTGCTCAGAAAAGTTTTTCTTTCATGTTTATTTCTGTGTGTAATATGTTTATAAAAAGGCTGAATGGACTCAAATGTCTTCATCACAAAATTAATGTGAAGATAACCACATTTTCAACAAAGCTTCCGGATAGAAAAGCATGAGGAGAAGGTGAAAGGAGGGGTTGAGAGTGTGGAAAAGCAGTGTGACTGGCTTGACTGCAGGTGTTTGTGATCAGCACAGCTTTGAGTGGAGATGTCACATGGCAGGATGTCCTTCACCTCAAACCAGCTCATGGGCTCAGTTTGCACAGACTAGTCGACTGGTCGATTCGTTGACTAGAATATTCAAGCACAACTACTTAAAGAGACACTCGACTAGTCGAAGGGTAAACACGCAGACCTTGGCTTAAGAAGAAAACTATTTAAGTATTGTTTACTTGTCTGTCAGACAGCTGCATCATTGTTCAGATAAGCACTATTGGGGTCTTTCTTGCAGGAGATGCATCTCTCGTCGTAAAACATGCTGCTATTGTATAAGGGTTAATAAAGAAGCTGGCCTTTTGACTAGGAGAGAGGCTTCTCAAGAAGAAACCAGGACAGATGGGGTGGATAGACTGCAGGCGACAGGGGGAAGGATGAGACCAACCACCAGACTGGGGAACTGGACTATGACTGAGAACTTTCAATCATGCATATGTGTACTTTTGTAAATAAACCATACGTTTGATTCTCAGAGCTCAGATGCTGTAGCGACAACAGAGACAAATGGAGCTTAAGCGGATGTTCAGCCTGGGAGACTTACCTGCAGCTTCATCGTCCTGTCTCATCTCACCTCCAGCTCCTCTCTTCCTCCCTGCAGCAGGCTCCTCCTTCAGATCCCCTCTCGCAGCTAATCAAGCCCAGCCGGTCTATTTAAATCCCTCGCCTGCAGCTGCGCCCTGCTACTCAGTTCGGCACGCCCCACCTCCACCCCTTCTCCTCCCTTCACCTAGTAGTTCATCCCTCTTCTGTCCTAGGACCACCACCAGGTCGCAGGCCCGGGGGGAAAGACCTCTCCTATTCGCACATCCACTCCAATTCGCTGATCAGCACGGAGGTCTTCGCCAGGGTCTGAGCGCCAAAACCTTACATTGCAATAAAGTCTTCTCATAATTTGCTTTTGTCTGTTTGAGTCTCTCCAGGTTGAACAGTCTCTACAGCACAGTACAGGTTAACGTGTCCAATACTTCCCAGACAGGTTCTATCTGCACTGTTCTTCTGCCCTGAGGTGCATTATCCTGCCGCCTCAGTGCACTGTGCCAGCCTCACAGCGCACTTTTCCTCATGCACGAACTGTCCTTTTATTCTCTACAGTACAGTCTGTCTGGAGCGCTCCATAATCCGACTTGCAGCACACGATTTGTGCGCCACAAAGTCTTCTGCTTTCAGTTGACTTATTGTCGACTTGATGTTTCTTTCACTGTTTAAAGCACACAGACCAAACATGTGTGCGTGGGAGGAGCTACGCTTACAATGGTTTCAAGGCCTCACAGACTCATCACAGAGCAGCTGTATTAAAGCTGCTGTCAGAGTGGCAACCTCAGCCATCAAAAAGCTTGTGTTCACTTTTATTACAATACAGGGTATTAGGTAGGCATCACATTTCCTTATTACATGACCTGTATAAGTAAAACATAATTGCATCTGTTAAAAGTCCTGGGTGTACAGACTACACCTCCATGATGCACCTGTGTTGTGTAGTCAGGAAGTCCCGCGGACTGTGCCGGAGTTCAGTGCGAGCAGTGCGTAGCAGCGTAATAAGCGGCCCTTGCCCTTATGCAGACATCCTATCGCAATCTTGTGTGTATGAGTCCCGTGTGCGTTTATATGACGTGAGTATTGTTCGTGAGCATGCATAAATGATTATTTCTGTGTGTTTATGATTGGATGTAACTTTTTCTGCCGTAAGAGCTCGCTGCGAAGTTGCTAAAGCTACAACGTGCCTCGGCGCTGCCTGTTACGCCGTAATAGAGCTTATTATCGCTCATACTATGCCATCGGCCCTTAATCTGTCCAGCATCCATTTGTATATAGTGTATATATCTCATATTGAGTGATTTGCAGTGGTTTTCGTTTCTATATTTGCTGTAACGTAGTAAAGTTAAGTTTAAGTTCATTCTTTAGCTTAGGGCTCCCACTAGCGGCCAATGTGTGTAACTGCACGTATTTTTCACATGCAAAGTCAATGACTCATTGTATTGCCATTACTGACATATATTTTATTGTTTTTCTTTCAGATAACCACACACACACACACATATACACACTTATCACACAAATATTCTACCTCCCACCATCAAGTACCTCCTACAATAAACCTTCCTAACCATCTACCTGGAGTACGTCTGTTCCTTCTGACCGAGGACAGCTCAGTTGAAGCCCGATCAGTAACCAGTGCATTTAGACGCACACAGTACTCTACAAGTGGTCCTTCGAGCCGGATGGGCATTGGCTGAAGTATCGAGATGGCGTCTCCAGTGAATCCAGATCCAGTTGCTCAGGAGGAGAGTCCAACCCATAGTCAACGTCCACGCAGGAGCAGGAGGCTTCCGGGACATCTGTCTGACTATGACCACGACCTACCTGATCCAGAGCGCATATCTATCGGTGGTTCAGAGGAATCAGATGAGGAGAAGACCAGATGGGAGAAGATGGAGTATGCATGGGACAAAGTGCTGACAACAATGAAAGAGATGCAAGTCACTATGAAGGATACGAGTAGTGCATTAACTAAGCGTGTGGAGAAACTGGAGAGAGATTGTATGTCCTGCAGCCCTCTACCTCAGCGCAGTGATGCACCTGCCTCAGACAGAGCTTCCTCTCTTCCGACTGCACTCTCACTAGGGCTAATCACAGCACAGGCACCAGCTTCCAAGCAGGACTCGAGCATTCCGCAGCATCTGTCCTTCAGGCCAGTACACCCTGCAGCAGTGAGTGCGAGTCTTCTTGTCCAGCCTGCACCACAGTTAGCTCCACCTGCAGTAAATCCTATATTTCAGCCTGCAGTGGTACCATGGACAGCTCCTGTCAATCAACCAGCACCTATTCACATCAGCCCTGCTATTCCGCCTGCAGCTCCACTGTCTCCAAGCCCCATAGCACAACCAATGCTGCAACACAGAGTTTTTCAGCCTGTGCAGCGACTGGCACCACAACCAGCGCCGCTACCAGCACTACAGCCTGCGCAGCCACCAGTTTCGCCGCCTAGAGTGAGACATGTTGTTCATTCTGAGCATCAGCCTGTCATGCAAGTTGCCCAATCAGCACAGATTGAGAGAGCACAGCCACATAGAGCAGAACTCCTGTATAGCCAGAGGTTTCAACATCCACCTCCTCCAGATAGCTCTCATCAACCCTACTCTGTGCCGCATCATGATCCTGCAGCCTTCCATGTGCAGCAGTCTCCACCCCTGTATCAGTCATCACAGGGAGCAGAGGCACAACAAGCTGTCTCTTATAACCAACCATTTGCAGCCCCTCACAGCAGTGCAGCCAGTCATTACTATGCTCCATATCCAGCTGCCTCTGACCGCCCACCACAGCCTGAAGTCTATCACACTTCTCCAGCAGAAGTAACTCAGCCTAACCTGATGGAGATGATAGTAGCATCCTCATATGGCATTCCCAAACCTAAGCTGGTTACATTCAGGTCAGCAGAGAGAGCGACTTTGCATTACTGAAGAAGGGACTAGACAGTCTGCTCGAGCCACATGCTCATCTCACAGAGGAGTACAAATATCATATTCTGTTGGATCATTTAGAACATCCGTGTGCCCTGCAAGTAGCCAGACGTTACATTCATGATCGCACTCCCTACACTAGTGCCATGAGAGCTCTGGAGCAGAGATACGGACAGCCGAGACAGTTGATCCAGAGTGAGCTTAGTGCTATCCTTAACTGTCCTCCTATTAAAGCTGGCGACTCACAGGCCTTTGAAGATTTATCACTAGCAGTGTCCAGCTTGGTGGGCCTCCTCAGTTCTATGGACGATGTAGCCGCCAGTGAGCTTCAGTGTGGTTCACATGTAGACAGACTACTCACCAAGCTTCCTCCTAGCTACAGGGACAGCTTCATTGAGCACTGTATCACACGTGGCATTATTCGCACTGGCAGCAGCCGCACATACAACATGTATGACCTCTCAGAATGGCTGGAGCGGAAGTCACACGTCCTGCAGCTGTCTAAACAAGCTTCACAACCACAGCATTTGGATAAACCACAGAGAAGCAATCAGAGAGCACCTGCAGGGCCCAAATCACAATTCAAGTCTACATCCATATATTATGGTCCAGATCCTGTCCGAGCAGAGCCGAAGTCCGAGCCTAAGTCACAAGTGTCTCCTTCAGCTCCCTCTAAGCAGAGACAGAAGTTTAAGCCATATTGCCCTTACTGTGAAGGCACCGAGCATTATCTTAATGGCTGTGCTGACTTTAAAAAGCTAGACCTGAAAGCTGTTGCCTCCTGGATAAAAGACAAATCCAAATGCTGGCGCTGTGGCCGCAAACATGCTCCTGAACAGTGCACTCTGAAGAAACCGTGCAGTAGTTGCGGAGATCAGCACTTATTAGTGCTACACGATCTGGCAGAGGCTAAGAAACGTGACCCTAACGTTCTCACTGTGAGCACCAGCAAGGTCTTTATGGGTCCTGTCAGTCACTCAGGTCATGTTATGCTCAAGGTTGTCCCATCCAGCTACACCATGAAAGAAAGTCTCTAGACACATTTGCTCTCCTTGATGATGGCTCAGAGAAAACCATCATTCTGCCAGCAGCTGTCAAATCTCTGGGGCTTGTGCAGGAAGAGGAAACACTCTCACTGAGAACTATTCGCCATGATGTGATCCAGGTAAAAGGAGCACATGTTTCATTCCAGATCTCACCGAAAGCCAAGCCGAAGACACGCTTTAAGATAAAGCATGCTTTCACAGCGTCACAGTTGAGTCTGGCTGAACAGTCATGTCCAGTAGAGCTCTTGAAGGAGAAGTACCACATTACAGCGTGTGCAGCTTGAGGGATTCACACAGGTACAGCCTTTAGTGTTAATCGGCTCTGACAACGCTCACCTCATCACGGCCATTCGACCTGTCCTGCGCGGCCAGCCATGCGCCTGTGCCATCTGCACCAAGCTCGGTTGGGCAATTCAGGGTCCCAGCAGCAGTCTACCCAACAACAGGGTGAGGTGCATTGTCTTAACATTTCATGCCTGTCCCGCTGAAGCACTCCATCAGAACGTCCAGCGCCTGTGGCAACTAGACGCTCCCCTCTACAGACCAGAAAAGAGGTCACACGCTCTAAAGAGGACAGAGACGCTATAGCCATGTTAGAGGCCAAGACCATCAGAGTGCCTGTAGATGCTGTAGAGCGATATGCCACTCCCTGCTCAGGAGAAAAGACTTCCCACAGCTCCACGTCGCTCCTGACGTTGTCAAAGGCCTCCTGAGATCCACTGAACGTAAGCTGGCCAGAAACCCTGAACTGGCCTCACATACAATCAGGAGATTAAGAGGTTAGTAGACACCGGCTATGTGGTTAAACTGACTCCAGAAGAGATTCACAGCTCAACTGAATCCTGGTATGTGCCACACCACATAGTACATCACAACAACAAGGCTAGAGTGGTCTTTAACTGCTCCTTGAGTTCCAGGGGACTGTCCTCATCATTACCTCTTGCCAGGTCCTCCCCTGGGGCCCACGCTGCTCGGCGTGCTACTCCGCTTTCGGCAGTTTTCTGTGGCTGTGAGCGAAGACATAAAAGCTATGTTTCACCAGGTCAGACTGCTCCCAGAAGACTGTCCCCTTCTGCGGTTCCTGTGGAGAGATGGTGAAACAGAGCGCCCACCAGATGTGTACGAATGGAGAGTCCTGCCATTTGGGACCACATGTAGCCCCTGCTGTGCTACTTTGCACTTCAGAGTCATGTAGGGAGCATAAAGACCCACCAAGACATTTACAACTCTGTGCACACAGCCTTCTACGTGGACAACTGCTTGCAGTCCCTGTCTGACCCACAAGAAGCCAAAGCACTCATTGACAACATGAGAGCGCTTCTCCTCCAAGGTGGATTTGAGATACGTCAGTGGGCGAGCAACGTCCCTGAGGTGGTTGCTCATCTGCCCAGCACCGCCAGGTCAGACAGCTGTGAACTGTGGCTGAACTTCAAAAGCCTAGATCCACAGGAGTCAACGTTGGGTCTCAGCTGGCACTGCCAACAGACGTCCTCGATACAAGCACCGCCCAGTGTCCTACACCACTGCTACACTGCGTAATGTGTACAAAGTTTTGGCCAGTCAGTATGACCCTCTTGGTTATATCTGCCCCTACACTACAAGAGCAAAGCTTATTGTGCAGGCCCTGTGGAGCACAGAGAGAGGATGGGACGAGCCCATAGAAGGCAGCCTGCTCCAGTCCTGGCTTGAATGGGAGACGAGCTGTCACATCTTCAGCATATCACCCTGCCTCGCTGTTATGCTCCTCCTCACAACAGCACCAGTGCAGCGTATGAGGCCCACATATTCTGCGATGCTTCTGAAAGGGCCTATGGAGCTGTGGCCTATCTCAGAGTCAAGACCAGCAAGCGCACATTTCCACATCATTTGTCATGGGCCCGATCCAGAGTGGCGCCACGCAAACAGGTGTCCATGCCCAGACTGGAGCTGTGTGCTGCGCTCACTGGAGCCCAACTAGCCAAGGTGCTCCAAACAGAGCTCACAATCCCGCTACAATCTGTCTATCTGTGGACAGATCCACTACAGTGCTACAGTGGATCCAGTCTAGCTCCTGCCGCTACAAAGTATTTGTAGAACCCGCATCTGTGAATCCAGGAGCTGACTTCCCAGAGCAGTGGCGCTACGTTAACTCTGACAATACCCCGCTGATGACATCACAGAGGCAAACCTCTGGCAGACTCACTGTCTCCAGCGCTGGTCACAGGGTCCCCACTTCCTGACTCAGACACAGGACATGTGGCCACAGCCTCCAACAGAGTTCACCAACTGTGGCAATGAGGAGCTCAGAAAAGCAGCATTCTGTGTCACACAGCGGTTTCACCAAACCTCCCAGATCCAGCACAGTATACGACTCTGGATGATCTGATTCTGGCCACTCATCAGTCTCTACATGGGGCGCCGCGCCCTTGGCTGCAGCTGAACGTCTGAGGCAGAGAGACAGCTGCTTCGCTCTGCACAGACCGACAGCTTTCCAGAGGAAGTTCAAGCACTCCAATCAGGTCACAGTGTGCACTCCAGCAGTCGTCTGAGCGCTCTTTCTCCTGAGTATGACAATCTCAGCGGGCTGATCAGAGTGGGAGGTCGTCTCCGCCAGGCCACAGAGGTTGAACCAGACAGTATTCACCCTATTGTGCTGTCAGCAGATCACCCACTCACTAAGCTCATAATCAAGCATTATGATGCCCAGCTCCTGCACCCTGGCGCAGAGAAGCTCTATGCAGAAATACGCCGCGCCTACTGGATCATCAGAGGACGCCAAGCCATCAAGAAATCAGCACCAGTGTGTGGAATGCAGAAATGGCGTGCCTCTCCTTCTACTCCCAAAATGGCTGACCTTCCCTCATCTCGACTTAGACTGTATAAACCCCATTCTGGTCTACAGGAGTGGACTGTTTGGTCCATATCTGGTGAAGATTGGTCGCAGGAGAGAAACGCTGGGGATCATCTACAAGTGCCTCACCACCAGATGTGTGCACTTGGATCTCCTACCTAGCCTTGACACTGACTCTTTTCTGATGTCTTTACGCAGGTTCATTGCTCGCAGGGGGAAGCCGTATGAGATGTGGTCAGACCAGGGCACAAACTTCAGAGGTGGTAACAAAGAGCTGCAGACTCCTTTGAAACATGATCCAGACTGCAGCAGCAACTGGCCAAACAGACCATTAACTTCCACTTCACCCGCAATGCGCCTCACTTGGGGGAGCATGGAGAGGAAATCAGGTCAGTGAAGTCAGCTCTGCAGGTCGTCTTGAAGACCAAGTTGTTGCAGAAGAGGTCCTGCTCACCACCCTGATAGAAGTTGAGGGCATCCTAAACTCTAAGCCTCTCGGGTATGCATCCTCTGATGTGGCTGACTCAGACCCTATCACGCCAAATCTCTTGTTGATGGGGCGGCGTGACTCCAGCACTACCACAAGCAATGTACGGCCCTCATGATGCTCGTCCAACAGGAGATGGAAACACAGTCAGGTGATCAGCGACCATTTCTGGAAACGCTTTATTCAAAACTATCTACCTGGCCTTCAGTTGAGACAGAAGTGGAGGAAATCTACTGACAATATTGCTTTAGGACGAGTGGTCATGATAGTGGATGCCAATCTCCCCAGAGACTGTGGCCGTGGCATTATCACCAAGGTTTCCTGGATCTGATGGCGTGTTCGGCAGCAGAGGTTGACGGTGAAGGACAGTACCTACGTTCGCCCTGTGACAAAGCTAGTGAGCTTCCTGAGTGCCTGAGGACATCTGACAGCACATCTTCAAACTAGTGGACTTTTGCATGTTTGTATTTGCCTGCAAATACAGGGGCGGCTGTTAAAAGTCCTGGGTGTACAGACTACACCTCCCATGATGCACCTGTGTTTTGTAGTCAGGAAGTCCCGCGGACTGTGCCGAGAGTTCAGTGCGAGCAGTGCGTAGCAGCGTAATAAGCGGCCCTTGCCTTTATGCAGACATCCTATCGCAATCTTGTGTGTATGAGTCCCGTGTGCGTTTATATGAGTGAGTGTGAGCATGTATAAATGATTATTTCTGTGTGTTTATGATTGGATGTAACTTTTTCTGCCGTAAGAGCTCGCTGCTAAGTTGCTAAAGCTACAACGTGCCTCGGCGCTGCCTGTTACGCCGTAATAGAGCTTATTATCGCTCATACTATGCCATCGGCCCTTAATCTGTCCAGCATCCATTTGTATATAGTGTATATATCTCATATTGAGTGATTTGCAGTGGTTTTCGTTTCTATATTTGCTGTAACGTAGTAAAGTTAAGTTTAAGTTCATTCTTTAGCTTAGGGCTCCCACTAGCGGCCAATGTGTGTAACTGCACGTATTTTTCACATGCAAAGTCAATGACTCATTGTATTGCCATTACTGACATATATTTTATTGTTTTTCTTTCAGACACACACACACACACATACACACTTATCACACAAATATTCTACCTCACCATCAAGTACCTCCTACAATAAACCTTCCTAACCATCTACCTGGAGTACGTCTGTTCCTTCTGACCGAGGACAGCTCAGTTGAAGCCCGATCAGTAACCAGTGCATTTAGACGCACACAGTACTCTACAGCATCCTTAGAATTTTAAATTTTATTTTTTTATTACATCATCGACTAGTTGGAATCTAAACAACTTTAGTGCAGCCCCTAGTTTGCACTAAAACCAAACATGACTCAGAATAGAAGGCAATGCTATTTTGTGTTTTAGCGTCACTTTAAAGGATACAGCAGAGAGCTTTGGCGAGTGATCCGGCCAACATGGTGTCAGTGGAGTTTCCTTTGATTTCAGCTGCAACCACAAAGAAACAAGAAACCAAAAGTCAGTCAACAAACATAACATTCTATCTCTAGCTGACAAAACAAAAATAAACTGTTATAAACTACTCAAGGTTAATTATGTGTCGCTCTCACAGTTCAACATGAGTTTGCGGATCTCCTCTGCCATCAGGTTGTTGGCCACAGACAGTAGTTCGTATTTCCCGTCTCCGCTGGACGAGGTGTCTTCATCGCGACCGTCTCCTCCTCTCCAGGTTTTACTCGGGTACAGGAAAGTGACTGAAACATATGTGAGGCACCATTAGAAAGATACAGTAACAACTTAAGCTGCTGTAGTCAAGAAACTTATCTGTGACCAGTGTTGACTTCTGCTACTTAAAGAGNTCCTTCACCTCAAACCAGCTCATGGGCTCAGTTTGCACAGACTAGTCGACTGGTCGATTCGTTGACTAGAATATTCAAGCACAACTACTTAAAGAGACACTCGACTAGTCGAAGGTAAACACGCAGACCTTGGCTTAAGAAGAAAACTATTTAAGTATTGTTTACTTGTCTGTCAGACAGCTGCATCATTGTTCAGATAAGCACTATTGGGGTCTTTCTTGCAGGAGATGCATCTCTCGTCGTAAAACATGCTGCTATTGTATAAGGGTTAATAAAGAAGCTGGCCTTTTGACTAGGAGAGAGGCTTCTCAAGAAGAAACCAGGACAGATGGGGTGGATAGACTGCAGGCGACAGGGGGAAGGATGAGACCAACCACCAGACTGGGGAACTGGACTATGACTGAGAACTTTCAATCATGCATATGTGTACTTTTGTAAATAAACCATACGTTTGATTCTCAGAGCTCAGATGCTGTAGCGACAACAGAGACAAATGGAGCTTAAGCGGATGTTCAGCCTGGGAGACTTACCTGCAGCTTCATCGTCCTGTCTCATCTCACCTCCAGCTCCTCTCTCTCCCTGCAGCAGGCTCCTCCTTCAGATCCCCTCTCGCAGCTAACAAGCCCAGCCGTCTATTTAAATCCCTCGCCTGCAGCTGCGCCCCTGCTACTCAGTTCGGCACGCCCCACCTCCACCCCTTCTCCTCCCTTCACCTAGTAGTTCATCCTCTTCTGTCCTAGGACCACCACCAGGTCGCAGGCCCGGGGGGAAAGACCTCCCTATTCGCACATCCACTCCAATTCGCTGATCAGCACGGAGGTCTCGCCAGGGTCTGAGCGCCAAAACCTTACATTGCAATAAAGTCTTCTCATAATTTGCTTTGTCTGTTTGAGTCTCTCCAGGTGAACAGTCTCTACAGCACAGTACAGGTTAACGTGTCCAATACTTCCCAGACAGGTTCTATCTGCACTGTTCTTCTGCCCTGAGGTGCATTATCCTGCCGCCTCAGTGCACGTGCCAGCCTCACAGCGCACTTTTCCTCATGCACGAACTGTCCTTTTATTCTCTACAGTACAGTCTGTCTGGAGCGCTCCATAATCCGACTTGCAGCACACGATTTGTGCGCCACAAAGTCTTCTGCTTTCAGTTGACTTATTGTCGACTTGATGTTTCTTCACTGTTTAAAGCACACAGACCAAACATGTGTGCGTGGGAGGAGCTACGCTTACAATGGTTTCAAGCCTCACAGACTCATCACAGAGCAGCTGTATTAAGCTGCTGTCAGAGTGGCAACCTCAGCCATCAAAAAGCTTGTGTTCACTTTATACAATACAGGGTATTAGGTAGGCATCACATTTCCTTATTACAATGACCTGTATAAGTAAAACATAATTGCATCTGTTAAAGTCCTGGTGTACAGACTACACCTCCCATGATGCACCTGTGTTGTGTAGTCAGGAAGTCCGCGGACTGTGCCGGGAGTCAGTGCGAGCAGTGCGTAGCAGCGTAATAAGCGCCCTTGCCCTTATGCAGACATCCTATCGCAATCTTGTGTGTATGAGTCCCGTGTGCGTTTATATGACGTGAGTATTGTTCGTGAGCATGCATAAATGATTATTTCTGTGTGTTATGATTGGATGTAACTTTTTTGCCGTAAGAGCTCGCTGCGAAGTTGCTAAGCTACAACGTGCCTCGGCGCTGCCTGTTACGCGTAATAGAGCTTATTACGCTCATACTATGCCATCGGCCCTTAATCTGTCCAGCATCCATTTGTATATAGTGTATATATCTCATATTGAGTGATTTGCAGTGGTTTTCGTTCTATATTTGCTGTAACGTAGTAAAGTTAAGTTTAAGTTCATTCTTTAGCTAGGGCTCCCACTAGCGGCCAATGTGTGTAACTGCACGTATTTTTCACATGCAAAGTCAATGACTCATTGTATGCCATTACTGACATATATTTTATTGTTTTTCTTTCAGATAACCACACACACACACACATATACACACTTATCACACAAATATTCTACTCCCACCATCAAGTACCTCCTACAATAAACCTCCTAACCATCTACCTGAGTACGTCTGTTCCTTCTGACCGAGGACAGCTCAGTTGAAGCCCGATCAGTAACCAGTGCATTTAGACGCACACAGTACTCTACAAGTGGTCCTTCGAGCCGGATGGGCATTGGCTGAAGTATCGAGATGGCGTCTCCAGTGAATCCAGATCCAGTTGCTCAGGAGGAGAGTCCAACCCATAGTCAACGTCCACGCAGGAGCAGGAGGCTTCCGGGACATCTGTCTGACTATGACCACGACCTACCTGATCCAGAGCGCATATCTATCGGTGGTTCAGAGGAATCAGATGAGGAGAAGACCAGATGGGAGAAGATGGAGTATGCATGGACAAAGTGCTGACAACAATGAAAGAGATGCAAGTCACTATGAAGGATACGAGTAGTGCATTAACTAAGCGTGTGGAGAAACTGGAGAGAGATTGTATGTCCTGCAGCCTCTACCTCAGCGCAGTGATGCACCTGCCTCAGACAGAGCTTCCTCTCTTCCGACTGCACTCTCACTAGGGCTAATCACAGCACAGGCACCAGCTTCCAAGCAGGACTCGAGCATTCCGCAGCATCTGTCTTCAGCCAGTACACCCTGCAGCAGTGAGTGCGAGTCTTCTTGTCCAGCCTGCACCACAGTTAGCTCCACCTGCAGTAAATCCTATATTTCAGCCTGCAGTGGTACATGGACAGCTCCTGTCAATCAACCAGCACCTATTCACATCAGCCCTGCTATTCCGCCTGCAGCTCCACTGTCTCCAAGCCCCATAGCACAACCAATGCTGCAACACAGAGTTTTTCAGCCTGTGCAGCGACTGGCACCACAACCAGCGCCGCTACCAGCACTACAGCCTGCGCAGCCACCAGTTTCGCCGCCTAGAGTGAGACATGTTGTTCATTCTGAGCATCAGCCTGTCATGCAAGTTGCCCAATCAGCACAGATTGAGAGAGCACAGCCACATAGAGCAGAACTCCTGTATAGCCAGAGTTTCAACATCCACCTCCTCCAGATAGCTCTCATCAACCCTACTCTGTGCCGCATCATGATCCTGCAGCCTTCCATGTGCAGCAGTCTCCACCCCTGTATCAGTCATCACAGGGAGCAGAGGCACAACAAGCTGTCTCTTATAACCAACCATTTGCAGCCCCTCACAGCAGTGCAGCCAGTCATTACTATGCTCCATATCCAGCTGCCTCTGACCGCCCACCACAGCCTGAAGTCTATCACACTTCTCCAGCAGAAGTAACTCAGCCTAACCTGATGGAGATGATAGTAGCATCCTCATATGGCATTCCCAAACCTAAGCTGGTTACATTCAGGTCAGGCAGAGAGAGCGACTTTGCATTACTGAAGAAGGGACTAGACAGTCTGCTCGAGCCACATGCTCATCTCACAGAGGAGTACAAATATCATATTCTGTTGGATCATTTAGAACATCCGTGTGCCCTGCAAGTAGCCAGACGTTACATTCATGATCGCACTCCCTACACTAGTGCCATGAGAGCTCTGGAGCAGAGATACGGACAGCCGAGACAGTTGATCCAGAGTGAGCTTAGTGCTATCCTTAACTGTCCTCCTATTAAAGCTGGCGACTCACAGGCCTTTGAAGATTTATCACTAGCAGTGTCCAGCTTGGTGGGCCTCCTCAGTTCTATGGACGATGTAGCCGCCAGTGAGCTTCAGTGTGGTTCACATGTAGACAGACTACTCACCAAGCTTCCTCCTAGCTACAGGACAGCTTCATTGAGCACTGTATCACACGTGGCATTATTCGCACTGGCAGCAGCCGCACATACAACATGTATGACCTCTCAGAATGGCTGGAGCGGAAGTCACACGTCCTGCAGCTGTCTAAACAAGCTTCACAACCACAGCATTTGGATAAACCACAGAGAAGCAATCAGAGAGCACCTGCAGGGCCCAAATCACAATTCAAGTCTACATCCATATATTATGGTCCAGATCCTGTCCGAGCAGAGCCGAAGTCCGAGCCTAAGTCACAAGTGTCTCCTTCAGCTCCCTCTAAGCAGAGACAGAAGTTTAAGCCATATTGCCCTTACTGTGAAGGCACCGAGCATTATCTTAATGGCTGTGCTGACTTTAAAAAGCTAGACCTGAAAGCTGTTGCCTCCTGGATAAAAGACAAATCCAAATGCTGGCGCTGTGGCCGCAAACATGCTCCTGAACAGTGCACTCTGAAGAAACCGTGCAGTAGTTGCGGAGATCAGCACTTATTAGTGCTACACGATCTGGCAGAGGCTAAGAAACGTGACCCTAACGTTCTCACTGTGAGCACCAGCAAGGTCTTTATGGGTCCTGTCAGTCACTCAGGTCATGTTATGCTCAAGGTTGTCCCCATCCAGCTACACCATGAAAGAAAGTCTCTAGACACATTTGCTCTCCTTGATGATGGCTCAGAGAAAACCATCATTCTGCCAGCAGCTGTCAAATCTCTGGGGCTTGTGCAGGAAGAGGAAACACTCTCACTGAGAACTATTCGCCATGATGTGATCCAGGTAAAAGGAGCACATGTTTCATTCCAGATCTCACCGAAAGCCAAGCCGAAGACACGCTTTAAGATAAAGCATGCTTTCACAGCGTCACAGTTGAGTCTGGCTGAACAGTCATGTCCAGTAGAGCTCTTGAAGGAGAAGTACCACCACTTACAGCGTGTGCAGCTTGAGGGATTCACACAGGTACAGCCTTTAGTGTTAATCGGCTCTGACAACGCTCACCTCATCACGGCCATTCGACCTGTCCTGCGCGGGCCAGCCCATGCGCCTGTGGCCATCTGCACCAAGCTCGGTTGGGCAATTCAGGGTCCCAGCAGCAGTCTACCCACACAACAGGGTGAGGTGCATTGTCTTAACATTTCATGCCTGTCCCCCGCTGAAGCACTCCATCAGAACGTCCAGCGCCTGTGGCAACTAGACGCTCCCCTCTACAGACCAGAAAAAGAGGTCACACGCTCTAAAGAGGACAGAGACGCTATAGCCATGTTAGAGGCCAAGACCATCAGAGTGCCTGTAGATGCTGTAGAGCGATATGCCACTCCCCTGCTCAGGAGAAAAGACTTCCCACAGCTCCACGTCGCTCCTGACGTTGTCAAAGGCCTCCTGAGATCCACTGAACGTAAGCTGGCCAGAAACCCTGAACTGGCTCTCACATACAATCAGGAGATTAAGAGGTTAGTAGACACCGGCTATGTGGTTAAACTGACTCCAGAAGAGATTCACAGCTCAACTGAATCCTGGTATGTGCCACACCACATAGTACATCACAACAACAAGGCTAGAGTGGTCTTTAACTGCTCCTTTGAGTTCCAGGGGACTGTCCTCAATCATTACCTCTTGCCAGGTCCTCCCCTGGGGCCCACGCTGCTCGGCGTGCTACTCCGCTTTCGGCAGTTTTCTGTGGCTGTGAGCGAAGACATAAAAGCTATGTTTCACCAGGTCAGACTGCTCCCAGAAGACTGTCCCCTTCTGCGGTTCCTGTGGAGAGATGGTGAAACAGAGCGCCCACCAGATGTGTACGAATGGAGAGTCCTGCCATTTGGGACCACATGTAGCCCCTGCTGTGCTACTTTTGCACTTCAGAGTCATGTGAGGGAGCATAAAGACACCCACCAAGACATTTACAACTCTGTGCACACAGCCTTCTACGTGGACAACTGCTTGCAGTCCCTGTCTGACCCACAAGAAGCCAAAGCACTCATTGACAACATGAGAGCGCTTCTCCTCCAAGGTGGATTTGAGATACGTCAGTGGGCGAGCAACGTCCCTGAGGTGGTTGCTCATCTGCCCAGCACCGCCAGGTCAGACAGCTGTGAACTGTGGCTGAACTTCAAAAGCCTAGATCCACAGGAGTCAACGTTGGGTCTCAGCTGGCACTGCCCAACAGACGTCCTCGGATACAAGCACCGCCCAGTGTCCTACACCACTGCTACACTGCGTAATGTGTACAAAGTTTTGGCCAGTCAGTATGACCCTCTTGGTTATATCTGCCCCTACACTACAAGAGCAAAGCTTATTGTGCAGGCCCTGTGGAGCACAGAGAGAGGATGGGACGAGCCCATAGAAGGCAGCCTGCTCCAGTCCTGGCTTGAATGGGAGAGCGAGCTGTCACATCTTCAGCATATCACCCTGCCTCGCTGTTATGCTCCTCCTCACAACAGCACCAGTGCAGCGTATGAGGCCCACATATTCTGCGATGCTTCTGAAAGGGCCTATGGAGCTGTGGCCTATCTCAGAGTCAAAGACCAGCAAGCGCACATTTCCACATCATTTGTCATGGCCCGATCCAGAGTGGCGCCACGCAAACAGGTGTCCATGCCCAGACTGGAGCTGTGTGCTGCGCTCACTGGAGCCCAACTAGCCAAGGTGCTCCAAACAGAGCTCACAATCCCGCTACAATCTGTCTATCTGTGGACAGATTCCACTACAGTGCTACAGTGGATCCAGTCTAGCTCCTGCCGCTACAAAGTATTTGTAGGAACCCGCATCTGTGAGATCCAGGAGCTGACTTCCCCAGAGCAGTGGCGCTACGTTAACTCTGACAATAACCCCGCTGATGACATCACCAGAGGCAAACCTCTGGCAGAACTCACTGTCTCCAGCCGCTGGTCACAGGGTCCCACTTCCTGACTCAGACACAGGACATGTGGCCACAGCCTCCAACAGAGTTCACCAACTGTGGCAATGAGGAGCTCAGAAAAGCAGCATTCTGTGGTCACACAGCGGTTTCACCAAACCTCCCAGATCCAGCACAGTATACGACTCTGGATGATCTGATTCTGGCCACTCATCAGTCTCTACATGGGCGGCCGCGCCCTTGGCTGCAGCTGAACGTCTTGAGGCAGAGAGACAGCTGCTTCGCTCTGCACAGACCGACAGCTTTCCAGAGGAAGTTCAAGCACTCCAATCAGGTCACAGTGTGCACTCCAGCAGTCGTCTGAGCGCTCTTTCTCCTGAGTATGACAATCTCAGCGGGCTGATCAGAGTGGGAGGTCGTCTCCGCCAGGCCACAGAGGTTGAACCAGACAGTATTCACCCTATTGTGCTGTCAGCAGATCACCCACTCACTAAGCTCATAATCAAGCATTATGATGCCCAGCTCCTGCACCCTGGCGCAGAGAAGCTCTATGCAGAAATACGCCGCGCCTACTGGATCATCAGAGGACGCCAAGCCATCAAGAAACATCAGCACCAGTGTGTGGAATGCAGAAAATGGCGTGCCTCTCCTTCTACTCCAAAAATGGCTGACCTTCCCTCATCTCGACTTAGACTGTATAAACCCCCATTCTGGTCTACAGGAGTGGACTGTTTTGGTCCATATCTGGTGAAGATTGGTCGCAGGAGAGAGAAACGCTGGGGGATCATCTACAAGTGCCTCACCACCAGATGTGTGCACTTGGATCTCCTACCTAGCCTTGACACTGACTCTTTTCTGATGTCTTTACGCAGGTTCATTGCTCGCAGGGGGAAGCCGTATGAGATGTGGTCAGACCAGGGCACAAACTTCAGAGGTGGTAACAAAGAGCTGCAGACTGCCTTTGAAAACATGACTCCAGAGCTGCAGCAGCAACTGGCCAAACAGACCATTAACTTCCACTTCAACCCGCCACATGCGCCTCACTTCGGGGGAGCATGGGAGAGGGAAATCAGGTCAGTGAAGTCAGCTCTGCAGGTCGTCTTGAAGGACCAAGTTGTTGCAGAAGAGGTCCTGCTCACCACCCTGATAGAAGTTGAGGGCATCCTAAACTCTAAGCCTCTCGGGTATGCATCCTCTGATGTGGCTGACTCAGACCCTATCACGCCAAATCTCTTGTTGATGGGGCGGCGTGACTCAGCACTACCACAAGCAATGTACGGCCCTCATGATGCTCTGTCCAACAGGAGATGGAAACACAGTCAGGTGATCAGCGACCATTTCTGGAAACGCTTTATTCAAAACTATCTACCTGGCCTTCAGTTGAGACAGAAGTGGAGGAAATCTACTGACAATATTGCTTTAGGACGAGTGGTCATGATAGTGGATGCCAATCTCCCCAGAGGACTGTGGCCAGTGGGCATTATCACCAAGGTGTTTCCTGGATCTGATGGCGTGGTTCGAGCAGCAGAGGTGACGGTGAAGGACAGTACCTACGTTCGCCCTGTGACAAAGCTAGTGGAGCTTCCTGAAGTGCCTGAGGACACTGACAGCACATCTTCAAACTAGTGGACTTTTGCATGTTTGTATTTGCCTGCAAATACAGGGGCGGCTGTTAAAAGTCCTGGGTGTACAGACTACACCTCCCATGATGCACCTGTGTTGTGTAGTCAGGAAGTCCCGCGGACTGTGCCGGGAGTTCAGTGCGAGCAGTGCGTAGCAGCGTAATAAGCGGCCCTTGCCCTTATGCAGACATCCTATCGCAATCTTGTGTGTATGAGTCCCGTGTGCGTTTATATGACGTGAGTATTGTTCGTGAGCATGCATAAATGATTATTTCTGTGTGTTTATGATTGGATGTAACTTTTTCTGCCGTAAGAGCTCGCTGCTAAGTTGCTAAAGCTACAACGTGCCTCGGCGCTGCCTGTTACGCCGTAATAGAGCTTATTATCGCTCATACTATGCCATCGGCCCTTAATCTGTCCAGCATCCATTTGTATATAGTGTATATATCTCATATTGAGTGATTTGCAGTGGTTTTCGTTTCTATATTTGCTGTAACGTAGTAAAGTTAAGTTTAAGTTCATTCTTTAGCTTAGGGCTCCCACTAGCGGCCAATGTGTGTAACTGCACGTATTTTTCACATGCAAAGTCAATGACTCATTGTATTGCCATTACTGACATATATTTTATTGTTTTTCTTTCAGATAACCACACACACACACACATATACACACTTATCACACAAATATTCTACCTCCCACCATCAAGTACCTCCTACAATAAACCTTCCTAACCATCTACCTGGAGTACGTCTGTTCCTTCTGACCGAGGACAGCTCAGTTGAAGCCCGATCAGTAACCAGTGCATTTAGACGCACACAGTACTCTACAGCATCCTTAGAATTTTAAATTTTATTTTTTTATTACATCATCGACTAGTTGGAATCTAAACAACTTTAGTAGATGCAGCCCCTAGTTTGCACTAAAATGACCAAACATGACTCAGAATAGAAGGCAATGCTATTTTGTGTTTTAGCGTCACTTTAAAGGATACAGCAGAGAGCTTTGGCGAGTGATCCGGCCAACATGGTGTCAGTGGAGTTTCCTTTGATTTCAGCTGCAACCACAAAGAAACAAGAAAACCAAAAGTCAGTCAACAAACATAACATTCTATCTCTAGCTGACAAAACAAAAATAAACTGTTATAAACTACTCAAGGTTAATTATGTGTCGCTCTCACAGTTCAACATGAGTTTGCGGATCTCCTCTGCCATCAGGTTGTTGGCCACAGACAGTAGTTCGTATTTCCCGTCTCCGCTGGACGAGGTGTCTTCATCGCGACCGTCTCCTCCTCTCCAGGTTTTACTCGGGTACAGGAAGTGACTGAAACATATGTGAGGCACCATTAGAAAGATACAGTAACAACTTAAGCTGCTGTAGTCAAGAAACTTATCTGTGACCAGTGTTGACTTCTGCTACTTAAAGAGAAACTAGCATGAAGTATTTACAGGCTATATGCAAGGAGCCTCAAAGAAAGGCTCAAACATTTAACCAAGTTGTTTTTGTGTGATTTAAAACAGATATTCTCGTGGGCCAGTAAAAACAAAATTTTTCTACAGCTTGACCAAGACGTTACAGATGTTTTTAGAGGTGCAGATTGCTTAAAATTATATAAAAAATCCTAATAAGACAACTGACATGAGAACAGCTTAATGTTTAAAGGGCTATGTACAGCTACATTAAAGGAGACTTATTGTGATTTTTCCGTATATTTAGTAACTATGGCATATGGTGATCAATAATTCACATTTTGTTCATTGCAAAACATAAAATTTGGTTAAACGGCTTAGAAATAGAAACAGGCTCACTGACTTTCTGTTCAAAACTGCAGATAAGATTGTAAATTTAAAATTCATAAGGCCATAGATTTAAAAATGACTATTTTTGTTTGTTAGAAAGTGTTTACATAACAATTTTGAACCCTATGTGTTTTACTGGCCATCCTGACTTTTGCGTAATTGCAAGTAAATGCAGTGGGCGGGCATAGGTGGTAGGTGAAGACAGGGATTTTCTGATCACTGGAGGATCGGCTGCAGGACCATACAAGATTACTCAAACACGCATGAAGCAATCCAAATTACAACTTTGGGTAAACTAATGATGAGAGAACACTGTTGCAACATGATTAAAAAGTACATTTTGCATAATAGGTCCAGTTTAAGCACAAAGGCAGAGACACTAGCTTTTTACAGCTCATTTCCATCAGTGCTACTGGAGAGAGAAAGCATACTGGACATGTTTGAGAAACCGGAGTACCTGCAGGAAACCTACGCAGAAATGAAGAGAACTGAACTGAACTTTCTTGCTATGAGGCCAGAGTGCTAAACTCTGTGCCACCATCGACTAAGGCAACTTTTTTAATTCCTCTAACTTAGTGCATTTAGATGCAATATTTGAGGGTGCATGTCAGAATAATGTAGAGGTAACTACCTTTTTAGTTGTAAATTAGTACGCTTTGGGTTTTCCCCTAAAAAGTACATGATAAACGCAGCACATCTTTTACACTGAACAGGCTGGGCTTGACAGTTCTGCCGTTTTGAACAGGAAGTTTAGATCAACTTTTTTGTTTTACCAGGACAAAAAACTTAATCAGTAATCTACATATACAATTATAGTTTATTACTAATTATACAAAACAAAACACAGTAGTTCTCTATTACTTAAACACGCATGAGTCAAGTCAAATGTGAGTAAACTAATGATTAGAGATTGAATACTTAAATACAGAACATTACATAAGACCTGCTCGTCAGCACACACACAGACATTACCTTTGCTGACAGTGGCTTGCGATGACGCACAGTTTGTTGGTTCTGCTCATTGACAAGTGTGAGTTTCCCATCACCATCACAGAGTCGATGCACTTGGACAGCGTGAACTGAAAAACAGAGGCAAACCATTCATTCATTTATTCATTCCTCCCGGTAGGGCATGCGGGTGACTGGAGCCTATCCCAGTTACTTTGTGCCTTAGGCGGGGAACATCCTGGACAGTGGCCAACTCGTCGCAGAGTTAGACAGACAAACATTCACTCTCTCATTCACTCACAGGGAAAATTAACAGTGATGCTCAATTAACATAAACATGCATGTTTTTGGAGGTGGGAGAAAACCGAAGAAAATCCACAGTGACACGGGGAGAACATGCAAACTCCACCCAGAGAGATCGTGAGATGTTGATATGATCCGACCCGGGAGCCAGAGCTCTAACCTAGGGTGACCAGACCTCCCTTTTTACCTGGGACAGTCCCTATTTTGAGCCCTATGTCCCATGTCGCAGCAAATGTTTCCAAAACCATTGATTTGTTCCAGTTTTACACAAGACGTGTTCCAGTTGTCCTGATTTTTTACACTTTCTAACAGGAAAGGGAGGAATATATTGCTTTTTCTTTACTAAAACTAGACAGAAACCAGTGTTTCCCATTCATAGAGAAGATTATGGTGGCCCCCCATAGTCTAAAACATTTGACTGATGGGGATATGATATTACTTGAAGCTGGTAGCATCGCAATAAACATAGGTAAGGAGCTATATTTAATCTATAAGCAATGTTTTTGATCAGTAGAGGCAGAAAGTGACTTTCATGCAACAAAAATTGCATGAAATAACATATACTCAAACATGGGCCACTTGTACCACCATGATCTCTACATAAACTCGTGGCAAACACTGCAGAAACCGTGTGAAGGAGCCTCGAATTGACTAAATGCATGAGAATGTTTTTGTTTATTCGTTATTTTCACAAAAACTCGAGTGTGTCCCGGTTTTGAAAATCTAGTCACCTTGAACTTACATTGTTTCATACCCAAGTCATATCAAGTCATTAGTCTCCAGTCAAGTCTCAAGTCACAAAGGGTCAAGCAACAAGTCAAGTCTTTTGGGATCATAAGCCAAGTAAGTCACAAGTCATGAAAAGTCAGTCTTCCATCTCTGTCAAAGTCATACTGAGTAACATTTCAGATAGATAGATAGAACCTCATAGTACCTCAGGCTCCCGCTGTGCTTGTTGCCCCCACCAAATAGGATTTACATCAACTACAATCACCAGCAAGTTCACTTCATCCTCTGCACAGAAACAAACAAGCAGAAAAACAAACACGGAGTTAAATATTGTCAAGATAAAGACGCATTTTCAGACTCTTACCTGACGCCATGGTAGTACGACGAACTAAAAGCCAGTTTGGTGCAAATAAACTGAATCTGGTCTGATAAAAGTAAATAGAAGTGATGGATATTTGTTATTTACTGAATCCATGGTGCACGACCGCCGCCATGTTGGAACTACTAGACGTCATCTGTCACGTGATAATGACGCATTCTGCTTGAAAAAAAAAAATTAATAAAAATAGCAAACGATTTGCACAAATGTAGTTGTGTCGTACAGATCGTACATAATAACAAAAGAAACCAATTAAATTTTCTGTGGTTAGTTTTTGTTCACGTAACATCACAACAGGAGGGAAGCTAAAATGAATATTGTTTATAATGAATTAATAAGATATCAAATGTTAATTTGTTTAGTGACTAAAAAAAGTATTGATATTTTTTTTTATTTGTATTGATTATTTAACCACGTTAAACGTTCTCTCATCATAGAAGTTATGCGCGTGACATCATTTTATTCCAAAAATGCTTAGCAACATTTAGAATGAGTGGCATTTCTTCAATGTATTTCTTTGTTGTCGTGGCAACAACTTGTCTGCTAAAACAGTTGATGATTTAGGACATTTTAACTGCAACAAACGGACACAAAAACATCTTTTTTAAGAAGAAAAATGTAATAAGTTCAACTGTGTGTGATTTCAATGTCTGATAAATGTGAGAAGCTAAAGTCTTGCTGTTTTGTATGTTTTGCTACAACTGTTGACTTGATTTTCTTTGTTTACATGTCAGTTACAAAACCTATGCTCAGTAGACTTGTTGTGGGTTGAATTTGTTGTCAAACTGTAGTTTATTTTTTCAGTTTTAGCTGTTTATTGAACTCTTACAAGAGAAAATGTTCTTTCTCTCCATTGACTCTAATGCATTCTTGCCACTCAGCATGAACATTTAGAATGCTGTGACGTCACCTGCATAACCTCTATTAGCTTACCTAGAGTGTATGTGAGTTGAGTTCTGCATGTTTGAGAAATTTTGTATTGTTCTGTAGCTGATTGTTGAGCAGGGGCGTTTTTAGGATTTGGTGAGATCCGGGGCTCAGACCAGACAGTGCACAGAAAGTCCCTGTTTTCACTCACCACCTATCCCCGCCTACTTGTCCGTGTCTTCTTGGAATTAGTCATAACAATCAGATTCCAAGTACAACATATGGGTTCAAAATTGTCATCACTATAAATCTTTTTTAATCATTTCAGACAGCACGCAGTTGTCGTGTTTTTTCACAAAGCACTACAGTTATCTTATACTTTTTAGTAAAAAACACAAAGTTTACTTATTTACAACTCAAAAAGGTTAGTTACCCCAACTTTAAGGTGGATCTAGACCAGGGGTGCCCAAACTTTTCTTTTCAGCAGGTCAAAATGAAGATTTTTTTGTTGTTGAAGGGCCATTTCGAATGATTTTGCAAGATGCAGAGAGCCAAACCTAATTATATGTTGTGTCTTAAAAACGTATTTGCGTAATATGGTGAATAAAATATATATTTTAACTTGTTTAAGCAAAATAAAATGGATTTGGTGTTCTTTACCACTCTTTTCAACTAAAAATGTAATCAGACAGACTTGCCTAACAAATGTTATCACCTCTTCGTGGGCCAAACTAAACTACTTGGAGGGCTGAGTTTGTCCCTCGGGCCCCACTTTGGGCACCACTGATCTAGACACACGTGTTAAGCCCTGATGAAAACTACAAAAGTCGAAATGCATTGGCGTGAATAAAGAAACGATAACAATATGAAAAAATAGAGGTTGTGCAGGTGACATGACATCATTCTAAATGTTCGTGCTGAGAGAGTTAATGAGAGAAAAAACATTTTCTCTTGTAAAAGTTCAATAAACAGCTAAAACAGGAAAAATAAACTACAGTTTGATAACAAATTCAACCCACCACAAGTCTACTGAGCACTGGGTTTGTAACTGACATGTAAAAAGAGAAAATCAAGTCAACAGTTGTAGCAAAGCAGATAAACAACAAGACTTTAGCTTCTCACATTTATCAGACATTGAAATCACACACAGTTGAACTTATTACCTTTTTCTTCTTAAAAAAATGTTTTTGAGTCTGTTTGTTGCAGTTAAAATGTCCTAAATCATCAACTGTTGTTAGCAGACAATCTGTTGCCACGACAACAAAGAAATACATTGAAGAAATGCCACTCATTCTAAATGTTGCTAAGCATTTTTGGAATAAAATGATGTCAGTGCATAACCTCTATTCTTCTTTATGATTAATAAAGAGTGAACAAAAATACAAGAAAAACACTTTATTGCAAAGGTGCCAAACGTCCACACTATGACTGTATTACGTGTTAGTTTTAGAGTGATTGTTGCAGAAGGTCGTCCTGTATTTGTCCGTCTGGTATCGGTCTGACTCCACCTCCTCGGCGCGTGAGTCCAGAGTCACATACACATCTCCTCTGACCTCTGTGACCTGGTGCACTCGCTGCTTCACTCCCTTCGAGCGCCATTCTGTCCGCAGAGGTCTGGCTGTGGGGTTAGGCACTGCTTGGTACAAACCCTCTCCTTCTGCCAGAGTGATCTTGTACTTGTGCCACGGACACACGATGCATGACCGGCCGTTGAACTCCTGCACGAGAGACAGTGTGGAGGGAATGTTGAGGAAAGACACAGAAAAGGAGAACATAAAATAAACCTACCTCTATATCTCCATTTTGTAGCCCACCGCCAGCATCTGTTAGAAAGAAAGAAATTAATTTTGTTTTTAATCACACATATGGCATATAAAGCTTAACCCTCCTACACCCCCGGGTGCATTTTTGTCCATCTCAACTTTTCTTTTTTCAGTAACTTTGGCTGTGCTGCATCAAATCTCATAAAACTTGGCCAGGTTGTGTATTTTTTGACGCTCTTTCAGATTCATTTTGCTTGTCAAGTAATTTTATAAGCCTATAATTCAAATACTCACACCCGTGGTCCTAGAGTGCATTTTTGTCCCATTGACTTCCATTATAAACACACTTTTTTAACACAATGGATTTGTTTGAAAATTTAGAAATATTTTTTTTGTTTCTCACTGATGAAAAGGGGTTACGTTTTTAAGCTTTTTAAGCATTTTAATTTTTAGTGGCATTTTCCTGTTTTTCTTCAATGCAACACAAACATGTATTTGTGCATTTGAACCTACAAATGTCTTTACCATGAAAAAAAAAATATTGAAGGATTTTGAAAAAATACCACTTTTTTCATTTTTTCATTAACAAAAATATGCCACTTTCTTACTTATATACAGCAATTAAGGGGTTAAATGCATAACAATTATGTAATATTTAATATCTATGTTTAGAGGAGAAGTAGATGAAGACATTGGTGTGAAAAAAGTTGGAGAAAAGTTTGATTTACATAAATATAATGGGTGTTAAAACTGAGAGTGCATTTTTGCACTCTAGGACCACAGGTGTGATTATTTTCTTAAAAATTGAAATTATACAAAAAATATAAAATTGATCAAATCAGTTTTCACACTATTTTAGGGCATCCACATCCTCTATGAATCCCACACCATGAAAAGAAAAAATATTGAAGTACTTTGAAAAAATCCACTTTTTTCATTTTTTCAGCATAAAAAATATGCCACTTTCTTATTTACAAACAGCATTTAAGGGGTAAAATTTCAATAATTTATATAATATTTAATATCTATGTTTAGAGGAGACGTAGACGAAGAGATTGATGTGAAAAAAGTTGGAGAAAAGTTTGTTTTATATAAAAATAATGGGTGTTAAAAACGAGGGTGGATTTTTGCACTCTAGGATCACACAAGGGTTAAAGTAATATTTTACAAGCAAAAAGTGGTTCGGAGAGTGTAACTATTCAACTATATTAGTCGGTAAAACTATTATTATTGTTTTTTTTTTTATTTACTCTTTAATTTCTTTTTCATAGTTAAAGACATCCAGGGCTAAATATTATCCTGTGTTAACCTAATCCATTTATTGTGACTGACTGTACGAAATAATCTAGCGGACTATTGATTTTTCCTCTTTTCCAAACTCCGAAGTACAAAGAGACAGATCTTACGGTAACAGCGCATGTCCATGGCGTACAGCTGTCCCCGGTGGTGAAGAACCAGGACGTCTCTGGAGCCGTCCACCAGCCTCGTGACACGACCCAGTCTGACGATGTCTTCTTTCCTCCCGATGTAGTGAGAGCCCAAAGGAGGAGAGGAGGAGGAAGACGAGGAGAGGGCTGCTTCTTCATCAGAGGACATTCCTGCAGCATGCTTACACACAAACGACAATAAAAAACATTTCAATAATAAATAAGGCAAAGTATGAGTTACATTTTGATTCTCTCAGTTCACTGTGTCATAGTCTTGTCTTCCCTTACTTAAAAAGGAGACCGATTGTGTTTTTTCTAACTATTTAGTAAAAAACTAGAACATATGCAGATCAGTAATTTACCTTTAGTTCATTGTAAAACTCAAAATTTATCCAAAACGGCTTGAAAATAGAAAAAGCTCTATTGACTTCCTGGCCATTTTAACCATGTTAGAAAGTTGTTAGATTCACATACAGTATGTTTGAATAATCTCACAAAACTTAAAAAATTCTGTTCCACCTTGTGATGTCAGTAGGAGGTAGTTTTAAAGTTAATAGTTACCTCAGTTGAACAACTCTACACTAATGTTTCTTCAACTGTGATACAAATAGAGCTTATGCACATTTTATTCCAAAAATGCTCAGCAACATTTAGAATGAGTGACATTTCTTCAATGTATTTCTTTGTTGTCGTGGCAACAGCTTGTCTGCTAACAACAGTTGATGATTTAGGACATTTTAACTGCAACAAACAGAATAATAATAATAATATAGGTTATAAGTTCAACTGTGTGTGATTTCAATGTCTGATAAATGCGAGAAGCTAAAGTCTTGTTGTTTATCTGCTTTGCTACAACTGTTGACTTGATTTTCTCTTTTTACATGTCAGTTACAAACCCAGTGCTCAGTAGACTTGTAGTGGGTTGAATTTGTTATCAAACTGTAGTTTATTTTTCCTGTTTTAGCTGTTTATTGAACTCTTACAAGAGAAAATGTCCTTTCTCTCCATTAACTCTCTCAGTACTACCACTACCACTTTATGACATCTCAAGGTAAAACAAAAAAGCCCTTTAAATAAAAGTGTGTCACAATAAAATATTTGCTTACCTTCTTGACTTCATAAACAAATGAAAGGTGAAGTCATTTTGACAATTAAATCAGTCAAAACCGAGATATAATGTAATCTTCAAAGAAATAAGCTACAGAAAAAATGCAAGCAAACACATCAGAATAAAAAATGGTTAGTGCTAGATAGTCATGTTCGGAGGGACGAAGATTAAGTTTAGGAGAACGGTTAAGTTTAGGAGAAGGGTTAGGGTGATGGCTAAGGTTAGGAAAAATGTTTGGGTAAAGGTTAAGATAAAAAACATAACAGTTTAGGCCCGTTTAGCAACAGTTTTAAACTCATCACCATGGCAACCAGCTCACTTCTGTCCCTCCGGACCTGACTATCTAGCACTAACCATAAAAAATCTGCAGTTTTTCATAAATGTGAAGACAACGAAGAAAAAACAAAAATGCAGTCGGCTCGTTTATATTTGTGTTACATTTAAATGGGTCCCACTTGAAACAACAAGAGGTGCTAATTTGTTCCACTGTTAACGGCTTGTGTGATCCCCTATTTTTAGACATTTAATAATAATACCAAGATCTGTAATAACTATTAGTTTTTAATCACAATTTTTTTCTGTCTGGTTTTGTTGTGGACTGTCTTACGAAGAGTAAAGTTTAAAAAATGTACGATAAAAAATAAAAAAATAAATAATAAAAAATAAAAATCTGCTTTCTCCTTTTTTTTTTTAAATTTTTCTTTCTTTCTTTTTTTTTATTATTAATTACTTTATATATTATTTTATTCTGTACAAAATCACCGGAAGTCCAGCTCATCGTTCAGCTCCCCTCTGTAGTCCGTGTAAAAAAAAAGTAGCGTGTTTCGTACAACTTGCACGTATTTCTTTCTCCATTTCTCCTGATGTTATCACAATAATCCAGAGTTTGGGGTCTGAAATTCCTCAGAGCCATGGCTCATCTCACACAAAACCCCGCGGACAAAGAAAGGTGAGGGAAAAAAGCTGGAAAAACCATTCAAAACAGTTAGCCTCTGGCTAATGCTAATCTCAAGAAGCAGCCGAAAAGCGCTCAGATGGTGATACTAAAGAGATATTTTACTGTTTAATGTTCTTTTACATTGCGGCATTTGTTTTTGGCTTATAGATTTATTGTAGCGTCCAATCATGTAATATTGACAATAAAAACGACCGAAAAGCAGATTTTTAGGGACAATCCACCGTGCAAAAACTGTTTTGTGAAAATAATTGTGAATGAAATGTAGTTGTAATCTGAAAAGGGTAAATACAAAGGTTGCTTGTTTGTTTAAAGCTTGGATTGTTGAGGTAAATGGTTAGCTAGTTGTTTAAATCAACGAAGTGTCTGCGAGTGTGACTTTAGAGTGACGTGTAACATAAGGGGCAACCAAAACAAAGAGAAAAGTGTTACATTTAGTCTAGATAAATCATAATTTCTCCTACAGTTGTTAGTTAAAATCAAAGAAAGTATAAGTCTGTCAACAGGACAAATGTGACATCATGTAACTTTCTGCAGGTGGAAAAACACCTCTTAATGAAATAGAAGGGCATAACCATGTTTTGGACATTCTTCATGGATAGGAGGGGATAGGTGGTAGGTGAGAACAGGGATTTTCTGAGCACTTCATCTCCAACATGCATGAATCAATTCAAATATAACTTTGAGGTATCTTTTAAATATTAATATCTAATTTATGGTCTTGATAATACTCAGGTTGGGGTGACGGTTTTGAATCAGATTGAGCAGCAAAGCACAAAAATAAATCAAATGTGTAAATTTGATGTTTTTGATGCAAATATGTTAAAAGCAACTCCATTAGGATTCTCAAACAGTTTCTCTTCATCTTCATCTGGATCAAATCACATGACTTTTGTGTTCTAAGCAACTAATCAATTATTGCAACTGGCAGAAAAATGCTAGACTGATCAATTAGCAGCAGGATGGTTTAATTTTCAGTCCTAAGTTATAATACACATAAAGTATCTTGTTTAAGTATCTTGTCTTGACTCTGTCTGTTCCAGGTTCGTCTGCTTGTACCCGGTTTACATCAACAGTAAAAAGACTTTAGCCGAGGGACGGAGAATTCCCTCAGAGAAGGTTTGTTTGTCACTGACTATGATATAAATATTCCAGTCTGTAACTAGTATTTCTTCACGTTTCTTCTACCTCAAACCAATGCTGTTGCTGACTCTAATAATACTATTTTTTTTATTTCAGGGTGTAGAAAACCCATCATGCACCGAGATCAGAGATGTGCTAACAGCAGCTGGCCTCAATGTTTATGTGGAGGTATGAAAACTAAACGTCAAATAACATGAGACAAAGACCGTTTCAAAAGAAAGTGGATGGATATTATCATTCTGCCCAGACCATCAGAGCAATGTCTGGTGAAGAAAGCAAAGTGATTCAGACCAGATCGTATTCTGAACCAGTCCTACTTCCTAAATGAGCTTAGTTCCAGGGTTCGTACAGTCATGGAAAACCTGGAAAAGTCATGGAAAATGAAAATCCAATTTCCAGGCCCTGGAAAAGTTTTGGAATTTTACTGGGTTTGGAAAAGTTTTGGAAAATGACAACAAACAGGGCTCGAGCTGTGAGCCTGCTGGTTTCAGTTGCGTCTCCCTCCGCCCGCCTCAGCAGAGCAGACCGGAGTGGAGTGGAGGGAGGAGGCTGATGCTAGTGCAGCTGCTGTACGTGTCCGGTCTCCTGTCTGTTCTTTGGCCCAAAGCGCTCCACACACCTTGTGATCCACGGGAATAATTATCCGGGATTCATCTAATTTCGTTCACACTCGAGTTTTTAAGAAAAGGCATTACGCGCGAGCACACGCGGTACCGCTAGTCCGATGCGATGTTAGCTTCTATCAAAACTTTCTTCGAGTTGTCAGACGGCTTCATGCGGCTCATTTGAACAGCAGCTTTGTTATTAAATGCGCTAAAACTCTTCTATAACTCCACATCGTGTCCACACAGAAGTCAGTTTGTGTAAGGGTTAACAGATGCTAAACTATTATGCTAACACAGCTAATCTGATGTGCTGCTGCTGTATTGCACCTGTTTTAACCTGCCTCTGTCACACAAACACAAAGCACAAAGATAAACTCTCTCTGTCTCTCTAGGCTGCTGTCAAATACAAATGAAATGTTTTTTATTTAGGACTCTAGATTAAGTTAGATTAGATTAGATGAAAATATAAATTGGAGAGGCTATATTAAATATATTGAAAATAAATTGTCTAAAAACATCTCAATAATGTAAGGCAAGATATTTTCTTGATCATAGATCATTACATGTTCTATACTCTTTTTTTGGTTTTGCCATATCTATTGTGCTGAGATTTGAATAAACAAATACAAAAGTTCTATTTTGCAAATAATCCGGTTACAGAAAAAGGCAATAAGAATTATCAATAAATGTGGTTATCTTGATCACACTATTGTTTTTGAAATCGAAAATACTTAAGTTTATTGACATAGTAGAATACCAAACAGTTCAACTTATGTTTAGAATGAAACAGAATTCAATACCTAAAAATATACACAAATATTTTGTTGAACAGCATATTATTTATAATCTAAGGGGCAATGTAAACAAATACAGTTTACTTAAATTTCATACAGCATTGAAAAGCTTTTGTATCTCAGTATCTGGTGTCAAATTATGAACTGAGCCTAGAGTTGAAGCAATATTCCAGCATGATGTCATTTAAGAAGAAATATAAAGAAATGATAATGAATTATGAAGACATTGAAAGGTGTTAGTATATGTTTTGTTTTTTCTCTCCAGTTTAATGTAATGACCATAATAATATGTAACAGGAAACTGAAAAACTTAAAAATAAGTTCTACTTAGGAAAGGGGGTGGGATTAAAGGTGGGGTAGCTAACTTTTTCAGTTGTAAGTTAGTAAACTTTGTGCTTTCCACTAAAAAGTATATAATAAATGCAGCACTTTGTGAAAAAATTGGACCACTGTGTGCTGTCTGAACTGAATAATAAAGAGTTTTTGTTCTCATCAGGAGCTAAATGCTGCTCTCTGATTGGCTGAACTTTGGGTGGTCACTCCAGTTGCACTTTATTGTTTGTTGAAAGACATTTATAAACTAAACACTGCATTCAAAATGAATACATGTCTATATTAACCATCTGTTGAAAGATTTATGAGAGGAAGTTGTCAGATTTAAAACCTAAGTCGTGTTTGCTGTGTGAAAATCAGCTACCCCACCTTTAAATAAGTTATACTTCTTCTCACTTCTTTTTGAACATGTAAACTGATATTTGTGTAGCTTATATACAAAATTTCAATTTTGAATTGTGCTTACGCAGTATTATAAGCAACTGGTGACTTATGTTTACATGTCTCTTTTTGCATGTTTTGCAAGTTTGAAATAAACAAATCAACCAAGTAAGTTAAGTAGATAACCACACATTTTATTCAAATAGTTTTAATTAGGCTAGGTATAAAGGTGTCACATAAATGTCAAAATGAACAAAAAAGTAATTAATTAAAACCTAGAAGAATTCTATAAACTGCAGCTATGTTTTTTAAAAAAAGCACTGAAATTACGTCACAAATTACATACTTTCATATCTTACATCTTATATTTTTATTTTCATTTTTAAAGAAAAGAAATTCGGGATGGTTCCCAAAAAAGTTAGTCTGGAGCCCTGAACAATATTCCGAGTTGGGATCATTTGCTTTGACACAGTCCCACTCTTGTTTAGTTTGGACATAGAAAAAGCGCGAGCTAAATAGAGTTCCTGTTGTAATTGGGTTATATTGTAACTGAATCAAGTTTTAAACATTTTCATTTGTTATGTAACTTTATAAATCTGTCAAATTCATATATTTAGGACTTGAGTTAATGAAAACAAATATGTAATTGACGTGTGAAAAAAGTCGTGTGAATAGGTCATGGAAATGTTGACAGTTGTTTTGGAAAAGTCATGGAAAAGTCATGGAAAATCATAGAACACAATCTGTACGAACCCTGTAGTTCTGAATAGGTGATTATTTCCTTGTTAGTAAAAACTACCAAATAAACGCCTGTAGGATGCAAGCAGAATGATGTCTATTTCCACTTTACTAGAGCTAACAAGACTCCAAATGAGAGAAATGATTGAAAAAGCAAGAGACGTACTTTATATCAGTCCATAATCTTTCTCATCTTGACATGGCATTAAAATATGGAAGAACTTAATAAGAGTATTGTGATTTCAGAATAAGATGCATCCTCGAGAGTGGAACCGAGACGTACAGTTCAGAGGGAGAGTCCGAGTGCAGCTCAAACAGGCTGATGGAGAGCTGTGCAATGAGAAGTTCGGCTCACGTGAGTGTTTTTTTTTTAAATTCTGCTGCACTTGATCAAAGAACACTTCTCAGAACACAAAAAGCTGTTTAAGCATTTCCATAGTGACAACCGAGATTCATCGAAGCGTTTAATCAGCATAAACGACTGTGATCCTCCTTGATCTTCCTAACAAACTGCAGATGACACAATGAAAATAAATCATATTTAATAATAAATAAAATAATACTAATGCTTTCTCTTTCTCTTAAAGGAGACCTATTGTGTTTTTATATACAGATCGCTAATTTATCTTTTGTTCATTGTAAAACACAAAATGATCTAAAACTACATGATGTCGACGCGAGAATATGCGGTGCATGCTGGGAGGAGCTCTATATTGACAAACTTTATGAGAGCTCTGCAAACTGAATTGTGGTCATTTAGGTCAATTATTAGGAAAAAAAACTATTATAGATTTGAATGCAGCTTATTCCTACTGTTCATGAACGATCTCCCAAATTATTCCAGGCTCTATCAAAGAAACCAGGAGTTATCAGTGACTGCCTACTTTATGTTGATGATACTACACTGTTTGGGGCAGCTCAGAAGCTCTCTCTATTGGCTCATAAACTGAATCAGGACCTCTCAATGGGCACACACTTGGGGAATGAAGTTTAACCCAAGCAAAACGAAAGCAGTGTTTTTCTCCAAGGTAAAAACATCTAGTATCAACATCAAATTTATGGACTGTCCAGTTGAGACTGTTAAAGAAGACAAGCTTTTGGGACTATGGATAACAGACGACCTCAAATTTGACAAACAAATTGAATATGTATGCAGGAAGGTGGCCAAACAAATTACGTCTATTACGTCGCCTGTTTGGGCTGCTCAATGTGACACAAGCCAAGCCAAAACTTCAGTGACAAGTTATTCATATTATACAACATTACCAATATGCACAACCAGTATCTGATAAAGACTATGAGGAACTAAAGCTGACTCCACTGAAGCACAGGAGAAATTTTGCAGTAATGTGTTATGGATATAAACTACTCCACCAGCAACTTCCTCGGGCCCTTGTGCCAATGTGTCCAAGTCTTAAACCGACTGTTATCCCAACTCACAATCGACTTCTCATCCATTCAAGCATATCATGTCCCACTAGTCGAGCACTGGACCGCTCACCTTTTATATTTTTAACAAAACTTTTAAATCAACTGCCCATCAGTAGACTGCTTCAAATACAGTTTGTGGAAAACCAACAAGAGGAATATTTTTACCTAATGTTTCCTTTTAAGGCCTTATTTGACACAACCATTCAAATCACTTTTTAAAGTCTTTCTTCGTTTTACACATCGCTAGTAATAGGTCCGAACCATGGCTCAATTGAAGAAGAGTCCCTCTGCCTCAGGAGTTTTAGTTTTACCTTCTTTTCATATGATAACCCCTCTTCATTCCAGCCTTTTTTCCCTCACACGTCTGTCTAAAATCCATAAAATTTCAAACTAAAACTGTTTCTGATCCTTTGGAGCAAATGTCTGGAGTCTTTATGAAGCTGTATCTCTGTAGTTTTAGCTTCCGACATTAACAGGCTCTGATCAGAAGTGAGAACTTTCTCCAAGCAAAAGAAAAACAGAATTTAATTTCTGCCTAAATTTTTGTTGGTAGATTTTAGCCAGGCTAGCGCCACCTAGCGCCAACCCTCCATTTCATTTCACTCCAGCAACTAGTGAGTGAAATGAAACCGGCTGATACATCAGGCTAGGTAGATTTAAGGAATGGTATAGCTGGCATTGACAGCTGAGACCTGAATTACACTGGATTTGACACATTTTTTTTTACCATACCTCTTCAAAAGCTAGGTAACTGAGGTCAAAATGAGTTTTAGGGATCTAAAATTACTCGAAAAAATTTAGGCAGAGCCACTACAAAAGTCCTATTGAAATTTTTGAAATTTTGAGGAAAATGTTTTATTTGTCAGTTTACAGTTTTTTATTTGTCAGTCTGATTGGTCCCAGAGGCTGATTTCACTCTAAATAGGAGGCACAATGTGATTTTTGTCTTTAAAATTTCCAAGTGCTTCATAGTTTGTTTTTATATGGTATTGAACAAAAAGGAATTTTTCAAGAAAAAGTAGGACAGCCCTACGAAGAGACACCGGAATGAGAATTAAACATTGAAATAAAAATTCACAATGGCTCTAACCAGGCAGACATGGTTAGCCGCCCAATGAACATGAAGAAAAAAATCCCTGTTCAAATCTTCTCATGACTTTCCCCATTTCTGTTTCAGGTAAAGAGGTGATGTTCTACGTCGCAGAAATGATCCCAAAGTTAAAAACTCGCACTCAGAAGAGCAGCGGAGCCGACAGCAGCTCGCAGCCTGGAGACGGAGGCAAGAAGAGCAAGAAGAAGAAGAAATGAACCTCAGGAAGGCCCACACTCACACTAACTTGTCAGCAACCATCTTTTTTTTTAACTTTTGAAGGAAATGAGAAGATTTTTTTTTTGTCAACAGAGGACATTGCTATGATTTTAGTTTTGGAAGACTTAATTTGAACAAAACTTAAAGGTTATACATTTGTTGAAGAGTTTATTTCTGTGCAAAAGACTAAATAAATTGGGCTTTTTGCAGTTCTCTTGAGACATTTTGTAATCTTTTTGTTCCATTCTCAATTGGTAGGCAGCAGATTTGTTTAAAGGGTTGAATGCAGTTTAATGTGTCTCATGTCAATCTAAACATGACAAAGATACGTTCATAGATTTAGTGTCCTTACTCATAAATATGGCTGTGCATTTGAACTCTCAAGACTCAAAGGAATGAGGTACTAACAGAATCATAACGCAGTGCATATAGTTTGATGATATGCACAATTATTATTTAAAACAAACATAAACTTGAATAAAGCCACGTTTTAGTCGTTTAGTTGTTTTTGATGCACTAAAAAATGGTATAAAAAATGTTTGCATTAGAAAAAGTCATCCTCAGCATTATGACATAACACAATAATCACTATTACCAGTGTTCTAAAGTATAATATTAACTTTTTATTTATGCTTAAATGTGTAGTTTCATTCCAGAAAGTTACACAGAGCAACTTTAAAGGAGACCTATTGTGATTTTTCTGAATATTTAAGAAAAAACTGTGGCACAAGTAGATCAATAATTCATATTTTGTTCATTGCAAAACCCCCAAATGTGTTAAAACGGCTGAGAAATAGAAACGGGGCCATTGACTTCCTGTTCAAAACTGCAGAACTGATAAGCCCCGCCTCTTCTTTGTAACATTTAACTTTAATCTATAGATTTAAAAAATTTTGTTGTTGGAAAGTGGCTTTATGACAATTTTGAACCTTACATGTTTTACTAGCAATCCAATTTTTTTTAATAAACGTAAGTACAGACAAGTGGGCGGGGATAGGTGGTAGGTGAAGACGGGTATTTTCTGAGCACTGGAGCATCAGCTGCAGGACAATACAAGATTACAACTTTGGGTAAACTAATGATGAAAGAACACTGCTGTAACATGGTTAAAAACTAGAAAAGTAGATTTTGCATAATAGGTCCCCTTTAAGTAAAACTAAAGCACTAAACTTTGCCAACAATCGCTTACCGAGCTGCTGAAGTGGGCAGAGCCTGAAGGACTAAAGGGAAGAGAGAGGGGTGGAGCAGCGTGACTGGTCAGACAAGGATCACACTGGAGAAGGTGTTTATAAGCATCAGAAAAAATAATATTAAATAAGTAATCAAGCCAGTCCAGTATGTTAGGAATTGCAATAGAAATGTCTGTCACTGGAGGGAGCACTCTCTCACAAGGGTCTCACACAATGGAGCTAGATCAACATGATTGGAGTCAAGGTTAAAGGAGATCTATTGTGTTTCTTCCAACTATTTAGTAAGAAACAATAACATATGCAGATCAGTAATTTACTTTTTGTTCATTGTAAAACACAATCTTGATCTAAAACGTCTTAAAAATAGAAACAGCTCCATTTACTTCCTGTTCAAAACCCCAGAACTGATAAGCCCCGCCTCTTCATTTTAAACTTAACTGTAATGAAACAAATAAAAAAACTAACTAATTATTATTGTTGGAAAGTGGCTATGGGACAGTTTTGAACCACATATGCGTCACTTTGAGCATTAATCTTTTGAATTATAACAAGTAAATACAGACAAGTGGGAGGGGATAGGTGGTAGGTGAGAACAGGGATTTTCTGAGCACTGAGCTCCAACTGAAGAACAAACTAGATTACTCAAGCACGCATGAATCAATTTAAATATAACTTTGAGTAAACTAACAGTGAAGGGAGGCCGTTATAACAAGGTTAAGATCTTTAAATAATACATTTTATATAATAGGACCCCTTTAATATACAGGTCTGACTATGTCATATCGCCCAATAGCTCTATTTAGATATGTTTTACATAAATAAGGCTATAATTAGAGTATAAGAGGCCTACTGTAGCATATATAATGTCCACATTTTGGCCAAACTGTATGTAATTAGCTAAATTATAGTGTTTTATAGACACACCTCAACAATGTATTTGATCAGTAGGCCTCTTAAGCTTCATTAGGCCCCCAGTTTCACCAAGCACCTCTGCACATTTACCAAGTATTTATATTTGTTTAATAGAAAGATTTATTTTATAGCTGTTTCCTATTAAAATGATCTAATTTGAGTAATAGTAAACATAACTGTTGTTCAACTATTTTAATATTATATTTGACAGAAAACAGTTGCTGCTGGCTGCCAGGTTAGATATGTTACATATCAGAGCTGCTCCAGAGAAGGTGACATCAGCCCGGCCGCAGTTCCTCTCGTCTCCTCTGCGCGCCGCCACTGTGCACCCTTTCCCCGCTGAAATGCCCGGATGTTATTGTAGCTCACTCTTTTAGCATCTCGGCTAACGCTGTGTGTCCGCCGCCTCCGCCGCTCCTCTCTCGGTTTCTCTCGACCTTTTCCCCCTCTCCCGAAATCCGATCGGCGGTACTTCAGCCTGGGCACTTTATCATGACACGAGCTGAAGGGACGACACGGTATTTTTAAAACATCAGCGGTGAATTAACTACCGATTTGGCTGGACTAAATCGGGCTAACAATACGCCGAGCTAAAGGCTAAAGCTAACAGGCTAACCAGTAGTGTTTTTTTCGGGAGCTTTTTCGGCGCAATGGACGACAAAACGTTCACAAAAGAATTAGATCAATGGATCGAACAACTTAATGAGTGTAAGCAGCTGTCGGAAAACCAGGTCCGGACGCTCTGTGAAAAGGTAAGAGACATGAGATGTGTGAGTATTTTCCATTTTCACCTCTAACCGCTGCGCCGCGGCCTGACGCACGGACGGTCTCATTAACGCAGCAGCGCAGGGTTTGGCCTGGCATCCTGCGGTTATTCTCACATAATACATTTTATTATCAAAGCCCGCCGCGACAGCCGCATTATTCTGACAGTACACGCAGATGTTGTCAGTTTTGTGAGGTTTATGTGTGTTTTTCACGGAGCAATGTCGCCTCCCGGGCCTTCGCCGCATCACTGGCGTTTTCAATGGGCAGAGCCGCAGCCCGAGTGAGCTCTAATGGCGCTGCAGCCTCGCCTCTTTTCCTTAGATTTATGAGTGAAACAAAATCTGTTTCACATTTTTTATCTCTGGGTTGATTGGTATTTATTTTATGATGATTAGTTGTGTTCAATGAGAAACGCCCTGAATCGATCCGTGGCCGTCTAAATCTGTCAGGCTCATTTCTGTCTTGAGGTCATATCACACAAGCTGCGACGATCGCTATATTTCGACACGTTTTCACCGATTTATTATTACATTCTTCATATTTGTCATCATTTTAGTTGCAGACTCAGCGCACACGGTGTAAACGCTTCATAACGAGGCCGAAGGCCCGCTAAGGCCTTCGCCAAATGCATTTCTTCAATATGTAGACATTCCTCACATTATATTTGATTATTATGGTAATATAATTCTCTCATGATGAAAATCAAGCATAACGTAGCATGTAAAACTAAAGAGTTCAGAATGGAACTAAATGCAATCAGTTTGTTGTAAACAATAAATGACATCATTGGCAACTAACTGATAAGATGTTTTATTTGTGTCACTGTGGGACAAATAAACGTTAAGTATTAACACTGTAATGTAATGAAAGGGTTTAGTTTGCTTGTTTTATATGTACTTTGAATGTGTAGAATGTTAATCATCTTAAGTACCTGTTACACATTACATTTTATTGCCTCAAACAGCCTAATGAAGTCATTGTGATTGAGTCATCTTGTTTGTTTTATGTGTCCTTTGAAATGACCAAACATCTTTTGGTTTGTTTTGTTTCAGGCTAAAGAGATTCTGACCAATGAGTCCAACGTTCAGGAGGTGAGTGTTACAGAGACTATAAATATTACTTAAGATCTTTTACAGTGGCTCAAGACAGAAAGAATCTGTAGAAAAAGTCTTACATTTTATTGAGGAACTCTGATGTCAAAAGACAATAAACATTGCTTACTGTTCCATTGGATCAAAATTCAAGTTCCATCCCTGAAACGTGAAGATGACAGGAGACAAACACTTAAATTTAATTATTGTCAAGTTTCAGAAGATTGTTTTTGGTCAAATGTTTTTTCTTGTGAGTTTTACTTCTGAGATAAGCACTGTTTGTGCTTAGTTGTACAGGTACAACTCATGCTCTTTCCTGTGCAGTCTTGGTCTTATTTTTAGCCGGATCAGCTGATGGCCTTTTGGCCTCTGTGTTTCTGTTTCATTTAGTTTGATTGAAATCAGCTGATGTCTTACTCCTTTTGTGTAGGTCCAATTGAATCCTCATCACTGTAGTAGTTTAAGAACACTTACAGTAAACAAAGCATATAGCCTAGTTTTTAAATATAATGTTTGAGAAAATAGTCACGTGACCAGACTTTCCTGATCATACACTGTTTGTGAACATAGAACATTTGCTCATAGTTTCTGTGAAACAATGATGTTGTTTTAGGACCCGTCCTCTCCTCGTTCACTTACTTCTGCCTTTTCTATTCTAGTTCTGCTCCTGCGCCACAAATTAGTCCAGACTAAAGAATAAGACATAGAGAGAAATTAAGGTGACTTTTTGTTAACATTTTTATGATTTTGTTGTGAAGGTGCGCTGCCCGGTGACGGTGTGTGGCGATGTACACGGACAGTTCCATGATCTCATGGAGCTGTTTAAAATCGGGGGCAAGTCTCCGGACACCAACTACCTTTTCATGGGAGACTATGTGGACCGAGGGTACTACTCTGTGGAGACTGTCACGCTGCTTGTCACACTAAAGGTAAGAGAAAGGGGCAGAGCAGGACAAGGATTTCTCAACATCATTAGCTCAAAAGATAAAATCGAAATGAATTAATGAGCACAGTTGGGTTGTTTTTGATTCGTTCTTTGTTTGAGCATCTAAAAAGTATGTTTGTTTTGGGAGAAAAGGCATTAAAGTCCTACAAATTCATTCCATGTTTTTGCCCTTAAAATACATTCTAATAAAATAAATGTTTAATGTCTAAGCAGCAAATGGGTTTAATTCAGCAAGAGGCAGTTTTTGACATTAACCCTTTAGATGCCAGAGTTTTTCAGTTTAAGTCTTAAAAAGTCTTAAATGTCTTAACTTAGAAATGGGAACTTTGAGGTCTTAAATTTGTCAAAATTAGGTATAGCATTTTTAAGACCTTGTATTTCGAGCAGATTTATCAGAGTCATATGAATGTGTGTGTTTGTGTCAGAGATATTGCATTCGTTGTGGTGCCCGTCAAGTAAATAAGCATCAGATGGACCTACAGTGCAGACCAGAGGTGCGTGGAGCTTAATGCATCAGCTCACTATTCGCTTGGCCCAAATCGCTTGACAGCTTTGGGACTAAAAAAGAACTATTTAACTTGGGAAAAGAAAAAAATTTGCAAGTGACTTTTAAGGCACAAATTAAACCATTCCAGGGTGAAGATGTCTGACCTTGCCATCGCTAGCGCTGTAGATGCTGCGCTGTGCGTTATAGGACGTGTATTTATATAAGGTGCTGAATAGATAGTGGACATGTGATGAAAATATCAGCTTTTAAATCTCTGATTTAAAGGAGACCTATTATGATTTTTCTATATATTTAGGAAGAAACTATGGCATATGCAGATCCACAATTCACGTTTTGTTCATTGCAAAACACAAAGATACTCTAAAATGACTTAGAAACAGGTCCACTGACTTACTTTTCAGAACTGATAAGCCCCGCCTCTTCATTATAAAATTGAAAGTTAATAACCCACAGATTTAAAAAATAAAATTTTTTGGTGTTGGAAAAGTAGCTACATGACAGTTTTGAACTTTACATGTTCAATTCTTAATTTTTGAGTTATCACAAGTGAATACAGACAAGTAGGTGGGGATAGGTGGTAGGTGAAGACAGATTTTCTGAGCACTGGAGCCTCAGCTGCAGGACAATATAAGATTACGCAAACATTCAAGAAGCAATCCAAATATAACTTTGGGTAGACTAATGATGAGAACACTGTTGTAACATGTTAAAACTGAGAAAAGTAAATTTTATGTACTGTAATTTCTGGATTATAAGCCGCTACTTTTTTCATGAGCTTTGAACTATGCGGCTTATAAGGCAATGCAGCAAAAGTTATAGATTCTAATAGACTTACTATTAACAAGTGCGGCCTATATATGTACTTTATCATTTTTCTTACTTAAGTCTAGTGGGTTCGGCTTATATTCAGGTGTGCTCAATAGGGCAGAATTTACAGTAATAGGTCCCCTTTAAAAGCTGATAAAGCAAAGAACACGTTAGCTTCAAATTGAGACACTGCGCTCACAAACTTCGGTGGACTTTATAAACATAATAAATGTACTGAAACAAACTGGAGAAGAGAGCTCATCTGAGTGTGCTGTTTGTAAAGGGATACAGGCAGCTGGTCACTGTTGATGAGCGCAGTGAAGAAGAGGAAGGTGCGCACCTGTCAGTGATCATGTGACAGGTGCAGGCATGACTGCATCACATTGGGACAAATGGTATTTTTGGTCAGAGCCAATTATAACTTTTTTTTTTTTTTTTTTTTTTTTTTTTTTTTAGATATTTATTTCTTGTCACAAAATAATGTTTTTCAACGTGTGTGTGTGGTCTTAAATTTTGATATTCAATTTCTTAGACTCTTAATTTTTATTCTAGAAGTTGTGCAGAAACCCTGAATACATTTCTGTAAATATAAAGTCTTTTCTTTTATATAAAACTTTACCCCGGAGAATCTAAGCAGATATTTTTTTGTATTTTATAAAACTACTGCTACAGACTGACTTTGGTATTTTTCAAGCTCCTGAAGCTCGTCAGAAACAAAAGTCTGAAATCTGAAGTAGAGCTGAGCGATCAGTGATAAATGTTAAAGGGACCTATTGTGTTTTTTTTAAATATTTAGTAAGAAACTAGAACATGTGCAGGTCAGTAATTTACCTTTTGTTCATTGTAAAACACAAAGTTGATCTAAAACGGCTTAAAAATAGAAACAGCTCTACTGACTTCCTGTTAAAAACTGCAGATCTGATAAGCCCCGCCTCTTCATTTTAAAATAACTGTAAAAAGCAACAGATTTAAAATAACAAATTATTATTGTTGGAAAGTGGCTCTGGGACAGTTTTGAACCATTTAGGCTTCACTTTGAATTTTAATCTTTTGAATTATACCAAGTAAATACAGAAAAGTGGGAGGGATAGGTGGTAGGTGAGAACGGGGATTTCGGAGCACATGAACTCCAGCAGAAAAACAATACAAGATTACTCTAACATGCATGAATCAATTCAAATATAACTTTGAGTAAACTAATGGTGAAGGGAGGCCATTATAACAAGGTTAAAAACTTAGAAAAGTGAATTTGACAAAATAGGTCCCCTTTAACTACATTTTTTTCCCTCATATTGATTTTTTTTGAAACTTTATATCAGTGTTCTCTCTCAAAGTTTGACTTTTACTTCAAATCACATAATTTTACTGACAAAAGCTTGGTCTTCGATCTTTCAATTCAAAGCCCACCACCAGATAACTGACTATTCTATTTGATTCGGTCTCAATTTCTTGATTTTTTTTTTTTATTAATTGCCCAGGCCTAGTCTACTCTTAAAGGGTTAACATTGTACTTGTACCTAAGAAAAGAAAAATCTAGTGATTTCTGCTGGTGACTAGACACATAAACAATTTTTTTTGCTGCCCTCCACCTGATTAAAATATTATAGGCCTGTGGAATGTGATGATGTCATGTGAACATAACATGTAACGCTTAATACCGACTCCAAACCGATCCTTTATGCATTTTTATTAATTACACTGAAATTACACTTGAAGTACAGTCTTTGGTTTTGAAGAAAAACAAGCTCAGTTTATTAAGTGGCTTTCTAATGATGCTTTCATACTAGTACAAAATTAGATTAGTTGATTATAGATAATAATTACTAGAAACATAAAAACACTACCACCAGTTAATTATTCCAGTTCTTTGTTATAATCTAGCCTAGTGTAATGGAGTGTAGTAACAGTGTCTGAAATCCCAGGTTGTGTGTTGAGTCCTGCTGTGTTTATAACAGGACACGGTTGTTTCAGTGAAAACAGTCCGGAGAAACCGCTGAGTCATAGTTCACATTGTCAGTGTTTTTTTTATCAGTCTCTTTGTGAAGCACTGCAGCCTTGTTAATGTACATGACATGATTAAACTTGTATCTATTTGGACCATAAAATTAAGTAGTATTTATAGGTAATGGTTTTTAACAGCCCTCTCAGAACAAGGGCTCTCTCTGCTCATATTTTCACTTCATGTCCTCATTGTGGCTCCGGAATTGGTTTCAGAAAGTAGTGCGTTTCTGTGAGGAAGTTACACGTTTTTTACAAATGTGGCAGAGGAGCTTCTTCTTGTGCTACTCGCAAGATCAACCTGTCACGATACTGTGCGCACACGTACAGAACTATCTCGCGAGATTTTTCCTTATACATAGGCTTTTATGAATGGTCATGTTTTGTATCTTTGAGCAGCTGTAGTAAAAAGTCTCCTCCACACACAGACTTGTAGCAGACTTATCCTGACAGAAAACAGGCTAAACTCTGTCCCAGTTTTTATTTCATAATGACAGGACCAATATTGACAGAGATAATTACTGTAATTTCTGTCCTATTGAGTGCACCTGAATATAAGCCGCACCCACTAGATTTAAGTAAGAAAAATGATAAAGTACATACATAAGCCGCACTTGTTAATAGCAAGTCTATGAGAATCTATAATTTTGCTGCGTTGCCTTATAAGCCGCAGTGTACAAAGCTTGAGAAAAAAGTAGCGGCTTATAGCCCAGAAATTACGGTAGTCCTAAACATTGTAAAAGTTAGCGCGAAAAATATATAATATACGCGCAGCGCAGACATTGCGGGAACAGCACATTATTTAAAAAGTTTAAAATAGATCCACAAAGACATATTTTGGCCTATGTCATCAATAACTTTGTAAAAAGTATGACATTCTTGCTCCTTCTCTGTCTGATCCCTGTCGGCAGCTGCAGAGGCAGGAGAAAGGGGGCGGAGCCTGAGCAGTCAAATGATTTAACTCAGATCATTTAAATAATAATAATACAAGGAGACAGACATAATGAAAGGTAAAGCTAAACTAAAATGAATATTAAACTAACAATAATGAACAATAAAAGTCTAATTTTGTAACTTTCCTTGTTAAAATTCTGAATTTGAACAAATGATGCAAAATATTTCAAAATCTCACCTTGATCTTGTAGACCCAATCTCGTGGCTCGTCTTGTCTCCTGAAAATTCTGACTCGCCCCATCCCTAGTTCTAATGTTTATTTAGTGAATATTTCCTTGAGTCTGACTGACAGAGCTGAACAGCCTCTGCTCTGTCATATTCCACATGAGCGTTTGTGCGCTTTACAGTCGACTGATGATCTGTCCTGTCAGATTTATTTGTTCTAAACACTTGTGTGCGAAGCTGTTTTGAAGATCTGCAAGAATTGAATATCAAGTATATCTATTCCATTTTTAGATATCTTAAACAGCATTCACGGTATTGTCTAAAATGCGATATATTGCACACCTCTTCTCTTCATTAGGAATGGATTGATCGATCGATCTATCGCCAAGGGGGAAATGAAAATGCCATAGACACACACATAAAACACAACGTTTAGGACTCAACCCCAGGCCCCTGCAAAGTCACTGCTCCTACATTTGCAAGTCCACAAACTCAAACAAAGTGCTTATTGTAAAAATGCACAGCAGCAGGAATTGGGGCTGGACAATTTTGCCAAAAATAAAAATCTCAGATTTTTTAAAGAAAAAAATCGATTTTCAATTCGACTTCAATTTATTTATTTTTTAATAACTGGGTGCAATAGATATAATTTCTTAAACACTCCATTAATTCTGTGATTCAATGTAAAAGAATTAAAAGTGTATAGAATAAGCCCAAAATATGTAGAAAGAGGTTCTTTTTTTAAACAATTTGTATAGTGCATTAGAAAAAAAAATGCCTATACCTATTCATATTTCAGTGGACTAATGTTTATGTAATAAAATGTAAGCCAATGGGAAAACATGATTTAAACCAAAGCTATGCCCCCTGTGTCTCTCTCCTGTCAGCTGCTGCAGCGCTTCTTGTTTGTTAAAGCCATTTGACTTGTATAATTCTGCTAAACAACTATATTAGCCCTGTGTGCGCGCTGTGCTAAACTGCAGCAACATGTTTAGCATTGAGGGTTTTTTTTAAACTAAAAACTACCATAAAACTACATATTTTAGGGTGCTATCTCTTTTTAAAGCTCTGAGTCTGCACTATTCAATCGCTGGATTCATTTTTCAATTTGAAAAAGTCACTAAACATCACGGGGCATCACTAATCGCCAGCTAAAAGAGCTTTTAAGTTAATTTAAGATGCTCAGAAGAGGATGGTTTGTTAATGAAACAACATTTTGACGTTTTGTCTTCATCCTTTTGTCCATGACAATGTCCACAGAGTCCAAACTCAAGCCTACAACAGCTCCAGCCTTTTTAATTAGCTTGTTCATCCGGTTCTTGTCTTCCATCGAGATGCACCCGCCCCAACACAGTACAGCATAAAACAACACACTGGCCACAATGCCCTGATAATACACATTTAAAAGCCTCTCGCTCACATCAAAGGTTCTCAGTAGGACTGGGCAACAACAATAAAAATCGAATTGTGAGCTCATCCCTGTGACAATCTGCTTTTTTGATTAAATCGTCTTACCAGGATTTCCCATTTATTTAATCCATCTGTTCAAATACATTTTTTTTTCAATCTACTTTTCTCTTTTGAATGTTGTGTTTTTTGGAATAATGCCACTTGTTATCGGTTGTTGAATGAGACGGACATTGAGTTGAATCCCATAATAACTGCTCTTCAGAACCACAGCGAGAAGAGATGTCCAAAGCTTCCATTACTGAGCTGTCTGTGTCTGTGTCTGTGTATTTGCTTTAGGTGCGCTTCCAGGAGCGGATCACCATTCTCCGAGGGAACCACGAGTCACGGCAGATCACGCAGGTCTACGGCTTCTACGACGAGTGTCTGCGCAAATACGGCAACGCCAACGTCTGGAAGTACTTCACAGACCTGTTCGACTACCTGCCCCTCACCGCGCTCGTCGACACACAGGTACAGGCTTTGGACTCTGAAAAAACAAATGGAATAATTCAAGTTGTGTATAAGATAAGATCGCTGTGTGCAATCTAGGGCTGTAGTCGACCAAACAAATTCTTGGTCAACCGAAGACGTGTTCCATCGACCGATAAATCGACTAAAAAGAAAGCACGACAAAACATTTGAAGCTTAAAAATATCTTCTGATCTGATGATTTATTTAACCCAAACTATGCTTGAAAAGACAAAAAATGTTGTGGAGTCTATGCAAAAACAACAGTCTTTTTAGAAAATGTATAAGAAACTGTGTGTTTATGTCGAAAAAGGCAAAATGCAGGCACATCTTTAGATAATTTACTACGTTTAAGTTGCTGTTCAATATAACTTCATAACTAAAACAATGAAAAATCTTGGTCGACTAAGACTCCATCGACTGATTTATCGATTAAACGACAACAACTCTAGTGCAATCTAAATAAATATGTAATATTTGTAGGGAGCTAAAAGATGTTCTTAGGCCCTAATGACAGCTAAAGTGATTTTATCCATTTAATGAAGGGTTTGTGAGTGTAAAGGGTCTTTCACACCAAGCCGAGGGTCGCCCGTATGAACCAGTTTGGCAACTTTTGCCGACAGGCGGCTCACGTGTGTTTGGTGTAAATGAGGTAGAGTTTAGATCGGGCCCAAAAAATGCAGCCCGACCCAGCCCGAGCCCGCGCACGTCGTGTCCGAACCCGACCGGGACCCGAGTCAGTCTCTGTGTGTCTGAGCCCGAGCCCGAAGTGAGCCCGCCCGCCCACTCACTGAACTGTGCATTTTAATGACAGAAAAAGCTCCTTGGTGTCCCATACGTTACAAAAGCGCTTCCTCCACCGCACATTTCTCCCTCTCTCTCTCTCTCTCTCTCCCTCTTCCTTCTTTTCTCACCGCGTACATATGCGTGCTTTCTCTCTTCCTCCTCACCTTTTCCTGGGTCCGCGTGAATGAAAGTGCCTTCCCTGTCTCTCTTCCTCTTTTACCTGCTCCGCGCTTACACAAGCCTTCTGTCTCTCTCCTCGCTCCGGGGCGGTGCATCAAACTTCTCACACCGTATAGTTGGCCATTTAAACACTCGCTTTATGTCCCCGCGGTGGTTTTGCGCTGTGTTCTGACGAGGCTGTCAATCATCCCGCGGAGCGCACGTGTTCAGTGCGGCTCTGCGTCTTGGCCCGAACCCGACCAGGCCCGACAACTATGTGAGAAATGTGGGCCCGGGCCCGGCCCGAAAGTCGGGCCGGGCTCGGGCTGGGCTTGGGCTCGGGCCCAGAATCTAAACTCTAAAATGAGGTTTGTCGGGGGTCAGAGGAGCGCGGAGCAAGTCGTGGAGGCAGGTTTTTGAAGACTCGCAGGTAGAGTCTGTGTCGCCAGTTGCCGCAAATGCAGCAGTGTTTAGCCGAGCATGGATTGTTGTTATTTACACGGGGTCAAACGGGACGTAACTACGAAGGAGAATAGTACTATTTAGATCGAGGGAAACACGGGGGAGTTACTGGACCGCAGTACGAAGGCTGGACTGTGGAGGGAAATACGAGTTGAGCTTAATCCGTGAGGTAAGACTAGAAACATCTGTTTGCCGTCAAAGTTTGACAACTACTACTCGCGTGCAACTTATGTTTCGTCATTTTCGTCAAGCGTTACATCACGCGCATGCTCACTCTGCATTTGTTTGGCCACTGTTGGCTGTTTGGGTCGTGTTTGTCTGAATGTTCTTTCACATCGGTGCGCCCCATAGAGACGTGAACAGACAGTGCGTCGCTCCTCCCTACCGACAGCGACTGGGGGTTGTGTTGGTGTGAAATACCCTTAAGGAAGTAATTAAATGCCTACTTCTGTTTTGCAGAGTGAAAATCAGGAACTTCATCTTTTAAAATCAAATCTAGGGCTTCAACTAACGATTATTTTGGTAATTGATTAGTTGAGTAGAAGGCAAAAGTCACGTGACTACAAGATTTTTTTTACAAATTTTGATTCAGACAAAGCAGAAGTATTGTCTGAAGTGAATTTAGAAACATTTATTTTAATTTGAGCCTTGTTTTACTGCCTTAAAATAAGATTTGCCAATGGAACAATCATAAGAATTTTTTTGTTGTTGTTAAAAATAGAAAAGGACAAGCATTTTCTCAATTGAAATTAGAAAAAAAAAATACATATCACATAAATATTTAGTTCTACTGGCAATTTTCATTTCTAGATTTTTCAGAATAATTCAACTTTAGTCACATTTACTCAAATCAAGATCAAATTTTTGTTTACTGGTAAAACTGACTTGTGTTTTTTCTAGTAAAAGAAGCACATTCACGCATCTTCTATGTCATTGCTGCTCAATTGGAGTTATCATACTTCTTTTTTTCAGTTCAAGCAAGTTTGGGAACATATAAAGACCAGTTAACAGTTATTGGATTTGTAAATTAGTTGAATTAATTCAATAATCGATTAGTTGCGATTAATTGATGAACTTGTTGCAGCCATAATCAAATCAAATGGAAAATTCTTATAATATTCAGAGTTTAAGACATTAATCTGGGACAAAGCTGGACCCAATAAAGCTATATTATTAGACCAGATTGTAGTCTAATATTGTCCTGTTCAAACAAGCCCAAAATATAATTTTTAGAATGTTTCAAATTACATCAATTGAGACTTCATTTGTCACAAAATGTCTCAAACTCAGGCCGTCATTGTTCTGATTGTTTCCTCTGTCTGTCCTCAGATCTTCTGTCTCCACGGCGGTTTGTCTCCCTCCATAGACACTCTGGATCACATACGAGCCCTGGACCGTCTCCAGGAAGTCCCACACGAGGTCAGTCCTGTTCTTACGCTTCTGAACTGAAGAACCAGCTGTCCAACAGCACAATATGTCAATCAGTTATTCACTGTCACAAAAACACATTTATACACAGTTCATACAGCCATAGAACCTGGAAAAGTCATGGACAATTCAAATCTAAGTTTTACGTCCCTGGAAAGGTTTTGAACAGAATATATGTGATGAAAAAATTAAGAAAATTTGCTATGATACAGTCCCACTCAGGTTTAGTTAAAACCGAGAGAAAACCTGATTTAATACTTGTAAAGAAAAAAAAAACATTGCTGAATCAGAGATCTCTTGTATAATTGGACAAGCCCACTGAATCGAAACTTCTATGAGTTTGCTTAACTTTAAGATTGACATAAGGCATTAAAAACTCATCTAAACACATTTTGTACTGCTAAATAAAAAATCAACAAGCCAGGGTTTCTCTAGACAGAAATCTGGGCCGGGGAGCTGTCGTACTTTGTACGAGTAACAACTGAGAGAGATGACACATGCTTCAATAATACATACGTAACCATCATCGCAGAGACTAACAAACATATTTAACAAGGTCAAAATGTTGCTTAGTTTTGCTTTAAAAAGAACAACTATAACCACAAACTGCTGCGCTGTGCATAACAAACACTTGTGACGCTTGACCTTTGCACTTTTGCACTTTGATCGGATTATTAAATCTGCACAGCAAAGGAATATTTTAAATGTACATTTCCCTGAATTTGGAATGTAAATATTCAACTTTGACCATTCACCGTAGTGTTTGTTTGATCTGTGTTAAATGTTTATTATTCGTTTTGTCAACTTAATAGATGGTAACAGCAAAAATCCTAAGCAATTTCCTGTATTTTGGTGAGTTTTAGATATGATATTCTTATGTGATGTAATTTTACTACAATTAAAAAGAGACGAGACAATAAAAAAAGGTCTCTTTGGGGCCCCCCCATAGAGGGCACCAGCCCCATATGCCCCCTCAGCTCCACCCCTGGGCTTTATGAGTCAGACTGACTCAGCCTGACAAGACTGTCCTGTGTGATCCGAGCAGAGAAAACACTGCTGTTGCACACAGTTTTGTCAGATAAATGTCTAAACTTCTGTTTTATGTCACATTCTTGCAAAAGCAGTAAATAACAGCTGTTATTTTCATTGTATGTTTTATTTCTCTATATATTTTGGACCATTTCTCAGTGGATTTGCACAAAAGAAAGGGTTAGGCACAAATGTTTCTGACTGAGCTAGTGCAACGTACATGCCACATATTTATGTTGAGTAAAGTGTGAAAATATATTTAGGCCTTAAATTATTGAAAACAAATATTTGAAATCTGTGTGAATAAGTTATACAACGTCATGGAAATGTTGAATCGTTTTTGAAAAGTCATGAAAAATCTTAAGTTAAAAACAAATCCTGTTGTACTTACTGTCATTTTCACAATGAGGTGCTGCTTATATGCACTCATCAGATTTGTAAAAAGTACGTATAGAGGCCTCACTTGTATAAAACAATGAGAATCTGAAAATTAGTAGCAGCAGCTTAGTCTTTAAATTATAGTGATTGTTTTGGTCTGCACTGCTTGACCTTGTTCTAGGCTTTTGCAATCTCAAGTACATCAGCTGTACTAGTGTAATAGTCCCAGTCTTAGTCACATGATCCTTATATTTTTCTTATATTTTTGTGCCTCTTGTGCAGGGCCCCATGTGTGACCTGCTGTGGTCTGACCCTGACGATCGCGGCGGCTGGGGCATCTCTCCTCGTGGTGCCGGATACACGTTTGGACAGGACATCTCTGAGACGTTTAACCATGCTAACGGCCTCACCCTGGTGTCCCGGGCCCACCAGCTCGTCATGGAGGTAACGCACAGATCCACCAAAACACAACCTTTTACATCTGGAGGCATGTTCGCACTCAGGGGGTTAAGATTGAAATGTAATTTCCAGTTAAGGATTTTTTTTAGGGTGCATTCACAATACACTTTTGATTCGGATCAGGATTCGTTTGCCTGGATAGTTCGGTTCGATTGGGTAATTGTGAACACGCAAACGAATTCTGATCCGGTCCAAAATGTCCAAATCTGGTTCGGTTGGAGAGGTCGGTCTCGGCTCTGTTGAATCGCGTTCTGGAGCGGTTCGTTTGTTTGTGAACGCAAACGGAGCGAGAGCGAAACAAAACCAGGAAGTGAACATTGACATGATCCAGGCTGAAACGCACGTGAGGCTCAGAATCACAACAAACAGCATGTGTGAGATCAATAACGAGACAAATAATAGGCAAAAACACATGAAAGTAACAGGAGAAGGACGGGGGATGATTAAGTTGAATTAATTATGATCACACGACTGTATGTCACTGTTTTCTCGCGTTATTTACAAAAATAACAAAGTTATAACTCTTAGATGAAAACGAGTACAGAAAGTAAGACTACAGCTCACATTACCGCGGGGAAATGGTCTATATTCATCTAATATGTAGTTATAGCTAAGTGAGCAGATGACATACCTTTCAGAGCCAGATTTACTCAAATTGATGAACTTTCTGTTACGTTGTACTGTTACGTTTTAGCCCTCCTCTCTCGTCTAAAGTGAAAGTCCACATTGTCCGCTCCGACACTTCGTCTGTCACTCACTCTGGTCCCGTTAATGTGAGAGAAGTTGTGGGATAGATCCATAAAAACACAAATATAAAGTCCAGCAGCGTGTTTGTTTCTGATGTAAGTTAGATGTAGCCGCTGTTAGCCGAGAAGCCGGTGTCTTCTTTGCTGCTGACGTAACGTGTTTCTGTCACACAGCGCCTCTACAGGCGAAGAGCAGATGTGTCTCTACTGCGCTGGTTCGATTGGCAAAAAGTGTATTGTGAACGCGAACCGGGCCAGTTTACAGAAAGATACAATGTTGCAATTTTGCTTCCCAATCGAGCCGAGCTCGGTTCGGTTTGTATTGTGAATGCACCCTTAATTGTCAAACAGTCCAGGGTCCACATATTGTCCTAAAACCTCTTATTATTTTTCAAATTGACTTCACATGAAAATTCTAAATATTAAGTAAAGTTTATATAAAATCTTGAGTAAAAAGTTCATTTTATATGGTAATTGTTTTCTGGTTTAGATTTGTCAAACCCAAACATGTTTAGCATGGTATATCAAAAATGTAATATTGAAGAAATTACCAATGTTTCAAAAGGTTTGATCTCTCTATGAGAAGCACTGCATTATTTTTCTGATTCTTAAGAATGCCTAAGCAGGTTTTCCTTCTGCAATGTAGGGCTGCACGAAATGAAAGAATGATTTTGTATATATAGCACATATATCAATATGGAATCGATACCGTGATATTGACAGCTGCGATTAGCTAATCGCAAAAGCCGCTTTTTTCTTCCTTTTCTCACGCAGTACTTTTTATAGTTATGGGACACAGCGAACTATGAAAGTGAACACAGATGGCAACAGCGACAGACCTTTGAACTGCACAACACGACTAAACAAAAGTCTCTATAAACACTGCTTTCATGACTGTTCTAGTGCTGATTAATAACAACACTCATAAATGAGGAGTCACGTTTTAAAGTTGCAGCTAGCGTTAGCCGCTTACTGTAGCTTGGACAAGTTTCCCTGGCAAAAGCTGAGTCTATGTTTTCTTCACAAACATAAAATTCAAGTGAATAAAAGCATGACAGATATTAGTCCATAAACACTGCAGTGACACGCTGGTGCTCAGCCCTTATGAGAAACACGTTTTTATTGGAGTTTTAGCGATCTTTTTTTTCACTCTGAGACGCCAGAGCTGTGCAGGGGCAGTTGGCGCCATCTGCTGGTATAATTGTATATTTGTGTCATAAATTAGGCAAAAGCTTACTTTATGTTAACCAATTAGTCACTGTTAGTTTTTATGCAGGTCAATTGAATTGCCAAGACGCACAGCAGCTTGACTGTAGCTTCAGTAGCATTAATGCCTGAAATGCATACATTATTAAACTTTCCAAATTAGTAGAGCAGTTTATTTAGAATATTTTCCATGGTTAACAACATTTTCCTGCATAATTACTGCAAAATGGCTCAACAGTCCCTGGCAATTTTCTGAGAATAAGTAGCGTTCTTTATTAGTTTGTTTTCTTTACCATGGTGCATGTGTTTGCGTTTGTTTTGTAATAAAAATATCACATTAAATTATAAATTCACTTGTAATTGGGCCCGTCGATAGAATTTTTGGGCGCAAGGGTGCCTCGTGTTGCTGCGCAGAGAAATAGTTGCCTGATGCACAGAGCGGATCGTCAAAGCGGCTTTTACAACAAGATGTGTACGTTCTATAGTTTTACTTTCTATTCAGCTGCGGTTCACATTAGATCGCTCTTCTGGGCTAAAAACTTTCTCTTGATGATCTAAAGCGAGTCTTTCTCACGTGTACTGAAAATACAGCTCATATGTTCAAAGTGCGTGTGGATCAATTGAAGCTGAGACGCTATTTAAAAGCATGGCTCAAAAATCACTCTCTACTACCTTTTAATCGATGACATGTTTTATTTGTTGTACGAGTTTGCCATGTAAATGTATTTTGAATGTTTTTTTTTCTTCAGGGCTATAACTGGGGCCATGATAAGAACGTGGTGACCATCTTCAGTGCTCCGAACTACTGCTATCGCTGTGGCAACCAGGCGGCCATCATGGAACTGGACGACACCCTCAAATACTCTTTGTAAGTAAAGCGATCGAATGAAAAACATCTTTTAAAAGGAGCTAATTTTATGTCATTAGTGCCCGAGTTAAACAGGGTTACTTTTTGCAGTCATGGAAATTTTGATGACGGCTTCAGTTAAAATAAATTTGTGATAATTTGCTGCGACAAAGCTGAATCCAATAAAGTTATATACTTAAACCATTTTGCTGCCATAAAGGACCTGATTTACACACTGTAATTTGTTGTCCATGTTTAATTTTCTCATCAAAAACATAGCTGCAGTTTAGTTCTGTTTAATTTCGACGTGTTTAAATCAAGGCTGCATTCTTGCTGCTGTCATTGAAAGTCTAATAGAAGAAGTGTTTCACTGCGTTTACAAAACCCATACATCTTTACTAGCATTTTTTAACTTATCCAGCCTTTGAACAGTCAGACTTGAAAACTAAAGCTATTGCTTTAGCCTCATTTAAACTAGTGTTGGTCTGATACCTTTTTCTTTTGCCAATCCAATACTGATACTTTGTCCCTAGTCGTCATTTGTTGATTAACCATTGCAGCTTTTAAAACTTGCATAACCAGACCAAGTTAAATCAGATCTATGGAGAGGTGCCTGCTCACTGTAATAAAACAGATCATCAGCTGATCTTTATTGAACAGAACAGGCAGGACACATCACCACTCGCTGCCCTTGCAGCCTCCATCTCTGACACTGTCTGTCTCCTTGTTTCATGTACTTGTACCCTTCTTGCAGAAGTTGGTCTAAGTTATTGTTTTGTTATCTATCTAGGCGACTCACTGATTGTCAGCTACTCTATATTGTCAGCTACTCTATATTTTGTAATTAAACACAATGTCAACATGAGCAATAACATTGATAATACATAATCTTACATTCAGAATTACAAAACATCTTTAGCTTCATCTGATTTCAGTTGTCACAGGATGCTGTGTGTGTGTTGAAATGTGCTTGTACAGAACAGAATGTAATACTTAGTGAGTACATGACCCATTAAATATTAGCAGAATAAAACCAGAAGTTCACATACATTTAATGCAGTACTAGTGCCAGAGACCTGGGTTCAACTCCCACTCAGGGCGCAACACAACGCAGAGGGAAACATGCCGGTCACACTAGACAACATTCTTCTTCATTTGTGGAGTCAGGCAGGGTCTGTAAAAGAAAAATTACACAGTGCACCTTTTCAGTGCTTTTTGTTTTATGAATATGGCCTTAAAAGGTAGTTTTCTTAGCTGTAGCATTGGCCCCAAGTAGAGAACTGCTGCATCTACGGCTCCACATTCAGGACAATACACGGCGCTACTGGGTTGTGATTTGGTTTGAAAAAATGTACAATATCGGAGGTTTTAACAATACTAGTATCTGTATCGGAACAACTTTAGTTAGGGATGAATTAGAGAAGTCATAGATCTAATTAAAACTAAATAATGTTTTTCTGTTTGTTTCTTTCAGCCTTCAGTTCGACCCTGCCCTCGTCGCGGCGAGCCTCACGTGACCAGACGCACCCCCGACTACTTCCTGTAAATCCTTCCAATCACCTCCGAGCCCCGCCCTTCCCCCGTTTCCTATTGGACGAAGAGAAGACGACCCAAAACGCACCAGGGAGAAATGATTTATAAAAATATCCAATTGGTTTTTATTATCCAAAACCTGAAGAGAGCCCCCTGTGTCTCAAACGCTGTCTCATTAACGCTTCTGGAAGAATTCTGTTTCTATATTTTTGTTGAAAGTCGATTAAAATAAAAAACGTGGACCAAATGTGCCATAACTCTCCTTTTTCATGTCCTTTTTGTTTTTGTTTTTTTCCACCCGTTCACACACCTCTTGCTCGCTCATCTCTCATTGCTTTTTCTGTTGCTGGAGAAACATCTCGAAGTTAAGTGCTTGGCATTTAGAATCAGACGTGAATTTTAGCTGGCCACAACTATTACTGTATTTGACTAAAGACAGAAGTATGAATAAAATGTCCTATTGACAAAAGAACCGCTGTCTCCTGTGTCCTCTTTGTTTTTGAGTTTTAATATATTATTTCAACATTTACATACAAAAAAGAAAAGGTTTCTCACTTTTTAAAATGCTACTTTGCCAAAAAAATTTGGTTTGTTTGTTTTGGGTAATTTCCCAATTTGAGCCAGTGCTAAGATTAGATATGCACATGTCCAGAAGCTTCTGCACAAATGGACATGGAAGAGGACAAACGGCTATAATGAAAGTTACGCAGGTGACATCATTTTATTTAGGGCAGGGGTTCTTAACCTTTTTACCTCGGGGCCCGAATATTCATGTAGAAAGTAACCTGGGGCCCAATCTCATATTAAATGTATTGTATTTTACTGATTTTGTAGCCCTCAAGGAGGTGCTCGCGGCCCAACTTTGGGCCCCGGCCTTATGGTTAAGAATCAGTGGTTTAGGGCATTTTAACTGCAACAAACAAAATCAAAAACATCTTTTTAAGAAGAAAAAATTAGTAAGTTCAACTGTGTGTGATTTCAACGTCTGATAAATGTGAGAAGCTAAAGTCTTGTTGTTTATCTGCTTTGCTACAACTGTTGACTTGATTTTCTCTTTTTACATGTCAGTTACAAACCCAGTGCTCAGTAGACTTGTGGTGGGTTGAATTTGTTATCAAACTGTAGTTTATTTTTCCTGTTTTAGCTGTTTATTGAACTCTTACAAGAGAAAATGTCCTTTCTCTCCATTAACTCTCCCAGCATGAACATTTAGAATGAGTCATGTCACCATGTCAAGTCAACAGTTGTAGCAAAGCAGATAAACAACACGACTTTAGCTTCTCACATTTATCAGACATTGAAATCACACACAGTTGAACTTATTACCTTATTTTCTTAAAAAAGATGTTTTTGAGTTTGTTTGTTGCAGTTAAAATGTCCTAAATCATCAACTGTTGTAGCAGACAAGCCGTTGCCACGACAACAAAGAAATACATTGAAGAAATGCCACCCATTCTAAATGTTGCTAAGCATTTTTGGAATAAAATGATGTCAATGCAGAACATCTATGTTCCTTTATTATGCTCGGGATCGTGACATCATACAGCTGTAGAATGTTCAGTTGGTCTAATGTTAAACCAATGGAGATTTAAAAATGCTAAATACCGAAAATAGCATTTATTAAATCACATTTTGACACTATATAGTGATAGATAAACTTATCAGTACTGACCCAGCAGTTTAATGGGCTGCTCCATGGCTGTTTTGTTTACTTTCTTTAATCGTTTTGTCTAATGTATTCCTATGGAAGTTTTGCTAAACTATCAACAAACATGGCGGATTTGCCATTATTTCCATGGTAACCACAGACGCTTCCCGAGCCGAACTCAACAGTTGTGAAAACCATATTTAACTTCTAACAAACTTGGTAAAACGGTAAGAGCAGAGAAGGAGTGAGGTCACTGACTTTTCTTTTATACAGGGTTTGTACAGTCACGGATCAACCTGGAAAAGTTATGGAAATTTCTTTTTTCTTTTTTTTTTTTTTCTTTGCATTTTGTGAAAAGTGTCTTAAAGCTTATCTTGTGTTAATTAACGTAGAATTATAAAAGAATTGGATTCAAAAACAACTTTGAGATAATTTGCTTTGACACAGTCTTGCTCATGTTGAGCTGAGACAGAGAAAAACATGTTTTTAATTATGTGCTCACAAATTAGAAAATATATTTGTCGCTTTGTTTAAAACTGTAACAAAAATGCACTATTTTTTCAAATATAGCCTATTAAGAGATGAATTAATTACAATCATGTCTAGAAACCCTGAATTTTTTGTATTTTGGTGTTAATCAGTTCATGAAAGACAGTCAAATTATTGATTGAAAAGTATGTTAGACGAGGTCATGGAAATGTAAGGAATTGTTCTGGACAAGTCATGGAAAATCTAAAGTTAAAATCTGTACCAACCCTGTTTATACGTAGTCATGTGGTTTGGTTGTTGAATGTAATATCAGACAACTTGTATCTCTAGATAATTAGAATTAAACTATCATGCATAGATGTATGAGAAAAGGGCAAAAGTAGAAGCTCGGAACTGTCGAGGCGGAACCTTTGAACAGAGCTTGTACTGACACGGACTAAAGCTGGACGCACTGTTTACACCGGAATGCGCGCGGACATGGCTCACGCTTCAGATTTTCTCATTTTGGGTAAACTAAACATGACATAATCGTATGTTTTTGATATAAATTAAGGTTTTGAGTAATAGATTAGTTGTAACGTAACGACAAGATTTTCAACCGGAAGTCCTTGTTAAGTTACCTTCTGACTTAAAGGTAAGATCGGCACGAGCGAAGGTTTTTGCACACAATTTATTTGGCATTAATATCTGTTTGTACGTAGTCTGGATTTTATCTTCTGGAACAAAGATTTATTTTTATTAACGTTATATGTGAAGACATTTTATTTACACGAATGAAGCCAAACTGAATGAAAAATTATATTGAAGCCATAAAAACGGATTGTCATTTTGCTTACAAATGTGTCAAAATGAATATAAACTGTATTTGTACAGCACAATTACAACAACGAAAGCTACTCCAAAGTGCTTAATGTTCACAAAAAAACAAACAAACAAACATACAAAGCAAAACACAATGAACCAACACGAAAGGCTGTAAAATAGTTATTACAATAATAAATAGTTCAATATAGCCTGGCCCTGACCTACAGTATAGTGCCTCAGCTCAACTTGTGTTAAAACCCAATGCATAAAGGTGCATTTTGAGCAAATATTAGGTGACTCAGCAGCCCTGAAATACAGGTCCAGAGCCTGGTCTCCTTTACTTTTGAGTTTAGACTTGGGAACCTACAGGAGTAGCTGAGAGGAGGACCGCGTGGTGCGAACAGGCCCATGAGGAGTTAGCAATTAAATTCAGACATTTAATATAATAATACTTTATAAGTAACATTTTGTATTGGATTCTCTGAGCAACTTGGGGCCTTTGCAGTGATGTCAGGACTGGTGCAATGTAGGAAAATCCAAACCGCAGCACAAAGATCTACTATAGTCAAATCATGTAATTAAGTAAGAATAACTTTTTCAAATAAGATTTACCTTTAGATAAAAACATTGAACTTGTTCTTTCCCACGCGGACATTGGATACACCATTATGAGTTGTTGCTGCGATTGGCACAAATAAGGTCGGCCGCTCACCCAGTCAGCTCAAAGTATTTCACTAAACGCCCCACCTTTTCCTGAACGCTTTCAGCGAGTCAAGTTCCAGATGGATATAATGGAAGAACTCAAATCTGAGTTCAACACAGATCCATCTGGCGTGAGCCAGGTTATCATCGTGAGGTTCACATGCTGCACGTGCACCTGCACATAAAATCAAAGAAGAAACATTGCCTTATCATCTGTAAATAAATGTAACGCGTTGTGCTGGTAGTCAAAGTGCGGGATTCTTTTTTTTCGATCATTACGCACGTCATCGCCAAAACACCTGCTCCTTACACTGACATTAGCTACTATATAGAACATGGCCAACATTGAGTTTGTTTAAACTTTTTAATTTCACGACCACAATGCATCAGTGTAACAGCTCCTTACCTCTAACGAGCCCGGCTTTCCTGTGATTCCTGTGATTTCCTGTAAATCCCAAATTAGATGAATATTAGAAAATTGTAAAAACTTGGCACATGCACTTTAAATATAAAGAAGGACAAAATGTGGCTAATTTGTTCATTTTTCCAGATATTTCAGGATGGACCTCTCCTCGCTGCTGTCCTCCCTCCCACTGCCTCAGCCTGTCACCCCAGCGCAGCCAATCACAGCGCTGCTCTCCTCTCTGAGCACTCTGATTGGCTCCTGCACCGACAACACTTTCCTCTCTGTCGTGGCTAAAGTCGAGCAGATTTTCACAGCTGAAGATTGTGAACGGAAGCTCCCCGCTGCTGATGATAGTGAGCAGGGGGCGGAGCTTGAGTACCTGTCACTATCGCGCGCTCTGATTGGCCGCTGTGCCCTGCCACTCGCTGCTGATGACGTTAGTTTTGTGGCCGAGGCAGAGTATGAAGTCATCCGGCCCAGAGTTACAGCTGTAAGTCATGTCTTCGTCGCCCTGCTGAGGATTCTGGGTAAACGCAGAGAAGAGGGCGGGTCTGTGAGCGAAAGGGGCGTGGCCGAAGATGAAAGAGGCGGAGTTTCGGAGAGGATCCTGCTCACTGTGGCCCCAGACATCTGTGTGTTTGCTGTCACTCATTTCCAGGTAAGACAAATATTCAGTAGTGATGGAAGATTTACTTGACTTTACTTGACTCAAGTCACACTTTTCATGTGAGGGAGAGTTAGTCGCTCAATCCAAATACAGCTTTCGATAAACTGAGAGAAGACTGCTGTAACATGGTTAAAAACTAGAGGAGGTTATTTTTTTTGGAGCTAATATCATTAGTATAAGGGCTATGCAATTAATCGAATTTCTATTTTAATTATGATTATTGCTATAATCGTTTACAAAAATTGTGTAATTGTGTAATCGTGATCATTGATCGTAATTTATAAGTTTGTTCGTTAGCACTCATTTATTTCCTTAATTTGAAAAATAGGTAACCTGGCCAGCCAAATGGTTTATTTTGCAATATCTGTGAATTCACAAACACGAGATAATCCATCTGGCCTTCCAGCTGCCTGATTGGTTTGAGAGTCCGAAACAGTGGTGTTTCTGCCCAATCACATCACAGCAGCGTGGTTCTGAGGCCCAATCACATTGTAGCAGGGCGGGCTAACACGGGCTGTTAATGCTCCGGCGCCACCGACGAGTCTAATTCAAGCTGAAAAGACGGCTGATCTCGTGGATGTACGTGTTTCTGCTGCTTTTGATGCGGTTTTAGCAGAAATACGGAGTCATTTCTTTTTGAAAGAAGAGCAGTATGTGTGACACTTGTTTTATCTCACGCGGACATTGGATACACCATTATAAGCTCCACACTCAATCAGCCCGAAGTATTTCACTAAACACCTCACCTTCTCCCCAACGCTTTCAGCTAGTAAAGTCCCAGATCGATAATGTGGATGAACTCAAATCAAAGTTCAACACAGATCCATCTGGCGTGAGCCAAGTTAGAAATTAGGTGGTTTCTTTACAATTGTAAAATATAATTTACAGCGGTGTATTTCTGTGAGACCTGTCACATGTTTCGTTTTATTTCTTCGCTTTTTATTTAAAGGGCACTAATGCTCTGCAGTCTCTCTCATTAGTTTCAGGATTTCAAATATGACTTAAACAGGTATGATTATTATTTTTATCATAATCGAGCAGCCCTACATTATAGTAGTATTTGTTTTGTGACACTGTGTAGGTGGCGCCGTGGAGCAGCTCCTCGTCCAGATCTGACGCAGAGAAAGTGATGCGAGCGCTTCTGGAGGTGGGGCCATGGACAGACTCCGCCCACCTGCTCACCGGGGATAAGAAGCATAAAGGCGGAGCCAAGGGAATTCTGGGAGGATTTCTGGAGCTGCTTCAACCTCAGCTGAATAAGTAAGACTAAAGTAGAACAAAAGCCGGACTAAATGTGAAAGTGAGTCCTAACCGGTGTGTTTTGTTTCAGAGAGAGCATGTTCCGCAGTGATGCCGTTAAGCTGCTGTTCTCTTGGGCGCTGCTGCAGGTCTGTACTGTTTTATAGTCGTACAAAACACTAAATCAACTTTTTTAAATGATAAACTGTGTATAATGTTGTTTTAAATAGCATTGTCTACTTTCTTTAGAGCAAACTAGGCAAATTAACGAGTTTCTGGTCAAACTTGTCATAAAATGCAGTGGCCAATGACATTAGTTGTGCTTAAACTGCCAATAGAGCTCCTGCCGCTACATCTCGCTATCCCAGAATGCACCGCGTATTCTCATGCCGACAGTGAAGATGCCATGGAGTTAAAACTTTATCAGAGTTTAACAGAATATGGATTTTTTTTACACACTGGGACTTACAAATGATCAAAAACACAACAAAAGCCAGGTCATTTCCGTGGATGACAGACGCCATTTTGATGAACAAAGTGGATTTATGCAGCTAAACCGACTAATAGTGGGTCAAGATGTACTGATTTGTATTTTAATCTGATTAATAACCTAACTGTCGTCTTAAAACAATTCAAAATCACCGTTGGGTCAAATCAGGTTTATTATTGTGCTTCTGGTTTCATAAATTGAAAATTAGACATTTTTCCAAGGCACACCTGACAGCTCACTCTAGTGTTCTCTGGTACTCTGGTTGAAAATCACTGCTTTATGAAACATGAGGCTGTCTCTCTTAGCAGCTGTTATAAATGTGCTTCTGGGTGAGTTTAGGAGTTTTATATCACTCAGGTCGTTTACATGGAGGCCAGGAAAACCAGATAACTAGCCTAGTCCAATTTAAACCAGTTTTCCAAAACGCATATAAACCCGGGCAGACCTATTGAGGAGCTGTAAACCGGTTTCCGGAAAACCAATTGCTTCCCAACCAATTGTAGTCTGATTTCAGACTCATGTAAACAGACAATCGGTCTGCAGCTGGACAAATGTAACTCACAGCTCACAACCCCTATCCACTGCACAACCCAGCAAAAGAGTTAACATTTTTACAACAAAAATGCGCCCTGCACAACGTGGAACACACAGCCACATATTTAACTAAATGTTTAACACAGTCCCACAAGTCCCAAAAAAATCAGTATGTAAATTTACAAACACTTACTTATAGTAAACAATATTTAGGTAAATCAACATAATGCAGTCTGAATCACAGAGTAGTGAATCTCACACAGCTGGACAGCTGGTCCGACTGGTTTGAGGGGAAAACCAAATAGAGTCCAGTTTTCTAGCCTAGTCTGATTTCCCCGTACATGTAAACGCACTGACTGTAACTCTTCTGCTGGACAGGTGACACGTCCTGACCTCTCTCAGCACCTGCCTCGCCTTCTGCCGCCGTCGCTGCTGCTCACGGACCACTACAGACCAGAGAACTGCATTCTGGGAGTGCGCTGCCTGCACCACATCGTCCTGCACACGGTCAGAGCCTCCTCAAGAAAGTTCCATATGATAGTTTTGACTTTCAGAAAGTTACAAGTTATATTTTCTGAGCACTTGAGCATCAGCTGAAGAACAGCAGAGGATTACTCAAACATGCATGACTCAATTCAAATATAACTTTTAGTAACTAATGGTGAAGGGAGGCCATTAAACAAGGTTAAAATTGTTGAATAATACATTTTACATAATAGGACCCTTTTAATACGACACACAAGCTTATTCCTAGTTTACACTGTAGCTTCGCGTAAACTCCACAGATGCAGGGCAGTTCAGCTGAAACACTGTTTTGCTCAGTATGTAACGTAAACTCATGTTGTGTTCCAGGCGTGTGCAGACCTGAGACAGATGAACAGAGCAGAGGTCATGTACGAGGCTGTGTTCAGACTTCTGTACAACGGCCAGCCACAGATCACTCAGGTCAGAATCACACATTTGTCATTTACTTCTGTGGTTCCATGTCGTCTTAGTATGTATCAGGGTTCGTACAGTCATGGAAAACCTGGAAAAGTCATGGAAAATGAAAATCCAATTTCCAGGCACTGGAAAAGTTTTGGAATTTTACTGGGTTTGGAAAAGTTTTGGAAAATGACAACAAACAGGGCTAGACTAACGCCTTCCCCCGAATAGCTACTCATTTTAAGTAGGTAAACCTCGCTCATTTCAGCTCCTGCGTCTCTCTCCCATGGATACTTCCATGCTCCCTCCTCAGCAGAGCGGAGGCAGGAGGAGGCTGATGCTAATGCAGCTGATGTGCGTGTTTTGTCCACTCCTGTCTGTACTTTGGCCTAAAGCGCTCCACGCCTCTGATCTACGGGAATAATTATCCGCGATTCATCTAATTTTGTTCACATTCTAGTTTTTAAGAAAAGGCATTACACGCGCACACACGCGGTACCGCTAGTCCGATGCAATGTTATAGGCTATAGCCCAGGTCACTGAAAGCCCTCCTGTAAACACTCACTGAAAGGCTGGAGAATGTAGACGTGATTCTGTAAAGAAGTGCTGTGCAGACTGAGCGCATCAACAGAAGCGCGCGCACATCGCCGCGGTGACCAGGGTTGCCAGACTCTAGATGAAGTTGGTTCAGTATAAGCACACATTTTTTTCAAATGCCTTTAATTAGGTATAAAGATGTCACAGAAATGTCAAAATGGACAAAAAATTAATTACAGCCTTATTTAGAAGAATTCTAAAATCTGTAGCTATATTAAAAGAAAAGCCCAGAAATTACGTCACAAATTACATGCCTTCATATTTTACAGCTATAATGAAAACAGATATTTAAGCCTAATTGATGTGTGAATAAGTCGTGTGAATAGGTCATGGAAATGTTTTGGAAAAGTCATTGAAAAGTCATGGAAAATCATAAAATACAATCTGTACGAACCCTGATGTATGTATGTAGATTAATCTGTATAGCTGACTGTCTATTATTATCTGCATCCAGGGTGTTGAAAAGTCATGGAGAATTCTATTCTAATTTTCAGGCCCTGGAAAAGTTTTTGAATTCAATGGGTTTTGAAAAAGTTTTGGAAAACCGTAAATGATTTTGTATTAAAAAATAAATCGGGGAAAATAAGTTCTGTCCCACTGGTAGGACAGGGTAATTAATCAAAAAAATGGAAAGATCAAAAAGATTCAGTCATAACCGATCTTTTGTCAGTAAAAACCTGTGGCCAAACTTTGAGGCAGAATATTGATAAGTAATAAATAATAAATATGATCAATATTCTGCCTCAAAGTTTATTTGAGGTAGAATATTTATTTATTCAGGAAAATGGAAAAAAAATTAAACATCTAAGTCATTTATGTTTATAAAATCATTACTTGAAGCAATTTTTATTTTGTTTTTGGAAAGGCAGAGCAAAAATGAATCAAAATTAATTAATTCAAATGGGGGAAAACATGTTACTTTCTTAAACCAAAAGATTTTGCACTTTTATTTGAAACTGGAATAAAATTTACTGAATTTGAAAGGTTTTTATAATTCAAATTATTTAGAATTTATCCTTTTCATTTTTATATCTAAAAATCCATAAGAACGTTGTGTTTTGGTCCTAATCAATTAATGAAAGACGCTTGTTGACTGAAAAGTATTTAGCATACATCAGGTTAAGGTCATGGAAAAGTTAGGAATTGTTTTGGAGAAGTCATGGAAAAATCATGGAAAACCTGAAGTTAAAATCTGTACAAACCCTGTTCATCTATATTGTCACCAGCATCTTCCTCTCAAAGCCATTGTGAAGCTTTCTGCTGTTTGAATATTTATTTTATTTACTGACAAATCCATTATGTGGATGTTTTGCTTTGGATTTGTTACCATCCGTGGTTTATTCTTATCTTAGACTTGATTTTGTCTCATTTTTGTAGGATTTCTAGTTTGGGCCTGACAGAGCCAGAGTTTAGATCTGGTGGTGTTTTCTGGTGAAACAAATATCATCTTAAAGGTGCATTGCGCAAGTTAAAATGCTCACAGTTGCGTTATATAGAGTTACAGTCAATTCAGTTGGCTGGATTTGCACGGGTCAATTTCTCCAGCGCTAGTTAATATCTATTTATCTTTTTTATCTTAAATTATGACATCCATATTTTATTCTAGAAGTTGTGCAGGAACCTTGGTTTTAGGGTGTTGTCCTAGAATGCTACAGACGGCCTGGTTTATGTTCCTTCAGTGCGTCCTGTCCTGTCTCATGGACCTGCTGCCGGTGCTGGAGAAGCCCCCCTCGTCACCAAGCTCCTCCCCCTCCACCAGTCGCCATGACGCCGTGCTGCGATTGGTCCTGGCGCAGATGGAGGCGGAGCACAAGCTGGCCCTGCGTCGGGTGTACGCGGCCGCACTTCCTCCGCTGGTGGACAGGTGCTACTCACTTTATCTTTTTAATACAAAAACATACACTTCTGTTAAAGGTGGGGTGGCTGATATTCAAGATGTTTTGTCGGGTAATCTGTTTGAAAAGAAAGACAACCTAAAACAGAATTGATTTTGCTGGGTAAGAAAAACAAAGAGTACATGAGGCTTAGATTACAAGAAAACGTTCCCCAGAAAACCATCACAGTCGTAACGTTTTGTGCTCACAGTTTATATGGTGTCGTGGCGAGCTAATCTTTCTTTACATGGAAACGAAAATAGACCGAAAAAGAAGTAGATACTTATGCGCAGATAGGCCGAAAATGCTGTAGTTCTTCAGCCGCGTCAGGAGGTGGCGTAATTGTGCTAGAACTCTAGATGACCTTACCATGAACCCACGTAGCCTATAATAACACCGGCATTGACAGGTTTACAAGTTATTCATGTCAATAAAATGGCGAAGGAAGCAACAAGGAAAAAAGAAATTGTGAGGAAAAAAGAAATTGCCTGAAACAAACACAGGAAGAACCGAGGAACGGTGCGCACAGTTGGACACGAACGCGAGGAGGACAGCTCGCTTTTACCGGGCGCAGACACTTGGGCAGCTGTCCTGCGCGTTTACAGTTGAGGATGCAGCTGTGTTCAGTGTGCGCAGGAGAGGGAACAGAGGCGGAGAGAAGGCAGTTTGAGGGGGGGCGAACAGGGCTGGGGAAATTAATTATTGAAATGGACTTCAAAAAGAAAGAAAGCAAATGGTAGGGGGACTTTCAGACTTTCAAATTGCTAGCAGTGAGCTACATTCAGGTTTTGAAAACACTGCCATTCAAAGTGTAAACTGCAAGCCACTGATGACTTTTTAAAATGGTACTCATCTCTTTTTGCCAATAAAATCTTCATGTTTATTCTAAAATTACTCAAACATACAAATACAACTGTGAGTAAACTAGGGATGTCATGATTAGGTTAATCGATAATTGTGATTATTCAAGTCACAATATAATCTTAAGAACAAAATATTAATAATCGTGCCAAAATTAGAAACATTATTGAGTATTTTTTGTTTTATACAAACTAGGGATGGGCAAAATATTAGCTTCAGTTTAGGACAAGTTTATAAAAAAGAGCTGATATTTGCCGCACGTATTTCATATTACAGATGAATTTGTTGCTAGTTTTTACTTAAGTGATAGGCCAATTAATGTTTTTGTGAGACTTGTTTTGGATTTAAATATTCAAACATCGATACTGACCATTTTAGAAGCAAAATTAGTTATGTTAATGCATAAAGTAATTTAATAAAGCATGCATCTAATTGTTGTTTCGTTACATTAGGATTTTTCATTCAGAAAATGTTATTTTCCAAAACGTGTCACAAACTTGAGGAAAAATGGCATTTTAAACATTGAGATTGAAAGGAAATGAAAGAATGCTGTTCAGGGCTCCCGCGGAGTCTTAAAAAGTCTTAAAAAGTGTTAAATTTGAAAAGGGAAATTTAAGGTCTTAAAAAGTCTTAAAAAGTCTTAAATTTGTCCAAATTAGGTGTTTAGGTCTTAAATTTGAAGTGGCTTTTTTAAGACCTTGTATTTGGAGCAGATTTATCAAAGTTAAATGAAGAATGTGCGTGTTTGTGTCAGAGAAGTTGTATTTGCTGTGATGCCCGTCATGTAAACGAGGGTCAGATGGAGCGACAGCGCACAACAGAGGTGCGTGGAGCAGAGCGCCTGAGCTCACGGTTAGCTTAGCACCAATCGCCTCACAACTCTGGGAATAAACAAGAACTGTTCAACTTGGCCAAAGGAAAAGCATGTTTCACTGAGCGAGTGAGTTTTAAGGTAAGCTCACAGCGCTTTAATTCGGGCTGAAAATTTCTTGACTTTACCATTGCTAGCGCTGCAGATGCTGCGCGTAACGTGCCGTATGATTCACTGCGTGCATTCCGTAAATTATCTTTATTTATATAAGTTGTGCGATAGTTCATGTACATGTGGTGAAAATATCAGTTTTTAAATCGCCGCATGTACAAAAAACTTTTCACTTATTTCCGCGTTAGCTTCAAGTTGTTAGCCGCTGTGATGTGTGTACTCTGTAGCCTGGCTTAATGACAGCAGCACAGAATCTGCGAGGTGTCGGGGCTTGATGAGTTTCGGGACACGTGGGACAGGATTCGGGATTCGGGACACATGCGTGAATTTCGGGACGTCTGGTCACATAAAGCTGGCCACTGCAGATGAGCCCAGTGAAAGAGACAGGTGCAGCACCTGTCTGTGATCATGTGACAGGTGAACTGCATCAAATAGGAACAACTATCTACAAGTATTATTTGTAGATAGTTGTTGAAATGTATGTAATTTTGTGAGCCAATAAATAGTGTGTATATGACAAAACAAAAAATAATATAGTTGTATTATTTTTTATTTATTAGATATTTATTTTTTGTCACAAAAATAATGTTTTTAAACGTGCACGTGGTCTTAAATTTTGCTATGCAAGGTCTTAAAAAGGTCTTAAAAAGTCTTACATTTTGTTATAGAAGGTGTGCAGGAACCCTGGCTGTTTGATTGATTGTGGTCATAGTAATCGTGAGTAATCGCTAAATCGTGATGAGGGACACTGTTAAAACATGAACAAGTGAAGGGTTTTCTGTCTTTAAATGTTCTGTATCTGCTTGTGTCCATGCGCCCTCTGCTGTCCAGGTGTGGCATAGCGGTGTGCAGACACATGAAGCGGCTGGAGAGGGTGGTCCTGGGATACTTGGAGGTCAGTGATCCTCCGGACGAGACCAGCAGGATCCAGACCCTGCTCTGTCTGAACAAGATCTTACAGAACGCCTGGCCACGGTGAGACTCACTTCTAGTTTACTTTGTTGGAGAAATTCACTTCTTTTGCAGGACACGTTTTTCCATCGGGCACCTGTCAAGGACCGCTGACATGAAGCAAAACTACAAGTAATATATTAATAGTTATTCACAAATTCACATTTATTTTATATTGATAAGTTGCACCTGAGTATAAGTCACCCCCCCCCCAACCTGGCCAGCCAGTTGGTTTATCTCGCGATGTTTGTGAATTCAAAAACACGAGATAAACCATCTGGCCTTCCAGCCGACCGATTGGTTTGGGAGTCCGAACCAGCGGTGTTTCGGTGGTGTTAAGACGCCTGTTGGCGCCCCGGCGCAGCTGCCGAGTCACATTCAAGCTAAACAAAGATGGCGGCTCTCGTGGATTTACATGTTTCTGCTGCTTTTGATGCGGTTTTAGCAGAAATACGGAGTAATTTCTTTTTGAATGAAGAGCCGTATGTGTGACGCGTACTTGTAAGGTCGGCCCCACACCCAATCAGCTCGAAGTATTTCATTAAACGCCCCGCCTTTTCTCAAACGCTTTCAGCGAATAAAGTTCCTGATGGATATAGTGAGAACCAGAGGTGGGAGTAAGTCACTTAGATGCAAGTCACAAGTAAGTCTCAAGTCATCACGTCCAAGTCACAAGTAAGTCCAAGTCAGTGGGTCTTCAGGGTCAAGTAAGTCAAGTCAAGTCTTAGCTTTTTGTCAAGTAAGTCAAGTCAAGTCATCAGCTTGGCATCAAGTCATGGCAAGTCATTAAATTTTTTAAAGCCAAATTTTAATGGCTACTCAACTAAATGGCTTTGGTGCATTTTAAAATAAAACATTTTGCATTTAACTACAAAGTCAACAACACCATTTTGTAAAAATAGAAAGTTAAAAGCATATGTTGCCCCTCCCGTGTCTGAGAGGGGTTATAAGATAAACCCTGAGAAAGGAAACCAGAGACAGCTTAGTTGTGCTTGTTCATCGCTCAACTGCAGGGTTTATTCTGCTTTTACAAATAACTTTTTCATATATTTCAATAAACTTGTTTTACAGCATTTTCAAAAATCAACTGTATTCAATATCACATATACTTTCGTAGTTAGCTTGTTACAGTTTACAAGTTACTCAAATGTCTCAATGTTTCAATAAAATAACACAAAACTGTATTTCCACAGCTACAACCATTGCATAAACAAATTACTACAACTCCAAAATGGCTGCGCCTGTACTGGCGGGATGCTGCGAACCCTCTAGTAGTTACACTTGCACATGAACCGTAACTTTGTGTGCCTAACATATGCATTTGGTGCTTGAAACGATCACTACATGCACATAAGATTACATTAAACAAAAGGATAGACATATAGCTGATTAATCTAACGCCATGTCTTCCTAATTTGATACTACACCCGCGCTTTCTCTCCACGGCGTTAGCTTGCTACGTTAGCATTTTAGCAACAGTTTATACAAGTGTCTCACAACGTGAAATCACTAAAATCAAAACACACATTTACACAGATATGTTGCTACTGTCTTAGCTCACTACTGGTACTGTATTTATGTGATTCTGTGAACATTGAACCAACCTGAGAAAGGAAACCAGAGACAGCTTAGTTGTGCTTGTTCATGGCTCAACTGCAGGGTTTATTCTGCAGTTCTGCCCCGTGGTCAGGGTTGCCAGATTTTCAGAGAGCAACAAGCGACCTGGCCTTTGAAAAAAAGCCCAAAACAAGCGACTTCAGGCACTCAATAAAAAGTAGTTAAAATAAGCAATTAATTCAACATTATCTGTCACAGCAAAACGTTGGCAATGATTTTTTGCATATTTTAAATAGTATTTGATCATTAACCCTCTACTGCATGACTTTTTATTTTAGGAGAAAAAAAATATTTCAAGATACTTTTTGAGAGCTTGTGGGTCCCTGACATTATATCAATTATAACATTTGACCCCCCACGCCCCCCCACAAAAATCTGGGTTTGTTGCCTCAGGGCAACAGTGTGCGATGAGGGTACTAAAACACCAAGGTTTTCAATACTGAATGGAATAGGAGAAAATAATCTAAAAATGTATCAGAAAAGGTTTTATTCAACATAATGCCCAATTTACCTAAAAAAGAGCTAATTTAGGAGAAATGATGTTCCTACTTGCACCTATATCTACCAGCTCAGGGAGTTGCACTATTCGCCCTGTGTAGATCTCAAAGTTATGTGGAATACCTTCAGAGCTGGCTAAAATGAGTATTTTGTATCCTTATTTCTTAGGTTTGGCTGGTAGATTGCTTGTTCTTATTCTTTCCCTTGAGGGAACTATCTGTTCATCCACAGCCAGCTTCTCACTCATTGGGATGGATTGCAATTTTGAAATAAGATGGTCTACCAGTGGTCGGATTTTGTAAAGTGGATCTGGACTTCCTGCTGGTATTGCCTCATTGTCATTGAAGTGGAGAGCTTTCTTGATGGCCTCCCATCTGTTCAGACTCATGGTATCAGCTACTTGATGCACCTTGATGGCCTTGGACCAAAACATCCGAGTGGCTGGTAACCCAAACAGTGACATGTAGACCAGGGGTTCTTAACCTTTTTGACCCCGAGGCCCAAATATTCATGTAGGAAGTAACCTGGGGCCCAATCTCCTATTAAATGTATTGTACTTTACTGCTTTTGTGGCCCTCAAAGAGGTGCTCGCGGCCCAACTTTGGGCCCCGGCCCTATGGTAAAGAATCACTGATGTAGACGAACTGTTCAAGTTCTTTAGTGCTGAGGTTTAAAGGCCTGCTTGGGTTGCACTGTATAGCATACAGGTTTGACTGCTCTGTGATCACTGACAGGATATTGTCTGAAAAAAACATCTTGAAGTAATCTTCTGATCTCGGAAGGCTTCCTTGCCATTCAGGATAGTCGGGGAAGTTGGCATTATGGGGTGTTCTCCAGCCATTGTCTTCCTCTGGTTTAAACACCTCATCCTCATCCTCATTTTCATCCCAACACACACACACCAACACACATCTTACAGAACCCTGACTGACCCCTGACCTACACTGAGTGTCAAACCTGATTCAGGGAGCCACTCTTCTCCACTATCACTCTCGTCCTCAAGCTCACTGTCTTCACTGTCGGATGGAACTTCACTACCATGTTCATTCTTGGACCCATAAAATGTTTTTATGTCCATTTCCTACAAGCAATAATACTCATTATTCACTCCAACACATCTCTTCTTGAGCACTATTTTTCCCAACAAAAGTGCTACATCTGCATGATGTTGCCCTAGGGCAACATACCTAAAACACAGTATTAGCATAAACATACAAGTAAAAATTATATGTAAACAATCAAATGTGCATCTTGACATATTTCTGGACATTATAATATTTTTTTTATCAAATTATTCCAATTTAACCCAGAGAAAAGTGTTATTTATCTTACCGTTACCTAGCACTTTGTCACATGTGACTTTGCTTCCAGAAATGACTGCTTCAGACTCAGTCAAATGTGCACACCCACTTCAGCCTCTGATTTTATTGGACAGAAACATGTCTGCTAACATTATAAAAAACAAAAATGAAAAAAAAAACTTAAAGGGCCAGTGTCCAAGCCAAAAAAGTGGTTTGTTGCCTAAAAGCAACACTATGCGGTAGAGGGTTAATACAGATTTTAAAACATGAAAATGTGCAAAAACTCCATATTTTTTTGTCAATAGTGGGAAATTTTCGTGAAATTAAACCTGAAAAAAACGTAAAAATCACCTTGTTTATGACGTCAAAGGGTGGCAAAGGAGCAAGCCCAAAAAACCGCAACCCGCGACCGTCAAAATTTACAAGCGACTTTCCAAAATAAGAAGCCCAAAGTCGCTTTTAAGAAGCGGACTTGGCAACTCTGCCCGTGGTGTCCTAACTCCTAGCGATGCGCCCCCTCGTGACACTCCAGAGTATTGCATCAACCAGTTACAGCACTTATTTACTTCTTCCAGACACTTAAATATTAAAAAAAATAGTGGGGTGTCTGTTTTTAATTACTAAAAAATAACCTATGAAATGCATTAGTAACTTTCTTACTGTTTTTAACCTTTTTTAAGTCTTTTATGCAGTGTATTTTAACTATGAGCCTTACACATACTTTGGGACATTCTGGATGAGGATGAATAATTTTGCTGTGTTAAAAAAATACAGCTAAAGCAGTGCTTCTTTTTTTTTGCCATGCCGCCCTTGGGATGGAAAAAAATATCCTTTGCCCTGTAAAAAAGTGCATAATTAAAAGGTTGTCAGTGTCAAGTCACTTTTCGTACCGGTAACCCGATTCGTCCGGAAGTTCCTTTTTAGGTCAATGACGCATGCGCAGACCGAAATTGCGTCTTTTAAACACATTATTTGTAAGTATACATTTAATATTATTTCTTTATATTGATATTTATGAATGTATCTTACAAAAGTTTGCCAATATAAAGCCCAAAACTGCACATTTATTTATCGCCATTTTAAGCTAACAGATAGCAGCTGGAACTAGCTTAATCAGGCATTTACGGTTTTAAACAGTAAAAATCTAATTTTACAATAATTTGCTTTGTTTAAATCTGTGAGGGAATTTTGTGTTTAATAGATTTGTTTCGTCTGTGTTATATTAAAATTTCAATAAGAATAAAGCAATGTAAAAGAAGTAAGGCTAACGGTACCAATCGGGTCTTCCGGTACGAAAAGTGACGTGACAGTCAGTCACTCTCGTCAACTTTTCGGATTTCTTAAACGAGTTCAGAGCATAAAAATGGCTCTGTCCACAACACAAAAAAAGAAAATGTAAGTCCTGTTGCTTTCATTTCACCATTGTTCTTTAAGTGTTGTGAAAATGTGCAATTTATTATGCTGTGTCTCTTATTCTTATTATATTTATTTATGTATTTATTTATTTATTTACTTAGGGACAACACTTGTTATTGCAAATTTCATGGAAATATCTTAAGTCAAAGTGGCTCCTTTACTGAAGTAAAGGACAGAGTTACGACTGTTAAGGGCATTTGCTTGTGAAAGAAGGCCATTAAGGTGTGAAAGAGAACTACAAGTTTTTCTTGTTTGTTAGATTATTGGGGCAAGTCAAATGCATGAGTCTTTGGGGGATGATGAGTCTGATTTAATGAGTGAACAAAATACGCTTTACTACAGTTTAAAATTATTTTTCCAGGCAGAAACTTTAGGCGGGCCACACATTTTTTTTTTCGCGGGCCGGATTTGGCCCGCGGGCCGCCATTTGACGTTCACTGCGAGAGGCTTTTAAAACAACACAGACTTCACAAACTTGGATCAGCTTGTCTGAACTCATGTTTAGTATCACTTTTACATCTCCTGTGTCTTGGGACAGTGAATTAAATGCTCCGTAACGTCCCGTCAAATTCCGCGCGTGCCCCATTGAAATGAATGTCAATTTTCAGTAAAGGTGAAAACAATCATAACTCCGTGAATCTGAGGTCTATCTTCGTGAAATAAAAAGTGGCTGAAAGCTTGTGAGTAGTAGAGTGTCGCTGTGGACTTCAAAACACTCACAGGGCTCAGGATTTCTTTGTTTTAGCTTAATTAGGCGGGAGCAGCCAGGTTACAGCATCAGCTTTACGCACATGCGGCTCTCTCTCCCTCATGTCGGCGAGAGGGAAAGAGAGAGAGAGCGTGTGGAGGCGCAAATGTTTCTGAATGAGCCAAAGAGCCGCACAAGTCATACACAAGTCATGTCAAGTAAAGAGTCACAAGTCAGGTCAAGTCTCAAGTCACTAATGTCCAAGTCACAAGTCAAGTCAAGTCTTTGGGGATCATAGGGCAAGTAAGTCACAAGTCATGAAAAGTGCGACTCGAGTCTGACTCGAGTCAAGTCATGTGACTCGAGTCTCCCACCTCTGGTGAGAACTCAGATAGGAGTACAACACAGATCCATCTGGCGTGAGCCAGGTTAACCCCCTGTCAGATGATGAAAAAAAGTGTGACTTTAATCCGGAAAATACTGTACTTCATAATGACAAAAATGTCAAACGGCCGACATTTTCGACGTGATGAAAACAAGGCCTCCAAACCAACTCAGACTCAGCTGATCACTGTAAGTGCGGCTGCACCACAGAGAAGAAGCCCAAACAACTGCCTGACCAGAAATCGGCCAAAATTGAGGCAGATAGCTGCCAATATACAAAAAAAAACCTTAAATTACGGTCTCGTAATATCAGAAACAGTTATTATTCAGAAATACAGAGGCAGATTGTCCAATAATCAAAACAGACAGATGGATCATTGTCCCAGAGCATCCCCTGTCCTTAGACCGTCCTTCTCGGCAAGGAAAAACTAAAAAAAAAAAAAAAAAAAAACAGAAGGAAAAAGAGAAACCTGGAGGAGAACGACAGAGAAGTAGAAATCCACTCCTATGGGTGGACAGGCTGCAGATGTGACCAGGACTGATGCGGATCCTGAAACGATATCTGTATCTAGCAGGACGATGATGGCCAATCCAAAAGAGAGAGATGGGGAGGAGTGAGAAGGGTTCCGGTTCTCAATATTAAGATGCATCCGAGGTCCAGGCCTCGACACTGGAGCAGCAGCGTTCATAAGTTTATGAAGTTTACTTTATGTAGAGAATTGTATTGTGTGTCTAATGTAGGTAGTAACAAGGTAGTAACACTTTCATTCATTCAGGGTTTCTGCTGGGTCTTAAAAAGTCTAAAATTTGTCGTAGGTCTTAAAAATCTTTGCACAGGTCTTAAATTTGTTAATGAAGCAATTCCTGTTCGATTTCTCGGTCTACTTCACACTTCTGCAGCTTTGTCAGAAAATTCTCAATAATATTCTCAATAATATTATAACACAATTTTTGTGTTTCTTCTACTGTTTTTTTAGTTGATTGAACAGATGGAAATCTTGGTTGCTGTGTAAATGTGTTCTTTTTGTGAATTCAATCAATTGTGGCAAAATATATAGTTATATCTTAAAAATTGACTAAAAAAGAAGCAGCATTGTGAAATGCCACAAGTCACGACTCGCGAATAGGTCTTAATTTGTAGGTTTTGTGGTCTTAAAAAGTCTTAAATTTTACCTCTCCATCCCTTTGAAACCCTGTTCATTACAAAGTCATTCACACATCATATACTGTCATAAATGTTCATATTCTTCGGAGCGATCTGCGCAGTGGATTGTGGGATGTCTCCTTGCTCGTTACCAGGTGTATGTTAGCATCAGAAGCTCCTGTGCTAAAGAAACTAACATAGGAAGCACACAGGCTCCTACCTCATAATTGCACTATTTGTAGTTCTTATCATGGTGTGTGGTGATGAGCTGCCCTTGTTGGATCTAGCACTGGTTAAGTTCTGGTGTGGTCCTGACTTGCTCTTGGTTCCAGGGTGGATCAAAGGAGAGCGCTGCAGTTCCTCAGAGCGGTGCTGCGTTTGCTGGTGGACGTTTCTTCAGACTCTAACCTCAAAGACTCGGTGAAGCAGGAGGTTTTCGTCCAATCAGCTGCGAGTATCCGACTGCTGGACGCCTGCTCCAACGGGACGCTCAAGGTATTCAAGTTACTGTGTCGTGTGTCAGATGTTCTCCTGTCCTGCGAAATGGGCAGATTTTGTGCTGTGTTTAAGTACATTAAGAAGAATAATAAACTTTACAGGTCATATGCAGAGTCTAAAAAATGTTAAAGGTCCTAGGACATACAAAAAGTCTTAAATCCCTGCAGCAGAAATTGTGTTATAGCTGACCTCAGACCTATTCTAATGCAGCTTGTGTCTGTCTCAGTGTCTCCTCCTGCAGGTGAACAGTGAGCACTGCAGCCCGGAGATCCTCCAGCTCTTACACTCGGCTGCCACAACACAAACTCCAACGTGAAGTCTGGCCCGGTCTGTGCCTGTGGAGAGAACAAGACTGAAGCTATAAGAACTCTGCAGACTGAACGACTTTGGTTTCTTGTGTTTTGTGAGATTCAATACATGTTTCGGCTGCTCTCAGCGAGCCGTTCTCAGCACAGTCACTGGTCTAGATGGTGACATGTCGTATTGCTGGGTTTCAGTCACATGACTTGGGATACGCTACATTTTTGTTTATTAATCTGTACTATGCCTTCATAATCGGGCAATATGTTGTTGTGAAGAACTATTTTGTGGCGCAGTTTAAACAAACTGCCGATCTAAAGAGCTGCCCCTCTCCTGTTAAGTCATCTTACACTCACGACTTTACGACTTCAAGTAACACAACAAAAACGTAAAATAGTGTAACACAAACGTATTACACACTCTATGGAGAAAATGCAGTTCTAAAAGCGGGTAATTATTATCTTTTTAAAAATTTTAAAATGCTTTTAAGCTCAAACTTACTTTTAGCGAGGCTCTTACCTCTCCTAAATGTGGTCGGTGGGTTTGTACCAGCTGACACTGAAAAATACATGGGACTCCGCGGCTGCGTTAATTTCCTGTTCCCAGTCAGCACCACGTGCCATTTCAGTAACGCCATCTTAAACCCAGCAACATCAGCTACTTCCTAGAGGCGTGGTCAGCCCATCAATCGGACTCCTCACTTCAAACAGGCTTTCAAAAGTGGGAAATACCGAAAGGCCTTCTAAGAAACGCCCAGTGGGTGTGAACAGTACCAAATATGGACAGTGAGCTTGGCGAATGATGTGAGTTTTGTGTTGCAGCGGTTCTGACGTGTGTTGTTTACAGCTGAGGCTGTGCAGCACTTCAAGATTTTTTTGTATTAACATTGCAGACATATGAATGAGACCTTCCTTTACAGAATCACATAATGTCATGTGAGTCTAAAATTGAAACTGAGACACTGACGTAAGTTTCAGTTTCAAACCAACAACTCTTTGCACCTCGCATCACCTGCTTATCCAGACGAGCCAAATGACTGATGATGTCATTGGACAATGTGTGACCACTTTCCAACTCACCACATCAACAGTGTCAGGAGGAGTTTTATATCCCACCTCTGTACTGAAAATGCACCGACAGTGTTTGACCATCGTGGCAGCAGTTTTGCACAAGTGCGTTCTGTGTTTAGTTTCACTTTAAATTCTCTTGTTCTGCTTTATGTGTCTTTATGTGTTCTGGTTGGTCTTCCTGATGTCTTCTTTTCACATTCACAAAAAGAAGCGTTCCTTATTTCCCCCACCTAGGACACCCTCCTCCAGAGACTACCAGGCGACAGGAGACATGGTCAGGACGGAGCCTTCAGGACAGACCGAGTGTCCTGACGATGACTCACTGACAGCAGCAAGTCATCGTCGACAAATACATCTCAAAACATGTGGTCTTTAAAAAGAAACCAAAGAAATAAGCAGTAGACCCTGTCGGTGGGGTCTGCTGACTGGAGCTGTTGGCTCTTTCTCACCAGCTCCACCGTTCCCAGTGGCACAGCAGTGGAAAACACTACACACAGAATTTTTGATATTTTTCATACAAGAAAAGAAGGTTCAAGCATAACCAGGTGAAAAAAGTTTATTTAAAAAAAATAGAAATATATAATTATAAATATATATGTGTAAGAAAATGCATTATTTCTGTAACACTGATTGTCATGACGATGATCTGTTTGCTATAGAGGTTATGCAAATGTTAGCAGTGAGTGTCAAAAATGCATCAGAGTCAATGAAGAGTCAGGCAGTACTCACACAGTAACTTTGGTTTTACTTGAGTATAATTGTTGGTTCTCTACCACTGTAAATAATGTTCTGTTAGATTATTATTCTGTGAAATACTGTCCTTTCTAATAAATACGTCTGTTAATTTTGCTGGTGTGGCTGGAATAAACTTCTGGTGTAACAACTAAGCAGTAACAGTTAATAAATAAATACAATTAAATACATTCATAATCAACTACTAAAGCAAACTCAAATGGAAAAGCCACACAGCGTTTCACTCGAGGGGCAGCCCGTGGAGATTGTATAGTTCCTCTGAGGAAAAGTGCTTTCAGTCAGAGCGCCTTTTCAGTTACAGCCTCTCAGCAATGGAACTCTGTCCCCAGCAGTATTCGAGAACTAACCTCATACAGTTTGTACAAAAACACTTAAAGGGCTGGCTAACCTCCCATCAAACTTGTGATCACTAAGAGTTTTTACTATATTGTATGTGTGTGCTTTTACTGTCTGTTTTGTCTGCTCTGTTTCGTATTTCTGTGTGCTTCTCTGTTTTGTAATGTTCTTATTGATGAATTGTGTACTGTCTTAACCCTACTGTTGTACAGCTGTATTTTCCACTGTTTGTAATTGTAATTTTGTAATTTTATAATTTTTACTATGTTTTAGGATGACCAATTACAGTCGGTCCAGGGACTACAGATGAAAAATAGCCTTCCTGGCTAATTCTGGTGCATTTACAGAAATGTTAATCAATGTACATTGTCCCTGTCAAATAAACAATAAAATAAAATAAAATAAAATAAACTCAAATGGAGTTGGGGCAAAGATTGCAATTGAGATATATAAAGTATATGAACTTTTTGTTACGTTTTAAAGGGGAAATACCCAGACGCCAAAGCGACACCCCGCAGTGCCCCCATCGCAGGAATATTTTGACAAAGCTTCACAATGGATTTAATGGAGAATGTAGTGGAGTTACTTTTTTTTTTCTTTATATCTTCTGTGGTTTTCGGTGAAATGAGACGTAGTTTTAGGCAGTGAACATCATGTAAAGATCAGTACATTCTGCAGATGAGACGTTTCTCTTGAGCAGTGATGTCCCAGAGTCATGGATACAGCGTAACCATGGAGACGCTAGACCTAGTTTCAGAAATATGGCTTCGTGTGGACAAGGCCTAAATAAGGTAAATATAAAACGGTAGTATTGTGTCTGTTATTTGTGCGCTCTGAGCAGAAGAGAGTCCAGTCGGTCCACACTTTGTCTCAGTCCCACCAGGCTCTGCTCTGTTTCCAGGTCTCGCTTTTGGAGGCTCTTGTCCCGAGTTTGTAAAGAGCAGCGCAGTCTGGCCTGAGGAAAAGAAGGATGTTTTATTTACAAACAAATGTGTCCTTAGCTCTCACACTAACTAACTAGGAGAGAGGAAACACACAGAAGACAAGTTAAGTCATCTCTACAGTACAGTCTGTTCTTCTGACTCCTACTTGTCTTACTGTCAGAGAGTCTTGTTTGAGCTGCTGTGTGTCTGCTTCCTCGTCCACTCTCCACCTCTCCTCCTGAAAACAACCATCATTTCAGCAAAAACAGACACAAGACATATCAGCAGCACACGGATACAACAGTCAGAGGTGAGGAAACAGAAAATATCAGATTTAGGTTACGTTTTATGTGATCTAAACTCTGATAAAAGACTTTCGGAAAAAGTTGCTGCTGTGATCTTCTACAGACACTGGCAGGACAAAAATGTTCTTTTAATTAGGTTCGGGAAGCATCTGCGGTTACTATGGAAATGTTGGCAAATCCGCCATGTTTGTTGCAGTTTAGCAGAACGTCTATAAGAATACATTAGACAAAACGATTAAAAACATAAACAAAACAGCCTTGGAACAGCCCAATAAACGGCTGGGTCAGTACTGGTAAATTTATCTGTCACTCTGTAGTGCCAGAATATGATTAATTAACGCTATTTTCAAAATTTGGCGATTTAAAATCTCCATTGGTTTAACATTGGACCAACTGAACATTCCACAGCTGTATGATGTCACAATCCCGAGCCTAATAGCTCATTTACTTTCATGTGTGTTTTATGTAGTCCAATTGTCATATTTGAATATATCACAGAAGGACCTCTAGTTTTAAAATGCGGCTCTCGAACAATCTGACTTCAGTCGATTTGGCCCCGGCTCCATTTGAGCTTGACACCCCTGTTACAGAGGAAGAGTTTAGTGAGTTGTCACCTCTGGGCTGGAGGCTGATCTGAGACCAGCTGTGGACAGGTAAAACTCCTCACAGGATTCAGCATCTGAAAGCTGGAAACAGAGGAAACAGAGGATCAGTGGATTTGTTCAGACATTTTAGAGAACAATACATGCTGTTAAGTAAAACATGATCTTAAAGACTCATTCAGTGCCTATGTCATTAAAAAGCTGAAAAAACAAAATCTGGTAAAAATGTGATAGTATCAGGTAATTACTTAATACTATCACGTTAGGTGCACAGTGGCAGAGTGGTTAGAGCTCTGGCTTCCTCATAAGGAGGTCGTGGGTTCGACTCCCGGGTCGGACCATATCAACATCTCACAATCTCTCTGGGTGGAGTTTGCATGTTCTCCCCGTGTCATCGTGGGTTTTCTCTGGGTACTCCGGTTTCCTCCCACCTCCAAAAACATGCATGTTTAGGTTCATTGTTGTCTGGAAAATCCAGACATCTAGCAACGTGTCCCTCTTTCGGATTTCTGTAGCCGTGATTGACAGATTAATTATCCAATCAGAGACACGCATCTTCCACTGTATAAAAACCAACATGGCTGCTCCCGACGAAAATATCACGTGGAAATGAAAAACACTGGGGATTTCTGCAGAATCAATGAGCGAAGCAAAAAACTATTTTAATGTGAGGTGAGTGAAGTTGGTCTAAACGACAGACGACCAATCAGCTTCTTTGTTTCATCTGCGTCACTCAAACAAACTAATCTGATTGCCCGGTACGATGTAGATTTGATCTGAAACGCAGGCGGAGGGCGTGGTGACCAGACCCACTCCTCATAGTTTGCTGAAGCATGGGTTCTGGATCCCAGGCAAGGTTAATTGGGAATCATGTAAATTTCCCCTGTGAGTGAATGAGAGAGTGAATGTTTCTCTGTCTAACTCTGCAACGAGTTGGCCACTGTCCAGGGTGTTCCCCGCCTAAGGCCCAAAGTCACTGGAATAGGCTCCAGTCACCTGCGACCCTAATGGGATTAAGCGATAAAAAATAAATGAATGAACTATCACATTATTACCTGATAGTTAAAATGAAATTTCATGACAAAATTGAAAAAAACAAACAAAAAACAAAACAATAATAATACTAATAAAGTAGAGATTGGCAGTATTGAGCTTCTGTAGACTATAGAGGTGAAGTCAAGCTCACCTCTAGTTCACTGCGTAGCTCCTCTGCCTCTTTCATCAGTGGGCCTGTTGCTCCTATAGTAATCTCCGCCTCTTTTCGGTGAAGCTCCTGCTCGTTGCGTCTTATCTCCGCCTCTTTCTCCAGCAGCCTTTGCTCTCGCTCCCACAGCTCTTCACCTTCGGACACAAATCACACCAGTTTGTTTCTGCTTGGACACTCTGCTATAATTAGAATATTAACATTTGCAAAACAGGGACAGATGTTCAGATGTTGTTTATGAGTTCTGTGTAAACCGTGAAAGTTGTCTAAATCGTGTTTTGAATCTGAAGTTGCTCATGAACACCCACAAAATCCAGATTAACAGATTTAGCTGTGAACCTGTTTCATAGTTTATCCAGAAAGTCAGGTTTAGTCTACTCGGGTAGGAGACACTTATCCTGTATAGGTTCAGCCAGGTTCGTGATACAGGGCCCTGATATCAGAGTGTGTTTGTGTCGTGTGACAAGAGTGTAAATGACGCTGACTGGTGCATTTTGTGATTTGCCGTACGAATAATGTCAGCTTTAGCATAATCAACTTCATTTATTTACACTCAAGGAAAAAAGAAACGCAACACTCAGTTTTCGGAGTTTTGGGGGCAGAGTAATTTTATTTTTGAGATCCGCCTGTTTCAAATTAACTCTACATCCATTTCTAATCCTCAGGCCAACTCTTTCAATAACACAACCAACCAATAGAGCAACCACCAAACCAAAAGTGACAGGAATTTTATCAGACTGTCAATAGGTGACCCCCGTTGGCTCCTGGACAGTGGTTATTCGTCGCCTCATGGATCGGCAGTAGTGTCTGAGTTGATCCATTCTTCTACCAGTGCCGCTCACAGCTGCTGCTGAGTTTTGGGAGGATGTTCACATCAGCGGACACTGAACACGACTTGGGACCACCTCTGCACCAAGTCCAACGACGATGTCGTTACATGGGGGCCACCAGTACGAGGGCGGTCGTTAGAGGAACCAGTGGCCTGGTATCGCTCCACAAGACGACTAATGGAAGAGCGGTGACTCCAAACACCCTGGAGACACAAGACAACACCGTCCATAGCTCCATCCCTCTCTGGTTGAGACAATCGTGGCATCGTGAAGAAGTGTGTTTTTGGCTTCATTCTGGTGCCTTTTATAGAGAAGACTTGAGCACAGTTAACCAGCGGTAAAAGTCAACTCTGAGTTTCAAACATGAGTTTGTGAGAATAAACGACAATGTAATGCACTCTTATTGTTCTCACATTCAGTCAAGCCAAACCAAGAAATCTGTTCACCTGTCTTCAGCTTACTGTGGACTCAAATCATGATGCTAACACATTCTTACAAATGCACTTTTCTTAGAATTTTTCAATTTTTAAAATATTGCATTTTTCCTTGAGTGTATTATTTTTGACTATTAGATTATGCTTTGAGTCTGAGGCTTGTAGATTTGTGCTCACTCACTCAGTTTAAACAGCTGCTCCTGGGTCACGCGGCGCTCTCTGTCCTCGCTCTCTGTCACTGCAGCTACAGCCTGAGACAGAACACACTGGTTTAGTTCTGGTTCAGCTCAGCAGTTGCATCAGTTTAGTGTGTCGTCTACCTGTGCATGTGCTCGGTCTTTCTCCAGCTCCTGCAGTTCACTTTGTTTGTGCTGATGCTTCTCGCTGAGCGCACACACTTTCTACAAACACATCGTGAAAGAGAGTTTAGACATGAACGAGTGAGTAAAAGTACAGTGAGTAAAGGAGGATGTACCTGTTCCAGAGTTTGGAGTTGGACTTTCCTCTCTTCTACTTTCTCCCCGATTAAACCGAGCAGCTCAGAACTCTCTGAAACGCAAGACACAAACTCATTATTCAGTCAGTCCACACTATTTGAACACGTCTGCCCCGGGACAGAATGACTAAACACTTACTCACCACATTTAAAATACAGTGATTTTGACTTCGATCCAAACTTTGATGAAAAAAGCAGAATTATAGCGTTGGAAAAGGGAGGGAGCTTCTTACCATTGAGCTTATCCTGATTGGCTGCCGTCTCTTGCATCAGCTGTTGTTGAGTGAGACGTGATTGGCTGTGCTCCAGCTTGAGTTTCTGAAGCTCCTCCTCCACAGCAGACAGACACCTGAGTCGCACAACACAGACACAGTTTGTTCACACTTTGGCTGTGTCCGAATGTGCGCCCTAACTACTATACAGTGCAGGGGTTCCCAAACTTTTCAACCCAGGACCCCCAAAATAACCTTGCACAAAACTCACGACCCCCACATCAAAAACTATATACTTTTATAACTAATTACTATATAGTGCACCAAATAGTAGTTACGCCATTTTGTAGTGGTGTCCGAATTAGGGCCCTACCGATATATCGGTTGGCCGATGTGAGTACTTACACGCCTATCGGTTATCTGTCAAAATATTGCTGATAGTTCGCCGATTTTCTGGGCATGTTGTACCTCATTTAAAGCTTAGATCTTCCAGAATACAACCATTTTATTCAATCACCAATCAGATCAATATTTAGCGCGGTTATCACATTTATTTGTGAAGGTGTTTTATTGTCGGACTGCACCTGAACGCAGCACCAGGCTGACGCTCTGCATCATCGCTACATTACTAGTGCGCTCTGGGGCAGTGCTGGATTTAAATGCTCTCAACTCCGCTACTAACTCAAGAAAAGGAAATAACTTCTTCATAGATGACGCCCGCAACAACAAAAAGGACTTTTCTTTCATCAAAGTGTCAGTGCAGCTGTCAACAACAACAAGAAGAAGCTTATTGCTTTCTCACTACTTTCTCGTTTGGAGTTTGGATTAAAGGAATTATTTTTGTGAAGACTTGGGATCTAAGAAGAGGTTATCTGGGCGGTGAGTGTTGAAAACGTGTTTCGCTTTAACTTTCAATGTAACTTGTTACCTGAGTGTAGTTAGCTAGAAGTTAGCGGTTAGCTCATGATGCTACAACATTAACATTGCCTCAGCTCGTTCTCTCTGGTAACTGTAAAGTGTTGTGTCTGTGCTGATGATTACTGGAGATACATTCACATGTAAATTAGTCATGAAAAGAGGTGCTAATGGTCGGCATTTGCGCATTTTAATTACCGTGGCGTCGTGCATATTAATGAGGCTAACCGCACCTTTAGCCTCTTGAATTCACTTCAGTAGTACAGAACTATCAAAAATAATGTGATACAAACAAGTTTCAAGCCTTTAAAGTCACTCATAAGAGGCGAAGTAACACTAAATATGACCTAAATAAACCCAAATTAAGCAATATCATCCAGCTGCAGCCAAAAAGAGGTGTTCCAGTGCAAAACGGGAACGCCTCCATTGAAGTTAGCCCTAGACAGCCGGATTTGGAGGGACCGTGATTAAGTTTAGTCGAACGGGTAAGTTTAGGAAAGGGGTAAGGAGAATGGTTAAGTTTAGGGAAAGGGTTTGGGTAAAGGTTATTTTAAAAATATGACGCTTTCAAGTCTTATGAAGCACACAGGAACGCCCATTGAGGGCGTTCTCGAGCCTAATCAGGAACGCCCTAGCTGCAGTCCGACCCTACTCAAATTAAGATCACTAAAGTCATACAGAGTTTTTTTTTAACATCTGCTCCTAATAAATAAGTATTTTTCTATTTCTTAATATATCGGCTGTCATATCGGTTATCGGTACAAACAGCAGTCTATATATCGGAATCGGTATCGGCTCCACAAAAGCGATATCGGTCGGGCCCTAGTCCACTAGCCACGCGACGGCTCACACACTGGTACAGGTTTATATACAAAGGACTTGTTGGTCTACTTCCTTCATACCTGAGTGTGTATTTTCAGCGTAGGCCTGAAGGACATCATCAGTTGCGTTCTCAGGATGTCTACTCATTGATTGTTCCCAATGTTAGAACAGAAAAAGGGAAAATGTCTTTTCAGTACTGTGCTCCCACAGATTGGAATTTTTTACAGAGAGTTTTTAAGCTCCAAACTCTTGTCTCTATGGCTAGTTTTGACTCTCTTTTGAAAGACCTGGAAATGCAGTCATTAACCTGTAACTGTTTTTAACTGTTTTTAATTATGTCTTTTGTTTGTTTTAGTCTATGTAGTGTTGTGTTGTGGAAGCCTCTTGGCCAGGACTCCCTTGCAAAAGAGATCTTCGAATCTCAATGGGACTTTCCTGGTTAAATAAAGGTTAAATAAAAAAAAAATAAAAAAAATAAAAAAAATAAAAATAGTCCGAATGTTCAGTGGGTCAAAAAGTAGAAGTAGAAAGTCTTTAGAGTGTCCAGATGACTACTTTGAAGACTTTCTACTATGGATCACTCCTGGACGAATGAGGGAATACACCGTCTCGTCAAAAAGTAGTGCACTCAAAATTTCCCACAATGCATCTTGAAAAGTAATGAGATGGTCACTACAACGGTCAATATAGACCACAATTCATTACGTGAATTGGAAACAAAACGTGAACAGCGTCAGGTCTTTTACTAGAAACAACACGACTGAAGTAAAGATGATAAAGAGCTGCTTAAAGTTGGGGTAACTAACTTTTTTAGTTGTAAATGAGTAAACTTTTGGTTTTCCGCTAAAAAGTCTGTGGTAAATGCAGCACTTTGTGAAAAAATTAGACCCTTAAGTTCTCCCTGAACTGAATAATAAAGAATTTTACTTTTAATCAGGTGTTGAATGCTGCGCTTTGATTGGCTGAGCTTGGGTGGTCTTTCTCAGTTTCACTTTGTTGTTTGTAAGAAGGATTTTTTAAGCTGTAATTACAACCAAAATGAATACATGTCAATATACAGTATGTGTTGAAGGATTTGTAAGAAGTTTTAGACTAAATAATGTTTGCTGTGTGGAAATCAGCCAATGCACCTTTACCTTTACCACCTTCACTGTTGAGCTGAGAGAATAAACAAAACACTCATAACTGAAGCCGTTGGTCATAAAGATGCTTACGTTAGCTGCTTACCTTAGTTTGGGCTGTAAAAATGAATTAACCCGTTTGTTTGCGGTTAAATGTACTGTCCAAGTTAAACCAGACTTGTATTAGTTTAGTCACCCATAAATATGTGCGTGTCAGATGGACTTGACCAGTATTTATTACAAAAGTTCATTTTTATCTGACTTTTGCCGACAATTATGTTGTCTCAAGAGGGAGAGATGTGACCCACAGTCAGCTGAAAGTAGTGCGCTTCGTGTCTGAAAGACCAGATGAATGAGTCACTGACCAGTCACTGAACAAGGCAGGACTGTGGAGCGAATGAGAGGATAGAGAACGTGTGTAGACGTTCGAACACAGCTTTTGTCTCATGTTTGTCTCATGTTTTTCTGTTCTAGTAGTGTATGAACCTGTGTGCGTGTCTGCGTCTGTCCTCCAGGCGGCGACACTGCTGCTGGAGACTGCTGCTCTGCTCTTTCCTCTGCTCCAACTCCTCCTTCACTTCCTGAAAACAGCACAAACACTTCCTGAGTTTTAATAATAATGATGTAAAGCCGACCGCAGACGCACCTGAAGCTCTCTCGTGTGTCGTTCTGTCTCTTTAAGGCACGACTCCGCCTCTTTCCGCTGCGTTTCCACTTCCTGTTGCAGCGTCGTAAGCTCCGCCCTCTTCTTGTCCACGGCGGTCTGTGATTGGCTCAGTTCCTCCTCCAGCCTCTTTCTCGTGAGATGTTCTTTCTTGGTTTGCTCCAGTTGGTCTTTGGCCTGGTTCAGCTCGGTCTTGGTCTGGTCTGCCTGGTCTTTGGTTCGGTCCAGCAGGTCCTGGGTCTGGTTTAGCTGGACTTGGGTTTTCTGGAGTTTCTTGAGCTCTTTGGATTGCAGAGTTTTTAAACGAACCAGTTCTTGTCGTTGTGTGAGCACCTCCTCCAGAACCTGCTTTAAGTCTTGGGAAGAGAAACAAAACAAAAACGTATTATATTAAAAAAATGTCTTAATACATGACGTAATTGTATTATTCTTTAGGTAAAGGTAAGGAGAGATTTTCAGTCGATGTCATTTTCCGCCCTACTGCGCACGCATTATGCAGAAAGAGCCCCTCCGTCGGCTTAGCTGGGGAAACTTCTTTGAATTAAACAACGAAACAGGACAAGAGCAGCTGTTTGGATCAGGTCTGAACTGGTCTGACAGACGTCTGTCTCCTGAAGCTCGAGACAGTGTTTTTCCCGCAGTGTTTTCGCCTGAATGTAACTTTTAAAGGCCGTTGGGTCGAATTTCATTTACAATTGTTGACTTAGCAGCAGAACTTTTGTTTTCACATAGTGATAAACTCTTGTAGTTCGCTGACTTTTAGACTTGTTTCCACTGTTTGTGTCTATGAGCAGCGGCTCTTTCTACAGGCAGGGTGCGCGTGCATCGCTCGTGTTGATAAACAAAAATCCCTAAAATCAAGTGTCTCTATCAGCAGCGACGTGCGGTCAGGGGAGGCAGGTGAGGCAGTGCCTCACCAGTCCAATTGGGGAAAAAATACTTGATGTCAATAAGACTAAATATTTTATTTTTTGCATGTAAAATGTTTCGTATTTGTCAGATTTAGTTGATTTCTTGTGAGTTTTGTGGTTTAAAACCGCAAAATCTCCAGGACGTGCTGATATAACGCAGGTCTACAGCGCTGAGGCTCGCCTCACTCAGACCTGCGCAGCCACATACACAATGAACAGGGCGCGTTCAAGCAGCGCGTTCACCCACTGTTTCTCCACAAAAAGTGATAAAATATGTTTGTAGATGTACTTTTTTCGAGTGCTTTGTCTTCTAATTGTCAAGAAAGAGAATATTATGTGAAAGTGAGCGCTTTTAGTGACTTAATTTGACAGTAAACGGAGTTAGTGCAAAGCCCAGATGAGGCAAATCAAAAGCTGCCTCAGCCCGTCACGCTCCAGCTCTGCTTACGAGGGAAATCTGGCGGCTTTCTGTTCTGTTTTCTAACAGTATATATGTACAGTGTGTACAAATAAGTCGGTACGACAAGTCAGGTTTGTTGTTTAGCCTTTACTGGCAAATCTTGTAATGCACGAACACACTCAACAGGCGGAGACGCAGTACAGCAGGCTACGCAGCGTACGTAGGTGTACGTAAGTATCACGTGACATATGTGCTCTTAATAACTCTTAGGACAGCACTTTAAGTAAATAATATATTCTTGTACAGAATATTACATCCCCCTTGTTTTGAAAGAAAAAAAAATAATGTAGATAAGTACACAATATAAACAAGGTACTTCAAATTATTAAGTAGCTGCCATAACCAACAGATATCAAAGATATTATAACGTTATTACACATGCATCAGAATATGTCTGCAAATCACCAAACGGGTTGATATGAACAGCTATACTTTAAATCAACTTAGTTGCCTCAAATAGCATATGTGAATGTATATAAACTGCAATAACCAAACAATATGCATTAGTAACATTTTAGAGATCTAGAACGTTTCTAGGCTTAACCTCACGACCAGACCGGGTGTGATAAGTACCAGTATTTAGAGTGGGTGGTGGTTGTGAGTTGTACTCAGTCTTTTCAGGCGCATGTTGGACCTGAGAGTTATCACCAGGGTGAGCGATGTTTGTTTCCCTTAAGTCCAGGAGGTGACGACGGTTTCTCCTGTACTGAACTCCTTCTGGTGTTTGAATGTGGTATGACCTGGCAGTGTCAGCCGGACGGACAACAACTGCTGGTTTCCAATGTCCACTGTCCTGAAAGCGAATGCTCTGTCCACTTTGGAGGGTTGAAAGTAGCTTTGAGGATCTGTCATAGTACCTCTTCTGGTGCTTTTGGCGAATAGCTCTTTTGGTGTAAGTATCACGAGGACTCACTGTTTTCGGCTTGAGCTGCTGATGTGTACTTGGAATGATTGAGCGCAGACGGCGACTCATTAGCAACTGGGCTGGTGATCTGAAGTTGTCCACTGGTGTATTACGATATTCAAGCAGGCTCAAATATGGGTCCTTGTGATCAGCTTTGGCCTTTTCCATGAGTGACTTGGCTATTTGAACTGATTTTTCAGCGAGGCCATTGCTTTGCGGGTAGTGAGGGCTTGAAGTGATATGTTTGAACTCCCACGTCTTTTCAAATGCTTCAAACTCTTTGTTCTTGTATTGTGGTCCATTGTCCGATATCACAGTTTCAGGGATACCATGCCTTGCGAAGATTGCTTTGAGCTTGTGTATGACTGCTGCAGCGGTTGTGCTGTGAAGTTTGTCCAACTCAAAGTACCTGCTGTAATAGTCGACCGTAACGATGTAGTTTTCGTTGTTCCAGGTGAATAGATCTGTAGCAACTACTTGCCATGGCCTATCTGGGATTGTGTGGTTGATCATAGGCTCTTTGGTGTTAGACGGTCTGTGCTCCAAACACACTGGGCACTTTCCAACCATGTCCTCTATTTGTTTATTCATCCCAGGCCAAAACAGAATGTCCCTGGCTCTCTGCTTGCACTTTTCCATGCCCATGTGACCTGTGTGAATTCTAGACAACATTTCCGGGCGAAGTGACTCTGGAACTATTATTTTTTCCCCTTTGAAAAGGATATTGTTCATTTGTGACAGTTCGTCGCGGTAGTTCCAGTATTCTGCAATGAGCTGAGGGCACTGTTTCTTTTCATCAGGCCATCCATCCTCGATTGTCCTCCTCAGTAGAGTAAGCTGATTGTCTTTTTCAGTCTCTGCTTGAATCTGTTTCAGTTTTGTGTCACTGACTGGTAAGCTGTTGTACACTATGTGCACCTGCAAGTCCATGCCTTCCTTCAGGCTGTTATCTGGGTCAGGTAGAGACTTTCTGGAGAGGGCATCTGCGAGCGGAATGTCTTTGCCTGGTTTGTGAGTGATTGTAAAGTCGTATCTTTGCAACTGGAGAATCATTCTTTGCAATCTTGGAGGAGCTGCAGTGAGAGGTTTGCGCAGAATGGATTCAAGTGGTTTGTGGTCACTCTCCACAATGATGTGACGGCCATACGCGTATTGGTGAAAACGTTTGCATCCGAATAAGATGGCATAAAGCTCTTTTTCAATCTGTGCGTAGTTGACTTCACTGTCACTAAGTGATCTGGATGCATAACCTATGGGCCTATTCTCTTGTAGTAGAGTTGCACCTAGTCCATATTTGGATGCATCGACTTGTAGCCTAAGCTCTTTCTTGGGGTCATAGTAAGCAAGAACAGGGCCTGGCTCGCGTGTGATAAGTTCTTTCACTTTTTGAAACGCTTTGTCATGCTGCGCATCCCAAACAAACTCACTTGACTCTTTTAGCAGTTGACGTAAAGGAGCGTTAATGTCTGACAGCATGGGGGCAAACTTTGACAGATAGTTAATCATGCCAAGAATGGTTTCGAGCTCACCTTTGTCTTTGGGTGGCTCCATGTCTCTGACAGCCGTGATCTTTGCTGGATCAGGTTTGACTCCATCTTTTGTGATCAAATGTCCAAAGTAACTGACTTGTGTGGAGCAAATGATGCTTTTTTCAGGGTTAAGTTTGACTCCCCGTTCTCTGGAGCGTTGTAGCATTGCACGGAGATTTCTGTCATGTTCCTCTTTGCTTTTGCCGTAGATGAGAACGTCGTCAACAATAGCTGTGACGCCCTCTAGACCTTCGTATGTCTCATCCACTTTGCGTTGAAATTCATCTTGTGATGACTTAAGTCCAAATGGCAAGCGAAGAAATCTGTACCTGCCAAACACAGTATTGAAGGTGGTTAGTTTGGACGATTCCTCTGTTAGCTTTATTGCCCAATAACCAGACCTAGCGTCCATCACACTAAAGTAACAAGCTCCAGCTAGCTTGCATGTAATGTCCTCAAGTGTAGGCAATGGATAGTGCGGTCGCTTGATCACCTTGTTTAGATCTTTTGGGTCTAAGCAAACTCTGAGTCTACCAGTACGTGGTTTTTCTGTAGCAACCATTGAGTTTACCCATTCTGTCGGTTCTGTAACTTTTGTAATGATTTCTTGTTTCTCCATATTTTGCAGTTCGTCCTTCAGACGGTCACGCAGAGCAATGGGGACACGCCTTGGTGGATGTATCACAGGAACTGCATTTGGGTCAATGTGGATGGTGCACTCACCAGGAAACAGTCCTATTCCTGTGAAAACATCAGAAAACTCATCCATTACTGACATGCCTGACGCCTCTGAAACAGAGAGGATCAGTTCAATGAGTTTAAAGTCGAGGCAAGCTTTTAGTCCCAACACTGGTGGTGCTAAAGTGTCAACAACATGAATTTGGAGCGACATCGTAGTGTCCTTGTACTGGCATTCAACATTGCACTTGCCTCTTACAGCTAATCGCTCACCTCCATAGCCATAGAGTGGGCGCGACGACATTTGTAATGTGTGCTGTATTCCTAGCTTACTGAAAGTGCTTGTAGGAATCACGTTTGCTGAGGCACCAGTGTCAAGCTTAAATCTGATTTTCTTTTTGTTAGGACCAACCAAGATTTCAGCGAAAACTTGTTCTTTATTATTTTCTTGTGTCACAGCGTCAATAAACAAGTCCTCAGTGTCGGTGTATTTGTCTGGTTCATTGTCAATTACAACGTGAACTGCTTTTCTTTGCTTGGAACGACATACTTTAGCAAAATGGTTCCATTTATTACAGGACTTGCACTGTTTGCCTTTTGCCGGACAGAGTTCTTTTGCTGAATGTGCGTTATTACCACAGTATACACATGTGCCGTAGTACTTTTTGTCTCCCTCCGCCTTGGATGAAGAAAAAGTGCCGCCATTTCCTCGTGAGTGGCGCGGTTTCCATGGCGCTGCAGTTTTTGGTGGTTGTCGGCTAACTGCATGTACAGATTGTTCACTGTTTCCACTTGATATGGTTTTCATTTGTGCCTGAGCTATTTCGTGCGAACGAGCAACGTCTATTGCCTTGTCTAGCGTCAAATCAGACCCGATGCTCAGCAGCTTTTCTCTTACTCTTGGCGAATGAATCCCAAAAACAACGCGGTCTCGTATCATCTCCTCGCTGTTAGCATAGTTACAGTCTTTAGCAAGCAGCCTGAGCTCCGTTACAAACTGTTCAAATGGTTCATTTGGCCCCTGTACTTTTTCATTAAACTTGTAGCGTGCAAAAATGACGTTTGTCTTTGGCATGACATACTCTTCATAACGGTCATAGTATGTTTTCAGTGTCTTACGTTCATCTTCAGTTAACGTCCAGGTGTTGTAAATGTCTCTGCCCTTTTCTCCGACCCAGAGGAGAAGATAGCTGCATTTTTCGTCTTCCCCTCTTTTCTTGAGAGGTCCGGATAGCATAAGTTCGACGTGGAGCTTGAACTTACGCCATGCTTCGGGCAAGTTTTTTGCATCCCAGTCCATGTGGGGCGAAGGCACTCCAGACACGTCCATCTTCTTTGTTTTCCTTTTACTCTGACACCATGTTCTGTTTTCTAACAGTATATATGTACAGTGTGTACAAATAAGTCGGTACGACAAGTCAGGTTTGTTGTTTAGCCTTTACTGGCAAATCTTGTAATGCACGAACACACTCAACAGGCGGAGACGCAGTACAGCAGGCTACGCAGCGTACGTAGGTGTACGTAAGTATCACGTGACATATGTGCTCTTAATAACTCTTAGGACAGCACTTTAAGTAAATAATATATTCTTGTACAGAATATTACACTTTCTACGGCCAAAATACGATTCCACGTTTAAATGTGTCTGTGTTAAACTTCACTGTGCGGTTAAACAAAGCCTTAAGCAACTATATAAATCCTCACGAGCAAATATTTAACAGCAAAGGTCTAAAAAACCGTAATAATCTGTCCCCAACTATTGAATCAGTAGCAGTCATTAGGTCTCCCGCACAGTGGTGACATCATCAGTCATTTAGCTCAGAAGGATGAGCGAGAGAGCCGCTGTGCGAAGGGTTTGGGGATCGAAACTCGCGTCAATATATTTTTTTTCTCATCTTTAATTTTGCGTGTAAAGACAAAATAGTCACATGAGATTATAAGCCCCTATTTGATATACACGTCTGCAAAGTGAATAAAAGGCATCTTGAAGTGAAAATAAGCAACAAGACCTGTGTGCTTCACAGTGCCTCACCAGTTGGAAATCTCACCGCACGTCGCTGTCTATCAGAGACCAAAACTCATCCAGGTCGGCCTCTGTAAAGTCAGCATTCAGAAATTGTCAGTGTGAGGAGACTGTTCTGTGTGTTCAGGAATGTCCTGCCTGTTTCTATTTTTGTATGTTTTTATTCATATGTTTCGCACTGTTTCTCTGCGGATATAAGGCAGATTTGCACAAATTAAGCACCAATATATCATTGAGAGTTCGAAGGGCTTCTTCAAGGACACAATCTGTTGCTAATGAGCTCACGCAGACTTTCTATAGTGAGGATGGGAGAAAGGAAAACAAAATAGTTGACGCAAATGTTTCTGAGTGAGGCAGAGTGTTCACTACTGCTGGTCTTTATGAAAGTCTTTGTTCTACCTCAGAGGTTAGTTTCCTGAACTCTTGTTTTTGGAGCTTACAATGTCCTGCTGTACTTTGCTAACCCTCGTGTGAGCTGTTCTCTGTGAGAAGACCTCTCCAACACATCAGCTGCTGGAGCTGAGAGAGCAAAGCCTGAGGTTAGCCGGCAGACAGCTGAGAGGTAACTGTTCTCAGGCGCAGAGAGTGTAGCTCCAGCTGGTGTGTGCAGTGTGTTTCAGAGTTAGAAGAGCTGCAATGTGCAAACTCTAAAGCCATTTAATACTCAGGCAATGATGTCACGAATTCATTCATTTTCTACCGCTTAATCCCGTTAGGGGTCGCGGGTGACTGGAGCCTATCCCAGTGACTTTGGGCCTTAGGCAGGGAACACCCTGGACAGTGGCCAACTTGCCGCAGGGTTAGACAGACAACCATTCACTCTCTCATTCACTCACAGGGAAATTTACAGTGATGCCCAATTAACCTAAACATGCATGTTTTTGGAGGTGGGAGGAAACCGGAGAAAACCCACGGTGACACGGGGAGAACATGCAAACTCCACCCAGAGAGATCATCATGAGATGTTGATATGGTCCGACCCGGGAGTCGAACCCACGACCTCCTTATTGGGAAGCCAGAGCTCTAACCACTCTGCTACCGTGCACCCCCACATGAATAATATTGTTATTTATCAAAACGTTCTGGGACCAAGAGAAAAGTACTTTCCCCTGGCTTTTACATGTGCGTCATGCACGTCTTTTGTCTGAACCAACAACACACTGAAGCCTCACTGTAACCCACACCTTTGACATTCATGAATCTGTATCTCTGTGTGAATAAACCGTTCTGAGCTCTGGGGCTTGGGAGCTTAAAAGGGACAGAGATGCGACACTGGAGAAAGGACATTGTGCTCAAGAGTAAATAAAGATTGTCTACTCTACAGTTTTTATTCTTGTACAACAGAACCACAGACAGTCATTTAAAAGGTTCAGTACCAGTTTTGGTTGAATCCAGCTCAGACTGAAGACGCTCCAGTCTCTGTTGTTCTTCTGCTGTGGCTGAGACCAAAGTGCTCCTGTGAGACAACAGCGCCTCCTGCTGCTGCACCAGAGACTGCACACAAGACCAACACACAACGCTTTAACCTCTTCAAAACTCATGCATTTGTTCATAACTGGAGGAATTTTGTCTGTTTTTGCAGCTTTTAACCATGGCATAGCTGTTTCCCTTTCCTTTTAACATCTGATTTTGTATTTAGAATGATTCATATAAACAGTGGGGCAAAAAGAATTTAGCCATTGTTTTAATTGTTTAAAGCTTGTATTATAATCTTAATGTCATTATTTCATTGTAGTGACTCATTCTTTCACCTGCACAGTGGTCTTGAGGCTGGATTCTTGCTCTCTCAGCTCGTGTGTTTTCTGCTGCAGTTGTTTCTCCTACAAAAAGTATTTAACTCATGTGACATTTCAAACTTACGTTGCCTGAACATTATACTTCTTTCAGCAGTAGATTCTCTTGCCTGGTTTCTGAGAGATGCCAGTGCGTCTGAAGAGTGAAAGTCTAGGATTGGACTCTGATCCAGGTTTTGGACTCGTCTAGACTTCCTCAGAGTCTGCATCTCGTCCTGGATCTCCCTAAAAACAGACAACAAACTTATTGTAGAAGAAGTAGAAAAGCTTACAGGCTACGATAAGGTAAAAGAGTGTTACCTGAGTTGTATTTGTGTCTGCTGCAGAGAAGCGATGCTGTCTTTAGCTCTGCGCTGCCACTCTTCAGCTTCACTCTGGGCCTGTAGAAAAGATGTTTTTATTATTAAAGTCACTTTCAAACCACTGTAATATTAAAGGCACATTGTGTGTTTTAAAATGCTCAAAGTTGCAAAATATCAAATTAAAATCTATTGGCAGTTGTCTGGATGTTTATCATGACATTTGGAAGCTCATCAGCGCAGGCAGCCTGTTGAAAGTGAGTGACTCAGGCCGAATTCTGCCGCGCTAACTGCATTATTTGTATTTATTTTACATAAATCTTGGTTTATACATCAGACTGTTGTATAATGTTGATTGTTTAATAATACCAATAATGAAAAAAACAACACCAGGTTCCGACTGCATCCAGTCTGTACTCCTGTCGGGCATACAGAGGCTTTCTGTTTCATGAAAAGTAATAGGTGTGTTCAAGATGGTCAAGACGGTGCAGTCGGCTCGAGCCGGTGAGGGGGGTCTGGGGCTACGTCAGGGCTACGTAGGCCCCGGTAATCTCGAGAGAGCAATCTGGCTCGAGTCGACTTGACAAATCGTCGAGGCGAGGAAAAAGCAACTGCTCCCAGCTTCACCTCCTGGATGACTACAAAATGGGAAATGTAGTGCAGTGACAGACCGCTGATTGGCTTTGATCCAATGTGACGCGCTGCAGTTCCTCCTCCTCTGTCTTTATTGTATTTGAGTCAGAAAAGACCCAGACTGTTGTACAATACACACAGAATCATAAATATATGATCCTGATGAGCTGAAAGTCACTTTTACAAAGGCAAATCTAAAGTGAGGACTTTATCATGAGCTCTTTATTAATTGTTCTGGTGATGTATGAGTGAGTCTGTGATGCGTGAGGGAAACAGAAATGCATTTTCAAAGTTGTAGGTCGTTTTATTCAGTGCAACACTTTAAACAAACGCGAGAGCCTCGTTGCTCTCGGGCTCAACAAGTGTCCAAGTTGAAGTTGAATCTCCTCCTCTTTGCCTCAGCCTCCTGCTCTCGTCTGCAATCCAGGCAGAGATTTTCGCATCTTGAACACACCTCTTGACAGTGTGCTCCGGTCATCCACAGTGCATCTGGTGGTTTTCAAGATAAAATCATTACGCTACTACCAATGGCGTGCTGGCTAATTGGGAGAGTTGGGACGTTTCCCAGTGGACCGCCTGACTTTTGGACCGGTGGCCTCTGTGGTTAGAGAGAGAATAAGAGAGAGACAGAGACAGACAAAGAGAGAGGCCCATACAGCAGCAACAGGCAAATGTGCGCACTGTGGAAGGGGCGGAACCAGCTGCTGCCTCTTGTCTGTGATGTGATTCACAGCACAATTAAAGAAGCTTAACACATTTTGGAATCCAAAAACATGTTCCACATCCTATAAGCTCTCAGCCAAGCTTTGTTTCAAGTAATAAGTTGTTTATGCTCTGAGTTACGAGCAAAAACGACTGATGACCAAACACTTTAGCAGATTTAAATGCGTGAATCACCCTGGCGAAGTGTAACAACAAACAAAACTGGACAAAAGATGCATGCAGACACGAGTTTGTCCCTCATTGTGAGCCAGAACCTGCTTTATATGTTATTCATGTTATGTATGTCTGTGTGAGCTCGTGCTTCATGTGTATGTTCGCGCACTGCTGTGGAGAAGAGGAGTAGTCAGGAGGAGGAGAGCTCTAGCAGAGTCCGGACTATATATTAACCATGTTGAGAATAAAATAACCAATAAAACAGTTAACATCTACACTTTCACACAAATAACAATGTTTTCTTACCCAAGAAAACAGTATGCAGAAAAGAAATGTGTCATTAAGACATTTTTAAGCTGTAAGATGCGTTTCTAACTGAGTAATAAATGCTGGTGCAGTGCCACTTAGGGCACAAGATGGCGCCCTTGTTGAAAAACGTTGCTACTTGCGGAGTGCACCTTCAAAGTCGGGGCACCTGATTTTCACTTTGCAAAACAGAAAGTAGTTGGCTTTGATCCAGCTCTGCCAAATTCTCATATGATAAACATTTCTATGCATTTATTTTTAGCTGCAGTCACGGTGCAAGAATATCTTTTTACAGACAGCAATGTGAAACTAACGTGGACAACCAGAGCTTAGCCAATCAGCAGCACCTCGCAGGACACAGGCAACAATCTTGCAACCTCTTTGACAGAACAACAGCTCACATGAATGAGATTTAAAGTGGCATTTATTTCTCTCTGCGTCCTAATTTTGAGAAAACAGGAGAGCTAAAGTTGGGTTGCAGGTCTCTAAATCAACTCCGGCTGAATGTAAAAGTGCAGCTCGATTTTCAGTTTTTCAAAAGAATGAAGGACCTTGGAAACACAATCCATAATTAATGGAAAATTGTTGTCTGGCGTAGTTGCTTCTGACCTGGGCTGTGGAGCTGTGGGCCTCCTGCAGAAGTCTCTGAGCCCGGCGGAGTTCAGCTCTGCGCTTCATCAGAGTCTGCTCCACGCACCACACCTCGTCACACACGCCCAGAACACGCCTGTAGCACAAGGACGAAAGCAAAGGTAAAAGCAGCAATCTGTGAATATGTGTTCTTTATATCAGCATTTGTTTGGATGCCTGGACTGGACTGACACATCTCTAAAGTCATGTTTCTATAGACACGGTTCAGAGCAGTACAGCACGGTCTTATGCTTTTTCTACAGCACAAACTATACCGTACTGCGCCACTTGATGGGTCCAATTAAATTTACATTTCCACTTTTGAAAACTTTATTTGTTGAGCAGAAAGAAATAGTAAAGGATAATTACTTAGCATTAGCCTTTGCTTTTTGTTCAGGCAAAACTCTCTAACTCTCAAACTCATGGCCCCTGAAATGATTTTAGGAGGCTCCTGGTATGATTTGTGATTATTATTGATAGCTGTTGATTTATGTTGCGATGTGTCTATAAAACATCTAAAATACACTAGAAAACTGCAAATTACAGACAACTTGTCTGTCTGACAAATTCAGTTGTTAACCTTCCTGGTTATGATGTTTAGTGTCTTTTGTACATGTAATAAGACATAATTCACCGCGAGATACAATAGGGCGAGTCGTTTTTGACACGTTGCCCGTCCCGCTGCGCTCCACAGCCGACCGCAGGACCACGGATCACACGTACTCCAGAGCCGACATGAAACACATCCAAACTCTAGCAAAGTCACAACACGCTCCTCAAACACATCTCTGAACTACACAAATGACGTTCCAGCGTGAACAAACTTATCATCATAACTACGAGCTCAAAGAGTCAAATCCTCACCTGGAGAAACGTCCGAGCGTCAGGTCAGCTTCCCCTGCATGATCCAAACTGTCTAAAGTTTTATAAAAGAGCTTCTGTGCTGTTGCCTGTGAATGCTGCGATGTGATACGGTCCAAACAGTGAGTTTGAGAGAAAAGCAGCTTACAGCACACGTCTATAGGACCAAGCATTGTAAAAAAAATGCGCGAAACAGCGAAGCCTCGGAAAGTGAACCGCGATAGAGCGAGGGACCACTGTAGTACAATTCAGGTACGACTTTCAATATATGTATTAAAAAATACTGGAAACTGAAACGTAAGTCCTTGGACAAACACTTCAGTGAAACCTCTCAAATGTCCAGTACTGACCTGTGTTTTTTAAGAGACCTCTGGAGTTTTTCAGCTTCAAATCTCAGCCGGTCGCTCTGAACATAAACAAAACATGAATTAATATACGACTACTATTATTTGAACTCAATGAAAGTTAATTCCAACCTGTCTGTGGCCGTCTGATGGGCCAACAGCGGAACAGTGCAGAGTCCCAGAGTCGTCCTCACTATCATCTGGAGAAAACAGTTCAAGTAAAATAGCTTTAATTTCTTTTAATCAGAAGTGGTGATATTATTCTCTAAAGGCCAGTTCATGCCAGTAGACTCGTTGTATAAAAGAAGCAGCGTAAGGTTTGTTCAAGATGTTACCTGGTGAACTGTATGATGAACACAACAACACACAAAAATCGATTTAAGTCAAGTCGCAAATGAGTTTTTATAGATGACATGATGTTTTTTCTAGAAAAGTAGAAAAAAGGGAAATGGGAAAATGAGAATTACACCTGTCGTAACTACAGCCTCCATTGTAATCACTTCTGACGTCTGGTTGTTTCTAGTAATGGGCGAAACGACGCGAGAGTGACGTCATCAGAGCGTAATGAAGCACTGTTTGGGACACTCTAGAGACCTGTTTCCCAAAGCCTTGCATCCAAAGCCAGTTCCTCCAAAGTCAGTTCCTTTCAATCTAAGGCTAGTGGCTTGTCTCAGCCCAAACTGATGGCTAAAGCTTGGGTTATACTTCCACGTTATATTATATGCAAGCTTTCTGAAAAAAGGTCCTTGCAGCCTGTACAAGGACCTTTTTCAGAAAGCTTGCAACAACATTTGCATCAGTGCCAGTGTCATTTGTGGACTCCGTGACATCAGTATTGATTTGTCCACTCACTACCGCGCTGATCACAAACACCTGCTGCCAAACCAATTACACTGCTGCTCTCCACACTCACCTTTTCCTCTTTCTGCTTTTCTGGCAGAAAGTTTAATTTGAGTTATGTTTGTGGGAGGAGTTTATTGGGTTTCCTTCACTTTAGGCATTAGTAGAGTTTGTTTTTGGAGACAAATTAACTTAAAGTTAAGATTAGTGGGAGCTAGTCAAAGCTACCTTATGATAGTTAAAGTTGATGAAGAGATTTTTGGTCTACGTCACGTTCCGCCCTACTGTGCATGCATTATACAGACAGAGCCGCTCTCCATCTGGTTAGCTGGCAAAACTTCTTTGAATAAAAAAACGAAACGGGACGGGACGAGAGCAGCGGTTTTAATCATGTCTGGCCCGGTCTGACAGACATCTGTCTCCTGAAGCTTAAGACAGTGTTTTTATCGCCATTTTATTTCTCACCTGAATGTAACTTTTAAAGGTCGTAGGATCGAATTTCATTCACAAATGTTGATTTAGCAGCATAACTTTTGTTTACACACAGTGATAAACTCTTGTAGTTAACTGACAACTGAGCTTTTTCGACTTGTTTCCACTGTTTATGTCTATGAGCGGCGGCTCTTTCTACAGGTGGGTGCGCGCACGTCGCCCGTGTTGATAAACAAAAAATTCCTCTATATACTGTATTAAGGAAAACAGCATAAATGTAAAAAATATATAAAAGAGAGGATTCTTACTTGTCTCTGTATGCTGATGGTAGCGGTGCTCCTTCTCTTTTTCTGGAGAACTGAGCAGATGCAGGTCCAGAGGCCCAGCACTTATGTTCTGGAGAGAAACAAACAGCTTTTAGCTCCTGAACACTTCACAAATATTATGCATTTATTTTATTTTATTTTTATTTTTTTTTTATTATTATTGTATTAGACATAGACATTCTTTGAAAAGTTATTTTGTTGTAATAGAATCAAGCATAGTCCCTTTAATTCCTCCCCAGTTGACAAAACACTGTTTACCACACGAGAGTAACGTCAGGCAAACTTGTAGATTTGATTAAATTGGCAAACATAGTAGGAGGAAGAAGGTATGGATCAGCTAGCATTCATAAACCTTTCTTTGTTCACAGCTAAAATATGTCCTACTTCCATGGACAACAGTAAAGAAACATGCACCATTGCTTTCTTAAAAAAAAATAAATCTGAAAATCTGTGATAATCGGTCAGGTTTGTGGTCCCTGTAATGCTGCGTTCACACACTTCATCATGGCGATGTGTAGGGATGGGTATCGAGAGCCGGTTCTACTTGGGAACCGGTTCTATTTTTAGCAATCCACTGGAATCGTTAGTCTCCTCTCTTATCGATTCTTCTTATCGATGCCGCTTTGGGCCGCTGTGCCTTTAAATACTGCGTAAACTTCAACCTCACGCTGGGCTGTTACATTCGGTTTCATTACAAGCACAAGTTTTAGCTTTGGCAAAGCCTAAGTCTCTCACTAATTCACGTGGATACAGCGCGTTTACGCACAGCGCGCACAGGAAATAAGAGAAGAAACGGAGACAATATGTACATGTGGCGCACATGCGGCTCACACACCAGCGCCGTGACAGGCAAGCTTCCTCCATTAATATGAATGTTTGAAGGATAGGCGCGTGCATCTACCGTCAGCTGGGGGGTATAAACTCTGACTTTCCGCGCTCCTAATGTACACTTTGTGTGCGTTTTCTTCGAGCCTGGGCGACCTCTCTCTCACTTTCTCTCCTCCGTCTCCTTAGACGAGTCCCACAACTGTCAGCAGTGTCAGCCCCGAAGTAAATTGTGTCCGCGCCTCGGAGCGCACAAATTATCTGTCTCTTAGCGAGCTGTGTCCCCTTTGTAGTGTATACGGACAGTCCGTTGTGCTGTGCCGTGCGTCCTGACCTGCCGTGCGTCCTGACCAGCGCACACACAGCCAGTCCGGGAGACACGTGCGTTCGCCTCGGACTGAAGCGCGCTGTTCCGCCTTCTCCAAGCGCAGACCGTCACCTGGAGCGGACTTTCTGGATCAAAAAGCTACAGTAGCACAGTTTGTGGAATACGGAGAAAGGCCTGGTGAGCGCAGGGAAAGTGTGATGTGTGTTGAACCAGGGCTTCACGTGGCCAAAGTTACACCCTTACATAGCGTTATTAGTGTTATCAATATCAAAATAGTTTATGCCTCTAGCTCTGAAATATTATTTCTGCTCTTCATTTAGTCTATATTTAATTAGTAATCATCATAATATAGTCCACATCATTGTCTAAATGTATTGAAATTAGTTAAAATACATTTTTTAATCTAGATACATAAAACACATAATTTTAAGAATCGATAAGAGAATTGATAAGGAATCGGATCGATAAGAGGAATCGATAATGGCATCGATATCGATAAAATCTTATCGATACCCATCCCTAGCGATGTGTAAGTGAGAGCTTCTTGGATCCTTGCTTCTGACGAAAGGTACTTAGTCACTTAGTTAGAAAAGTATAAAAGCCAATACGTTTTATATGGCTGGATTCATATAAAACACAGCCTTTGAGTGTTTTTAATTATTATTTTTGTATGAACAGCCTACTCAATGTTCAATTTTTTTCTCTTAAAACTACATTCACAAAATTATCTAAAATTCAATATATGGTTAATGGTTAAGGTTAAGGTACACTTTATTGTCCCCGTAGGGAAATTTGTCCTCTGCATTTGACCCATCCTTCAATGCCTCTGGGGCATCTCCTCAGGAGCAGTGATCGCCGCAGTGCAGCGCTCGGGGACCCATCTCCAGGTGTTGTTGCTAGGCTTGGTCAGGACTACCGTAGCTGGAGGATATTACCCTAACATGCATGTTATTGGTTGGTGGGGGAAACCGGAGTGCCCGGAGAAAACCCACCCAGACACGGGGAGGAACATGCAAACTCCACACAGAAAGGCCCGGCCCGTGCGGGAATCGAACCCGCGACCTTCTTGCTGTGAGGCAAGAGCGCTAACCGCTCAGCCACCGTGCCGCCTATATATTGCCCAGTATTCACCTCTGCAAACCCATGAATCTGGCTTTATTTGTGAACTGAAGAACCTGATTAATCTCAGTGTTTAAGTGTTTGTACAGTGGGATCTTACGCTGCAGTTTGTTGGATCTTTGAGGCAGGATTCTCCATCTCGTCTGGATCTAGATCTGGGTCGTTGTTTAGCCCTGATCCGGTCTGTGTGTGGCTGCATTTCACTCAGTTTGTCATCTTCAGAGTGGGCCTGAAAACACAGTTAAAACAGCACAATTTGGACCTGAATTCAGTAACTCCTTGGTTAAGAAAAGTTCATTATTTTAACACTAAACAAACAATGAGTCTTCATCTCCCATTTCCCACTAAAACTCAAAACTTTATAAAATGACAATGGTGATTATACGAAAATGTCAATACAAAGCAGTAAAAAGTATTTGCTCAGTAAATCTAATGCTGTGTGCAGACCAGACAGCGTATTTGCGTTTTTGCGTCCATTTTCAATGTTAAGTCAATCAGGGTGTTTACATGGAGGCCAGGAAAACCGGATAACTAGCCTGGTCCGATTTAAACCAGTTTTCCAAAGCGCATGTAAACCCAGGCAGACCTATTGAGGAGCTGTAAACCAGTTTTCGGAAAACCAGTTGGCGCACGTGGTCCTGACCGATTGTAGTCTGTTTTCAGACTCATCGGTCTGCAGCTGGACAAATGTAACTGAGCAGCTTACAACTCCTGCCCACAGCACATTTCAACAATAAATTAAGAATTTTAGAACTATAAAGTGCCTTGCACAAAGTGGCACACACAATCTCACATTTACCTCCATGTTTAACACTGATCTAAATGTATAAAACAGTCCTACATGTCCCAGAAAAAAAACTGTGTGTCATTTAACAAACAGTATTACAAACAGTTAATAAAAATAAACAACATTAACAATGTTAAAGTAGTTCAACAAATTACACCCTCATTCATGCAGTAGTGAATTTGACACAGCAGAACATGTGTGTCTAGGGTAATCGGTTTACTCTTGTGCATGTAAACAGGAGCAAAACTGGTCCGACCGGTTTCAGGGGAAAACCAAATAGAGTCTGGTTTTCTAGCCTAGTCTGATTTCCCTGATCATGTAACCGCAGTGAATAAAACCAGCGCCTTGAGCGTTCAAGCATATTTGCGGCACGAATTGGTGTCAGGGCCACGTGCGCCAATTGGTTTTCCGAAAACTGGTTTACAGCTCCTCAACAGGTCTGGCCAGGTTTACATGCACTTTGGAAAACTGTTCTAAATCGGACTAGGCTAGTTATCTGGTTTTCCTGGCCTCCATGTAAACCGCCTGACTGAGTGCTGTTTCTGTAGAATGTACCTGTTTGTGTGCTGTGGCCTGCTCCTCCAGCCGTCTGCAGTATCTGTGTGTGTCCTCCAGGCGGCGCCGCAGACTCTCATTTTCAACCTCAAGACGCTCAACCTTCTGTTCAGCTTCACTTGTCTGAACATGCATGTTTAAAAGAGAAAGAACTCACAAATATAAATCCAATAACAATTATACAGAGACTTTCTGTAATCACAACATCTACATCACCAATATTTAGCCTGTTTTGCCAAGTTTGTGACAGCCCAATACTGTAGTCAACATATATGACAATAAAAGTATAACACAGTCGTACGGCCAGATCTCTTAAACTTTGATCTTGGCTTTAGTGAGACAGGAGCAATTTGCAAAGCAGCGATTCACTTTGACAGCCTCTTTTTTTTTCGTGTTTCAAGCATCACAATACAGTATTTCAGCAGTGGTGGAGGGTCTGGGGGTCCTACCCATGAAATTTTTGAAAAATTAAGTCTCATTTGGTGCATTCTGGTGCATTTTACAAGTTTGGTTGAAGAAAATGAGAATAAAATCATGTTTTGTGACACTTCTTACCTCAGGCTGTTGAACTACTGTTGAGTTTATTTTATAAAAATAATATACTGTACATTTCCTATTCAAACATTTGGTTTTAACAGCCAATTGAAAAAACAGAGAAAAGAAATTATGGGAACATATTTTAGTTTGGGGTGCTGAGATGTGAGTCAAGTCCCTCATAAGATTTGGATGCATTTTTTGAAATCTGGGTTTGCAGATTTTTTTAAACATATATTTCAACTAGCTTACACATAAGGCCTTTTAGAGTTGGCTGTGTGCATGACAAAAACCTGACTATTTTGTTTGCACACTGTTGTGCATTTTATGAACAGGTCCCAATAATTTTCCAGGAAAACATTTTATTTACCATGGCATTTGGCTGTTTTTCTCATTTTTCACGACTGGAAAATGGGCTAATCTTTTTCCAGGTTTTCCAGGACGTGTGGGAACCCTGTAATAATTAAAAATAATAATAATAATTTAACACTTCACCTGCACTGTAAGAGACTTGTAATACTGCTGCAGTCCTGAGATAATTCCCTCCAAGTCTTTCCTCAGAGCATCGTTGGCCAGAATTTGACCTGTTTTCACAAAGAACAAATGAAACCAACACAAAGTCACGAACAGAAACACGACTGAACTCACCCTCGGTTAGCTGCTGCTCCAGGTCTTTGATCTCCTGCGTTTCCATGGCGATACGTAACAATATGTCTTCCAGTCGTCGCTCCATCTCACCCTCCGACCCTGGTCTACACAGACAAGATGAGTCTGGAGAGATGTCGCTGTAATTGTGACAGTTTTAGGTTGTTTTCACACTTTATAGTCCAGTAGACTCGGTTCGATTGGGGACCAAAATTGAAACATTTTCAACTGGAGCGGTTTGCTTTAACACGGCTCTTTTTGTCAAACGAACTAGGCCTTTTGAGAAGCTTGTCCAAGAGGGTCTCATCAGAAGTGAAAACTTTCTCCAAGCAAAAGAAAAACAGAATCTAAATTCCACCTACATTTTTTTTTTGGTAGATATAAGGAATGGTAACGCTTGACAGCTGAGACATAAATGACACTAGATTTGGAATAGTTTGGGTTTTGACCATTCCACTGTAAAAGCTGAAGGCAATTGAGGGAAAAATTAGTTTTAGGGACCCAAAATTACTCAAAATGTAAGCGAAGCCAATACAAAAGTCCTATTCAAATTTTTGACTTTTTGGGGACTTTTTTTTAATTGGAGGTTTACACTTGAAATCTGAGTCTGGATCATCCCAGAGGCTGATGTTGCTCTAAATAAAAGAGATACAATGGTATTTTTATATTTAACATTTCCAGGTGCTTCATAGTATGCTTTTTAAGATACTGAACAAAATGACATTTTTAAAGAAAAAGTGAGACATCCCATCAAAGTGACGCCGGTATGATAAGGGGCTTTAATCTAATGTAAGATTTTTGCCTTAAGACAGGAGTATAATTACACCAGCAGATGGCGCCAACTCCTCCTGCACAGCTCTGGCATCTGAATGAAAAAAAAAAAAGATTGCTCGACAAGTCTCCCGTTCAGTCAGGGGGGGCTCTGGGGAACCACTGCACTAGAACAGTCATGAAAGCAGTGTTTATAAAGACTTTTGTTTAGTCTGTTGTGCACAGTTCAAAGGCCTGTCGCTGTGGTGCTGCTCTGTGTTCACTTTCGTAGTGCTGCTGTGTTCAAAAACAATTTTTAAAAAGTAGTGCATAAGAAAAGGAGGAAAATCAAGGCTTTTACTATTAGTTAATGGCAGTTGACAATATTGATTCAATATCGATATATCGCGCAGCTCTACTTAGTGGTCTTAAAAAGGTCTTAATTTTGACCTCTCCATCCCTGCAGAAACCCTGTTTTTGGTGAGCAGTCAGCTGGTTTTAATCAGGACTATCCCAAAACTGGACCAAGTTTTCATAAGGACTGAAACAGGACTAAACAAGACTCTTTCATCAGTAAGAAAAACACATTAGATTGGATATCTAAAGATCTGTTCAGTCTAAAACAAGACAAAGTAACATTCTGTCATTCAACCTGATGAACACTGGTGTTAAGTTGTGTGATTGGCTTCATAGTTTATTTATTGATCTATAAACAGACATTCTTTTGAATATACAATTTGGTACTAAAACAGACATTTTTGTACTTTTGCAGACAGGGTGGGGTCATGGATATTTTTTTCCATTCTAAGGGGGGCATGGCAAAATACGTTTGACAGAGAATGTTTTATTTAACCTTTTTAGCTGCATATAGCTAACATATAAACAACTGCAACTACAACTAAAGATTGAGTTAGTATCTGAGCGGTAATAAAAGAGAAAATCAGGTAAACAGAGGCAGAAAAGCAGGTAAACAACAGGAACACTGAGGCTTCTCACACATTTCTCACTGACTGACATTAGGATCACGGACAGTTCAACTCCTTACCTTTCTATTCTTAAATAAGATGGATTTTAATTTGTTTGATGAGTGAATAATTTGTTATTCAACAACTCCAAATGCCGTTAGCAAACAAGCTAGCTAGAATAGACCCCTTCAGAGCCTACGTCATTTTGGGGGCGTAGCCGCACTGGTGCCCTCCGCAGAGTTTCCCCTTAAGTTTCTATACAAAACGAGTAAGTAGTAACGATACTAAACTGTTAGAAAACTCAACAATGACTTCAAACAAAGCTCAGACCATTCCTAATGTGTTCCTTGGGTTTGCACCAGTTGACACATTTTATAACTCGGGATTTTTTCGGGCTAACTAGCTTGCCGCTAAAATCTACAGAAAAAATGAGGGATCACTATCAAAACAAATACATGGCCTCAGAGTCATGTATGTTTATCCTTGGAGTCTTTTATACAATAATCTTCTGTAGAAATCAGCACAAAATAAAGCCACAGGTGCAGTTTACTGTGAGTCTAATTCTCCACTGATAATTGATAAATAATTAACACAACTTGCACAAAAATCTTTAGCAATGTCACGATAACTCATCTCCTGTACTTTTCCGCAAATTACGTCGTCAAACTCATCAAGGGATTTGTATGCTTAAAGCTTTTCTCTTCTGCACATGAGTTTTTCCCATCAAATATAAGTAAATATCAGGTCGCTGAATGTCGGGACACTCACTAACGTCATGCTAACATTCAGTAGCTAACTGTACATGGATCTGAAGTCGCTTGTCGTTCATTAAATTGAGTTTTTAAAGAGTGTTTTGCGATTTTTTAATGAAAATGCACCTGCGTAGCTTGAAAAGCCTGAGACTGGGCACCACTCAGGCACCAGTTCGCGCGTGCAGCCATCTTGTTTACTAACAGTAAATGGGTCTATATGCACTGTTGCTGTGACTACAGAAAAGTTATTTTATAAAATGCACCTCGAAAGAAATATTTGGCCAAAAAAGAACCACATTTTGTCAAGAGTTCTGATCATATTTTAACCACTCACTCAGAATGTTGAACGGAAATTTTCCATTTTAAAAAGAACACAATCTTCTAGACATCTGACTTTCTAAATGTTTATCAGAGTTAGGTGTCTGAGAATCAATAAAGCAAAATCAAAATGAGGAACGCTTCACGAATTTGCGTGTCATCCTTGCGCAGGGGCCATGCTAATCTTCTCTGTATCGTTCCAATTTTAGTATATGTGTTAGCGAACTAACACAACTGAGCACTGTGGCTGTTTGGGATATAAAGGGCTTTCAGGAAACAGCAGCTTCACTCAGGGTGTAGCCAGATGCATGCTGGGTAATGTGGGCAGGGCTTTCGTATGGTAATAAGCTTTGAAAGAGGTGCTGTGTTAGGCTAAGAAAAGGACAAAGTAGTGGGACTAGTTAACTATTTGTGTCTTGACTCATAGCTTGTAGAAAGGATGGGTTAGTTTTGGCATTCTATTATCACACGTCTTCATAAAAATGTGTTTGTACTCACAGTTCAGGCACAAAGCTGAAGCGTGGCTAACACCCCTCCCCGTTTGTCCACACAACTCCACACAAACTGCCCTGCCTTTGTCCACAGCTCATGATCGTCATTGCTGTAGTTAGACCGTTAGAAACCCGCTGCTTCTGTCCCTCAGACTTGGACAAAAGCAGGAAATCTTTGAGCCGACCAATCAGAATGTCTTAATCTCTTCTCTACCGGCTGTGAAAAAAGGAGGTCAAAGGTACTTAAAGTGACAGACTTGTGAATTCCCTGTTTATATGGGTGTCTTAAAGTAGAATGCATTCAAGTACAATGTAATACAGATAAAAATCGATGCAGTCTTGTCTTTAAACAGTGAGAACATCATGATCTTAGAATCTGAAACAAAATAATATGAATTCATGTCAAACTGGTAAGATGCTTTATAATTTCCAAACAAGTGTGAGTGCCCCACCTTGTTCTTGAGTAAAAGAGATAAGCTAGGGCTGTTCCATTTAGAAAAAACAACAGCATGTACACTTGTAATAAGTGGTTAGTTGGCAAAAGTAAAGAGACAATAAAGATTTTGGAGGATGCGGGCATCGATCCCGCTACCTCTCGCATGCTAAGCGAGCGCTCTACCATTTGAGCTAATCCCCTTGTGGTTGCTGCTCTGTTCTGAGTCTTTTTATCTGGCCTTTGAACAGCGTCACAGTTTTTTTCCTTCTTTTGATTAGATCAATTCAAAAGTAACACTCAAAACAAATCTTGACAAAGGCTTATTTATCTTAATAGTTGTTTAGATACATAGTCAAAGGAGTCCATCAATTTGACAACAATGTTTAGTTTTAAACTGAGCATAAACTTGTTTTAGTCTCCGACGCCTTTCCATCCTAGTTGGAGGAAAGTGTTTCCTCCAAATAACAGTTATATTATTGTTGCTCTCTTTCACATTTTATGTCTGAAAATATCCCTAGTAAGATAAGATAAGATATTCCTTTATTTGTCCACGATGGGGAAATTCCAGTGTTGCAACGCACATTTTAAGAACAGCAGGGAAAATAGAAACATGTACTCAAACAGGATAATTTTAAAATAGACTTAAAATATATATAGTTACAATAGTTAAGATAGTTAAGACTCTTATTTACAATAAATGTTTGCTATGGTACAGAGCAGCATACAAATTGTGGAACAGGTAATATTTTCCTATTTAGATTTCAATGATTTGACAGTAATTTGCAAGAACTGTGCAATTAAAAAAAATGTGTAAGTGGTCAGTCACTATACCACAGTTTCTCCAACATAATGGGGACTGTAGTGGAAAAGCTTGATAACCTTAGGCCACTAGTTAAAATCCGGCTCGAAGGACTTTTGACTAACTGTAAAAACAACAGTGGACAAACAGAAGTTAGTCATGTGATTTTGTACGGTTAATGACTTGTTAAACTGTTCATGAACATACAAAACTATAGTATTTTACACTTATCACACTAAAAATGAATAATAAAGTTTTTCTGTTCCATGAATGCATTAATTATCTTAGACGAATACAAATTATCAAATAAACACCTAATTTAAAGCAAAATGTCATAACTTATTTATTGATCAAAACATTGCTGCAGGTGACATGCGCAGTAGAGCGGAAAGTTACGCCCTCTATGGACATAATATTACTTGTAAAATATACAAGATAGAAAGTTTTGTTCTTAGATTATGACCTAATGCGTAAGGGTAGCTGTGCTTGGAGATTGTTTTGGAGAGCTTGTGTATTTTACATTTAAACATATCACAATAGATTTAAGCAGGGATAAACTTTAGAAAGAGAGAGAGTGGATAAAAAACAGAATGCAAAAATAAGACTTACCTTTGGATCAGGTAGACAAGGACTGCTTTATATTTGATTAATCATCTTTAAATTAACACTGCCAATGGACGAGGTGGCCGAGTGGTTAAGGCGATGGACTCCTAATCCATTGTGCTCTGCACGCGTGGGTTGGAATCCCATCCTCATCGTATTTCATGACCTGTCTTTTTCCCAGGGCATTGTCGTGTTCAAACTAAATGTTTATGAACCACGTGCTTGGCTCTTAAAATAATGTTGAGTTCCCTAAAGAGAGTTGTTTGCACTCAATAAACGCTTGTTTTATAGGGGGATTAGCTCAAATGGTAGAGCGCTCGCTTAGCATGCGAGAGGTAGCGGGATCGATGCCCGCATCCTCCAGCGGGCTTTTAAACTGAAAGCCTATCATCAAGGACCTCCAAGGCTATTGTCTTCCTATGCCGTCATCAACACTACAACGCTTCCTGCAGAAGACTAGAGTATATTTCTGATTTCATGCGAAAGCGAATTGGTCTTTTTTCTTTTACTGCTTCAGTCTGCTGAAGTGGCCTCAATCAACCGTACCCGTGTGATGGACCGTTTCAGTTATGTGACAAAACAAAGGGGGTATAGCTCAGTGGTAGAGCATTTGACTGCAGATCAAGAGGTCTCCGGTTCAAATCCGGATGCCCCCTGAAGTGTCGCTGCTCTATAT